>OW240914.1:245567837-245581724 GCA_933207985.1 Pelobates cultripes
GTCCTTCCTCCCCAGCGGCAGTGTGTGTCCCAGGGAGCTGAAGGTGCCGTCCTTCCTCCCCAGCAGCAGTGTGTATTACAGGGAGCTGAAGATGTTGTCCTTCCTCCCCAGCGGCAGTGGGTGTCCCAAGGAGCTGAAGGTGTTGCCCTTCCTCCCCAGCGGCAGTGGGTGCTGAAGGTGTCGTCCTTCCTCCCCATCGGCAGTGTGTGTCCCAGGGAGCTGAAGGTGTCGTCCTTCCTCCCCAGCGGCAGTGGGTGTCCCAGGGAGCTGAAGGTGTCGTCCTTCCTCCCCAGCGGCAGTGGGTGTCCCAGGGAGCTGAAGGTGTCGTCCTTCCTCCCCAGCGGCAGTGTGTGTCCCAGGGAGCTGAAGGTGTCATCCTTCCTCCCCAGCGGCAGTGTGTCCCCCAGGGAGCTGAAGGTGTCGTCCTTCCTCCCCAGCGGCAGTGTGTGTCCCAGGGAGCTGAAGGCGTCATCCGTCCTCCCCAGCGGCCGTGTGTGTTCTTAGGAGAGGAGACAGTTGGTCCCTCTCCTCAGCAGTCAAGTGAGTCCCAGGGAGCCGAAGGTACCGTCCTCCCTCCCCAGCAGCAGGACAATATATTGAAAGGGGAGACAGTCGGTTCCCCTCTCCCCCAGCAGGGAGAAGAGCTTGTTGCCCCATCTCCACAGCGGCAGCGTAGCCCACCAAGGAGATACATTAAGCTCCCCTTTGCAACCTTAGGAATCATGTCAGAATCTTCTCAATCACTGATGGAAATATTTCATAGGTTACCCAAGCCATCATACGTCTCTGAATCTCTCCCCGAAGATGTAGTCGTAGCCTTCTCATCATATAGAACTGCTGTAGAATTATTAGGCCTCTATAAATCTGTAAGGCCCCTTTAAATCCTCTTGCTATACCTCTAAGAGGCCCCCATAGTTTTACAAGAAAGCTTTGTCTATAGAACATAGAATTTTCATGCCAGCAAGAAATAGCTTTGATAAAATGTGTATTTACTAAAAGCCTTGAAACCTAACCTTGAGAAACTAACCGTGCCAGCTACACTCTAAATGGATAGCTGCCTAAAGGCCCCTCCCGTCGAGTGAGCTCCTCATGTTAGCAAAATGACGCTAAAACCTGGAGGAGATGATCATGACGAGGATAGTGACTTAAGATGGTACACCCCATAGGGAGGGCATTTTACTAACATCTTAGCACCTAAGCCAATTAACAATGTCTATTTGCTGTTATCTTGAATTCTTCAGTGATGTAATAATGCCTTTAAAAGGGTCTGCGCACCCATTTTCTGTCAGAAGCCATTAAACTTCTCCGAAGTTCTTTCATTAACCTGAACTCTGTGTCTCAGTGTGAATTTACTTCTACGTGCACGCAACTTTATTATCTTTAATTTGGACAGGAACAGATAGTCATTCAAACTAATTGGTTTGCAGTAAATTATCTACAACAGCTGGCGCCATAACGTGGGGCTCTGGGCTATGTCCTGCCTGGGCAGCTGTCCAAGAAGATGCTGGGGGGTGAATCCTGGGGGAAGGAAAAGAGCCTGATAACCTCTGAATGCACGGTAGAGATTGCTGCAGCACCTAGCCGGTATGTTCCTGCCCCTGTGATTGACCTATCCCAGTGTCTGTGACTGCTGCCGAGAGGACATCAAAGTCAGGTAATAACTTGCCCAGAGTCTTTGTATTGTTAATGATACCTAGTTTACCTGCATGTTGACTATCTGTTGCCTGGGTGTGTTTTTGTATTGGTTTGTGTTTAACTTAGTCTACCCGGGGAGTGTAAGTGCCTGTTTAACTCCTTTTAGGTACCACGTGGCTGTGGTAGTAAGGAAAAAGGGGGGTGGACCTGTGGAAGTTTTCCTGGGGGTCCTCTATTGCCTGTTTAACTCTTTTAGGAGCCACGTAGCTGTGGCTGTAAGGAAAAAGAGTAGGGGGAATCTGTGGAGGGCAGTAGACTCACTGCTTCCTGGGGTTCCCCAGAGTGTCATTTTGACCGCTTAGCTAGCCTCATCGGACACTTCTTCTTGGTAAAATTCCAGTCTCAAGCGCTGAGGCAGGTAAGATTCCAATTCTTTAGGCTATACAGGATTCGGGTTGGAAGCTGTTGCTGTTTCCTGTGGCTGCTGGTAGTGAGACTTGCGGGTGGGTCCGCAACAGGGACACTACGAGGTTGAGGGAGGTGGCTTTTGGCCACACGAGTAAAGGCAAGGGATAAAACTATTGAACTTATTTGAACTGTGATGCATGCACTGTATTTACACTGAAATGTTATTGTCTTAATTGTCTGTCACACAGATTCCTGTGTTTACTTCTATCTTACTCACTGTACTATTTACACTTTCCCCTCCTATTTCTCTTTCTCTGTTGAGAGAAGTGATTGGTCACACACTTCTCGCCACGCTCCAATCCGCGGCTACCACGGGTAGGCGGAATCAGTGACTAGTCTACGTTTTGGGAAGACGTACTTAAAGAGCTTGCTCTTAAAGTAGCAGTCGAGCACGGTAGACGTTCTGTTCCTTTCTCTCTCTATATCTGGGACGCCTTATATAGGGAGGATGGGACAGAAGTTAGATAAACCCAGTAAGGGTTGGTTAGCATGTGATCTAGTGGAAGACAGAGAAGGAGAAGAGATGGTTAAGAAAGTGAGGAAGATTGCTAAAGTATGTGGAATTACCGTACCTCCGTGCGGCAGATTGCAGCCAGAGAGCTGGCGTAAGTTACTGATAGAGAAGAAAGGGGAAGCTGTCGGACCACGATTTGGTTTGTACAGCAGAAGCCTGGTACCGAGTAGCAAGAGCTATTCAGCAAAAGGGATAGGTTGAGGAAGAAATTGATCACAAAGGTTTAAGATTGTTTGTGTATTATAATAATTGTGTTACTGGATGCTGATGGATCCCTATTCTCCCCCCCCCCCATCAGTCCTACAGATCTCGTCACCCTCATCCTCTCTCTACAGCTCCCTGCACCTCCAGTCCGTTTCTCCCGTCAAAGATTTCTGGTTTCCAAACGTATAAGTCTCTGTCCTTCTGTCTTGTTACTTTCCAGCACTCACATGGTTAATCTTCATGCCTGCAGCTTCACTCCCTTTTTTGCACTGTCTAACTTTCTCCCCCCCCTCCTCCCCGCTTGCCTGCATTTCTACTGATAAGAGTTAGAGACAGGATTTTTGCTGGACAATATTCTAATTCAAAGGTTATGGTGTTATAATTGTGTAATAATATTATTATTGTTGCCGTTTGCCGTTTATATATATATATAAATTGTGTTTTGTGATAAGGCAGTGAAGATTGTGGGGGGGGCTCGCTCACAAGAATGCATTCCACCTTTCTGAGTATTCTCTCCAAGACTGGTGTATAAGACAGGGAGTCAGGGATGTAGCTCAGTGTTGATTACAGAGGTTAAGTAAGTGAATCTGATACAAGAATAGAGGAATATTTGGACGTGTTAAGTGTAAAGGCAAGCGTGATTTGTTGCAAAACTATGCAATGTGGATAGAGGGAATATGCGAAGTTAAGCTAGTATGTGAAGAGGAAAGTGATTAATGGTTGGAGGAAGATAAGGGAATTTGGGTGAATTCCGTGAGTTTATCTTGCATCATTTTAACCCCTTAAGGACTGGACTGTTTTTGCGATGTTGTACATTTGCGACCAGGCATATTTTTACACTTTTGTGGTGTTTGTGTTTGGCTGTAATTTTCCGCTTTCTCATTTACTGTTCCCATACAAATTATATATTGTTTTTTCAGGACAAAAGGGGCTTTCTTTATATACCATTATTTATATAATCTCATGTATTTTAATTTTAAAAAAATAAAAAAATATGATGAAAAATTGAAAAAAATACATGTTTTTTGACTTTTACTTGAAAAATCTTTTACTCATCTACAAAAGCGAATGAAAAAAACTGCTAAATAGATTCAAAATTTTTGTCCTGAGTTTAAAAATACCTAGTGTTTACGTGCTTTTTTGCTTTTTTTTTGCATGTTATAGGGCTATAGGTACAAGTAGGATATTGCGGTTTCAAAACATACATTTTTAAAATTTATCAATAGTGACATTGTAACACTATTATCTGTCATAAATCTCTGAATAACACCCCACATGTACATTTTTTTTTAAAAGTAGACAACCCAGGGTATTCAATATGGGGTATGTCCAGTCTTTTTTAGTAGCCACTTAGTCGAAAACACTGACCAAAGTTAGCATTCATATTTGTTTGTGTGTGAAAAAAGTAAAAAACGAAATTGAACGCTAATTTTGGCCAGTGTTTGTGACTAAGTGGTTACTAAAAAAGACTGGACAGACCCCATTTGCAATACCTTGGGTTGTCTTCTTTTACAAATGGTATGCCATCATGGGGGTAATTCTCATTCCTGGGCTACCATACGCTCTCAAAGGCAACGTAACCAACCTGGCCATTTTCAATGTAAAAATATTTGACCCATATATTTGACCTTGTAACTTTCAAAATGCTATAAAACCTGTACATGGGGGGTACTGTTTTACTCGGGAGACATCGCTGAACACAAATATTAGTGTTTAAAAACTGGAAAACGTATCACAACAATTATATCATCAGTAAAAGTGCTGTTTGTGTGTGAAAAATGCTAAAAAAGTAACTTTCACTGACAATATCATCGCTGTGATATGTTTTACTGTTTTGAATCTGGCTGTTTGCGTTCAACTGAGAAGTCACCAGTAAAATACCTATCTTTAGATTTTAGAATAAATAGAAGCATTTAAGGGTAAAATACAGTGCTAGCAAATTAAATTCTCACAAATTTCGGCCTGGAGTTAGCCAGGCAGGAATCCTAAGAGTACAGTAAATAGTACTAGATTATGTAAAAATGTATACACACGCTAAATACATGGCCTTGCATTAAATTTAAATATATATGCATATTTATATATTTGGAAGTCTCTGATGTATATTTCTATAATTATTTATGTAATTTTTATACATATGGGCGATATGTATATTTCTTGCCCATTATTTTTATTTATTTTTTATATACATAGATATATATACAAATTCATTCTAAGTGTATTTTGATATAAATATATATATATTAATTTTAAAATACAGTTAGAATAAAATTTCATATAGCTATATAATTTTTTTTAAATTTTTTATTATTATTTAAAAAAAAAATTATTTAATTTAAATTACTTATTATTTATATTTTATAATAATATATATACAATATATATAGTTATTATATATATTATATATATACGCGTGTAATTTAATTATAAGTGTATTTTTATATTAATATAAGTACATATTAATATAAAAATACACTTAGTATGGCATTATATATATGATATATAGACATATATTATACAGATATAATATATGTCTATATATCATATATACACATATATAATTATTATTATTTTTTTTATTAACACTAACTTTATTTTTATTTTTGATTTTACACTAGCAGGGAGACTGCCTGTCAGCACAGACAGTCCCTGCGAGGCAATTTAGCGGGCTTTTCTTGGCGATGTGTGTGTTAGCGATCACACCTTGGCCGCAGGTCTAATCTGCGTGGGGGTAGCCTGTCTGGGCTGCAGGCAGTCTCCCACCGAGAACCAGCTGATGCGCCCGGGGGCGGCGGCGATCAGGTAAGTAGCTCTGACCGTTAGGACGGTTCAGGACCGTCATCGGTCGGCAACGCAAAAATGCCGATGACGGTCCTGAACCGTCCTCGGTCCTTAAGGGGTTAAAGAACATGAACATGTTTCTAGAGACAGCTATATGGGCTGTTAAATGCATAATGTTTTCAACTGTCTTATTTAACCTGCCAGGTCTGTTCATAGTTTAGTATTTCATTTTGCAGAACGGAATGTTGCTTCTCTGACTTATTTTATTAGTTATAATATAGTGTATTGTTGAAAGTGCATCAGCCACCACCCTAAAGATGGCGCCTAGTACAGAAGGAGGTTGACCCTGCCAGTCCCGTGACCTATCTACAGTCACGGTTGCTTCTAAAGTGACGTCACTTCCGCCCTTACCATGCCCACACCTCCTGTCTTCCTTTCCCACACATATCATGGACGTCACCCCTCTCACTTCCTCCCTTGCTGTCATTTCCTTCCCCGCCCCTGTCATGGCTGCCTCCATCATGAGGCCTACCCCTATTATGCTCGTCCTATTTAGAGACATGTTGTTTTCCTTACACTCTACATATTATGAACAGAAACATTATAATTACTAAAACAATCATGCCATTTGTTTCCCTGTATCAACAATGTGTCCGTGATAAAAAAAAAAAAAAAAAAAGAAGGTTGCTAAAATGTCATTTGCAACTGTGGTGTGACCTACAAATGAGATCTGTTGGACACGAATATAAGAGCATAACAGCTGATTATCTAGATTAATCTTGCAACAAGGGAAATAGCCAAATAATGCAAGTTATTTTAAACAATGTATCTTTGCTTAATCGAATCTTGCTAGTTACAGATCGTATGTTTACAGTAACATCCTTTACGTTAAATGGTGGTTTAGCATTAGAAGGATTAGTGACATGTTTTATTAACCCAGCCACTACTGGTTGTTTATTTTAGTTACAGGGTGGTATAATTGTTATAGTCTAATTAATATAAATGATAGTACCGCAATAGTTAATGTTTTATCCAAAGACATTTAGGAACTTTACTTCACTTACTATTAACCATTATTTATAATGATAGACATGTTCAGACTGCAAAAAGCTATGGCTAATGACATAGAAAGGGGTTTGAGTCAGTAACACAGCCCATACAGAGGAGAGCAAACCCGCTGATGCTTAATGCCCCTGCCATGGCAGTGTCTACAGGGAACAAGGGGGGCCACTAGCCACTGTAACTTTACCTATTGAAGGTCACCCTACTACTTTCCTGGTTAACACAGGTGCAGCCCGCAGTGTTCTTAGAGAACAAGACCTGCCTGACTCATCGTTCCTGCCTGACACCGATGTCTCTTGTGTTGGTGCTGATGTCCTATCCCGCCTCCAAGCATCCATCACCCTCACTGCAGACGGCCAGGTTCAATTAAATACACCTTTGTCACGAAAAGACACTACAGTTCTTTGTTCCCTTCCCATTTTACTGTGGAGATGATCTACCCACAACAGAACAATGCTCAATTAATCTTCTTTACTATCTAGCAGAACAAGGATGTGAAGCTTCACGTCTCAAGCTGCAATTCTGCCAACCTACTGTTATCTTCCTTGGCCATTGTCTGTCTCAGGGAACCAGACATCTCACTCGTGACCGAGTTAGAGCAGTACTGGACATTCCACCTCCAAGGACCTCAAAGTCACTACACGCCTTCCTAGGCCTCATTTCCTATTGCCGAGCATGGATCCCAGAAGCCTCACTCCTTATGCAACCTCTCTGTGATGCTCTCAAGTCAGACCCATTTTGCTTGTCCACAGAAGCCCTTGACAACTTCTGTACTCTTAAACGTGCTATTGCTTCTGCTCCTGCTCTTGGCCTACCAGACTATACCAAACCCTTCAAATTGTTTGTTTCTGAAAGACAAGGCCATGCAACAGGAGTACTCACTCAGGCCCATGGTCCTGGAGGCCGCCAAAGGCCTATTGGATTTTTCTTCTGCCAACTGGATATTGTGGCCAGAGGACGTCCCACTTGCCTTCGGGCCGTCTGTGCTGCCAAAGAGCTCATTGAAAGAACTGGAGATCTTGTCCTTGGCCACCCCCTGGTTGTCTTGGCCCCTCATTGGTTGTCTTGGCCCCTGGTTGTCTTGGCCCCTCATGACATTTCTGCCATAGTCATGTTACTCCTGCTAGGCATCTTCGCCTTCAATGTCATCTTTTGTTGCCTGACCACATTACCCTTCAAAGATGTCAAGTTCTCAATCCGTCCACTCTTCTGCCACTCCCTGAGGGGGGTGTATACTACGGATTCATCATGGACGAAACTTATGTTTTTCTTCTCAATGGCACCATCAAGAAGGAAATGCATCCCAACCTATCCTTTCATGATGGACAAGCACTCCTTCATGACGGAGCAGGATATGCCTTCTGTACCATGTGGTACAAACCAAACATCACTCCTGAACCCTGCTATGAAGATGAACTCTATCATCTGGTCGAAGTAAAACTCACTGCACAAGACTTCTACTGTGATTCTGAAGGCAACAGTATGGTCTTGATTCATCTACCTCCGGAACTCAAGTATTTGGGACACTGCCATTCCACATGTCCCTGTGACCAAGTTGAAAACAATATCATGGAATGATCTTGGGCCTATGGCAAAAGCATGGGCCACTATGGACGAATCACAGCTACAGGAAAATGGTGTTGTCAAATATCCAACAACTGACCACCTAAAACATGGCCACGTCATTTCCTGGAAAATGAGTTCCAAGATTTAACCATAGTAAATGACTACGACCCAAATACACCTCATGACTGTTTTGAACAGATGAAAATGGAAACAACACATCTACCAACTGTGCATGAAGACCCATTGGTAGATTCCGATCTCACCCTGTTTGTGGACGGCTCAAGATATGCTGATGAAGAAGGAAGATACCATACAGGATATGCCGTAACCACAACAGATGAAATTGTCAAATCATCATCTTTACCATCAACTATGTCTGCACAAGAAGCTGAATTGCAAGCCCTGACTTCAGCATGCAAGATCTCTGAAGGAAAGCGCGCCAATATCTACACGGATTCAAGATATGCACTGGGCGTGGCTCACGACTTCGGATTAATTTGGAAAACAAGAGGATTTCTTACTACCGCCGGTACACCAATCAAGCACGGTTCTGCAATCAAGGAGCTGATGGACGCCCTCCTACTCCCAGAAGAAGTGGCTATTTTGAAGATAAAAGCACATGGGAAGTTGGACTCAGATGAAGCAAAGGGCAACCATCTAGCTGATCAAGCTGCAAAACAAGCTGCAAGAGAACCACAGGAAGTGGAAAGAAGAGTGTCTGGAAATGAAGAAACTCCCATATTTACTCTGCAGACTCTTCCAACTGACCTAAAAATCCTGCGGGAACAACAGGCTACAGTTGCCCCTGAAGAAATACAGAAGTGGAAACAGAAAGGGGCAGTTCTGAAGGATGGAGTGTACTCCAACAACCTCAAGTTCTGCCTCCCTAAGAATTTGTACCCAGCAGTCGTACAATGGGCACACGGACCTGCACATTTATCAAAGGATCTAATGAATGCTCTTGTACAAAAATACTACCTCACTGTCCCCATATGAGATTCTATTTGGGACTGCACCTAGGCTAGGTTGCTATTTTCCCCAACAACTACAACTTCAAACTGATGTCTTAGTAGATTATGTAACTGAACTCGCAAATGCTTTGAACAAAATCCATGCCCAAGTTTTCTCTTCAATTCCAGATCCTGATTCTGACACAGGCAACCACAGTCTGCTCCCTGGTGACTGGGTTCTGGTCAAGAAATTTGTGCGAAAACACACCCTGGAACCAAGATTTGACGGACCATTCCAAGTTCTCCTGATCTCCCCTTCCTCTGTCAAATTGGCCGGAAGGCCTAACTGGATCCACGCTTCCCATTGCAAGAAGACACCTGACCCAGAGGAAGCTAACTCTATGCAACCATGTGCCTCTGGTACATTATCTCCTTAGTTGGCCTCCTTAAAGCCCAGCAGGTGGCCATCACCAAAGATGCTAGTGGGTACACTTTCTGGTATAATTCATCATGTACCCATGTGGCTACATTCACCTTTGATTACTGTGATATTGTAGAATGCCCATTCCCTAAGTCACAGATTCAAGCCATTTATAAAGATATACCACAAGCAAAAGACCCTTACGTTTGTGTAGTAGATGAACAATGGGGTTATGACTGTAACTACTGGGGGGCTGCGGGATGGAATACTGGGCCTGCCTGGGGTTATAAACCCAAAAGTGCTTTATCTAAGATAGACAATCAGGGTAGATCCCTCCTTCAAAGAATGACCTTAAGAAAGCCTGGAGGAAGTACCCCTATGAAATTAATGTTAAACATTGAACATCCTGGCCCCGAGGATGCAGACCGATATGTAATGGGAATGTATTGGACGAAAGGTTCCTACAACAAATTAGGTCATTTCTACCTCAGAGATATGTACCACTCTCCAGAGTGGCAAGGGGCTGATCATATGGTCCCAAATCCGCTAAAACCACATATCCAGTCCTTTAAAGATATGATGGCCATCGCTAACCCCACTTTTGAAGGTACCATGGCCGCTGAAACTGGATTCAATGACATTAATTTGTGGTTAGAATGGATGAGGTATAATGCCAACAAACATAATAAAACAGCATGTTATGTATGTGGCGGTGCCCGACCCCACCTTGGCACCGTCCCCCTAATTCTCCCTTTAGAGATAGAAGATTGCTTCTTAAGCCTTTTTGCCTACCAATATGACTTTAATAGGTCCCTCTGCATGGCATGGATGGCAGAATACCCTCTCTTAGTTGAAAATGTTAAGCCACCTGATGGAATCACAGTCTATAGAGGTAATTACACTTGTTATGCCATGTATGACGGGATTGGTAAATTCATGGGTAATTTTTCTAAAGGTTATTGCGCCACTTACAGAACTGTTCCTATACGCCTGTTGCAACACCATACCAGGTCATTGGGGGATATTTACTGGTTATGTGATTAAGATCTAGGCTGGAAACTGAGTGGTGGGGTGAGTGTACCCTAGCCAAAGTTATCATGCCCATTCATATTATTTCTGATAATCATCATGACACATACGACCCTCCACATACACCAGCCAGAGTGAGGCACGAAACCCCAGTAAAAGGCAGTTTTGACCCCCACATTTACATAGATGCCATTGGGGTACCTAGGGGGGTGCCTAATGAATTTAAAGCTAGAGATGAAGTAGCTGTAGGTTTTGAATCACTGTTCACTATAGTCACTGCCAACAAAAACCTTAATTGGATTAACTACATTTATTACAACCAACAGCGTTTTGTCAACTACACCAGGGATGCCCTCCAGGGCCTGGCCGAGCAGTTGCAGGCCACATCCCAGATGACCTTCCAGAACAGAATGGCCTTAGACATGATTCTAGCTGAAAAGGGGGGTGTATGTAAAATACTACCTGACACCATGACTTGTTGCACTTATATCCCAGAAAACACAGGTCCTAATGGTAAAGTCACTCTGGCCATAGCTAAATTAAATAGACTCTCAGAAGAGTTAAAGAGAAACTCTGGAGTTACTGATCCCTGGGAAAAATGGTTTGGTTGGATGACTGGTTGGCAGAGAGCTTTAGTCCAGATTGGTATTGCCTTACTAATTTTTCTTTTTATTCTCGCTCTTCTCATTTGTTGTGTCCTCCCATGCCTAAGGAAATTCCTGCAGAAAACCGTAGACCAAGCAACACCAACCTTCACTCATCTGACAATCGATGATCAAGATCTCACCTCACCCTGTATTCCGCTACAAACTCTCCCTTATACTGATGAAGTGCAGAAAGTCTAGGAAGGGACAGTACAGGGACAGCGTCCGTCTTTATGGGTAGACTGCCGTACGGAGAAGTAGTGGATAAGCCACTATGGGTTACCAGCGGAGTGAAGAGTGTTCCTGAACCGTACTGACGGATGTGCTGCAGCCTGTTAGGGTCAAGAGAGGGATAGACTTGCACTTTGCATTAACACTAAGTCAGCGGTCATGGGGTTTCTGTGTCTTTGGGCTAATACATCTTCTGATACTAACAAATAAAGTTTGTCTTTTAGCAAATAACATTTTAGGGGGGACTGTTGTAGAATTATTAGGCCTCTATAAATCTGTAAGGCCCCTTTAAATCCTCTTGCTATACCTCTAAGAGGCCCCCATAGTTTTACAAGAAAGCTTTGTCTATAGAACATAGAATTTTCATGCCAGCAAGAAATAGCTTTGATAAAATGTGTATTTACTAAAAGCCTTGAAACCTAACCTTGAGAAACTAACCGTGCCAGCTACACTCTAAATGGATAGCTGCCAAAAGGCCCCTCCCGTCGAGTGAGCTCCTCATGTTAGCAAAATGGCGCTAAAACCTGGAGGAGAAAAGCATGACGAGGATAGTGACTTAAGATGGTACACCCCATAGGGAGGGCATTTTACTAACATCTTAGCACCTAAGCCAATTAACAATGTCTATTTGTCTATATCTTGATTTTCTTCAATGATGTAATAATGCCTTTAAAAGGGTCTGCGCACCCATTTTCTGTCAGAAGCCATTAAACTTCTCCGAAGTTCTTTCATTAACCTGAACTTTGTGTCTCAGTGTGAATTTACTTCTGCGTGCACGCAACTTTATTATCTTTAATTTGGACAGGAACAGATAGTCATTCAAACTAATTGGTTTGCAGTAAATTATTTACAACAGAACTAAATCATTATTAATGAAGGTGTTTATAGAGTTAAAGAACAAATCAGATGAATTCAAAGTTCTAAAAGTATTTCAGGACTTTTCCTTTACAACACGATCAGCCAGGAGAAATTTTAAAAGGGTAGCAGAGGAGATGAGATCAAAAGGTATAAAATATAGTTATAGTTTCCCTGCTAGCCTAATCGTCTTTACAGATGGAATTAGGTTGGTATTTAAAAATCAAGAAAAAATTAAAAGAATGGCTAGTGCAGCATAATATTATTTGGAGTCAGAAGCACTACACTGAAATAGAACAAGGGGAGAGAGGTATAGATAAGAGAAGGAAGAACAAGAAAGCAGTGGGAGATAGGGGAGAAAAAGGTTAAAGGGGGAGGGAAGGGAAAGAGAAAAAAAGGGAAAGGAATATATATATATATTTTTAATTTTGTTTTTTTTGTTTTTTTTCCATTACACTTAAAGTAAAATTACACAAAAAATATATAACTCTAAATGAGGAAACGGAATTACATTCACTGAGAGGACAATATCAGAACTCCTCATGTAAATTGTCATGCACTAATGCACTTTTGATAAATTATAAAATTATAAAATAGACACGAACCTGAAATAGGTAGAATAATAAAATAATACATCGCATAAAAATGAGAAAAAGGGTTTGGAAATAAATCATATGTTGGTGCATAAAGTATGAAAATTCACATAGATATATAATTGAGATGATTAACTTCACAAGCAGGTAGAATGTTTTAGACCATGGGTCCTCAAAATCCGGCCCCCCAGATGTTGCTGAACTACAACGCCCATGATTCTCTGGCTATCTATGTAATTCAAAGAATCATGGGAGTTGTAGTTCAGCAACATCTAGGGGGCCAGAGTTTGAGGACCCGTGTTTTAGACGTTCTTTACATATAACGTAAACACAGATGCACTTTAGATAATAGATAAGAGGATGGCAATATAATTAATCTCGGAATATTTATTTCAATATGGGTACATAGACACATACACTTATATGCAAATGCACCAATCAGTATGGCTACATTTATAATTTTTCCTTCCACTTATACAATCAGGTATAGTCCTGTCTTTTTCTCCCACATGTCTTTAATATGTTATGTAATGGAAAACAGATAAATAAGAAACAAGACTCAACTAAGGAGTACTGTTTTTCTTTTATATTATATGAAGGCATGTATGTGTGTATGCATATTTATGTGTAGGTATATGTGCATGTATATATGGATGTACATATGCATACCACCTCACCGAAATCCTCGACTGAATACCCCCAGAAGAGACCTCTTCCTTGCTTTAGGTCAATAGGACCATATTTTCTTTTTTCATGCATTTTAGAAGAGCGAGGGATAATGCATCTGCCAAGGCCTCTAGGGGTTAGAGAGTCTTGGCATTCAATGTGGTGTTTTTTTGTTGTTATTGGCAAATGGTTTTTGTATGTCCAGCCATATATGGATGAGAAAGTGGCACGGAGGGAGGAGATAGGGATATGGAAGGTTTTTTGGGAC
>OW240914.1:245581824-245602891 GCA_933207985.1 Pelobates cultripes
ACCAATCAATAGTGTCTATTTGCTGTTATTTTGAATTCTTCAGTGATGTAATAATGCCTTTAAAAGGGTCTGCGCACCCATTTTCTGTCAGAAGCCATTAAACTTCTCCGAAGTTCTTTCATTAACCTGAACTTTGTGTCTCAGTGTGAATTTACTTCTGCGTGCACGCAACTTTATTATCTTTAATTTGGACAGGAACAGATAGTCATTCAAACTAATTGGTTTGCAGTAAATTATCTACAACAGTGGCACTGGGCACAGTATCCGCTGTTAGCCTGACACACCCGCTTTAAGGACACTGACTGCTATTCAATCTATAACAGTGAAAAAAAGTTTTTTGCTTTTAAATGCAAGCTATTGTGACACCAGTGAGTGAGTGGTGGCACTGGGCACAGTATCCACTGTGAGCATGACACACCCGCTTTAAGGACACTGACTGCTATTCAATCTATAACAGTGAAAAAAGTTTTTTGTTTTTAAATGCAAGCTATTGTGACACCAGTGAGTGAGTGGTGGCACTGGGCACAGTATCAACTGTGAGCCTGACACACCCGCTTTAAGGACACTGACTGCTATTCAATCTATAACAATGAAAAAAGTTTTTTGTTTTTAAATGCAAGCTATTGTGACACCAGATATGAGTGGTGGCATTGACTGGGCAAATGGGCACAGTATCCACTGTGAGCCTGACACAGAAGCTGGCAGCAGTGGCAGACTAACTGCAATTACATTACACAGAAAAAAAGCAGACTGATGTTCTAGCCCTAAAAAGGGCTTTTTGGGGTGCTGTCCTTACAGCAGAGATCAGATGAGTCCTTCAGGACTGTAGTGGACACTGTATACCCTAACCTAGCTATGCATTTCCCTATCTAATCAGCAGCAGCTACACTTTCCCTCCTCTCACTAAGCATGCAGTTTGAGAATGAATCTAAAATGGATGCTGTCCAGTAGGTGGGAGGATCTGCTAGGGAGGGTGTGCTGCTAATTGGCTGGAATGTGTCTGCTGACTGTGAGGTACAGGGTCAAAGTTTACTCAGTGATGAGGGGGGATCGAACCGCGCATGTGTTTGCCGTCCGCGGCGGACGCGAACACGCTATGTTCGCCGGAACTGTTCGCCGGCGAACCGTTCGGTGCATCACTACACACAAGCTGTTGTAGCCACAATAGGAGGCTTAATAGACATAGTTGTAGAATTACGGCAGCATAATTTGGAAACAACAAATAAAATGGAGGAAGCAATGGACAAAAGGGATTGTTTAAAAATTGTAGCTTTGAGAACAACTACAATTGTTGGGGAACTAGAAAAGGAGTTAAGAGAAAAAGAACAACAGAGAGATGCATATAGTGCTAAGGTCACTGAACTCCAGGACCTAGTCATGGAATATAAAATGAAAACTAAAGAAAATACAAATAAATGGGATAAGGAGATTCCTAAAGTATGCCTGTAACAGACAGTTTTGCACAAAAGGGGTAAAAACCGTTTAGGCGATCGGCCCCCTTTCCAGAGATGCAGGCACAGCTACTGCAGAACACCAAACACCAATAAGTGAATGCTCCAAACTCCTGAACGGCATCCAATATAGCACTCCAAATACACGAACAGGAACCATACGAATTGCTGCTACCAGACGAATAGGAAAAGCATCCAAGCGGCTTACACTCCTAGCAATCAGTCTCTATCAGCATTCAGTAAATCCCCCCAAAGACGAGACAAGGCTCCGTGTTGTGGGTCAAGCAGTGGTCTGTTTAATGAGGGCTACCTGCCCAGTATTTATGCAGGTCTCCCACCTGGTGGACACTCTCCCTTCCAGAGTTCAGCGCAAAACTGTGTCGATTTTGGATTTCCATGAATTACGTGTCGAACACCGCTGTGCATTCGTATGTTTAAATTGGCCGCGACCTCGTGTTCGGGATACGAATGGCGGCCACCCAGCATTCGTCAATTAAGCTGCGGTTAACCGCAGCTTCAGGGAGGTTAATTGCCGGCACACTCCAGCTGCCAGGTGGTCTATTCATTCGTGCGGTTGTTCGGTAGATTGAATCTACCGAACAACCGGCAGAAAAGCACGAATAAAGCTTTTCTGCAGGCGAAACAAAGTCTTTTAACATGGGGCCATAGTCCAAAGGCAGTAGGCGAGCAACCAGGCTTCTCCAATACAATGTGGCGAGATTGGTCTCGTCACAATGCCCACGCCAGTCTTATTTTATATCTAAAAGTAAAGAACCAGTGCTGGGAACAAAACACAAGAGAACTATGCCAATTGTTAACTGTGTCCCACAAGCCCCTTTAATAATAACTGAACACTTTAATGCAAGAGAAATGCCTACTAGCTTCTCTAGGCAGACAAGGACTATGTCAATCACAGACAAAGATAATTTCCAGAAATGGTGGGGAAGTATGCCAAATAACGACTTTAATACTTTTACACATTGGTTTATGAGGGGAGCAAATAGAGCTAAATAAGGAGGTCTTAACTTAGAAGAATGGACAGAACTTTTAGAATATGCTATGGGGCCTTTGGCTAGTAGACTATTCGGATTTAATAACAATGTGTCTGATCAGGCAGGAAGAATTGCTGCAACTAATTTATATCTACTTAGCATAGAGAAAGAAATATTACGATGAGGCCAGCAGATGGTCCTAGAGAGGTAGCTCAAAGGATATTGTTCTGGTATACACTACGCCAACCTCAACAGCCCCTGGTGTTGGGCTCATCAGAACACATTGCTAAAATAATGGAAGCCCTTCCCTGGGAGTGTCAGGAATTTGTCAGGCTTTTTGATCCAACACCAACAGACTTATAAATGGTACTAACTAGAGCTGACAATTGGTGGATCAAGCATCCTTTCACAGACGAGGCCTGCTCTGTTTCAGCCGCGAGAAGATTCGAGATCGAGTCTGGTAGAGATATAGATGGTAAATGGAGAAACCAGAGGTGGGATGTACCAGAACAAGAGGGATAATGAGAACTGGAGACCAAAACAGGACTTTGACGAAAGATGGAGAGATCCACAGAGGGACTATAGGAATAGGGACAGTGCTAAAGGAAGCAATGAGAAATAGATTTGAGGAGCCTCAGGCAATCAACAATAAATGTAATAATAATACATGGGAGAGGCTAAAAAGAAGAGAAAATAACTGGGAAATTCATAGTTGGGGAGAAAAACAGAGAAACAACAGGAACAGTTATTGGGAGAATAATTGGAGAAGGAATCATAGGTGGGATGAGCATCACACCAATAGACGGAATTGGGATAATTGGAGGAATAAAGAAGGGAATAGAGACTACTGGGACCTAAAGGGACAGACAGAGAGATTGGAGGCAGACATGAAAGCGCTTAGGGAACAGATGAGAGATGAGGAGAAGATTGATCAATTTTGGGGTCCCAGCAATTAATAACTCCCATAATTTTTTTTGTTGCTCTCTACATCTGAATGTATGTTTGTTTTTCTTTGTTTTGTTGTTTCTCTCAGTCTTCCAGTCTCCCATATAGCTATACATTTCTAATGATGAGATCTAGTGTTCCCACAGAGCAAGGCAAAGCTGTATTAGGATGATGCAGGGCCGTCTTTAATATTGATTGGACCCTGGGCAAGAATTTACTTGGGCCCCCTGGATCCCGCCTTCCCACATCCTAGCATGCAATCACGCCCTCCACCACAACACACATACCAAAAAAAATAAAACACACAACTCGTAGAGTAGTAAACTTTAATAATGTAAACATAAAAAACTGGTTCACAAATAAGTCCTTAGCTTGACCTACTTGCCACCTGTAGCTTCTTTTAACCTCGGTCTTATGGTATATTTTTATTAACAGTTATACGTTGTTGGAAGAACAAGCATAATAACAATATCTTTCAGTAGCAGTGCAAATCAACATTATTATGTTTAAATTATAAAATAAATAACCATGTTGGCTAGTAATATCATAAAAAAAATAATAAATAAAATACAACAATTAACAATGCAATTAAATAAACAATATTAAACCTTATTGTATAATCCAAGTGCACATTTCCCATTCCAATATGGAGAAAGGGAATCAAGTACCAGTGTTAAATGGTCAACCTTATTATAATTCCTGTTAGGCACCAACTGCTTCAGTAGCAGACTATTATAAAAGAATACATAGTTTAACAACCATTAACGTAAAGAGCAGAGAACCATTAATGTAAAGTGCAGAGAACTTTTACATAAAATAGTAAATAAATATTTTAGTGCAATTTAAACAATGAGTCTACGTGCTTTCTGAGCAGCAAAGGTCTTTGTAATGTTGGAAAAAATCAAGACCGCAAAGTATATCAGATTCAGCAGACATTATAGATAGTTTGGTGAGACGGCTCTGGCTCATGGTTGTGCGTTGTAAGTTTTTTATTAATTTCATTTTTGAAAAAGATTGTTCACCTGAACTGTTAGAGATCATTAAAGTAAGGTAGATTTTTAAAGCAATTTCCGTGTTCGGAAAAGTATCTCTTACATCCTTGTCATTAATTGTACTGTACATGAATTGCTCTATGCTGCAATCGTCTGGTTTTTCATCCAGGAAAAGAGAAATGAATGACTGAAATTGAATTAGTTCATCACCAAATGTTGTGCCCAGATCATGCTTGTAGAAAGCAGACAACTTTTCTGCTGCAATGTTAATGGATTCAGAGTCCATCGCTGGAAAGTTTATAAAGAAACCAAATAAATCACACACTTCACTGTAGGCTCCTAGGCGATGTTCCAGACACATTAAAAGTTTGTCAACACATGGGAGAAAGGCCTTAGCATAAAAGGCCTCCTTTGGCGTTAATTGAGCTTCTTCACTGTGTCCATAGTCAAGTGGCTGCTGACGGACATTCCGACGTTGAAGACGGTGGTGTTCCACAATATACTCCTCAGTATCTGTTAGACACTTGCCAACTTCTTCAAATGCATCAAATTTAGTACGCTGTTCATTAATAAAATCTTTTAACGATTTCAAAACACCAACAGCAGCATTTAGGTTCAGCTGAACAGACTGCAGAGTTTTGCTGCTGTTGCTGTTGAAACGCTGCAAAACAGTGTTCCAGAATTCGGCAAAAATCCCTGTCTCAAGTTTGCTTATCTGATAAAATAGTCCCTTTGGGGTATTACGGCACTCGGATTTTTCTTCAATGTCAGTTGCAAATTCAAACAAAATGTCCATTATATTGTCAAGCATCTGCACGACATGACCAGCGTGTGTCACTTAGCTTTTTTGGCATGGACACAGAGAGGCCTTTCTCATCAAGCTGGTCTTTAAGCTTCTTGTAGCGCCGAGTTGAACCACTAAAGAATGTATAAAGAGCTTGAACAAAATTAAAAAAATCTTACAGCCTCACTACACGAATTTGCAGCATCCTTTCCGACAAGATTTAATGAGTGTCCAAAACAAGGTATGTACTTAGCATATTTATTCATGTTAAGAATTCTTGCTTGCATACCCTTGTAGTGGCCAGACATGTTGCTTGCATTGTCGTAACTTTGTCCCGGGCATTCTTGTATGGTAAGTCCAACGCTATTAAGAAATGCTAGGAGCGCATCTGCTATTTCTTCTCCTTTATGCCCTGTTGAGGGTAAAAAAGTAATAAAACGCTCCACAGGTCGATTTTCTTCTAAGTATCAAATAATCACGGTGAGTTGGTCAGTATGAGAAGAATCCTCCGCTGAATCCACAGAAACAGAGTAGTATTTTGCCATTTTAATATGGTTGATGACAACTTCTAAGATCTTATCCCCAGTAATTTGTATGAGTTCCTCACAGAC
Organism: Pelobates cultripes; assembly: GCA_933207985.1. NCBI lineage: Eukaryota > Metazoa > Chordata > Amphibia > Anura > Pelobatidae > Pelobates > Pelobates cultripes. Next base: position 245,587,600 of record OW240914.1, read on the forward strand.
ATTTGCTGATAAATAACTTGTACATCCTTTGCCTTTGTTTGCCTTTGTTTGGATGTGTTGTGCTAGGAAAGCATCATACTCTGACAGTAATTCCAAAATACCGAGATAGTTGTCATTATGTGGGGATCCAATAGTCTGATCATCACCTCTAAAAGCCAATCCTCTCTCAGCAAGAAAAACGATGACACTAAGCAAACGTTTTACTAGGTTTTGCCCATAGGTGGTCAGCTCTTCAATTTGCTGTTGCATTTTATAGTCAATCCGATCTTCCAGTTTTGAAAATTTGGCTGTATCAATCACAGCGCGTATATGATGATGAGACTGTTCATGGGATGAAATTCGTTCACTGGCATGTTTCCAGTTGCTGAAACCATCACTGGAAAATGCATTTGTTGATGAACTAAATAATTTGCAGTCAAAACAGTATATTCGGCCTCTGTTATTTGAGTAACAAAGCCACTTCCTTTCAACTTTGTCCCCATTGGGACAGTTACGAAGAAACATATCTGCTGTACAGCAACGTCCATCTTTAAATGATTTTGGAAATCCTTCATTGCGCAGTTTTTCCAGAGGTTTCTTTACTGACGAATTTCCATTTTTGGGCCAATACTCCCGCATCTCAAGAGTAGATGAGTTGGGCCACAAACCAATGTCAGTTAGGAAACCTGACTTTTCCATGGATTTTGGCGGTATATCAACTGCTTCAGCAGATGCGTCTTGTATTTCAACAGTATGGAAGCTAGGTTTCTCAACTTCCATGGGAACTGGAGTGGTTTCTAGTGACATGGGCTGATCAGAGGAATCCACTGTGTTGAGTTCCGAGCCATATTCTGATTCACTTTGTGGAGGAATCTCTTCCTGAGAACATGTACTAGCATGTTCTTTAGAAGATCCACACGCAGAAGGCTGTGCAGAAGATCGACTTGTAGGTAAAAGAAAACCAGTTATTTTTGGAATTCTACATATTTTTTCCTTCAACTCCTGCTTCTTCTTCCACTTCTGAGCACCACTCAGAGGTTTGGACATGTTGAGGGCAGTCAGGCTCCTGAATAAATAAACGTGATTGACACTTCCATAAACAAAAGTCAATAGAGTGAAAATGCATATATTTTAATAGGATTTTTGCATATTTAAAATGTTGATGTTACAGCCAAGCATGCTGTTTAACTTACTACAGATGCAAAGTTCCCACAGAAGGCTTCTAACGAGAGCATGCGCCATACCAATCCCCTTCCTCCTCTCGCTGTTCTTCCATGCTTTGTCTGCTCTTCCCTTCTGTAGCTGTGCTCATGACTGTTGCATGGATCTTCTCTCTGACGGGTTAAGACTCCAGTGCATGCATGTATACACGCAAGAGTAAATGTGCACGCCAGTAAGGCTTCCTCTTCTTTCATCAAACGATTTTGTCCAACATTAAAGGACCACTATAGGCACCCAAACCACTTCAGCGCAATGAAGTGGTCTGGGTGCCAGGTCCATCTAAGGTTAACCCTGCAACTGTACACATAGCAGTTTCAAATAAACTAGTATGTTTACAATACGGTTAATCCAGCCTCTAGTGGCTGTCTCATTGTCAGCCGCTAGAGGCGCTCCCACGCTTGATTTTCACAGTGAGAAGACGCTAAAGTCCATAGGAAAGCATTGAGAAATGCTTTCCTATGGACTGATTGAACGTGCGCGCTGCTCTTGCAGCGTGCGCGTGGCTCATTCAGCGCTGACATCGGAAGAGGGAGGAGAGTTCCCCAGCACCGAGGGAGCCCAGCGCTGGAGAAATGTAAGAGTTTAACCGCTTCCTCCGCTTCAGCCTGGCGAGAGTGGGACCCTGAGGGTGGGGGGGACCTAAAGACGCTATAGTGCTAGGAAAATGAGTTTGTTTTCCTAGCACTATAGTGGTCCTTTAATACAACTTACAGTAATGTGAAGTGTATTGCACAGCTCCACAGCAATACAACTCACAGTAATGTGCGATGTGCAAGTATATCACAGATCACCTCAGAATAAAATGCATAGAAAAGTGGAGTGTGTGAGTATCACAAGCTCTACAGCAATATAACTCACAGGAACGTACAATTTGTGAGTGTATTACAGATCACCTCTTTAATATAATGCACATGAATGTCACATGTCACATATATGCACATGTATATCATACCCAACACACTGCTTTCCCATAGAGAAGCATTGGGAGGCTATTGCGCATGCGTGGCCTCATAGAGATGCTTTGAATCAATGCATTTCTATGAGGAGTGTTTAGCGCGAATGCGTTGTGCAACACTGGATTAGGAAGCACCTCTAGTGGCCGTCTGATGAGTGGCCACTAGAGGTATTCCTCAGCAGTAATGTAAATACTGCCTTTTTTTCTGAAAAGGCAGTGTTTACATTAAAAAGCCTGCAGAGACATGTTATAGACACCAGAACTACTACGTTTAGCTGTTGTGGTTCTGGTGACTATAGTGTCCCTTGAAAATAGAGGGAAAAAAAAGGATCAGCACAAAAGTATTAAATAAAATGGCTGTATCATTATTATAAAAATTAAAAAAGCACAACTTCTGACACAAATATATAGTATTTAACAGATTACTTTATTTTTAACAATGTGATAGTACTGTACTACTAACCCCTCCATCCACCCTTCCCCCTCCCCTCTAACCACCCCTCACCTCCCCTCTAACCACCCTTACTCCCATAAAACAATATATATTACTGTAACTAACTACTGTAAATACTTACAGTTCTGAAGACTCCAGCAGGCTCAGGATCAGTTGGGCAGCTGGGCTCAAGGCTGGAGTGGGTGCCGACCTGCAGTTCCGGATGGCGCCGCTCTGCCGTTCAGGATGGTGCCGCGCTGCAGTTCGGGAAGGAGGCGGAGTCACGGCAATGCTCACAGTGCGCGGCGCGGCATACGCAAATGGCAGGGGAGGTCGGGAGGCGGAGCAACAAGTAAGTCCTTCACTATGCAGCAATGCCGCTCGCATAGTGAAGGTGAAGGATTAGATCGGGACACAAATTTGTGGGCAGAGGCTCAAGAGGCAGCTGCCTTGGGCCCCCCAGGAGCAACTGGGCCCGGGGCAGCTGCCCCTTTTGCCCCACGTTAAAGACGGGCCTGGGATGATGATGTGTATCAACAGAAGATCGTGGTGAATCTTTGTTACAGGATGGATAAGTATAAGCTGTATCACAGTAGGGATGGGGAGACAGGCAATATGGCCAGAAGATACTCCAAATAAGGGAGAAGATTAGAGTCTACATTTTAATAATCCTTCTATTCCTCCAAGGTGTCCGGAACAACAGCTGCAGCCGTTCAGGCAAAGCAGGGAGTCAAGAAAAACGGGACATATTTGCAACTCTACTGGGAGTAGACGGAACTGGATTGAGAGTAGAGACACATCCAGTCCTACAAACTACAAAGTAGAGACAAATCCAGTCCTAGTACTCATGCTCATAATTACACTATACTTGTGTGTGCCAATGAATAGATGAGGAAGAAACTTGAAAAGGGGAATATATTTGAATTTTTTTTTCTCTTCTCTTCTCTTCTCTTCTCTCTCTCTCTCATACATTCTTCAATAAAGTTTTACATTGCACATACATAAACATTTAACACACACGCACTCACATAAATTCTATAAATTCTGGGTTTTTTTGTGACAAATTTGTATAATATGTGAATTGACAGCCATAGGAAAGTACAGGAGAACTTATGTCGCTGAGGGAACTATTCCGGAGGGACGGTGGGTTGAATTTCTCCTGTATATCAGGTTTTTGCTCCCACTAGGTTCTCTTGTACTAGAGGGATAACTAGATAATGGAGCAACATAGAAGAAGAAAAAGTGGGGGAATGTGGGGTGATGCAACCCCTATTTGACTTTTCTTTCACCTTGCTTATCTCACTCACTATAATTCCTGTGCTCCCCTTTCCTACTTCAGATCTCATAGTTTAGATAGATAAGATGGATATATTATTATTTTTAAATGTGCTCAACATAAGAGAAGAAAAAGTGAGGGAATGTGGTGACATTCTGTCATCAAGTTAATATGGTGACCAGTGGTCATGTGACCAAGCTCATGTATGCCTTTCTTACAGGGGGATAAGCTTTACCCTTTGATATGGTAATTGGGTAATTCAATACCTTTACAAGTCAGGAGAGAGATAGCCATTTCCCCTATCTCCATTTCTCTGTTCCTTCTTGGCTGTGCTGCAGAGCAGATGTGGGCAGATGCCATGTGCTAGCATGATGAACTCTGTTGCTTCCTTATCTTCCTTGGTCGATGTGATGTTGAACTTGCAGCAGTGAGCCATTACTAGATGTGAATGCCTAACCGTGGGTGAGATCAAACGTGTGGGGAAGGGGATTACTATACAGATAGATAGATTTAAAAAGAGTTGTTGCTCTGTGGGTCTGGGTTGTGTGTTTGTGATAAATTTATAGTATTGTGTTGTTGCCTTTTAATAAATACCTTTTAATGTAGATGAACCTTGTGTAATATATATATATATATATATATATATATATATATATATTAATGTGGTTATTTACCACAAATATAACACAATTTCATAATATTTACATCTGAATTATTTACAACTATAAACATCATAACAATGAAGCTGAAAGTTCATATACATTCAGGCGGATCCACCACTAATTGATATTCTGTTTAAACTGAAAAAAAATTGTAGAAAAAGAGCCAAAAAAGACAAAAAACTGAAAAAATTTGAAAAAAAGAGAAAAAAATGAAAAAAGAAAAATTAGAAAAAAATAACAAATATGAAAACATCTGATAAGTTCAAAAGACTGCAAGAAATGCACTGCTTGTATGATGAAAATGGTTGGATCTCACCACAGGTTATGGATGCTTTAAATATGGGCTGTGGAGTGAAGTCTGTTCACTTATAGGCAGATGTCCTATTGAGTGCTGAAGAGAGAGATTCCAAAGTGTCCCTTTGTACGATGAACAGTAATCAGAGGCAATCACCGGTCTCCAATTGCGGTCTCCTGTTTCACGTGTCTCGTGTGTGGCTGCGCTGTGCGCTCGGGAGGGAAATGCCCCTTTGGAGGCCCTAAATTCAGGAGAGAGGTTATTGGACATTTATAGTATGTTTTGGTGGCAGCCAGTGCACCTCATGGCATGGCACGCCCATCAGCGTACTTCCGTGATAGTTACATAGTTACATAGTTACATAGTTACATAACTTGCGTCCATCAAGTTCAGCCTTCCTCACATATGTTTTTGCTGTTGATCCAAAAGAAGGCAAAAAAACCTAGTCTGAAGCGATTCCAATTTTGCCACAAACTAGGAAATAAATCCTTCTTGACTCCAAAATAGCAGTCAGATGTCTCCTTGGATCAAGCAGCTATTACCCCACTAATTAGAAATTGTATCCCTGTATGTTATGTTTTTGTAAGTATTTATCCAATTGCAGTTTAAACATCTGTAATGACTCTGACAAAACCACCTCTTCAGGCAGAGAATTCCATATCTTTATTGTTCTTACTGTAAAAATACCCTTTCTTTGCCTTAGATGAAATCTCCTTTCTTCCAGCCTAAATGTGTGACCTCATATCCTATGTATAGCCCTGTTTATGAATAGATTTCCAGATAAAGGTTTGTACTGGCCCCGAATATATTTGTATAAAGTTATCATATCCCCTCTCAGGCGCCGTTTTTCCAAACTAAACAGATTTAATTCTTTTAACCTTTCATCATAACTAAAATGCTCCATTCCTTTGATCAATTTTGTAGCTCGTCTCTGGACCTTTTCTAGTTCCTTGATATCTTTCTTTAGAACAGGCGCCCAAAATTGCACAGCATATTCAAGGTGTGGTCTTACCAGCGATTTATAAAGGGGCAAAATTATATTTTCATCCTGAGAATTTATGCCCCTATTTATACATGACAAAATCTTACTGGCCTTAGCAACTGCAGATTGACATTGCATATTGCTGCCTAATTTGTTGTCTATAACAATTCCCAAATCCTTCTCGTGTGTGGTTATCCCTAATTCACTACCATTTAGTGTGTAAGTTGCTTGTGCATTTTTAACCCCAAAGTGCATAACTTCACATTTCTCTACGTTAAATTTAATCTGCCATTTAAGTGCCCAGTCCCCCAATCTATCCAAATCCCTCTGCAGCAAAGCAATATCCTGCTCACATTTTATTACTTTACAAAGTTTTGTGTCATCTGCAAACACTGATACATGGTTTTCAATGCCTATTTCAAGATCATTTATAAATATGTTAAATAGAAGTGGTCCCAAAACAGAACCCTGAGGGACACCACTTACCACTTTTGTTCAGCCTGAAAATTTACCATTAATTACAACTCGTTGTACTCTATCCTTAAGCCAATGTTCTAACCAAGAACAAGAATATTCATCTAGACCAATTTCTTTTAGTTTGAAGACTAACCTATTGTGATGAACCGTATAAAATGCCTTGGCAAAATCCAAGTAGATCACATCCACTGCAACACCCTGATCTATACTTCTACTTACTTCTTCGTAGAATGCAATTAGGTTAGTTTGACATGACCTATGTTTTATAAAACCATGCTGATTATTGCTAATAACAAAGTTCTTCCTAATGAATTCCTGAATATTATCCCTTAATAGCCCTTCAAATATTTTCCCAGTTACAGAAGTTAAGCTCACAGGTCTATAATTTCCAGGCAAGGATTTTGAACCCTTTTTTAAATATAGGAACAACATCTGCCTTCCTCCAATCCTCCGGTACAACACCTGAAACAAAAGAATCTTGAAAAATTAAATACAGAGGTTCACTTATTTCCCCACTTAGCTCCTTAAGTACTCGTTGGTGAATACCGTCAGGCCCCAGATCTTTATTTACATGAATTTTCTTTAATAGCTGTAGCACCTTGTCTCGAGTTATCCAGTCACAAGTTATTTGCAAGTTTTTTGCAGCAATCATTTGCATGTCTCTTGCCATAGGATCCTCATTAATATATACTGACGAAAAATAATTAAAATTTCTGCTTTTTCCTGGTCTTCATTAGCTAATAAACCCAACTCTGTTTCCAATGTACCTACACTTTAATTTTTTGTTTTTTTAGAATATGATGCCTCTGATTTGTCTGATTTAAATGCTTTAAATGTCCTTTTCTTATTTTTAATCTCTTGTTTTACTTCTCTACTAAGCCACATTGGATTTGTTTCTTTTATATTTATTTCCCAATGGTACCCACTGAGAAATGTACATTTCTAATATTTGTTTGAATAGTTTCCATTTATCCTCAGTGTTTTTATCACTAAGGAATTTATGCCAGTCGATATGTTGTAGAGCTGCCTTAATCTGATTGAAATTGGCTTTTTTAAAATTATATGTTTTAGTATATCCCACTTGCTTTTGCTTTTTTGAGTTTATTTCAAAATTTACCATATTGTGATCACTATTTCACAAATGCTCCCCTACTTGAATGTTGGTTAAAAGATCAACATTGTTTGTTATAACGAGATCCAGACAAGCATCCTTTCTAGTTGGTACTTGTACCAGTTGTGACATAAAGGTGTCATTTAACACATTTAAAAACCTGATTCCCCTTGCTGAAGTACTAGTCCCTCTATCCCAATTTATGTCTGGGTAATTAAAATCTCCAATAATTAACGTGTTACCTCGATTTGCAGCTTTCTCAATTTGCTCTAACATCTGTTCTTCCTCAATAATATTTACATTAGGTGGTTTATAACATATGCCAACCAATAATTGATTTCCCTTTGTTTGCCCCAAGCAGATATCTACCCATAAAGCCTCCACATTTTCCTTGTCATACTCCACATGTCTAAGATTTGACTTTAACTCATGGTTGACATATAAACATACCCCACCACCCTTCTTGTTTTTCCTACCCTTCCTAAATAACATGTACCCATTTAAATTAACTGCCCAGTCATGTGTCTCATCCCACCATGTTTCTGTTATGCCTATTAAATCATATTGTTTAGTGTATGCTATTGCCTCTAGTTCCCCCATTTTGTTATAAAGGCTCCTTGCATTCGTAAGCATATCAAAGTCTTTTGTACTTTTTGTGAATTATCAATATTACATACCTCCTCTGTTCTGAGCTTTCCCCTCCCCCCATCTCCACCCCCTTTGTTCTGAGCTAAAGCCCATCTCCTTTGCATTCTATTTCTATTTTCTAGATTGCTTTGACCCTCCCCCACACCACTAGTTTAAAATCTCCTCCAACCTTCTAGCCATCCTATCCCCCAGCACAGCAGACCCTCTTCCGTTTAGGTGCAATCCATCATGATTATACAGGCCGTTCGGGAGCTCCGGTCTTTCGTTATTGTGGTTCCCCATCGGTGTTCGGTACGTTTAGGCGAACTCGATGGCAAAGTGTATTTCGTGCGGCGTTCAGTTGTTTTAGCTGGGATCTGAGCGGTATTCCCACGAAATGTGCGCTCAGACCCCAACTATCTACCGAACGTCCATTCATGTGACTAAACCGAATAGTGTAAAAGTATTTAAATGTGAAATGCCGGTTCTGCTGCACTAAGGGTGTATTCCAGTGGGAGTATCCCTCTCGTCCAGCAGTGCCTGATGGGAGAAATGCCCAGAATGTTAAGTCCCCCATGTAGTCCCCTACTGTGTTACCCCTGCTATGTCAGTAGGGAAACCCCTTGCATGGGGACATGCATAAATACTGGAGCTGTGAATAAAGACCTCAGTTGACTATCAGAACTGTGTTTCGTCCGGTTACTGGGGGATTTGGGATATTGCCTTACTTTTCAGCGCTTGACTGTGGGTTACCTTCTATACCAGCGGAGATCGTGGGATTTAATATTGCCGCTCTGCTACAATTGGTGGCAAGCGACGGGATCCAACCTTACAGCCGAAACGCGCCGTTTGGATAAAGTGAAACTACCGAACGAGAAAAGGGAATGGCAATTCGTATACAGCAGAGCACCAAATGAGAAAAGTGAATGGGGACGGATTACGCTGCATTGAAAAGGCAGACACTAAAGGAACTGCTGGAAGCCAGGGGTAAGATAGCCAGCAACAAGCCGAAAGCAGTGCTGATCGCCGAGCTGATGGAGGGAGACAGAGCCCACAGCGTTACACCCCCACCAGCCATGGAGGAAACCCTACACCAAAGAGAGATGAGAACCAGGATGGAGTTTCTGCCGCAGCCAGTACCCATGGAAATATTGACCGTGCTGATGGCGGATGTGCAGGAGTATGTGATGGCACACCGTCCACAGGAGGCACCGTCCTGGGCAGAATCCATTACTGCCTCCGTCTACAGCCAGGTAAAACCCCAAATCCCATACCATGCCTTTAAGATGTTTTGTGAGGAGAAGGATGAGATTGACGGTTATTTACAAGATTTTGAGAGGCTGTGTGATTTACACGACTTGGAGCAGGCAGTATGGGTACCGTTACTAGCAGGCAAACTGTCAGGTCGGGCAGCAGAAGCCTGTACCCAGAGAGGACAGCAAGGATTATACTAAAGTAAAAAGAGCCATACTAGAAAGATATGCCATTACCCCGGAGGCACAAATTCAGAGGATTGCGCAAACCGGAGAAAGATTCTCATGCCGAATGGGCGCACAAGCTGGATTAAGCATCACATGGGTGGATACAAGCCAGCCAAGCCACCACTATGGAAGAGTTACGGCAATTGATGTTATTGGAACAATTTTTTAATGGCCTGTTTCCAGAGGCACAAGAATGGGTGAGAGACCGAAAACCCCTCACCCTAACTGAAGCGGCCCGATTAGCAGACCAGCATTTTGATGCCAGGAGGCATCACGGGCACCTAAATCGGAGTTACCCTCGACCCACTGTGCAACCCAGTGCAGTTACGCCTACAACAACCCCCTTTAGACCAAACCAGGGGAACCAACCTCCACCCTCACGATACAATGGCAGAGAAAATATTCAGTGCCATACCTGCAGGCAGTGGGGACATATGTCTCGGGAGTGCACTCAGAACCGGAGCCGACAAGCATGGAACCAAGTCCGACAGAACACGGCAACCAGGGCCGCCGCACATCATTATCAAGTAGAGCCAGCCGCCCAGGAGATACTGAGTAATCAGGCCGAGGAACCCCTGGGACTACTGCATGAGGTATTGTCGGTCCAAGCTACTGACAACCGACAACATCACCGTCAGCAGGTGACACTAGAAGGGAAAGAAGTGCAGGGGCTCCGAGATTCGGGAGCCACCCTAACTTTGGTAGCGCCCCATTTGGTACCAGGATCAGCACACATGGGCGGGTCCGTGGCAGTACGAGTGGCAGGGGGAGCAGTGTACCGACTACCCACTGCCAAAGTACACTTGAACTGGGGTGCTGGGGAGGGGATGGTAGAAGTGGGCCTGATGCAGAAGTTGCCCGCGGATGTGGTACTAAGGAATGACTTGGGCCAGATGACCTCTGCTTTTATACCTCAGGCTCCACACCAGAAAGCCCATCCAGTGACAACCTGGCAACAGGCTTGCACCACGGTTCCACCAACACACTCTGAGACAATGACCCCCATACGACACATATGACCTGGGATACCCCAATTAAATTTGAGGCGGAGGTGAAGTTAGACCCCACGCTACAGGTATACAGGGACAGGGTAAGCACAGATCATACCGGGTTAGAGGAGGAGCGGTATACATGGGAGAAAGGGCTATTGTATCGCATTGCTGAAAGAGTAGTGGGGGGGGGTCGGTCACAGTAACAACTAAACAGCTAGTAGTTCCCCAAAAGTATAGGCAAGAACTACTTAGGATCGCTCACGATATTCCCTTGTCTGGGCATCTAGGAATGACATGCACCCGATACAGGTTGAGCCATGCCTTTTTCTGGCCAGGGATTTCTAAGATGTGAGGCAGTATTGCAACTCATGTGACATTTGCCAGCGAGTGGGGAAGAGGGGTGACCGCCACAAAGCCAAATTATGCCCTCTCCCCATTATTGAAGAACCTTTTAGTAGGGTGGCCGTAGACATAGTGGGACCCTTGCCCAAGCCTAGTCCCTCGGGTAAGAGAAATATTTTGACCGTAGTGGAGTACGCAACCCGGTACCCCGAGGTCATCGCCCTCTCCAACATTCATGCCGAAACTGTGGCCGAGGCCTTAATGAACATATTCTCCAGGGTGGGGTTTCCCCAAGAGATCATATCTGATAGGGGTACCCAGTTCACCGCCGAGGTCACCCAACAACTGTGGAGGATATGTGGCATTAAGCCGATAGTAAATTCCGCGTATCACCCCCAGTCCAATGGTTTATGCGAAAGGTTTAATGGTACCCTGAAGCAGATGCTCCGTATGTTTGGAGAGGCCCATAAGGACTAGGAGCAATTTCTACTCCATCTGCTCTTCACTTATAGAGAAGTACCACAGGAGTCGACAGGATTTTCCCCTTTTGAATTGCTGTTTGGGAGAAGGGTGCGAGGGCCGTTAGATCTAATTAGAGAGCATTGGAAGGGAGAGAGTAGTTCAGATGGGACCCCCATTGTACCTTACGTGTTGGAGTACGTGTTGGACCGCCTGGAGGCCCTAACCCAGGCCGAGCGCACCAATCTCCAGATGGCCCAACAACGCCAGCGCTGCTGGTACGATAGGGGAGCCAGACACCGCAGCTTTCAAGTGGGACAGAAGGTGTTGATTTTAAAACCTGTCCGCACAGACAAGCTGCAGGCCATCTGGCAAGGCCCATACCAGTTGGTGGAACAGAGATGTGACACCACCTATGTGATTGGCCCCTGCTCAGGGGTAGGGAAGAGATGCATGCTCCACGTGAATATGCTCAAATCCTATAGAGGATAGAGGACGTGGCAGCAATATGCGCCTTAGAGGATCAGGAGAACCTGCCGCTACCTGACCTATTAGAACAGGACGACCAGACAGAGCCCTCCACGGGGGTTCAACTGGGGGAGTGGCTAAGCCCTCAGGTATAAGAGTTGATAGCGGCTAAAGGAGCCACCTTCTCCAATTTGCCTGGGTACACTCCGCTAGCCACTCACCAAGTCTAGACCCCTGGACAGCTACCTATGCGGCAGACCCCATATCGTATCCCTGAAGCAGTCAGGGAGCATATGAGGAAATGTTGCAGCTAGGGGTTATTGAATATTCCGATAGCCCCTGGGCATCGCCGGTATTGCTGGTACCCAAGAAGGATGGCACGACACGTTTTTGTGTCGACTACCGGAGGCTAAATGACAAAACTGTGTATGATGCCTATCCGATGCCCCGGATAGACAAGCTGCTGGATAAGATGGCAAGAGGCCAGTATCTCACTACCATAGATTTATTTAAGGGATACTGGCAAATTCCACTAGCCGAGGATGCCATCCCCAAGTCGGCGTTTGTCACCCAGTTTGGCCTGTACCAATTTCGGGTCATGCCATTCGGGATGAAAAACGCCCCGGCGACCTTTCAGAGGATGGCAGATCGGCTACTGGACGGGTTCCAGGAATATGCATGCGCATACCTGGACGATATCGCTATATAAAACCAGACCTGGGCAGAGCACCTGCAACACATAGGGGCCGTTATTGATCGTATCGGGGAGGCAGGGTTGACGCTGAATCCTAGCAAGTGTCACATAGGGATGGCGAGGTGCAGTACTTGGGCCACCAGGTGGGGAGCGGGCAACAAAAGCCCGAACCAGCCAAAATTGAAGCCGTGGCTAAGTGGCCAATTATAGTGCCCTGGCCAAACCCTTGACTGACTTGACCCGCAAGAATCTTCCTCGACAGGTCGTCTGGGCCCCAGAGTGTGATCAGGCATTTAACCAACTTAAGACAGCTCTAACTAATGCACCAGTACTTGCTGCTCCTGATCCAACTAAACGCTTTCTTGTTCTCACAGACGCTTCAATGTTTGGATTGGGAGCAGTGCTGAGCCAAGTTGGAGCAGATGGCGGAGAACATCCCGTAGCATATCTAAGTCGGAAACTATTACCACGAGAAGTGAGCTATGCCGCCATCGAAAAAGAATGCGTGGCTGTGGTGTGGGCCCTCAAAAAGTTGCAGCCATACTTATATGGACAACCTTTTTCCTTGCTCACAGATCACAACCCGTTGGTGTGGCTGAATAGTGTGGCTGGAGACAATGCCAGGCTGCTGCGCTGGAGTTTGGCGCTGCAGCCTTTTGACTTTACAATCCATTACCGCCCTGGGAAACAAAACGGTAACGCCGACGGGTAATCTAGACAAACTGAACTTGAAAAGTGATCTGTGGGCACTCCCCCGGACATCCCCAAGCCGATCTGTGGGGATCAGACTGTGTATGCCGGCTTGGTTCTGGGGGAGCATTGTGGCAAACTTCGCCACTTGTAGCATGCTGGACTATATATATGAAAAGGTTGTCTGTAATAACCGCTGTACTATATGTATAACCTTGTGTGATAATGTTATGTGTATGGAATTTGTATGCTAGCAGCCGAAAGCCGCTATGATTCATGTGTTTCGTTTCACGAACAGCGACTTTACTGGCTGTTCGTGAACAGAATGAGCTACCCCCTAATAGCCCACACATAGAGGGACATGTGGCGCTCATTAACCGATTGCAACAATGTTGCAATCGGTAATTAGCGACTTTCCTAGGTGGCCGACGTTCGGCTACCGACCACGCGGCGGTCGACCATCTTGGATCCTTTGTCTCACCAGCGGTGTTTGGTCGTTGAGCGCGTGGAACTGAAAATGGCTACTCGACGGTGCGAACACCGCTGGACTTCCAGGCTGTTCGGGAGCTCCGGTCTTTCGTTATTATGGTTTCCCATCGGTGTTCGGTACGTTTAGGTGAACTCGATGGCAAAGTGTATTTCGTGCAGGGTTCGGTTGTTTTAGCTGGGATCTGAGCGGTATTCCCACGAAATGTGCGCTCAGACCCCAGTTATCTACCGAACGTCCATTCGTGTAAATAAACTGAATAGTGTAAAAGTTATGTTTTTAAATGTGAAATGCCGGTTCTGCTGCACAGAGGGATAATCCACTTAACGGTGTATTCCAGTGGGAGTATCCCTCTCGTCCAGCAGTGCCTGATGGGAGAAATGCCCAGAATGTTAAGTCCCCCATGTAGTCCCCTACTGTGTTACCCCTGCTATGTCAGTAGGGAAACCCCTTGCATAAATACTGGAGCTGTGAATAAAGACCTCAGTTGACTCCCAGAACTGTGTTTCGTCCAGTTACTGGGGGATTTGGGATATTGCCTTACTTTTCAGCGCTTGACTGTGGGTTACCTTCTATACCAGTGGAGATCGTGGGATTTAATATTGCCGCTCCGCTACACAGGTTGTACCCAAGCGCAAAATCAGCCCAGTGATCTAAAAACTCAAAACCCTCTTTCCTGCACCAAGACTTTAGCCACTGACCTCTCTAATCTCCCGCTGCCTTTCTGCTGTAGCGCGCGGCACAGGTAATATTTCTGAAAAAATTTACTTGGAGCTCCTTTTCTTTAGCTTACTTCCTAGTTCCCTGAACTCATTCTTTAGGACCTGCCATGTTCCTCTGACTTTGTCATTGGTACCAATATGGACCATGACAGCTGGGTCATCTCCAGCCCCTCCCAATAATCCCTCCACTCTGTCGGCAACATGCCGGACCCGAGCACCCGGGAGACAGCAAACTGTCCGGTTGAGTCGATCAGAGTGGCAGATTACCCTATCTACTCTCTTAATAATAGAGTCCCCTACCACCACAACCTGTCTAGACTTCCTTACCCTCTCAACCCCACCCATACTAGAGGGGCTGTTCCCACGGCTGTTAGCAGGAACAGCTTCCTGCAGTACAGCTACTCCTGAGCTGATGCTCCCAACATCTTCACTCAAACGGGCAAATCTGTTAGGCTGCATGAGATCAGGACTAGCTAAACCTTTTCTCTTCCCTCCCCCCCTGCTTCCTCTCCCCACTGTCACCCAGCTACGTGCCTGTTCCCCATCTGTCTTATCTCCTCCCTCTCCACTACCTGTCCCCACTAAACTCTGCTCAGTGAGCAGCAGACTCCTCTCAAGATTGTCAATCTCCCTCAGTGTTACAATTTGCCTCTCCAGATCTCTAATCTGAGCTTCCAGAAATGCCACTCGCTCACACCCACCACAGAGGTATGGACCCTGGACAGAATCATCCAGGCATGCATACATGCGGCATGATGTGCACTGAGTTAAACTCGCAATCTTGCTAGCACTCATCCCCAGTTACAAAAAACACAAGTGAGCAAAAACAATATTTACCCTCTTGGTTTAAACTCCCTTGTAGTTTCAACTCCTGTTGTTTTAACTCCTACTTAAAAGAGACTACTTGAAATAGCCTACTTTCAAGCAAACTCCAGTGAG
>OW240914.1:245602991-245631148 GCA_933207985.1 Pelobates cultripes
CACATACACACAGCCCAGACCCACAGAGCAACAACCCTTTTTAAATCTATCTATCTATATAGTAATCCCCTTCCCCACACATTTGATCTCACCCACGGTTAGGCCGTCACATCTAGTAATGGCTCACTGATGCAAGTTCAACATCACATCCACCAAGGAAGAAAAGGAAGCAACAGACAGTAACATAGTTTACCATGCTAGCGTCTGCCCACGTCTGCTCTGCAGCACAGCCAAGAAGGAACAGAGCAATGGAGATAGGGGAAGTGGTTATCTCTGTCCTGACTTGTAAAGGTATTGAATTACCCAATTACCATATCAAAGGGTAAAGCTTATCCCCCTGTAAGAAAGGCATACATGAGCTTGGTCACATGACCCCTGGTCACCATATTAACTTGATGACCAGACATGTAGTTGTAATGTAATTCACCTCAGATTAATTCACAGAGGGACCATTAATCTATATATTTGGCAACAGTGGTCTTTTTTTTCTCTTTTTATGAATGTGGTGCATTTAGTATACAATAAATAAATTTTTGCAGATTTACACATTGATTATTTTTTTATGCATATTTTATAATTTATCTAATATGGAGATTCACAATTATATCAGAGTCAAGGAATTTTTGGATACTTATTTATGTAAAAATAATTTCAACAAAATCAAAAAAATGGAAAAAAATTAAATATATAATCTACTTGTAAAGTATTCTCGAAATGTTCTACATTATTTAAATGTAAAAATGATAATACTATAATTCCCTCTTAGAAAAAATGGTCCTTAGAATTGAAAATCCATATCAAATACGAAAATAGGCTGAAAGCCATTAGGTTAGCCAATTCTTTAATTCATTGTTTAAATATTACGGAAATGCAATTCAAATTATGGCATAGGTGGTATCTCTTCCATTCTAAATTAGCATTCATGTATCCTCAATATGCAGATAGATGATGGAGATGCGGTTGTAATGAAGATACCTACATTCATATTGGGTGGGAACGTGCTTTAATCAAAACGCTATGGTCAACAGTATTTGATAAAGTAAAAATACTTACCAAATTCAATTTACATAAATGTCCCCAAAGTACTCTCCTCCATTTAAATTGGTACAATACGGTCCTTCACAAAAGGTTAGTCTGCAAACTAAAAGAAATTGGTCTAGATGAATATTCTTGTTCTTGGGTAGAACATTGGCTTAAGGATAGAGTACAACGAGTTGTCATTAATGGTAAATTTTCAAGCTGGACAAAAGTGGTAAGTGGTGTCCCTCAGGGTTCTGTTATGGGACCGCTTCTATTTAACATATTTATAAATGATCTTGCAATAGGCATTGAAAGCCATGTTTTGGTGTTTGCAGATGACACAAAACTTTGTAAAGTAATAAAATGTGAGCAGGATATTGCTTTGCTGCAGAGGGATTTAGATAAATTGGGGTACTGGGCACTAAAATGGCAGATTAAATTTAATTATTATTATGATATTTATAGAGCATCGTCAAATTCCGCAGCGCTTTACAATGGGTGGACGAACAGACATGTAGTTGTAATGTAATGTAGAGAAATGCAAAGTTATGCACTTCACGGTCGAGAATGCACAAGCAACTTACACCCTAAATGGTAGTGAATTAGGGGTAACCACACACAACAAGGATTTGGGAATTGTTATAGACAACAAATTAGGCAGCAACATTCAATGTCAATTTGCAGTTGCTAAGGCCAATAAGGGTTTTGAAAATTAGTGGCCCCACAATTGTACGAGTATCATAAGGTGGGATCAGATAAGGGGATAACCCTAAAGTAAATTGTGGAAAAAGAAGAGATCTGTCCCAATAAATTATTTAAAATCGAAAAAAATACTTTATTGGTAGCAAAAAACTAAACAAACAATCATATATAGATGCTATAATTACCACATTGAAAGAATATGATGTGGTAAAATGCTCTAATATACTAAATAAACATGGGTAAGGGTAATGTGCAGTGGGATAAGGAGGTGAATGTACAAACAAATAAAATGCTGGGCGAAAAGAAAAAACTCAGAGGTGTAAAGGTGCACCCCAGTAGAATAGCTGGAAAAGAACGAAGTATACTGACACAGGAAATACACAGTAGCAGAAACATGTAAAGTATCCAACATGTATCAATTGGATACAACAATTATGTATCTGTCTAAGGTGTCAGGACATCTGATAACAATTCACTGAGCGATATCTGTGGTATAATATACCACATGACAGGATGCTTCCTATTTGCATAACTCTCTTTACTGAAAATCTCCAGCAGCACAGAAACAGTAACAACCAATCAGAAAAACGTAGATGGCATATAAAAGGCCCTGACAGTGACATCTTTTCCTATTTCTTTGTTGCTCCAGGCTGCACAGGTCAGAATATTTTGTCTCTCCTGATTTTGTATTTAATTGTTGACTTTTATATGATTATTTTCTACTACCTACTCTTTACTTCTTATCTACTCTCTCAGCTCTCCTGTCCCTGTACCCTCCGTGCTACCTATTGGCTTTATTTTGACTTGTTCCCAGTCCCATTTTTATTTCTCTGTTTTGTCTTGAAAGTCTCTCTCTCTCAACCCGGTCCTTGGGCGGCACGACTATCAGTGCTGCGCTCGCACCGCGGACCTTATGGTTAGTCATTCTATTTGCTATTCTGGGACTGTGGGGGGTCGGGGGGAGGGAGAGCGGGACTCTTATCTGCAGCGCAGTGGGCCCGCAATGAGCGGGAACATTGCTTTCTGCTATGTGCGATCGTCGGCCATTTTGGATCTCGCAGGTGATGCGAGATCCTCATCGGCCATCTCTCTACTCACCTCTGCAGATCGGGAACTCACCCACTCTGCTCCTCAACACTATTTCTTCCTCCTTTACCTATCTCTTCATTAAAGAAACTCAACACACCCTGAGCTCCCCTCACGTATATATAGTTTACACTGCATAGCAAATTAGCATTAAAGTTACAGTGCCAAAAATTCAATGACAACAGAGATCAACTATGCCTGATTGCATTCAAGTTACAGTACCTTCCCAAGGATCCCTAGAAACTGAGTATTTTGCAAAGTACATTTTCTTAAGCTTATCACATGAAATTAATAAGTGCCATTTCTGAAGGAATCCGAGTGTATAGATATACTGCCTGAGGGCATATTTATGCTAGTACCCTACCCAGGGTTATTTACATACATACTGTACCAAGAGTACAAACAGACTGTGGTTGTCCTCTGACGTTTTTCATGGCAGACCACCAGGCCGGATATTGTGCCTATGTTACCGTGGGTGTCCTCTGATCATCACGGCACACTACCTGGGGTGAACCCCAGCTAAGTACATGCGGGTATGCTACAACAGTAAAATATTTATGCACTGAATGCCACCCTATGACACATCTAACTGAACTTACTGTGTTTTCAACTCCGGGTACAACTGTGGTGCACCCAGTGCATAGAGACGACCAGGTCTCTGCAAATACCTAGGGTAACCCTCCTGTCATAACAGGTGCGAGGGCCCTCCTGGATTGGCACACAAATTCTATACACTCACGAGCCACAATAAACTTACATTTTGGGTCACTTCAACCTGGGCTAGCCCCAGTTGTACGAGGAGGCTGATACCTCTATGTGATTGCCCGTTACTATTGCACCTGACTGTCCGTCACTGTTTTACAGACATGGAAAACACAGCGCAATCAACCCAGGACTTCCAGGCTATGATCAACGCCGTGGTTGCATCCTCAGTAGAAAAGGCGCTACTGCGGGCATTACCCCTGCCACAAGGAGACATAGCCTCATTACCCCTACCACAGGGAGACATAGCCTCAGGTTCAGAGAGATCAAGGTCCAAACGACACAGGAAGGGCACAAGCTTCCCAGCCTCAAGGACCAAAGGCAAAGCAACGGTTTAACAGTCCTGTGACGGACCGCTGGCACTCCGACCGAGTACCTCCGCCAATCGATGCTCCTAGCACTTGCCGAGGACTACGAGCACTCCAACCGACACCACCAGCACTACGGACCCCACTTCCAGTGATGCAGCTGCGCCGAGGTCTCACCGTCTCTCACCCACCCTGGATCCACGATCAGGATCCAGCTCCCAGTGGGTGAACCTCTCCTAAATCCAGAGAGCGTAGCAGGAACAAATCAAGCTCTTACAAGAGCTTACTCTGGGGAGTAAGTGATTATCGCAATCCCCAGAGTGTAGGTATCCCTTCCCCCAAGCATGAGCCAAGGCTTCAAGAAAGGTGCAAGTAGGTCTGGTTTATTGAGGGCTACCTGCCTGGTATTTATGCAAGTGTCCACCAGGTGGACACTCCCCTAGGGGACCTGATGGAACAATGGGACACATATTGGATGTTAGCCAATCACAGACAATACAAACAAAACACTCCCACAGTGACATCACAATCCCTCCTCTCTATCCTGGAGATAATTGGGAAGTAATCAAATTATCTCCCAGAACAGAGGCAAGACTCCATTAACCACATGGTCACAAAAAGACATAAAATTACACAATGTTACAATTACTACATAAAACATATACATGCAACATATCCCCAGATAGCTTAGATCTGAGTGCACATTATTACCGAATGGCGCTCAGATCACATACATACAGTTCAATCACCATGGAGCCAAAGTCTTTTCCATAGTCTTTCGTTACACGAATAGGCTCCATGGCATAGCTATCTGGGCTAGCACTACTCACATACTGAAAGTCCCGAACGCCCCGGCAGAAATACACAAATAAACCTTTCTGCAGGGTAAAATACACCTATCAGCACAGGGGCCATAGTCGGAGGCAGGAGGCTAGCCAGTAGTCCCCTCCTGGCACAAGTGGCGAAGGGCACTTCATCACAAGCCCAAACATGGGGGGCAACGGAACCCCACTCCCCCTCCACTACCTTCCTCTGATGAGGAGGAATATGGCCCACAGGACGGCCTTAGTGTCGTGGACGAGTGGCGCGAAGACGCTCCACTCTCGGACGAGGACGACTGGCAGGACCTACCACAACCATTCTGCCAATATGTCACAGAGACAGTCCTTGAGGAGGCGGTCGAACACAAACAGGCCCGGAGGGCCCAGAAGACTAAGGCGACCAAAGATGGTACCTTCTTGGACGAACAAGGAGTGCCACTCTTCGACCCTCGGAACATTCGCCATCCCCGATCTTTGGAATGGACCCTCCCCGACCACGTGACAAGCTTCATACACTTCTGGCTACTCAAGCCTCTCGAAAGGGCACGAGCACGTCCTAGGCCACTCCTACCGGACAAAATAGCCTGTGCCCCGGAATGTGACACCACTGTGGTGGCATTCATGTCCCGTCCTGGACGGGACCCACGCAAAGGCTTAAAAGCTGTACAAGACAAGCTATTAGACATACTAGGCCCTTTGGCCAAGATCCTCTATTTCGCAGACATGGCGCTTTCCCAAGGCATCCAGTTGGATGGGAAACTCCATTAGGGAATGGGCGCAACGGGCCATATGCCTGTTGGGAAATTCGAACACAGTGCTATGCACCGAACGACGCAGAACGGCCTTACTCCGCATTGCCACCAAACTAGGACCAGAAGCCAAAGGCCTACTGTTTGAAGAGGCCTTCATTGTCGAACTAAAAAGACACATTAACCTATTCACAACACTTAACAAGGCACAGACATCCTTGAAACAAGTATTCCGAGCACCACCTGGAAGAGGTGTTTTCGGCCGGGCTGGTCGGCAGCAGAGCAGTGCCACCAGCCGGCTTTGGTCGTCATGCTCCAGAAGCTATCCACAGACATCCAACTTCTTTCCTGCCACGACCCAGAAATCCTCCTTCTACAGAGGCACAGACAGAACCAGAGGCTCCAGAGGCCATGGACGTAGTTGCTTCACAATGGGTAAGTGTCCATACTGGTCCATCTGTTGCCAGTTTCACTCGTTGCCAGTCCAAATATGTCCCCCGCCACCGATTCATATGTCTATGGAACAAAACCAACTGGTAGACAAAGAGAGACACACCCTCTTCCAGAAGGGCGCAGTACAATACACGCCAGAGGAAGACGGGTTCTTCAGCAATATTTTCCTAGTCAGGAAGAAGACTATCGACCTGTCCTCAATCTACGAGACCTGAATCAATACGTAGTATACAGGCACTTCAAAATGGAGGGCATCCACCTCATCCAGGACCTTCGAATCACAGATGATTGGTTCACACGCCTGGATTTGAAGGACGCATACCTGTCAGTACCCATTGCCCCAGACTTTTGTTGCTTCCTCCATACTTCCCAATTCACATGTCTGCCATTTGGGCTCAGCTCCGCTCCATGGTGCTTCACAAAACAGTGATGGCTCACATCCGAACATCAGGCGTGCGATGTCTCGTTTATCAGGACGAGTTGCTGATTTTCTGCGAATCCGCATCCAGACTACGATTGCAGACGGAATTTGTTGTTCACTTACTGGAATCCTTGGGTTTCATAGTGAACAGACAAAAATTGTCTCTCTCTCCCGCCCAGTCGGTTCTGTTCCTCAGATTCGAGATCGACTCAAAGAACTGTGTACTACGGCTCCCCACAGCGAAGATAGCCTCTATATGGAGAGAGATCAGACAGGTCCTTCGGATGGAGACTCTCGCACGATGTTCGGACAGAACTTTGATGGTGGCTTCTACACATGCAAACCTGGAATGGAAAAGCAATATTTGGCTCATCCCCAGACTTCATAGTGGAGACAGACGCCAGCCTCTGGGGCTAGGGTGCACACTGCGTGGACTTCTCCACAGGGGGACCGTGGCAGGGTGAAGAGACCGATCTCCACATCAATTGCCTGGAATTAATAGCGGGGTCCTCCGCCATTCGCAGCCTAGCCCAAAACATGTCAGACTGCAGCATTCTGCTCCGCATGGACAATATCTCGACGGTACAATACATCAACCGCCTGGGCGGAGCCAGATCCCAAGCCCTCACAGAGATCACCAAGGACACCAATTCTGCCTATCACGCAACATCACACTTCGGGCAGAATACCTACCAGGGACTTCCAACCTGATGGCGGACTGGTTCTCTCGACACTGGAGGGACACCAGCGACTGGAAACTCAACACCTCAAGTTTTCAACAACTGTGGCTCCGGAGACATCCGTTGAGTCTGGACCTATTCGCGTCCCGGACCAACCACCAACTACCGAATTATTAAAGTTGGCTACTGGACCTGAATTGCAAGGCAGTGGATGCATTCCTGCAAACATGGCCAGAACATGGGGAATACGCCTTTCCCCCATTCTCCATGATTGCGAGAGTGATCCGACAGGTACGGCTCCACAAGATATCCCTGCTGCTTCTTACGCTCCTGTGGCAGAGTCAGGCATAGTTCCCGGTCCTATTAGAGATGTCCTACGACACGCTGCTCCTGATTCAGTCCTTCCCTCTACTTCTGAAGGGACCACGAGGGGAACCTCACCCCCTCGTTTTAGATCAGAAGCTAGACCTGGTAGCCTGGACGATTTCAGGGGTTTCTGGTCAGTCCAGGGGCTATCACAATCTACTAAGGACCTCCTATGGGATTCATGGGCATGCGGCACCAGAAGATGTTACATTACTGGTGTATGGAGACGGACTCCGATCCTTTTACAGCACCTATTCTGGTGATACTTAACTATCTGTCTCATCTGTTCACACAAGGGCGGGCATACCGATCCGTTAATGTGACCAGATCGGCCATATCGGCAGCACACGTACCAAAACACGGCATCCCGGTGGGTCAAGACCCGTTGGTTTGCCGCTTACCTCGGGGTGCCAAGCTTTCGAGACTGCCAGCACCGAAATATTCATGCCTATGGCATATGGATGTGTTACTACACTTCCTGAGGGAATGGCCGGATAACCCCTGTTGCTGAAGCAAATCTCAGCCAAACTTACCCTGTTACTATGTCTGGTTTCTTTCCATCGCGTATCAGACGTACGGGCGTTTTGATGTTGATGGTTTCACCTTCACTCCTGAAGGGGTTACCTTCCAGATATCAGGTCAGACCAAATTGAACTCCTCGTTGGTTTTTTACCCGTTTTTTGTAACAGACCCAAGACTGTGTGTGGTTAGGACATTAAAGCGCTATATAGAAGTCTCAGCTCCCCTCCGAACATCATTGGCGGGTCAGCTTCTGATTTCATACATGAAACCCCACGGCCCGGTGTCTGCTACGACCTTGGCCAGATGGATACGCTGGCTTTTAACGTTAGCCGGTGTTGAACCATATTTTGGGGCCCATTCAGTCAGGGGAGCGGCCACCTCACAGGCATTGTCGGCAGGGGGCTTCCCTGGCCAATATTATGCGTTGTGCGGATTGGACGCGGGAGAGTAAATTTCGAACGTTCTACTTTAGGCAGACTTCGCATGCATCTCTTACTTTGGTTAATTCATAGCGTTAAAAATGCAAATAGAAAGCCTCCTGTCATGTGGTAAAATTGAAGATAATGCTCGCTTTAGTGTACTAATAATCTTAATTTTAGTAATGACAGGAGGCGAGTATTTCCCACCCGATTGGTTAATTCCCTCCCTGTTGTTTCTATTATTTGATAACTTTCTAAATGGTTGCTGAGTTATATTGTTTATTAATAATGGGCATACTTATATAGTATTGACACTATAATATTGGTTTGTTAGTTTACCCTATATACCTAACTATGGCTAGTCTTATCAAATGCATTAAATGCGGGCAAATTGCCATTACAGAGAACTTTCACTTATTTCTTTTTCTTTCAACATAATGGGATACTGATCAAAGATGGACTCATCGCTCTACTTATACGTTTGAATTTTTTTGGGGAATTCTAATGTTGCTCTTGGACTACAAGTTGGACTGATATTATAGTTTAAATTTTCCTGTTTTTATGTTTTATTATACCTGTTTATATCCTCGCTACAAAGAAAGAGGAAATTATGTCACTGTCAGGGCCTTTTATGTGCCATCTACTTTTTTCTGATTGGTTGTTACTGTTTCTGTGCTGCTGGAGATTTTCAGTAAAGAGAGTTATGCAAATACTCACTGTGACAGATCCATCTGTATAGACTAAGATTGCTGGATTTGTCTGTTTTGCCTTTTCACGAAATTACCCGTTCGTATGCCTCTGTTCCGTGAATTGACTTTTCCGCCGAACAAAACTACCGAACGGACGGCCACCCACAAGAGAAGTGTGCTGCTGGTTAACCTATTGATCCCAATTAGAACGTTGCGGTTAACCACAGACACTTCTCAATTAAGACCGAATACAGGGTGGTCGTCGTTCATATGTCGACCACGAGGCGGCGGCCATTTTAAACCATGCGAAAGACCAGCCGAACACCGCTGAAGCCGCCGACCTCCCTTCTCAATCGACAAAAGTGTGCGAACACCGGCCGTTCGGGAGGTTTAAATGCACGAAGGGACTTACCCCAGATAGCCTTCCCATGGAGTCAATCGCATACCGAAAGACTGTAATAGACTTTGACTCCATGGCAATTGAACTATGCGTATGGGATCTGAGCGCTATTCGCCAATAATATGCACTCAGATCCAGGCTATCTGGGGATATGTGATACGAATGGGTAAGATTCGACAAATGTAAAGTTATATATTTTTATGTGTTTTTCTGTGTTGAATTTAAAATGGCGATTTGCCTCTGTCCTGGAGATAATTGAATTACTTCTCAATTATCTCCAGTGCAGAGGGGAGGAATTACTACTGCATGCTGGGAATATTTTGTGTCTGTGGGTCCTGAACTGCCATATGTCTGTCTATTGTCACAGTCTCCCATTTGGTCCCCTATGGGAGTGTCCACCAGGTGGGAGACCTGCATAAATACGGGCAGGTAGCCCACAGTAAACTCAGTTCGTGTTTTACCCTCAATGCGGAGCTTGGTCTTGTTATTGGGGGGATTTATTACCAACGACTAGAGACTGCTGGATGGGATTATTAGCTGCTTGGGAGATATCTGCGTTCGGCTAATATTGGCGATTCGTGAGTTTGGAGCTCGTGGAGTGAAGTTCCCGTACGGATCCCGTTCGTGAGTTTGCAGCGTTCCCTTGCTTGCGGTTCGCATGATTATACGCATGCATTGCGAAAGGGGAGCATTCACTAAACGGTGGTTTGTACATTTTATGCTGAGGGTAAGGTAGCACACGCCTCCTGTCATTACTAAAATTAAGATTATTAGTACACTAAAGCTAGCATAATCTTCAATCACAGTTCATAATACATCATGATCGTCCAGATGAGCATAAAGAGATTATTGCAGCTATGGGAACAGACTAAGTATACTGACACAAGAAATACACAGTAGACAAATCAATGCCATGGTGATATAATGTTAAGTATCCAATAGGTATCGATTAGATACAATAATTATATATATGTCAAAGGTGTCAGGATGTCTGATAACAGCTCACTGAGCGATATCTGTGATATGATCACAGTTCAAAATGCATCATGATCGTCAAAATGAGCATAAAGAAATTATTGCAGCTATTGAAACAAAAAAGCACCCAGAAAACATTGAGCACATACTCTAGTCCCCAATTTGTAAGATTAGAGTGTAACCATGAGTCAAAAGGACATGTCTACTAAGACTCCATGGAACCCAAAAGATAGGGGTCACTGTAATCTAATTGGGGGTTCTTGGTGTGTCTGCTGGTCCTGTGAAAACAGGACGTGCTAGTGTCTGTCTGTCTAGTCCTGTAAATATAGGACGTGCTAGCATGAAGAAAGGATGTATTAGTAATGTCTAGCTGTGAAGAGAAATGCTGTTTCAAAGTTTGATCTCTATAGTCCACAGCGTATTATAAACTAGATGATACAAAAAACAAATGTAACAGATATAAGTAGTGCTGATGTTAAAATTTGTTAATACAAAGTGAATTAAAATAGTCAAGATGCAAGGAAGTCAACAGGAACTAAAATCTATTCTGTGCCTTTGAGGGCACCTGTCAAGAGATAGATTAAGCTCAACTGTCTCTATTATAAGGTGACTGTCCGTGCATCATATCCTCTGAGGTACTGGCTAGTCAATCACTAGTCTGTGCCTTCATCGGCACCTATCTTATACTGGAAAAGATTTCTAACTGGCTAACTCAGTACAAACTGTGGTCCATGTACGGTTGTCGTGAAGGCCGGAATGTGGTTAATCAGGTTTAGATCAATAGATGTCTCAAATTTATGTCAAATAAAACATAAGCCTAAGGACATCACGAGAATGCGCATTTCGTCGGACCGAAGCTCATCAGGGGGAACTGACTCCACAGTGTGTCAGGTTTAAATAGCCCACCCCTCGTCCTGATTTGACCGATTGTGGGAGTGTGGAATAGTGAGGTACGATGGCTTAGGAGGGTAGATGGCAAAAACGACCAAATGATAAAGGCTTTGCCAAAGACTGCTATTAAAGATAACAACCCTAATTTATATACATTTCTCAATGGAGAAACAATGCACGGAGGAAGGGTAGTTATTTGTTTTTTGCCAATAAATGCTGTTAGAATAGAATTCATAACAAACATAGTAAACGGTGCCTATTATCTAATCAAAAATTACTAGAAGATATAAATTATGGGCAAAGTTCGTAATTGATATCAAAATGATCATCAGACTGCATATCAAATCTGGCTGATGGTGTCTAAAAAGACAATTAATTTGAAGAGACCATATCCACAAAAGTCGCAAAAGAGGAGGGGGGTGGGAGAGAGGGGAGAAGATAGAGCTGGGCTGAAAAATAATAATAAAATTAAATAAATAATGGATCACTAGTTTTGTAATGATGTCAATTATGTCAAGGTAATATAAATTAACAAAGATTAGCATTAAAATTTTCGGGTTTCCCACCATGAAAGTTGATAATATGTCTAGCAATTGGAGTCGGGGTAATGGTATTGTTTATTGATGTCACGTGTTTCAGTATTCTACGTCGAAATTGTTGATATGTTTTCCCAATGTACTGTATTTGTCAGCTACATGTAATTAAATATATCAGACATGTGGTGCTGCAATTGACCAGGGCATTAGTGTCAACATTCATTTTAGTTTGGGTGGATGTGGCAGACTTGGATGGAGTGATGAATTGGCACGCCTTACAGTGTCCACATCTGTAAGTCCCCTTTGTATTCGATAACCAATTGGTAGGTGGGGAAGGGGACCTGAGATGACTGTGGACAAGTAGATCCTTTAAGTTAGTTGGTCTGCGTTCAGTTACAGGTGGATATTCTGGTAGGACATTTTGAAGGAGTGGGTTGTCTAATAGTATTGGCCAGTTTCTCCTAAGGATATGAGACATGGAATTCCACCCTTGATCAAAAGTGGCAATACATCTAGGGGTTTTTGATTCCAGTTGTGGTCGTGGAGTTAGCAGGCTGGTATGTCTGTCCACACCGGTAACCTGGTGAAATGCCCGTTTCAGGACCCGATTTGGATACCCAAGTTCCCTGAAACATGATCTTAAAAGTTGGCATTCTTTATAGAAGGTGAGATCTTCCGAGCAATTCCTCCGAGCCCGTAAGTATTGACCATACAGGATATAGGCCTTCAGTTTATAGGGATGATGGCTTTCACAATGAAGCAAGCTATTGGTGGAGGTGGGTTTGCCGAATAGTTCCGTTTGGATCGTACCATCTTGTTGTAATAAGATTTTGAGGTCAAGGAACACGAGTTCGTGTTTGTCAATCACGTGTTAATTTTAAGTTTATGTCATTGTCATTGAGGACCATGACAAATTCCTAAAAATTGGGAACTGAAGCTGTCCATAGGAGCAGCAGGTCGTCAATATATCTGTGCCAGCTTAGGATATAACCATGATAGCAGCTAAATTTAGTTGTTGTGATGGCGGTTTGTGCATTTATTACTGGAGGTACCGTAACAACTGGTGGCAAGCGACGGGATGATCCTCAGCGCCCAGAGAGACCACTACAACCAGGATTAAATGGAATTACAATACCAGAACCTGAGAAGAGCTACCCTAAAAGATTTATTGGAACAAAGAGGCAGACAAGCCAGTAACCACTATTGCTGGAAATGGATGGAGTACCAGCGGCAGAGGGAACCAATGGACCCAGCACAGCTGACAGAACCCTCGAGGAGGCAAGCTTTGACCGGGCGGTAAGAATCAGGCTGGCACATTATGGTCCCAGCCCATCTGCAGAAATCATCGACCAGGTCATGGCCATTGTGGAGGCCAACCTGCTACACCAAAGCGGTGCTGCAGCAGCCCCAGTCACAGCAAACCCGGGGGAAAAAAAGTGCAGTTTACTGCATTTAAAGCCTTCAGTGAGACAGAAGGAGATATTGATTTTGAGCGGCAATGTGCCCTGCACAAGGTACCCCTGGAAGACTGGGTCACTATATTGTCCGGCAAGTTATCCGGCCGGGCCAGCGAGGCTTTTCGGGCCATTCCTGATGAGGAGATCGGGGATTATGGGGCCGTCAGGGAAGCATTTAAAACAGCTGGGGACTCTTACGTTGAATGGGCATGTAAAGTGCACCGCACAGCTGCCCACTGGATGGCAGGGTGCCAGGCTGTGTCCGGAGAAGAGCTGCTGCAGATTTTTCTATTAGAGCATTGCTTCGATAAATTACCACCAGGTGTCATAGAGTGGGTAAGGGACCGTAAACCCTCCACTCTACATGGAGCAGCTTGCCTGGCGGACGAGTATACGGATGCCCGCAAACTGGACAGTTCCATCAGTAAGGCTCCCGCCAGAGTGGAATACCGACCAGCAGCACCACCAGCAGCTAGCATCTACCAGCCTCCCATGAATCGGCCGTCAGCACCCCCTCCGTCTGCCCAGTACCAACAGCCACCCCGGTTTAACTCACGGGATTACTCGCAACCCATAAGGTGCTACCTCTGCAAACAGCCAGGACACAAGTGACCAGAGTGCCCAATGAACAGTGCCAACCAGAACCAGTCCTGGAGGAGACCAGCCAGGGGCTGGTAGAGGAAGAGGAGTGCTGGGGCATCCTGCATGAGGCAGACCCTGTTCAAGCTGCCCACCAGGACAACAGACAGCACCACCGGCAATGTGTAAAGGTCAATGGGAAGGAGGTCAGTGGTCTACGGGATACCGGTGCAACCATGACTTTGCTTCACAAGCACCTGGTATCCGAAGCCCAACATACCGGAGACATGGTCGAAGTGCGAGTAGCCGGGGGTGCCGTGTTTCGTCTACCCGTTGCCCGGGTACACTTGGATTGGGGAGTGGGCGCTAAACATGTGAATGCGGGGGTCATGAAGGACTTACCAGCAGATGTCCTCCTTGGCAATGACTTGGCGCCCCTTGTTTCAGCCTTCGCTCCCATGGGTCCCGCTGAAGTGGACGCTGTCACGACCCGTGCCCAGACCCGTGCCGCCGAGACCAGCCCACCTGCTGCTGAGACCCAGGTAAGACTCTCTACCCCGACTTGCACCTTAGACCAGGCCCCTTTAGGCTGGGATACCCCAGAGATATACGGGAAGGAAACTAGGGAAGACCCGACGTTAGCAAAGTACAGGGCCAGGGCCGATTCTGGGGGAGAAGGGGTAGATGGGGAGCATTACGAGTGGGTGGGGGATAGGCTGTACAGGATCCCGAAACCGTCCCAGAAACCGAGTACCCCTCCGCAGAATAAACAGCTAGTGGTACCTGCAAAATACCGGCAGGAGATTCTGCGGATTGGGCATGATGTGCCGTTAGCAGGCCATCTAGGTTCCCGCTGCACAGCTCATAGAATCACACAAAACTTTCTCTGGCCTAATTTTAACCGAGATGTGCGGGTTTATTGTAGCACGTGTGACACATGTCAACGGGTAGGTAAACGGGGGGATCACCCAAAGGCTAGGCTTCAGTCGATGCCTATCATTGGAGAACCCTTTTCCCGCATAGCTGTTGACATTGTGGGTCCACTGGCCATGGCTAGTCCATCAGGTAAGAAATATATTCTTACCGTGGTGGACCATGCCACACGTTATCCAGAGGCAGTAGCGCTGTCTAACATAGAGGCAGAGACGGTTGCTGATGCCCTGGTTAAAATTTTCACTAGGGTCGTGTTCCCTCAGGAGATCCTCTCCGATCAGGGAACTCAGTTCACCGCTGTGCTTACCCAGCAGCTGTGGAAGGTGTGCGGCATTAAACCGCTGCTTAGCTCACCTTATCACCCACAGACTAACGGTCTCTGTGAACGATTTAATGGTACCCTCAAACAGATGTTGAGGACCTTTACTGACACTTGCAGAGACTGGGAGCGATTCCTGCCTCATCTGCTATTTGCATACAGAGAGGTGCCTCAGGAATCTACTGGGTTCTCCCCCTTTGAGTTACTCTATGGGAGGAGGGTGCGCGGACCCCTAGATCTCATTAGAAGAAACTGGGAGGGGGAGACAGAGCAAGAAGGGACGCCCATAGTACCATATGTCCTGGAACTCCGGGACCGCATGAAGAAACTATCCCTGATGGTAAGGGAGAATCTCCAGGTGGCCCAGGGGAGACAGAAGAGGTGGTTCGATCGGGGTGCCCGACAGCGGATCTTCCAGGTAGGGCAGAAAGTTCTGGTGCTCAAGCCTGTGAAGACGAACAAGATGCAAGCATCTTGGCAGGGCCCGTATAAAGTGTTAGCTCATGTATGTGATACTACCTATCTTATAGCCTGCTGTGCAGATGAAAGGATTCAGCGATCCTTTCATGTGAACATGCTGAAGGAGTATCAGGAGAGACCAGAGGACGTTGCGGCAGTGTGTGCCCCAGCTACTGACGACCCTGAGAATTTACCCTTACCTGACTTATTAGAGAAGGATCCCCAGACTGACCTTACTAATCTTGTACAGCTAGGGGACCGGTTGAACCCTGCAGAGAAGGTACAGGCAAGACAGCTTCTGTGGGAGAAGCAGGCGACGTCCTGGGTACACTACTCTAGCTGTGCACAAGGTCGAGACACCCGGACAGAACCCCCTACGACAACCCCCATAACGTATCCCTGAAGCAGTCCGAGAAGGAATGTGGAAGGAGATAAAGGAGATGACCAGGCTGGGGGTTATCGAGCACTCAGACAGCCCTTGGGCCTCGCCTGTAGTCCTGGTGCCTAAGAAAGATGGGACCACCCGGTTCTGTGTGGACTACAGGCGGCTCAATGAGCGGACCACCACTGACGCCTACCTGATGCCCCGGGTAGACGAGTTATTAGACCGCATTGCCAGGGGGCGCCATCTGACCACCATTGACCTGTGCAAAGGTTATTGGCAGATCCCCCTGGCCGAGGATGCTATCCCTAAGTCGGCATTCGTCACCCCATTTGGTCTGTACCAGTTTAAGGTCATGCCATTTGGGATGAAGAATGCTCCGGCTACCTTCCAGCGTATGGTGGATAGGCTCCTCGATGGCTTCCAGAACTTTGCATGTGCATACCTGGATGACATTGCGGTCTACAGTGAGTCCTGGGAAGAACACCTAGTACACGTGGGGATCGTGCTGGACAAGATTCGGGCCATAGGCCTGACCTTGAAGCCAGACAAGTGCCATTTAGGCATGGCAGAAGTGCAGTACTTGGGTCACAGGGTAGGTTGTGGGAGCCAGCGACAAGAGCCAGCCAAGGTAGAAGCTGTAGCTAAGTGGCCCACACCTATCACCAAGACCCAAGTGCTGGCCTTCCTGGGGACGGCAGGGTATTACCGACGTTTTGTACGGTTGCCAAGCCCTTGACTGACCTGACTAAGAAAAATTTACCTAAGCAGGTCCTGTGGTCTCCAGCTTGTGAAGCCGCGTTTCAGGCATTGAAGCAAGCTCTTGTGAATGCCCTTGTCCTGGCTGCCCCAGTCCCTAACAAACGTTTTCTTGTCCATACAGATGCTTCCATGTATGGACTGGGGGCTGTGCTGAGCCAGGTCGGGGAAGATGGAGGAGAGCACCCTGTCACATACCTAAGCAGAAAGTTACTACCCCGGGAAGTGAGTTATGCAGCAGTGTAGAAAGAGTGTTTAGCCCTGGTCTGGGCATTGAAGAAATTGAGCCCTTATTTGTACGGGCAGGAGTTTTCCCTTATCACGGACCACAATCCCCTTGTCTGGCTTAACCGGGTCTCAGGAGACAATGGCAGACTGCTGAGGTGGAGTTTGGCACTGCAGCCCTACAACTTCACCATCAGCTACCAACCCGGTAAGCAGAATGGGAATGCGGATGGGTTATCCCGGCAAACAAACGTCCCTACTCCTTCCCAGTCCGGTCATCCCCAAGTTGATCCGCCAAAGGGTCAAGCCGGGTCTGCCGGAGTGTTCCACAAGGGGGGAGCCGTGTGACAGACCCATCTGTATGAACTAGAATTGCTGTGTTTGTCTGTTTTGCCGTTTCTATGAATTTCCCCATTCGTATGCCTTGTTTAAGGGAATGTATTTTTTTGTCGAACGGAACTACCGAACGGACGGCCACCCACAAGAGAAGTGTGCTGCTGGTTAACCTATTGATCCCAATTAGAACGTTGCGGTTAACCACAGACACTTCTCAATTAAAACCGAATACAGGGTGGTCGTCGTTCCTATGTCGACCACGAGGCGGTGGCCATTTTAACTATGCGAAAGCCCAGCGGTGTTCGACGGTTATTCCATGGAACTAAAAACTGACACTTTTTCAACCGAACACCGCTGAATCCATCGACCTCCCCTTCTCAATCGACAAAAGTATACGAATACCGGCCGTTCGAGAGATTTAAAGGCACGAATGGACTTACCCCAGATAGCCTTCCCATGGAGTCAATCGCATACCGAAGAACTGTAATAGACTTTGACTCCATGGCGATTGAACTATGTGTATGGGATCTGAGCGCTATTCGCCAATAATATGCACTCAGATCCAGGCTATCTGGGGATGTGTTATACGAATGCAATACGTTCGACAGTTATAAAGTTATGTATTTTAATGTGTTTTGTAACTTGTATTTAAAATGGCGATTTGCCTCTGCTCTGGGAGATAATTGAATTACTTCTCAATTATCTCCCGAGCAGAGGGGAGGAAACTGTGTTGCATGCTGGGAATATTGTGGGGATGTATGTCTGAAATGTCCCCATGTCCTTCTGTTATTCCAGTCTCCCATTTGGTCCACTAGAGGAGTGTCCACCAAGTGGGAGACCTGCATAAATACGGGCAGGTAGCCCACAGTAAACTCAGTTCGTGTTTTACCCTCAAAGCGGAGCTTGGTCTCGTTATTGGGGGATTTTATTACCGGCGACTAGAGACTGCTTATTATTTGCCGCTTGGAAACTATTGCCGTTCGGCTGCTATTGGCGATTCGTGCATTTGGAGCTCTTGAAGGGAAGGAGCCGTACAGGTACCGTTCGGGAGTTTGGAGTGTTCCCTGGCTGGCGGTTCGCATGGTTATACTGCATACGCTACCAGATCACATTATTGTGAACGGGGAGCATTCACTAAACGGCGGTTTGTGCATTTATTACTGGAGGTACCATCTTTTTAGACACCTGGCTATTGCATTAAGGCATAGAGGGAATGGCGGGATCTCTTTTTTTCTTCCCCAACATCAGCCATATTTGATATGCAGTCTGATGATCATTTTGATATCAATTATGAACTTTGCCCATAATTTATCACTTCTAGTAATTTTTGACTAGATAATGGGCACCATTTACTATTTTTGTTATGAACTCTATTATAATCACATTTACCGGCAAAAAACAAATAACTACCCTTCCTCCGTGTATCTTTTCAGTATTGATATCATACTCCATATTAAATTTATGTATATAAATTAGGGTTGTTATTTTTAACATCAGTCTTTGGCAAAGCCTTTATCATTTGGTTGTTTTTGCCATCTACCCTCCTAAGCCACCGTTGCTCACTATTCCACACTCCCACAATCGGTCCCATCAGGATGAGGGGCGGGCTATTTAAACCTGACACACCGGGGAGTCAGTTCCCCCTGATGAGCCGCAGTCCAGCGAAATGCGCGTCGGGGTTCCAACACTGACTACTGGTTCTCGTGATGTCCTTAGGCTTATATTTTATTTGACATCAATTTGAGACATCTATTGATCTAAGGAATAGAAAAATGATATGCTTGGTGCAAAACACAGGGTAGAGGGAGTACGACTTTTAATGTGTTGCTCTTACTAGATAGAGATAGGGGTTCACCAAAACCTATCTGATAAAATGGTAGAGGTAGCGTCTTACACCGTAAGGCGTATGTTATCTAAGAGCTAGCCCATAGGGGAGGTTCAGATGAATGTATTAAAATCTACTAAATATACTGAAATGCTTAACAGTATGTGTAATAATGTTTCAACTCTTGGAGAAATAGGAAAATCAGGGATAAAAGGAATATGACTAAAATATAACAAATGATTACTGTGCCTTTAAGAGTTGCTGTTAATTTTAAAAGAGCCTAAAGGAAGTGTATACAAATATATTAAATAACATGAATGGAATAAAATGAGGAAAATATTTGAAAGTTGTTATTTGTTTGCAAAAATCCTTGATGCTTGTATATAGATCTATTGAATAAAATATGAATTGCAACAATTATGTATGGTGTATCTGTAAAAATACAGGATTATTGATTGTAACAGACCGTTTTGCTCACCAGAGGTTAAAAACCATTTAGGCGATATTCCCCTTTCCAGATACACCGACAGCTACTGTAAGCACCGATCTCCCGAACTGGAAACACATGAACACTGGAAATATCCGAACAGGAAAACCATATGAAAGGGTTACACTCCTGGCAGTCAGCATACAATCCAATTCCCCCAATAACGAGACGACACTTCGTTTGAGGGTCAAGCAGGATCTGGTTTACTGGGGCTAACTGCCCGGCTTTTATGCAGGTCTCCCACCTGGTGGACACTCCACTAGGGGACCAAATGGGAAACTGGGAAACATATTGGCTCTAAGCCAATCACATACATACACCTTTAAACACTCCCACAATTACATCACAATCCCTCCTCTCTGTCCTGGAGATAATTGGGAAGTAATCCAATTATCTCCAAAGACGGAGGCAAAACTCCATTAACCACATGGCAGTAACAATACAGTAAAAGACATAAAATTACATACAGTCATATTTATTACATAAAACATATACATTCTACATATCCCCAGATAGCTTAGATCTGAGCGCACATTACTACCGAATGGTGCTCAGATCACATACATACAGTTCAATCGCCATGGAGCCAAAGTCTTTCCCATAGTCTTTCGTTACACGAATAGGCTCCATGGCTTAGCTATCTGGGGGATGCTGTTCATCCGGCGAAACTACCGAATGAAGAGTCATTCGGTTCTGCTTACCGAATGGGAAGGTAAGGAGGCTGGCGGCTCAGCGGTGTTTGCGCCAATAAGTGTCCGTTTTCAGTTCCATAGTTTGGGCGCTGAACACTGCTGGCCGTTCGGGAGGTAAAATGGCCACTGCCACGTGTTCGGCAGACGAACAAAGGCCACCCAGCGTTCATCAACTTCTGGGCGGTCAATTGATGGCACACTCCAGCTCCCAGGTGGTCCATCGTTCGGTAGTTTGTTCGGTAGATGGAATCTACCGAACACCCTGGCAGAAAGGCACGAATAAACCTTTCAGCAGGGAAAATAACAGGTCTGAACTGCAGGGCCATAATCTAAAGGGAGCACGCGAGCAACCAGGCTTCTCCAGTGCATAGTGGCGAGGTTGGTTCCGCCACATTGATACAGTCACCAATTAGTATACTTTGTAATAAAGATATGAAAAAAGATAGTAGGTGTTAGTAAACCAGTATGTAGAACTGTCTACTGTGATGCAGTATATATACCGCTTAAAATTGTTTAGAACCACTTGAACAAAATCGATAGTAAAACTGGATGAAATAAAAGCCAGTTTATTTAACATAAAAGTCAAAAGATATATTAAAATAACAATCTGGGACAGTTCACAAGTATGTGGTCAGCAAGATGGAGATAAAAAGTAACAGTAAACCTGTGGATCCAGCACAGATGGAATTGGATTCTGTTGTAGGTGTAAGCCCTCTGGAAACCAGTTGCCTGTGAGGATGGCTTGTGTCTCAGTGCATTCCAGCTGCAGACCTCACTTTGAGCGGTAAACACTGCTGTGGTCCAGGGGTGTCAGAGGTCACTGACTTTGTGAATCTCCTGCTGATCTCTAATCTGTGTCCATATCCTGTTAGATCTGGGTGGTCTATTGATCTAACCTGATTAACCACATTCCGACCTTCATGGTAACCATACATGGACCGCAGTTTATACTGAGTTAGTCAGTTAGAAATCTTTTCCAGTATAAGATAGGTGCCCTTGAAGGCACAAACTAGGGATTGACTAGCCAGTACCTCAGAGGATATGATGCACGGACAGTCACCTTATAATAGAGACAGTTGAGCTTAATCTATCTCTCTACAGGTGCCCTCGAAGGCACAGAATAGATTTTAGTTCCTGTTGACTTCCTTGCATCTTGACTATTTTAATTCACTTTGTATTAACGAATTTTAACATCAGCACTACTTATATCTGTTATATCTGTTTTTTGTATCATCTAGTTTATAATACGCTGTGGACTATAGAGATCAAACTTTGACACAGCATTTCTCTTCACAGCTAGACATTACTAATAAATCCTTTCTTCACGCTAGCACGTCCTATATTTACAGGACTAGACAGGCAGACGCTAGCACATCCTGTTTTCACAGGACCAGCAGATACACCAAGAACCCCCAATTAGATTACAGTGACCCCTATCTTTTGGGTTCCATGGAGACTTAGTAGACATGTCCTTTTGACTCATGGTTACACTCTAATCTTACAAATTGGGGGCTAGAGTATATGTTCAATGTTTTCTGGGTGCTTTTTTGTTTCAATAGCTGCAATAATTTATTTATGCTCGTTTTGACGATCATGATGTATTTTGAACTGTGATCATACCACAGATATCGCTCAGTGAGCTGCTATCAGACATCCTGACACCTTTGACATATATATAATTATTGTATCCAATCGATACATATTGGATACTTAACATTATATCACTGTGGCATTGATTTGGCTACTGTGTATTTCTTGTGTCAGTATACTTAGTCTGTTCCTATAGCTGCAATAATCTCTTTATGCTCATCTGGACGATTGTAACGGAAACGCTGGCCGACCGGGTACCTTCCGCTGACGGATGCTCCTAGTGCTTTCCGAGGACTCCAAGCACTCTGCCTGACACCATAAGCACTGCAGACCCCACGAACTGCCGCAGCTTGGTTGGGGTCTCGCCGTCTCCACCCACTCTGGACCCAGGACCAGGGTCCAGCTTCCAGCAGGTCGACCTCTCTCCCAATTCCAGAGAGCAAGAACAGGAACAAGCTCTTAGCAGAGCTTAGTGATTATACCCTGGGGAGTATAGTGATTATAGCAATCCCCAGAGTGTAGTTTCTCCAATCCCCCAAACATGAGCCGAAACTTCATGAAGGTACAAGATGATCTGACTCAATGAGCGTTTATTACTCCTTATATACAAGTTTTCAGGTCAGAGGCACACCCCCTGGACCTGGTGGTAAACTGTGACAAAAGGGACACAAACCAATGGGAACACTAATTAACATGATAACACTCTCACATACACAATGAAATCCCTCCTCTCCATCCTGGAGATAATTGGCTTAAGGCACTGCAGTAAACTCAATTATCTCCAGGTACAGAAAATATCTACATTTAACACTAACAGCAAAATACGTAAAAGTACATAAAAATACATAATTCTTATTTTATTACACAGAACCCCCACATTTAACCTATCCCCAGATAGCTCGGATCTGAGCACCCAATCTAGGTGAACAGTGCTCAGATCCCATGAACAGAGTAGATTTTCCACGGGGTAAAGCATAGCAAGGGCTGTTGAGAAACCAAGGAGGGACAAAAGCAGTCAGTTCCAACTGGTTTGGCAGTGTGCCTGGGACAACGCCCTGCTGGAGAACAATAGACAGGAAACGGGGGAGGGGAAGAAACACACCTTCCCATGGATTCCAATGGGAAGAAACTGTCTTTAGAAGCCAATAAGCCCCAAATAGTCTTTTTAAATGGCAATACACCCCAGGGCCATAGTCATGAGGAAGGAGGCTGGCAATCAGGCTCCTCCAAAAGCCGGGGGCAAAGGGCAGCTTGTCACCTAACAATCCAGGGACAAAAGGCATTTTGTCACAACGATCATGATGTATTATGAACTGTGATTATACTACAGATACCGCTCAATGAGGTGCAATCAGATGTCTTGACACCTTAGAAAGATACATAATTGTTGTATCCAATCGATACATATTGGATACTTTACATTGTATCACCGTGACATTGATTCTGCTACTGTGTATTTCCTGTGTCAGTATACTTATTTTTTTTTCCAGCTATTCTACTGGGGTGCACCTTTACACCTCTGAGTTTTTTCTTTTCGCCCAGCATTTTATGTGTTTGTACATTCACCTCCTTATCCCACTGCACATTACCCTTACCCATTTTTATTTAGTATATTAGAGCATTTTACCACATCATATTCTTTCAATGTGGTAATCATAGCATCTATATATGTTTATTTGTTTAGTTTTTTGCTACCAATAAAGTATATATTTTCTCGATTTTAAACAATTTATTGGGACAGATATTCTCTCCTTTTTCCCCAATAAGCATTGTGTCATAAATTCTCAGGATGAAAATATAATTTTGCCTCTTTATAGATCACTGGTAAGACCACACTTTGAATAAGCTGTGCAATTTTGGGCACCTGTTCTTAAGAAGGATATCGTGGCACTAGAAAAAGTGCAGAGACAAGCTACAAAACTGATAAAAGAAATAGATCATTTTTGTTACGAAGAAAGGTTAAACAATTTAAATCTCTTTAATTTGGAAAAACGGTGCCTCAGAGGGGAAATAATAGCATTATAGAAAAATTTTCGGGTTCATTACATACCATTATCTGGAAATCTATTCATAAACAGGGCTATACAAAGGACATTAGGTCATGCATTTAGGTTGGAAGAAAGGAGATTTCATCTTAGGCAAAGAAAAGTTTTTTCTTACAGTAAGAACTATAAGGATATGGAATTCTCGGCCTAAAGAGGTCCATACAGATGTTTAAGCAGCAATTGAATAAATACTTCCAAAAACATAACATACAGGGATATAATTTCAAATTAGCGGTAATAGTGGCTTGATCCAAGGAGATATCTGACTGTCATGTTGGGGTCAAGAAAGAATTGTTTCCTATTTTGGTGCAAAATTGGAAGCACTTCAGACTGGGTTTTTTGCCTTCTTTTGGATCAACAGCAAAAACAAATGCGAGGAAGGCTGAACTTGATGGACACAAGTCTATTTTCAGCTATGTAACTATGTAATGTACCTAAAACTACAACAATGATAATTATTAATTTCTTTTCAGCAATAAAGATTTTAATAGCTAGATACTGGAGATATTCTAAACCAATCTCTTGGAGTCAACTGAAAAAACAGGTCATATACCAGCTAAATATGGAAAGAAGTCTTGGATGGATTGGTCCAACATCAATTAAAAAAAGCATTGATGCTGAAAAATGGCTAAAACGTATGCAGTACCAACTTTTTTAATGCATAGATATAGGCAATATCCTTTTTATAGGGACCTCTAAAAGTTCTTAGTTTTTTTTTTCCCCACCACTCATTTCAACCCCAAATATTTGGATTTAAAAGCATGTTATCCTTTAGAAAATGTTCGATTTTTCTTTTCTTTTTTCTTTTTTTTTTGTATGTCTCTATACTCTTTAATTTGTCATGTTATTGTGATTGTTCCTTCTTGTATAAAGACAAAAAAAATATACAATAAAGATTATTGGGGGGAAAAAAAGAGCATCGAGATGGCCACCAGTCAAGTGTCCTGGTGTTAACCTGTTATATTAACAATAAACATCACCTAGTTACACTAACAATAGAGTTAATGGAAGCCCACATATATTTGTAAGCATGTAGAACCAATGTTTTTTACACCTATAGTTTAGATTTTTAGCTGCGTAAGGTATTTTGTCAGAGCTATTTCCCAACATGTAAGGACCAAATGACAATCACTAAAAGTGCAGCAAAAGATAATGTTTAATAATGTTAGAGGAAATATAACAAATATTAATAAATATATTCTACCTAACCAATTTTACTACTAACTAGACAATTATCTTTTTGCAGTGCTAATCATATATTTCTCATGATTGCAGTTAAAACATACCAATGGCTATCCAAGCAATTTAATCTAAACACATGTATAAAAAATATAAGACGTGTAAGACAGTTTATACTTAATGTCCCAGGAGCTTAGAAAAAGTGGAGATAAAGGTTTCTGCTGCTTTGGATAGATAAAACTTTATGTCTCAGGATAAAAAATAGAGCACATACTTGCAGCCTTAGCAAATTAGTAAGGCTGCCTATGCCCTTGTACTGCTACATTGCTGCTTTCCCCAAGGCACTCCAAAAACCAACTGCCCAACTTCCACAAATCAGCTTCACAATAACCATAGTAACATGTCCCTCCTTCCAGCCTACCCCTTACCCATCAACCTGCCTCCTGAGTCTAATATGGTAAAACTGGTTTGTTAATTAACCTTTTCAGTGCTTAAAAATGGCATTTATGCAGGAAGTATGTTAAATTGTGAACTTATAACACATGTCCATAACACATGGGTACTGTAACTGATTGCCTGACACCCTGACTGGGTACCTTCCGTTGATGGATGTTCCTAGTGCTTCCCAAGGGCTCCAAGCACTCCATTAGACACCATAACCAATGCAGACCCCAGGAACCGCCGCAGCTTGGTTTGGGTCTCACCGTCTTCCTCCTACTCTGGGCCCAAGGCCAGGGACCAGCTTCCAATAGGCAGATCTCTCCTAAATCCAGAGAGCAGGAACAAGAACAAGCTCTTACAAGAGCTTAGTCTGGGGAGTATAGTGATTATAGCAATTCCCATAGTGTTGGTAGTTCTCCAAATCCCCCAAACATGAGCCATGACTTCTTGAAGGGTAGTACAGGTCTGTTTAATGGAAGCCAGCACTCACAATTTATACAATTCCTCAGGCCAGAGGCACACCCCCTGGGCCTGATGGAACACAGACACACAAACCAATCTGAACAATACAACAATGTCTGACCCTCCCACATACAGCACATAAGTCTTCCCCTCTGCCTGTGATACAATTAACTAAGACAATGGACTAACTCAATTAACGCTAAGCAGAAAAAAACATACATTTTTACAAACCCCAAAAAATACCCCAAAATACAACATATCCCCAGAAAAGTCACATCCCCTGATAGCCTCAATCTGGGTGAACAATATGTCACCCAATAAATCATCCAGATCGGTTCAGGGGTTCAGGAATGTGACAGATCCATCTGTCTAAATTCTATTTTGTTGGTTCATCTATTTTGTCTACATTCGTGGAATTACCTGTCCGTATGCCCCTGTTCGTTTATTGCAAAATATACCCAATAAAACTACCGAACGGACGGCCACCCAGAAGAGAAGTGTGCTGCTGGTTAACCTATTGGCCTCAATTAGAACGTTGTGGTTAACCGCAGACACCTCTTCATTCTAACCGTATGCAGGGTGGTCGTCGTTCGCATGTCGACCACGAGGCGGCGGCCATTTTATACACGCGAATGCACAGCGGTGTTCGGCACTCAAACTATGGAACTAAAAATGGACACTCTTTCTACTGAACACCGCTGAAACTGCCGACCACCCTTCTTATCCCCGGGCATGCGAACACCGGTCCGTTCGGGACTTTTATTGCACGAATGGATGTAACCCAGATAGTCATCCCATGGAGTCAATCGCATACCGAAAGAACAATGTGAAAGACTTTAACTCCATGGCTATTGAACTGTGTGCATTGGGTCTGAGCACTATTCGGTAGTTATGTGCGCTCAGACCCAAGCTATCTGGGGATACGTTACACGGTAGTTTTATAATTATGGATTTTTATGTGTTTTTATTACACTATGTAAAATGGCGATTTGCCTCTATCCCTGGAGATAATTGGATTTCTTCCCAATTATCTCTAGGATAGAGAGGAGGGATTTACTTGTGCAAAGGGGAGTGTTTAGAGTTGAGCCACTGTGATTGGCTACTGTATATTCTGTGTCTCAGTCTCCCATCTGGTCCCCTAGGGGAGTGTCCACCAGGTGGGAGACCTGCATAAATACCGGGCAAGTAGCCCTCATTAAAGGAGAATCCTGTTTTACCCTCAAGACGGAGTTTGGTCTCGTGTTTTGGGGGATTGCTACTTGGAAGTATTATTTCGCCTATTCTAGGAGAGAAGGAGTTCGGCTGATTCTCCGTTCGGGAGTTTTCAGTATTCCCTTATACTCCGTTCGGGAGTTTGGCGGTCCACAGCAGCAGAGCTTGTGTCTCAAAAGGGGGAAGATCACCTAAACGGCGGTGTCACTCATTTAAGCTGAGAGTGTCTTAACAAGGAATTTCCTGGAAGTCTTATTTTTGCCCCACCGTGCACATGGTCCCATGCCCAAAACAGTTCCATACACGTGACAGCAAAACACTGCTGGACAATTTAAGATGGCCACCGCCACATGTTTGAATCTGTTCCAGTTAAAAGTCCAAGGGACAGAAACAGTGCCTTTAAAAATTCAATATGCCCAAATAGTGTTTTTAAAGGGCAGTATATCCCAGGGGCCATAGTCACAGGGCAAGAGGCTGGCAAGCAGGCCTCTCCAAATCCCAGTGACGAAGGTGCTTTTGTCACAGGTACTATAATCGACAGACGGCAGAGGAAGGTGCTCAGGGCCCTGTCCCCATAAACTGAATATGATGGGGATAAAAGGTATGTCCATGGAACATATATGTGGAAATCTTTATGTTTTTTTATTGAAATATATACATAATTCCTTATACTTTTATGCTCTACAACCACCACGGTAAGGGGACTGATCTCCTATTCCCAGGGGCGGACTGACCGGTCGGGCACTTCGGACACGGTCCGAGGGCCCGGCCGGGAAGGGGGCCCGCCGCCAGGGCCGCCTTCAGGGGGCCCGGCGGCAGGGCTGGATTGGGGGGGGACTGCAGGTGCCACCGGGTGGCCAGTCCGGTGGCACACTGTGAGGGGGGGCCGGCCGTTTCATGTTAGAGCCGCCGGACCGGGTGGCAGCCTCGCCGGTCCGGCGGCATTCCGCTCACTAACACTGAAGAAGGAGGAGG
>OW240914.1:245631248-245678913 GCA_933207985.1 Pelobates cultripes
AGACAGAGAGGGAAGAGTGAGACACAGGGGGAATACAGAGATGGGGAGGGGGAAGACAGAGAGGGAAGAATGAGACACGGGGAGAAAGAGGGGGAATAGAGAGATGGGGAGGGGGAGAAAGAGACAGAGAGGGAAGAATGAGACACGGGGAGAAAGAGGGGGAATAGAGAGTTGGGGGAGGGGGGAGAAAGAGAGGGAAGAATGCCACCCCTCCCCTGTCTGCAGGCACCGTGCGGGCAGGGGAGGAAGAGAGGACCTGGGAGCTCACCCTGCAGCTCCTCTGGGCCCTTCCCTATGCCGAAAGACAGAGCTGCCGTGTGGGAGCCATCGCTAGCAACGCATCACCTTAAGCAGAGTCAACCTACACACCGCCCCCCACACACACACCATACACATTCACACACTGCCCCCATACACACCATACACATTTACACACATTGCCTCACACACACACATACACTGCCCACCCATATACACACAGCCCCCCATACACAGCCCCCCATACTAACATTGCCACACACATACACTGCCCACACACCCTACACATTCACACACTACACCCCCACACACACACTGAACCTTTCACACACATTGCACCACTGCTCCTATTCCCTACTACAGCCTCATATCCCAGCAGACCCCAGGTAAGTTGTCAAACTGTTCTTAAACGGTTTGACTACTTACTCTGGAGCAGTAGTGGTTATTGTGCATGGATTATTTCTTTAAATAATCTACAAGTGCCCCAGTAGCCAGCCAGCCAACCCACAGGCTGGCCAGTAGCCAGCCAGTAGCCAGCCCACAGGCCAGTAGCCAGCCCACAGGCCAGTAGCCAGCCCACAGGCCTACAGCAAGCCACAGGCTTACAGCCAGCAAGCCACAGCCTGCCAGCCGCAGTCAGCAAGCCCACAGCCTGCCGGCAGTAGCCAGCAAGCCCACAGCCTGCCAGCCAGCAGCCAGCAAGCCCACAGACTGCCAGCCAGCAACAGTAATTAAGGTAAGAGGAGCCAACTTGGCTTAGGTATCAGCGAGCTATGTTGTGTTGCTATATTGTGAATAGGAACCAGAGTGTTGGAGAGACCACCCTCCAGGCCCCATTAGACTCTAGCCTCTGCTAGAAATCCCCTCCATGGCCCATTAGCCCTCAATTGTAGTTTCTACTGGGGCCTGGAGGCGACTGTTTCCAGCAGGGGATATCTAATGGACGCTGAGATGGCCTCTGTTAGAAAGACCCCCTTCCAAGCCTTTTAGACTCCATTGTAGTCTCTAATGGGGCTTGGAGGGGATTCTTTCTAACACACCCTCTAAAGGACACTGAGATAGCCTCCGCTAGAAAGACCCCCCTCCATGGCCCATTAGCCCTCAATTGTAGTCTCTACTGGGGCCTCGAAGGGCTTATTGCCCTTTTGTTCCTTGTGTCTAAAGATTGTGTAGGGTGTGGCTGGAGGCGCATGGACAAGGGTGGCGCTTGCTGCAGAGTATGGGTGGGGCCTGTAAGGGGGCCCTTGATTTATTTTGCCCGGGGGCCCTGAGGGTTCTCAGTCCGCCCC
The DNA here is from genome assembly GCA_933207985.1 of Pelobates cultripes. NCBI lineage: Eukaryota > Metazoa > Chordata > Amphibia > Anura > Pelobatidae > Pelobates > Pelobates cultripes. The sequence goes on from OW240914.1 coordinate 245,632,796, forward strand.
TGCCTATTCCCCCACATTAATAAGCATCAGGTAAGAGAAATGCAGTGGGGACTTTATCATTTTCATTATGCATGTGCTTTTAATGGAAATACAGGGGTAACAGCACATGTTTTTGGTTGAGGGGCACTGCTACAAAATACATATAACACTTTCACCTGCAGAGATGGAACCTCACATCCTTATATATCTCTCTATAGAGAGGTATTTGCAGTGGAGGGTATCAGATATTTTTATTGGCAGACATTTTGTGGGAATGTTGAAATTAAAAATGTATACTATACGTCACTACTTAGCAGATGTGACTCTATTTTGTAACAAACTGCAAAGACAGACACATTTTGTTTCTCTCACTCCATTCACTGACCAAAGGAATGCTACTAACATGAACACTAATTAGAGATAAGGTTTCTTCATACAAGAACACTAAATGTGTTTTCAAAAAGTGTGTTTGAAAAAGCCCAGCCCAGACACATATAAAAATATCTGATACCCTCCACTGCAAATACCTCTCTATATATATCCCTATATACTAACTATAATTAGGTTTCATCACATACAAATAGCTGAATGTGTGTAAAAGACATATATCTGTCACATTACTAATAAACACAGTTTCACACAATGAGACAGTGTAACTAAAAAAAACTGACACAGGTTTATTAGAAAGAGATATACCTAAGTAATTTATTTTACTTTTTAAATTTAATGGATTCTTACAAGGATCCTTTAGCGGAACGGCAATATTAAATCCACGAATTCCACTGGTTCAGGAAGTAATTCACAGTCAAGCGCTGGAAAAAGCAAGGCAATATCCCAAATCTCCCAGTAACCAGACGAAACACAGTTCTGAGAGTCAACTGAGGTCTTTATTTTCAGCTCCACAATTTATACAATTCCCCATGCAATTGGTTTCCTGAGTCCTATTCCAGGGGCATTCCCAGAGTGGACTACATGGGGAACTTACTGTACAGGGCATTTCTCCCATCAGGCACTGCTGCACGAGAGGGATCCTCCCACAGGAATGTACCGTTAAGTGGATTATCCCTCCGTGCAGCAGAACCGACAATTTATATTAAAATACATAACTTTTCGAATATGCAGCCTATTTGTACGAATGGACGTTCGGTAGATAGCTGGGGTCTGAGCGCATCATTCGTGAGAATACCGCTCAGATCCCAGCTAAAACAACCGAACGCCGCACGAAAAACACCTTCATTAAAATGTATATTCAAAAGACCAATTGAAGTCTAGTGAACATAATACCGAACAGCCTGGAACTCCCGAACGGCCTGGAAGCTCAGCGGTGTTCGCGCCGTCGAGTAGCCGTTTTTAGTACCATGCGCTCGACGACCAAACACCACTGAGGGAACAAAGGATCCAAGATGGCCGACCGCCGCATGGTCGGTAGTCGAACGGCGGCCACCTAGGAGAGCCTCTAATTACCGATTGCAACATTGTTGCAATCGGTTAACAAGCGCCACACGCCTCTAAGTGTGTGGGCTACTACATGGTGGTTATTTCGGTTCATGAACGGCCCGCAAAAGTGCCGTTCGTGTAACGAAAGAAAATACAGCACATACAGCTATCTGCATTCGGCAGATAGCCAATACAGTAATTACACGTCATTACAGCCAGCATACATTACACATAGTTAAACACATATCCCCACCGACATACAGTCTCTTGATATTGTCCAAGTGGCTATGTTTGCCACAAATCCATTGTAAGAGAAAGTTGAAACAAAGGCCAGATGCATCAAAGTTATACTTTATGGCCCAAAGAGGAGAATGCCAGTTTGATGAAAAAGGAAAAAAATCCCTTTGAAGACTGACGGTTATTTAATGAAGGATACCCATAAAAGATAAGATTTGTGAGTCAAATTCATCACGAAATTCAATTAACCCCTTATACAAAGTGGTAGTTGGAATTTTTTATAACACTTTCTTGTGGTGTTACAACGCCATCTATTACATAGTTACGTAGCTGAAAAGAGATTTGCGTCCATCAGGTTCAGCCTTCCTCACATATGCCTTTGCTGTTTATCCAAAAGAAGGCAAAAATCCCAGTCTGAAGCGCTTCCAGTTTTGCTACAAACTAGGAAAAAAATTCCTTCTTGACCCCAAAATGGCAATCAGATATCTCCTTGGATCAAGCAGCTATTACCCCACTAATAAGACATATCCCTGCAACTTGTGTTTTGAAGCATTTATCCAATTGCTGTTTAAACATCTGTACAGACTCTGATAAAACCACCTCTTCAGGCAGAGAATTCCATATCCTTATAGTTCTTACTGTAAAAAAAACATTTTCTTTCCCTTAGATTAAATCTCCTTTCTTCCAGCTTAAATGCATGACCTCATGTCCTATTTATAGCCCTATTTATGAATAGATTTCCAGATAATGGTTTGTACTAGCCCACGAATATATTTGTATAATGTTATCATATTCCCTCTGAGGCACTGTTTTCCAAACTAAAGAGATTTAATTGTTTTTACCTTTCTTCATAACTAAAATGATCCATTCCTTTTATCAATTTTGTAGCTCGTCTCTGCACTTTTTCTAGTGCTATGATATCCTTTTTAAGAACAGGTTCCCAAAATTGCACAGCGTATTCAATGTGTGGTCTTACCAACGATTTATAGAGGCAACATTATATTTTCATCTTGAGAATTTATGCCCCTTTTTATACAAAATTGATCAAAGTCTAGATGACAATCAGTAGAGAAAGATACATCCACTTGATTCCATTCATCACTTCAAATTAGTGACATAAAGAAAGTTAAGATAAGGTCTTCCTTAACCCCTTAAGGACTGAGCCAAGTGTACACATTGTGATCAAAACAAAATGTAACCAAAAAACTGAATTTGCGCTACATGTCTGTTCAGGCATAATTTGCCTCTTTCATATTATGTGCACCCACACTTATTACATATAATTTTATTCACGGGAAAGAGGGCTTTCCTTTAACATAAAATATTTAGGTATGAAATATAATTTAATTTGAAAAAAAATGGGAGAAAATAAGAATTTAAATTTATTTTAGTTCTACGTGACATTCTAACTGTGAATGTCATAATACTATTTGGTTTTACTGCAGATACACATATTTGTATTCGGTTTTATGGTGTTTTGGGAAGTTACAGGGTAAAATATAGCATGTTATATTTTTCATTTTTTTCACATTGAAGAATTGAATGAGAATTACCCCCATGATGGCATACCATTTGCAATAGTAGACAACCCAAGGTATTGCAAATGGGGTATGTCCAGTCTTTGTTAGTAGCCACTTAGTCAGAAACACTGGCCAAAGTTACGTTAATATTTGTTTGTGTGTGAAAAATGCAAAAAACTAATTTGAACGCCAATTTTGGCCAGTGTTTGTGACTAAGTGGCTACTAAAAAAGACTGGACATACCCCATTTACAATACTTGGGTTGTCTACTATTGCAAATGGTATACCATCATGAGGGTAATTTTCATTCCAGGGCTACCATACGGTCTCAAAGGCAACGTAACCAATCTGGCAAATTTCAATGTGAAAAAACTGAAATGCAAGCCTTATATTTGACTCTATAAGTTTTGAAAACATCATAAAACCTGTTATACTCGGGAGACTTTGCTGAAATATTTGTGTTTCAAAACAGTAAAAAGTATCACAGCAATAATATTGTCAGTGTGAAAAATGCAAAAACGTCAATTTCACTGACGATATCATCATTGTAATACATTTAACTTTTTTGAAACACTAATATTTGTGTTCAGTGAATTCTCCCAAGTAAAATAGTACCCCCCATGTACAGGTTTTATGGTGTTTTGGAAAGTTATAGGGTTAACTATAGTACCAGCAAATTAAATTCCCTATACTTTCGGTCTGGGTTGTCAGGGAGGTCCCGCAAATTGTAATTAATACAATGACGTAATTATGTAAAATTATTATATAAATATATACGTAGAATTATATATATATATATATATATATATATATATATATATATATATATATATATGTGTGTGTGTGTGTGTGTGTTTTTAATTATTTTTATTTATATGTATAGGTATATATATATATATATATATATAGTGATAGATATGCATATATATATATATATATATATATATATATTTATATATTATTTTGTTCTATGTGTATTTTGATATCAATATATATATATATATATATATATATATTAATTTTAAAATACAATTAGAACGAAATTACACATATATATATTTATTTATTTATTTGTTTTTTATTATTTTTTGTTTTATTTTTTAACGTATTTACATATATATGTATTTTATATTATATATAAATATATATAATTATAATTATATATATATTTATTCAATATCATTCTATGTGTATTTTGATAATATATATATATATAATTATATATATTAATATTAAAAAACACTTAGACAGTGTATGTGTATATATGTGTATTTATGTATATGTGTATGTATATATATATATATATATATATATATATATACAGACAGGGGTGCACTCACAGGTCTTAGACAAGAACGACAATCAAATTATTTAAGGTGAAAAAATCTTCATTATATCCGTGAACAAATCGACGTTTCGACCTCTAAGGGTCTTTTTCAAGATCACAGCACACATAAAACAGTGACAATATATACATATATCATTTAATCAAATAACTTACCAAACATCACGGAAGAGAAAACGTGGTAACTAGGTCACCAGACGACGCCGTGCCGAAAGTGAAAGAAAGTGAAAAGACAGCATCCCGAGAACGGGATTTTTACAAGAATGGACACATAAGTGTCTAGATGGAGGAAATCAAACTATGTATCTAATTGAGAAGAAAAAGAAAATCAGCATATACATATAATTAGAAAAATGGAACAATAAAAAAATTTAAATTCAACGATCCAAATTTTCTGTTTTTTTATAAAGATACATGGATGGTTTGTCTTGGTGTTATCTATATACATACTTGTATACATTACTATATTACTAATTACACAGATTGTGTATACATTATATTTATAGTTTTATTTTTATTTTCATTTATATTTTCATTTTTAATATTTTCATTTTTTTATTATTCTTTATTATTTATAATTTTTTGTTTGATTCCTATTTTATGTTCATTTCATTTTATTTTACTTGATTAATCCATTTGATCTTTGAATTTTAATTTTTTTTATTGTTCCATTTTTCTAATTATATGCATATGCTGATTTTCTTTTTCTTCTCAGTTAGATACATAGTTTGATTTCCTCCATCTAGACACTTATGTGTCCGTTCTTGTAAAAATCCCGTTCTCGGGATGCTGTCTTTTCACTTTCTTTCACTTTCGGCACGGCATCGTCTGGTCGCCTAGTTACCACGTTTTCTCTTCCGTGATACGTCACCACGTGATGACGTCATTGCGGCGTACAGCACTTGATGTAGATTTTTTGCTTAAAGCAGGAGCATTAGAAGAGTCTGCAGAAACTCTCTCCATCACAGAGGAACATGCATCCTCCATTTTGTGGCCACGTACTTCTCAGAATCTTAGTCATTCTATTTCCGCTAAAGAATTGTATAATGATTTGATGAAACTTAAGAGATGTGAGATCGATTTGGATCTGCATGGTGTATTCATCTCAGACTACTACAGAGCCAAACGTATTCCTAGAGGCTTTCGTGTTAGGAATGCCCCCACCATTGGACGACAAAATCCTGATTTTTGTAAGCGATGGATGAATATCGCCAATAAATGTTCATTAGACTGGATGGCAATTGTGGTTGAAGAAGTGGGCAAGGAATTAGCTGTGGTTAAACAATCTATACAAACCTTTGAATTAGCTCACGTATCTGTACTTCAAGCACCGTCATCTAATGAACTAATCCTCAAATTACAAGATGACATACAACGCTATCAGAATGACCTTATTCGCTTCAAGCAACACAAATTAGAAAAGGTCAATCACGATTCTAAATACCATCAGTGTATCGGTGGCTTAGTGGTTCTGAACCTACTAGATATACATATTCGAGATTTAAACCACGTATACGCAAACCTTCTTTTCAAACGATAGACACGAGCTCAGGGGAGTCAGCATCTGATGTAGAAAGTAAAGATGCATCAGACACATCCAAAACAGTATCTTTTTTAGACAGAGGCGCACATACCAACGATCCACCTGGGGGATCAGTAACACGCACTCAAGGCGCAAAAGGAACCAGCCCATACGAAGAGGGCAGAAGAACCAGAAGAAATATGTTACAACGCCAAACCTCCTATAAAGAAGCGATGACGCCTGTATATAATTTGTCCAATAAAGAGTTGAATCTACACCATTTATCAGTCCTCAATAAGGGACTTACATTTATTCCGGTCTGCAAACCAGACCCGTTCCAGGTCGAAATAGAAATGTATAAGCTTCAGAGAATTTTATGTTTGAATGAAATCTGGAAAGACACATTTAAAAAGACGCATGATCATCCATTTACATCAAGGAGCAAAAATGAGATATATAGCACCAATAGCTCCATTAAATCATTCACTCAAGCAGTCCATAAAGATATATCACAAGTAGCTCGGAGACCACCTAAACATAGATACAATTTAACAAAAGTAGAAAAATCAGCATTAATAATTATCAGGCCAGCGGACAAAGGCGGTGCAATAGTCATTCAGGCATATGCAAAATATAAATTGGAGATTCTCTGCCAGCTTGATGATACAACAACATATCGCAGATTAACATTTGATCCTATACATAAATTTTAAAAAATTATTGAGGAACATATAAACTTTGGATTACATGCAGGTTATCTGGATCAGAGGACAGCAGCGTATCTCCATGTATCGTTCCCTAGGCACCCTGTGCTATATACACTCCCGAAGTTGCACAAAGATTCCACAAATCCACCGGGCAGACCCATTGTGTCTGCGAATGAGGGTATTATTGAACCAGTTGCACAATATGTAGATTATTACATCAAGGATCTGGTGAAAGAACTTCCAACTTGCTTGAAAGATACACCTGAATTTTTAGAACATATTCAACAGTTACACGTACCAAAACACAGGGACATTCTCCTTGTCACACTTGATGTGCAAAGTTTATATACGGTCATACCCCACAATCTTGGTATACAAGCAGTACTGGAAATGTTGTGCAGTTCGGAGTCATATGTAGGCCCTCCTATTGAGTGTCAGGATCGAGACAGGGATCCAATACGCAGAGTGCGGACAGAAGGAGGTACGTATACCGGACCTTAGAATGGCCGGACTAACGTATAGACAAAACAAGAATGGTCAAAAGGTAAGCCGAGGTCGAGGGAGCCGGAGGACAGGTAAGCGAGGGACAAGCCGAGTCAAATGAGAGGAGAGAGCAGCAGGACAAGGTACAAGCAAGGTCAAAACCGAAAACACAAAGAGAGAGAACGCACTGAGTGACTAGCAAGCTAGAACCACGACAGGGCAATGAGCAGTAGTAAAAGTTTCCCTAAAATACCCTGTCACCTTAATTGAGACCACGCCCCCAAAAAGGTCCGGAATTGCGGTTCCCGGCGCTTCACGTAATGATGACGTCATGACGTCGACGCTAGCCGTCGCGTCATAAAAGGGGGAGAAGCTAGCGCGGCCGGCGGGAAAACGGCCGGAAAATGCCGAAATGCTAGGGGAGGGGAGCCCCTATGGAGAGAGACTGACCTCCTCAGAGACATAATTTACAGGTAACCTGACAGTACCCCCCCTTTTAGAAACGCCCACCGGGCAGATGGGACCGGGCTTAGAAGGAAACCGAACGTGGAAGGCTCGAAGAAGACGAGGAGCATGCACGTCTTCACAAGGAACCCAAGATCTCTCTTCTGGGCCATAACCCTTCCAGTCTATGAGGTATTGTAACTTCCCCCTGGAAATACGAGAATCAAGAATGGACTTAACAATATATTCTTCTTGACCACCAACTCGAACCGAAGATGGAGGAGCAGGATGGGAAGAAAACCTGTTACAAACAAGAGGTTTCAATAAAGACACATGAAAAGAGTTAGGGATACGTAGAGTAGGAGGCAGGTCCAGCAAATAAGAAACCGGGTTGATCCTCCTCAACACCCTGTAAGGACCTATGTAACGAGGAGCAAACTTCATGGAAGGGACTTTCAAGCGAATGTGTCTGGTACTCAACCAGACCCTATCACCCGGGGAAAAGACAGGAGCAGACCGTCTACGCCTATCAGCATGCATCTTAAACACCGCGGAACTACGAATAAGTATTCGTCGAGTCTGATCCCACAACTTTCTCAGGTTGGCTATATGAACATCAACCGACGGTAAACCATGAGAGGGTGACACCGACGGAAGAATAGTAGGGTTAAAGCCATAATTCAAGAAAAAGGGGCTATTACGAGTGGAACCACAAACAAGGTTGTTGTGAGCAAACTCCGCCCAAGGAATCAGACCGACCCAATCGTCCTGGTGTTCAGAAACAAAACAACGTAGATATTGCTCAATTTTCTGGTTAGTGCGTTCGGCTGCCCCGTTAGATTGAGGATGATAGGCCGAAGAAAAATTCAGCTTGATGCCCAACTGGGAACAGAAGGATCTCCAAAAACGGGAAATGAACTGGGACCCCCTGTCACACACAATCTCATTGGGAATCCCATGTAAGCGAAAAATCTCCTTAGCAAATATTACGGCCAATTCGGGTGAGGAAGGAAGTTTAGGCAAGGGGATGAAATGAGCCATTTTGGTAAACCTGTCAACAACCGTGAGGATAACAGTGTGTCTATTGGAAACCGGCAAATCAACAATAAAATCCATAGCCAGACTAGCCCAAGGTTTGTTGGGAACGACTAAGGGCTGCAACAGACCACAAGGAAGGGCCTGTGGTAGTTTATTCCTAACACAGATATCGCAGGCCTTGACAAAGTCTTCCACATCCCTCCGTAAACTAGGCCACCAGAAGTCCTTGGAAATCAGACAGCAAGTTTTGTGGATGCCGGGGTGACCGGCAAACTTGCTATCGTGAAAGCATCGAATTATGTCCAATTGGAATTTGGGAGACACGAAGAAGCGGCCCACAGGAGTACGTTCGGGAGCAAGAGATTGTTCGTTAATTATATCTGCGAGCAATGGAGAGTGTATTTTGACATTGGTGTTGGCGATAATGTTATGTTCAGGAACAATAGGACACAATGTGTCTTCTAATGTGGTAATAGGTTCGTGCTGACGAGATAATGCATCTGCTTTGGTGTTTTTAGAACCAGGCCTGTAAGTAAGTATGTAATTGAAATGTGTAAGGAACATAGACCAACGTGCTTGCCTGGCGGATAATCTTTTGGCCTCCCCAATGTAAGATAAATTTTTGTGATCAGTCAAGATGGTAACCGGGAGAACAGTGCCCTCTAACAGATGTCTCCATTCTTTTAATGCCATAATAATAGCTAAGAGTTCTCTGTCACCAATATCGTATCTCCTTTCAGTGTGTGATAATTTCTTGGAAAAAAAACCGCAAGGGTGTAAAGGCTTATCTAAACTTTGTCTTTGGGACAATACAGCGCCTATCCCTGTTTCAGACGCATCAACTTCAAGCAAAAAGGGCAGAGAGGTATCAGGATGAACTAATACAGGTGCTGAAGCGAAAGTCTGTTTGAGCGTTTTGAAAGCAGATAAAGCCTCAGTAGACCATGTTTTGGTATCGGCTCCTTGTTTAGTCATATTAGTGATAGGAGCGATAACAGAGGAGTACCCTTTTATGAAACGTCTGTAATAATTCGAAAATCCAATAAATCTTTGAATGGCTTTGAGTCCCTTGGGTAAAGGCCAATCTAAAATTGATTTTAGTTTGATCGGGTCCATCATAAACCCGTCCTTGGAAATTACGTAGCCTAAGAAAGTTACCTGAGACTGATCAAAGCTACACTTCTCCAATTTACAATACAATCCATGTTGTAAAAGTTTTTGTAACACCTTTCTGACTTGTCTGTGATGTGAGTCAATGTCCCTAGAATGTATTAGTATATCATCCAAATATACTATCACGCATTCGTGTTGAAATTCTCTAAGGACCTCATTAATCAAGTCTTGGAAGACGGCCGGGGCGTTGCATAGCCCAAACGGCATTACGGTATACTCATAATGTCCGTAACGGGTATTGAATGCTGTCATCCATTCATCACCTTGTTTAATTCTCACCAAGTTATATGCTCCTCTCAGGTCAAGTTTGATAAAAATACTGGAGCCCTTTAGTCTGTCAAAGAGTTCAGTAATCAAAGGAATGGGGTAAGCATTCCTGATGGTAATTTTGTTCAATCCCCGATAGTCTATGCAAGGACGTAAGGTACCGTCTTTCTTTTCTACAAAAAAAACCCCGCCCCCGCCGGAGATGAAGACTTTCTAATAAATCCTTTGTCTAGATTTTCCTTGATGTATTCCTCTAAAACTAAATTTTCTTTGGTAGATAGAGGGTACACCGTACCCCTAGGGGGCATAGTACCAGGCAAAAGTTTAATAGTACAGTCATAAGATCGGTGGGGAGGTAAAGTATCAGCCTTACTCTTGTCAAATACAGACTTGAGATCTATATACTGAGATGTATCTGAAAGTCTGTGGATTGAGAAGAGTTGGTAGATGAGTTTACTGGGCAAACAGAAGTGACTCTTCGCAAACATTTCTCCCTACAACCAGTTCCCCAAGAAACGATTTCTCCACATTCCCAGTCAATCTGGGGGTTATGTCTCTTGAGCCAAGAATATCCTAGCACCACTGGGGCAGCCGGGGAGGATATTAACAGGAGGGACATCATCTCCTCGTGGAGAATACCAATAGTAAGTTTAACAGGTTTAGTCTCATGGAATATTACTGGTTCAGACAAAGGTCTACCATCTATGGCCTCAACGGCCAAGGGTGTATCTCTCAGTTGGAATGGGAGACAATGCTTATTAGCGAAAGCTTGGTCTATAAAACTTTCTGCTGCTCCAGAATCTAACAACGCCATCGTAGATATAGTGCCACTTTTCCAAGCTAAAGAGACAGGAATCAGAAGCCTATGGTCTTTATCATTATACATAGAGGACAATATAGAAACACCCAAGGCCCGTCCTCTAGGGGAACTTAGGTGCGAGCGTTTCCCGGGCGATTAGGGCAATTAAGACGTAAATGGCCTCTCTGCCCGCAGTATAAACAGAGACCCTCCCTTCTTCTGTACTGTCTCTCGGCCTCAGATAAACGAGTATTACATATCTGCATAGGTTCTGGTGGAGTGGAATTGTAGGAGTCAGGGTTCTGAAAGGAAGGAGCGAGTCTCACAGGAGGTCTATAAGCTCTTTCTCGAGTATTCTGCCTCTGTCTCATGCGTTCATCTATTCTGGAAATAAAAGACACTAAATCTTCTAAATTTTCTGGAAGTTCTCTTGTGGCAATCTCATCTAGAATCTCATCAGACAACCCATTCAAAAATACATCCATAAAAGCTTGTTCGTTCCATTTCACCTCTGCTGCCAGTGATCTAAACTCATATTCTACAAGAGTTCTATTCTGTTGTTTAAGGCGTAACAGAGATCTGGCAGCATTAATCTTCCTTCCTGGGGGGTCAAAAGTCCTTCTGAAAGCTGTGACAAACGCAGTATAGTTGTAGACTAAAGGGTTATCATTCTCCCAAAGGGGATTGGCCCATCTAAGTGCTTTGTCTATTAGCAGTGTTATAATGAACCCTACTTTAGCCCTGTCAGTAGGATAAGCCCGGGGTTGAAGTTCGAAATGTATGCTTTTTAACGCAATAGACAGAAACTCAATAAGGTACTCAATGTCAGGTTACCTGTAAATTATGTCTCTGAGGAGGTCAGTCTCTCTCCATAGGGGCTCCCCTCCCCTAGCATTTCGGCATTTTCCAGCCGTTTTCCCGCCGGTACAGTGGATGAATTAAAGGATATGGTCCAAACTGTCAAAAAAAAGTTTTTAGAAAATTGGGCAGACTAGATGGGCCGAATGGTTCTTATCTGCCGTCACATTCTATGTTTCTATGTTTCTATGTTTCTATATGCTTATCTGGTTTAAAAAACCTCGACAAGTATCAGGCGAACCCCCATAACGTAACGGGGAAGTGACATGGGAAGATGCGCCTACAGTGGCTACTTCCAAACCAGTATTTAGAGGGTGGCTAGCTGTGGAACGTATTTCTTCTGACTGGGTACTGGGACGTGCTAGCAAAGTTTGCAACGCTAGAGCCATTTGGTCCATTCTATGGTCCATAGCCTCAAATCTGGGGTCAGGAGGACTAGCACCTGCAGGATCCATATGGCCCTGTCATAATGTCAGGATCGAGACAGGGATCCAATACGCAGAGTGCGGACAGAAGGAGGTACGTATACCGGACCTTAGAATGGCCGGACTAACGTATAGACAAAACAAGAATGGTCAAAAGGTAAGCCGAGGTCGAGGGAGCCGGAGGACAGGTAAGTCAAAGGAGAGGAGAGAGCAGCAGGACAAGGTACAAGCAAGGTCAAAACCGAAAACACAAAGAGAGAGAACGCGCTGAGTGACTAGCAAGCTAGAACCACGACAGGGCAATGAGCAGTAGTAAAAGTTTCCCTAAAATACCCTGTCACCTTAATTGAGACCACGCCCCCAAAAAGGTCCGGAATTGCGGTTCCCGGCGCTTCACGTAATGATGACGTCATGACGTCGACGCTAGCCGTCGCGTCATAAAAGGGGGAGGAGCTAGCGCGGCCGGCGGGAAAACGGCTGGAAAATGCCAAAATGCTAGGGGAGGGGAGCCCCTATGGAGAGAGACTGACCTCCTCAGAGACATAATTTACAGGTAACCTGACATTGAGTACCTTATTGAGTTTCTGTCTATTGCGTTAACTTGCAATTACTTTAAATTTGAGGAACAATTTTTCCTCCAGATAGCAGGCACAGCTATGGGGGCAGCTATGGCGCCCTCATATGCTAATTTGTTTATGTTTTGGTTTGAAAATAAATACATCTTGCCTGCATATCAACATAAGATTTTGAAGTACCTTCGTTATGTGGACGATATTTTCCTGATCTGGGATGGTACAGTGGATGAATTAAAGGATATGGTCCAAACTGTCAATTCCTCACCAGTACCCATTACCCTTACACCTTCGTGGCATGAAACATCTATACAATTTTTAGATGTCCAAGTATATAAACATGCAGAGAAATGCACATTATGTTATACATTATACAGAAAACAGACAGATCGGAACACTCTTCTGTTGGCGACTAGCTTCACCCTCAGCATCTCAAGGATGCATTACCTATATCACAGTTCTTTTGGGTACTTCGTTATAATAGTGAAATATCTTCCCGGGATACACAACTCCAAGAGATGTATGAACGTTTTCTTGCACGTGGCTACCACCCTCGGATATTGGACAAAGCCAAGAATCAAGCGACCAAACGTTTCAAGGATGAGAGCAACAGTACAACAGTCAGAACCACGTCACGACCCCATAACAATATTTTTCTACCGATAACCTTTCATACGGGCACATTGCAAATGAGAGATTCTATACAAAAACATTGGGACATCCTCCAGGCTGATGTGAATCTCCCGCATATATTTCAACAAAAGCCGATCATCAGCTATAAAAGTAATAAAAATCTCAGTGACTTATTGGTGAAAAGTGACCCTGTTCAATGCTATAAAAAATCTCCTGTCATTAAAAAGAAAGGATGTTATAAATGTTCAGGCTGTGTAACATGTGGTCACATGATCAGTGGTACAACATTTAGCCACCCTCATAATGGCAAACGTATACCTGTATCCCATTATATAATGTGTATACATTACTATATTACTAATTACACAGATTGTGTATACATTATATTTATATTTTTTATTTTTATCTTCATTTATATTTTCATTTTTTATATTTTCATTTTTTATTATTCTTTATTCTTTATTATTTTTTGTTTGATTCCTATTTTATGTTAATTTTATTTTACTTGATTAATCCATTTGATCGTTGAATTTTTATTTTTTTATTGTTCCATTTTTCTAATTATATGTATATGCTGATTTTCTTTTTCTTCTCAATTAGATACATAGCTTGATTTCCTCCAGCTAGACACTTATGTGTCCGTTCTTGTAAAAATCCCGTTCTCGGGATGCTGTCTTTTCACTTTCTTTCACTTTCGGCACGGCGTCGTCTGGTCGCCTAGTTACCACGTTTTCTCTTCCGTGATACGTCACCACGTGATGACGTCATTGCGGCATACAGCACTTCCGGGTTTCCGGTTTCGCGGGCTAATGGGTCCATAATCAGTTTCCTCACATGTTTGGTAAGTTATTTGATTAATTGATATATGTATATATTGTCACTGTTTTATGTGTGCTGTGATCTTGAAAAAGACCCTTAGGGGTCGAAACATCGATTTGTTCACGGATATAATGAAGATTTTTTTCACCTTAAATAATTTGATTGTCATTCTTGTCTAAGACCTGTGAGTGCACCCCTGTCTGCATACATATATTTATAATGCGGGTTGCACCTAGGCAATTGCTGGTTTTTCATTTTTTAGTAAGGAGAGTGCCAAGCAGTTGTGGATATTTTGATATATATATATATATATATATATATATATTGTGATAAGGTGAATGGGGTGGTCTGTGAGGGAGTCTATATCTCGACAGAATTGTTCAGAGAGGCATATGATTTTTAACCCCAGGGGGAGTGTATGTTTCTGTGTATGTAACCAGAATGAATATTTAGTTATGGGCCCCTGGGGTGGAGCATTTGGAGAGCAGGGTGGGCCAGTGCTCCACTCTGCAGTTTAGCGGTTTTCTTGGAAGACATAGATCCAGCCCAGGGTTTTGGACTGTCTCCAACCTACTGCTCAGCTGCAGGTAATCGGCTACAGCAGTGGGAATAAATCCCTCCCTGCTAGGCAGGTAGGGAGAGAATGTTTTGTTTCTCTCTGAAAGGCTGGAAGCAGCAGGCTGGCTAAATACTGGAGTGCTGAGAGTGGACAAAGACTCTAGGTTGGTGAAACCAATATTGTTTTGTTTAGTTTAACCCTGAGAGATAGGGAACCTAATGTCAGTTAGTGCTCAGACTAGCTAGGTTTTTGTTTATAAGGTTTTGTGTTACATTTATGTTTTCATTTACTGCTGTATCCTGTGTGGATTTACAAATAAAGTGCCTGGAGTATATGCAATTACAAGGACTGTGCCTATTGTTTACCCTAGAGTACTGTGCTACCTGCAAACAAGGATCACAATATATATATAAATATATATATATATATATATTTGTGTAAGGGGCAAAGTAATCGTATAAGGAGTGAGGTTCCAGTAGGAACTTGGAATAGTATAAAAGAGCAAGTCGGTTGTGGTGTGCCGATACCGACGATACGGTAGGCCTGTAAATAAAGAGGGCCCACCCAGGATTAGAAAGTAAAAGAAGAAGAAAAGTGATATAGATTGTGTAAGTATGAGGAGTGGGTGGGAGGGGCATTCAGACGCTGACCTTGATTGGTAAGGAGTCAGGTAAGAGGTGTAGCTTATATAGGGGAGTAAGTTAACTTAAGCCCCTCCCACAAATACAGGCCAAACGGCCTTACTACTTGTGTAAGGGGCAAAGTAATCATATAAGGAGTGAGGTTCCAGTAGGAACTTGGAATAGTATAAAAGAGCAAGTCGGTTGTGGTGTGCCGATACCGATGATACGGTAGGCCTGTAAATAAAGAGGGCAAAAAGTGAATAACAAAATATTTATTACAGTCAACAATATATACAATTATCCAGATATGACTTTAAATGCATTTCTTAATTCTTGTGTTGGTTTGGGTATATATATAGTATAGGCGGATGACTTCCAACGTCCCAATGACTTGATGACGTGTACTGGTACGTTGGCGCTGGATGTGGAGGAGGCTGCTCCTATGCAAAACGAGTGACCAGAGTAGTGAGAAGGTTTGAGACCCAGCATTGTTAGCAGGGATCGTATATATCTCATGAATGCCGTGGTGGTGAGTACTGCATGTTGCAGTTTGAATAAAGGTTGTGATGGTAGTGCTGTGGTGTTAAGAAGATAGGCGTCTAAGGCTGCTACTGGACACCACTTGTTTAAGGTAGGGTAATATGTGATCTCCACTGGATGCGCATGTTGGCTTGTCTTTGACTGGGGTAAAGAGAGTATGTAGTGGTCACTATGTTTTTGTAGGTGCTTGTGTAGCAGGCATCTATCCTTTTGAGTAGTTGTGACAGTGGTGAACTCCCTTGGTCTGAGGAACCCGTAGAAGGCTGTGTACATAGCTGTTTTAATGACTGAATTGGCGGTAGAGTGGAAAGGTCTGGAATCTAATAGGTCGGATAATGAATGAAAAAGTTTATTGTCTATAGGTAATCGCTGTGGTGGTCGTGGAGGTACGGATTTTTGGATACCTCTGAGTATATTCTTTACCTGGTATGATGACATGAAGCTATGTGTCTTAGGGTTAGCAAGTGATGTTGTATGCCTGTAAGATATAACTTAATTGTGTTATGTGATAAGTGTAATTTAAGGTGGCAAAAGGAAGTGAAAGCTATAATAGATGTCATGACGAATGGTTGTGATGTGTCGTGATCGGCGAGAAATCTGTTAAATAGTGTAAAGACTCTGTTATATGTAGTGTGAGTGTTGTGTGATAGTGCTAATGTGGCTAGATCCCTACTATGTTCCATGATTATATCTAGTCCATGATTAGTTGTGAGAACGGAAGGGCGACTGTGGCTGCTTGAGCGGCTGACGGGTGTGCTTGTCGAAAAGCCTGAAAATTAAAACGAGACAGGCTGTCAGCTGCTATATTACTAATACCTGGTACATGAAAGCAAACCAAGTAGAAGTTATGACATGCTGCCAACCACGTGAGTTTTCTAAGAAACCTCATGATTGTAAGGGATGATGAACGGCCTTTGTTGATTATGTGACATGTGGCTTGATTATCTGAGTGGCAACGAACAGACAAGCCTGACCATTGGTGTCCCCATGCCACAGCAGCCGCTACAATAGGGTAAATCTCAAAGAGAGCTGAGGTTGTAAAAAAGCCTTCTAAGTCACAGACTTCTTCAGGTCACTTACCCCAAAGCCATTTGTTACCAAAGATGGCTGAAAAACCCTTGTTGGATGCTGCATCTGACCATATGGTTGGGAACGTGTCTGATAATGCGGGGAGGAACAAACTTTTACCATTCCAACTGGTCAAGAACCTCTTCCACATTTGTAGGTCTGCTGTGGCTTGTAGATCCATAGATAGTCTGTGGTTCTCGTGTTGAAAGTGGGGAAAAAGACAAAGCAGTCTGGATACGAAAGCCCATCCTTGAGGGATGATGCGCATGGCGAAGTTTAAGGTACCTATAAGGGACTAGAGTTCCTTGCGGTTGCAAGTACCTAGGAAAATGTAGTGATTTATGCTGTTGATAATGTTTTCAATTTTGTCGTGTGGTAAGCTTGCTTGCATGGATGCAGAGTCGAGTTGTATGCCCAGGAAAGTAATGATAGTGTCTGGACCTTCAGTTTTCTTGAGGGATACTGGGACACCCAAGTGGTTGAATAGATTAATGGCTTCTTTAAGACTACTGGGCGGAAGTGAGTTCCCTTCTATCATCAGAAAATCGTCGAGGTAATGGATGACTATGTGGCATCTTGAAACGTTTAGTAGTAACCAGCAAAGTGTTTCAGCAAAAATGTCAAAAATCTTTGGGCTACTTTTCGACCCAAAGGTTAAGCGGGAGAAGAAATAGTATTTCCCTGCCCATTTTATACCATGTAGGTGCCAGAGTGTAGGGTGGATTGGTAGCAGTTTGAAGGCATTTGTAATGTCCGTATTACTTAACCAAGCTCCAACACCCGTTTGTGTGATGGCTGTAATGGCGTTATCAATGGTGGCGTATTGAAGGGAAAATTCTTCGGAGGGAATGAGGGAGTTGAGACTTGGGGTAGCGGAGGTATGAGGGGCTGAAAGATCAATAATGAGTCTTTGTTTGAGGGAAGTTTTCCCTGTGACCGTCCCGATGGGGTTTGTACGCCATGGTGTAAATGGTGGGGTTGCGAATGGTCCAAACAAAAACCCTTCTGCCAATTCTTGTGCTATTAGTGTATTTACTGCTGTTGGGTTCTGGTCTGCAGACTGTTAATTTGGGCATTCTAGTTGTCCAGTGGGCATATGTATGATGCCTGTGTGGAACCCGTCATTGAATCCCGTGATAAGAAACTCTACAAGATGTTTGGAGGGGTGATTGGCTAGTAGTGCTGCTAGAACATCAATGTTAACAGACGTTAGGTATGGTTTAGGGTACATTTTATTAGGACACATGGATTTAGTATGTGCCCTGAAACATTGTGAACAAATATGCAACAATCTACATGCACTAAAACTACATGTGCCACAGTTAAAATTATTGCAAATCTGTGATTTGCCGAAGAAAATGATGGGACGGCCCAGTTTGTCTCTGGCGTTTTTCCCTGTTCTATCAGCGTAGCTAGTGCTGGGTGCCTGACTGTGGTCGTCTGCCATGCTAGAACAAACATTTGTGGTGTGTGTAGTAGAAGAGCAGGATAAACAAGCCGGTGTTTTAAGCCCTGCGAAGTGTCTACAAAAAATGTCTGTGTCCAATCTGCTCCAGTTGATACGGGTACCATACTGGGAGAGAGCGCCAGACACTTTGGTGGAAAATGACCTATGGTAGTCGTAAAACGCCGACCCACCATATTTGTTACCAAGGTCCACCAGCTTGTGCATGTAACGATCAAATTCCTCTCTTCTATTAGGGTACACTTCACACATAACAACTCTGAATATACCAAAGGCTAAGACAAATTCTGGGATGGTCAGTTTACGGTTCAACCTGGAGTCTTTAGATCTGACCACCACAGATACCTCATCATACATATAAGTCTTGTTTTCTACCACATCCTGGGAGGCAATTAGTAAGGATGCTAGGTTGACATCTTTGCCCTCCAGGATGTCTTTCTTGATGTGGGCTGGGATAGTGAGTGCAGGATCAGCGTCCTGGAAATCTGACAAGTTAACGTTACCCGTAGCCCATGGTTCGATTGGTGCCGGTTGTACGGTGTCGGGAAGGCCTGCCTTGGTGAGGGCTGTGGTCACCGCCTCGAGGTTAGCCAGTCTGTCGTTGACCTTGCCCATGGAGCTCATGAGTGAAGCCAGCATAGCCTGGATGTCTCCCGAATTGGGGCTGGGGCCTTCTCCTGCTTCCGTATTGTTTGTTGTCATGTTTAGGAGTTTAAATAACTCTGCTTTCCTTGCTGTAGCAGGGTAGGGAATTTGACGTCTCCTTAACTCTGTTGTAATGCACGGTATTGTCCAGGATCTGACGCTGGACTGGCCATATCTCTCCTGTGAGAAGGTGTCTCGCCCCTAGCTGGGGTACTAGGAAGCGATAGCTCCTCACCACTTGCATGAGACATGTTTAACTAAAATAAAAAATAAAATTATTATTTGAACCAGGTGTTTTAGTACTGGCTTGCTAGCTATGCCGTAAGCGAAACGATTATGCTTAAGTTTGTGACTGGTGAGGCCCTGCTAGTGCCAAATGGCTTGAGAGGCTCTATCTATGCGTTGGCACGATGGAATTTTTTGTGGCCACCGATCGTAGTGGCAGGATGATGGCCTCTCGGTGAGATTACTAAGAAAAAGGAAAGGGAGTGACTGGTGAGGCCCTCTCTATGAAACTTGCGAGGCGACTAGCTCACGAGTGGCTCGAGGGGTGTATGCCTCCGAGTATGAGGCGGGTTTGTTGGCCTCGCGGGACCGCTAATCCGAAGCATAATGCTGAGAAGGAGATATAACAGCTATTGGCCCCTATGACCCTATCTGCCAGTACTTATCTATTATTTGGGGATCATATTTGGATATACTGTGAGCAGGTGTACGTACCTGGAAGTATAATTAAAGAATTTTAGACAATCCTTTTAGGTGGCAGTAGATACCTGTAACTAAATAGATGGAAACCGTATGAAAATAAATACAATGCATGAATCATTCTTATTAATGTTTATGTGTTCGCCATGGAGAGATCAGTGGGTTGATGTTTGTAGGATATCCGAGAGTTCAACTATAACTATGTTATGTGGTATTTTAACTGTAATGATTGGCTATTTATTACCTAAATATGAGTTCGTAATTTATCATTTGGTAATTTGTAGGGTCATTGTTTGTACCGTCCTGTAATATGATGATGTATGTATGCCATATGTTCATGATATGTGATTTGATCATGATCTAAGTTTATACGCATAGACAATCATAGTGCGCTCAACCCAATAATCAAAATAGAAAAGTTGGGCATACCATGTAACATTCACAGTGCAGTTGGAGTATGCCTGTATGACCAAATAAACAATGACTAACAATGACTAATCGTGCCATGCAGCCCGTTTGTAGTGTGTTATAAGAAATTGTTCTCCTGACGTATGTAAAAGAGTATGACCTTAGTGTCAGGATTAGTATGTAATGATACTTGAATTACTTCTATGACCTGTAGGGGTCAGTGTATATAGAAAACCCTTATGCTATTATGTAGAATGACCTGTAGGTGGCAGTGTAGGTTTGGACATCCGAAATGTATTTAGTAACGTAATGCAACAAATGTGTGGAAGTGCTTTCGATCAGTGATCAGCTCACATGTTGAGGAAACGTAATGTGACATAATAATTGGAATATAATCAATGTAATTCAATTGAGTGGGCAAATATGAACATAGTGGTATAGATACATTATTAAAATGAGGATTATGTAGTGGGAGTTAGATAAAAATAGAAAATCACGTGACAGGCGTGATTGGAGCTAAGCCCCATTGGAAATGTAGTGGGCACCCGTAAATGCGCCTGCCGGCGTGCAATGTAATGAGATGAAAGGGGGATGTGATTGGGCGTCATATGGAGGAATTATGGGGAATGTGTTTTTTTTTTTTTGAGGATAATGTTTCAGCCGATAAGAGTGTGTGATGAGTGACGGCGGCATGTGATTTACATTTCTCACAGAGGTATGGGGGATTTAAAATATATAAAAGTTATGTGACCCTAAGTTATTTATTAGTATTTAACGATTAGGCAGTGCGAAAGTGATAACTGGCTGTACGGGTGTCTGCTAATGTCCGTCGGGCAACATGAGTTATGTATGAACGAGGGTAGCTGTATGTGCATACCCGTGAAACACATAAATGCTGTGTGTACGGTGTTATATCCTAATTACGAGTTGTTTAACTGGAACGAGTATGCGTACTGTAAGCCCGATACATATGATGAAGGAAAAAGCCGGGAAAGTGATTTGATAGTTTAACCGAAACGTGCCCGTAAAGTGTGGACCTAGCCCGTTACCGATGCCGTGGGACTGTTGCAGGCGGAACGGGTAGGTCAATTTATGGTATGCGAGTGCCTAGGATGTAATCTGCGGCGACGAAAAGAAGTTTAGAAGCTGGTCGGGCGGAAACCTGCTGCTGGGTTCCTGGACACAGTTTCAGCGTGGAAGACCTCGTGAGAAGACGGAAGTATTCCAAAATGGTGACTGGATGAACCGGAAGTGCATTCAGACGCTGACCTTGATCGGTAAGGAGTCAGGTAAGAGGTGTAGCTTATATAGGGGAGTAAGTTAACTTAAGCCCCTCCCACAAATACAGGCCAAACGGCCTTACTACATATATACTTAGATCATATATATAATAAAAAATATATATTTGATCTAAGTATATATAATTTTATTTTACAGTGTTTGAAACTGTTTTAATTTTTATTTTCAGGCAGCAGGGGGAGTACCTGTCATTACAGACACTCCCCCTGCTGGCATTGCTGTGGATGGCTATGAGGTCCTCTGAAGGACTTCGCGATCACATGGCCCAAGGGGGGGGCAAAGAGGAAGGAGGGGGGACTTCTTGGGCTCCCAGGTGAGTACCCATACCGCGATCGCCGGCGTGCTGGCGAATGGGTAAGTAGAAAGGAAGACGTGCTATGCCGCCCCCTGGCATTTAGAGCCAGGTCCCCAAGGAAGGCATAGCAACACCCACCTTTCTTAAGGTGTTAAAATTGGAGCTGAGCGGGAGACGAGGATCAGAGGATCATTATGAAAAACTGAACACACCTAACTCTGCCTTTTCCAACTAAATTCTGGGATTTTGAAAACTCACTCTAGCACTCTGTCTTTTCCAACTGAATCTGGGTCTTGGTTAAAATTCTTTAATAATAAGAACTCTGATAACTTCCCACAATTCTCTATCTATCATACTTGTACCCACCATTCATGGAATATACCTCCAAGTCTAAAGAATTTCTAACAAAAAAGCTGGTAAATATGCTAGTTTCATTTAATTTAATTTAACTTAAATTAATTCATTTTTACTAAAAGCAGAAATATACATGGATAATGCTGGTCAGATTTCAAACCTTTGAAATCATACTTAGCTGAGGAAATATATGGTTCTACATTTCATTTCTGAATAAATGAACAATATATTTATTGGTAATTTGCCAAGTATAGCATACCAAGCTATTATCCAGAGATAGTAATGTCCCGAACGGTTCGCTGGCGAATAGTTCCTGGCGAACATCGCTTGTTCGCATTCGCCATGGATGGCGAACATATGCGCTGTTCGGTCCGCCCCCTATTCGTCATCATTGAGTAAACTTTGACCCCGTACCTCACAGTCAGCAGACATATTCCAGCCAATCAGCAGCAGACCCTCCCTCCCAGACCCTCCCACCTCCTGGACAGCATCCATTTTACATTCATTGTGAAGCTGCATTCTTAGTGAGAGGAGGGACAGTGTAGCTGCTGCTAATTTGATAGGGAAATTGATAGCTAGGCTAGTGTATTCAGTGTCCACTACAGTCCTGAAGGACTCATCTGATCTCTGCTGTAAGGACTGCACCCCAAAAAGCCCTTTTTAGGGCTAGAACATCAGTCTGCTTTTTTTTTTCTGTGTAATGTAATTGCAGTTGCCTGCCTGCCAGCCTGTGTGTCAGGCTCACAGCATATACTGTGCCCACTTGCCCAGTGCCACCACTCACTCACTGGTGTCCCAATAGCTTGCATTTAAAAAAAAAAACTTTTTGGACTGTAATATAACAGCAGTCAGTTTCCTTCATGAGTGTGCGTTTCAGGGCCTGCCCAGTGCCACCACTCACTCACTGGTGTCCCAATAGCTTACATTTAAAAAAAAAAAAACTTTTTGGACTGTAATATAATAGCAGTCAGTTTCCTTCACGAGTGTGCATTTTAGGGCCTGCCCAGTGCCACTACTCACTCACTGGTGTCCCAATAGCTTACATTTAAAAAAAAAAAAACTTTTTGGACTGTAATATAATAGCAGTCAGTTTCCTTCACGCGTGTGCGTTTCAGGGCCTGCAAGGCACAGTGTCACATCTGTGCAACTCATATCTGGTGTAACAGTAGTGTACATTTTAAAAAGAAAATACAATTTTGACTGTAATAGATTGAATAGCAGTTAGTTGTCTGCCAGCGTGTGTGTCAGGCTCACAGCGTATACTGTGCCCACTTGCCCAGTGCCACCACTCATATCCGGTGTCACAATAGCTTGCATTTAACAAAAAAAAAAACTTTTTGGACTGTAATATAATAGCAGTCAGTTTCCTTCACGAGTGTGCGTTTCAGGGCCTGCCCAGTTCCACCACTCACTCACTGGTGTCCCAATAGCTTGCATTTAAAAAAAAAAAAAACTTTTTGGACTGTAATATAATAGCAGTCAGTTTCATTCAAGAGTGTGCGTTTCAGGGCTGACCAGTGCCACCACTCACTCACTGGTGTCCCAATAGCTTGCATTTAAAAAAAACAAAACTTTTTGGACTGTAATATAATAGCAGTCAGTTTCCTTCACGAGTGTGCGTTTCAGTGCCTGCCCAGTGCCACCACTCACTCACTGGTGCCCCAATAGCTAGCATTTAAAAAAAAAAAACTTTTTGGACTGTAATATAATAGCAGTCAGTTTCCTTCACGAGTGTGCATTTCAGGGCCTGCCCAGTGCCACCACTCACTCACTGGTGTCCCGATAGCTTGCATTTAAAAAAACCAAAACTTTTTGGACTGTAATATAATAGCAGTCAGTTTCCTTCACAAAGGTGCGTTTCAGGGCCTGCCCAGTGCCACCACTCACTCACTGGTGTCCCAATAGCTTACATTTAAAAAAACCAAAACTTTTTTGACTGTAATATAATAGCAGTCAGTTTCCTTCATGAGTGTGCGTTTCAGGGCCTGCCCAGTGCCACCACTCACTCACTGGTGTCCCAATAGCTTGCATTTAAAAAAAACGAAAACTTTTTGGACTGTAATATAATAGCAGTCAGTTTCCTTCACGAGTGTGCGTTTCAGGGCCTGCCCAGTGCCACCACTCACTTACTGGTGTCCCAATAGCTTGCATTTAAAAAAAACAAAACTTTTTGGACTGTAATATAATAGCAGTCAGTTTCCTTCATGAGTGTGCGTTTCAGGGCCTGTTCAGTGCCACCACTCACTCACTGGTGTCCCAATAGCTTGCATTTAAAAAAAACAAAACTTTTTGGACTGTAATATAATAGCAGTCAGTTTCCTTCATGAAGGTGCGTTTTAGGGCCTGCCCAGTGCCACCACTCACTCACTGGTGTCACAATAGCTTGCATTTAAAAAAAACCAAAACTTTTTGGACTGTAATATAATAGCAGTCAGTTTCCTTCACTCGTGTGCGTTTCAGGGCCTGCCCAGTGCCACCCCTCACTCACTGGTGTCCCAATACCTTGCATTTAAAAAAAACAAATCTATTTGGACTGTAATATAATAGCAGTCAGTTTCCTTCACTCGTGTGCATTTCAGGGCTTGCCAGGGCACAGTGTCACACCAGTGCAACTCATATCTGGTGTAACAGTAGTGTACATTTAAAAAAATAAATAAATTTTGACTGTAACAGATTGAATAGCAGTTAGTTGTCTGCCAGCGTGTGTGTCAGGCTCACAGCGTATACTGTGCCCACTTGCCCAGTGCCACCACTCATATCCGGTGTCACAATAGCTTTCATTTAACAAAAAAAAACCTTTTTGGACTGTAATATAATAGCAGTCAGTTTCCTTCACACGTGTGCATTTCAGGGCCTGCCAGGGCACAGTGTCACACCAGTGCAACTCATATCTGGTGGCACATTAGATTGTACGCGCAGTGCCCCAAATTTGAAGTAGGAGGACCGACCAAGCATCCTTTTCCATCTGCCGGTTCCTAAAATCGATGCCATATACACATCCCCTGATAGGGGACGTAACAGGAATTAAACTGATAAGAATAGTACTACTTAACACACCACTCCTATCTGGTGGCACATTAGATTGCACGCGCAGTGCCCCAAATTTGAAGAAAGAGGACCGAGCAAGCATCTTTTTCCATCTCCCGGTTCCTAAAATCGATGCCATATACACGTCCCCTGATAGGGGACGTAACAGGGATTAAATTTATAAGAATAGTACTACTTAACACACCACTCCTATCTGGTGGCACATTAGATTGCACGCGCAGTGCCCCAAATTTGAAGAAGGAGGCCCGACCAAGCATCTTTTTTCCATCTCCCGGTTCCTAAAATTGATGCCATATACACGTCCCCTGATAGGGGACGTAACAGGGATTAAACTGATAGGAATAGTACTACTTAACACACCTTATAATAATGCAGAGAGAGGCAACGCAGAGAGAGGAGTCTGAGTAGGAAGGTGGCTTTGAGGAGGTGGAAGACCAAACACAGCAGACGTCCCAGGGGGCTTGTTGCCACCTTTTGGGGACCCTTGGTGTTGTACGTGGCTGGGTGGAGGAAGAGACCTTCAATGACATCAGTGAGGACAAGGAACGGGACATGGCTAGCTTGGTATCCAACCTTGTGCAAATGGGGAGTTTGCGGTTGTGCAAATGGACTGTTTGTGGTTGTTTGCGGTGCGTTAAACGGGGAGTTTGGTCTGTCACTGTGAAGCGGGCATAACCCTTACACTACCTGATCGATACAACATCATACCTGATGTTTTAAAGCATGTTATTCCAAACAATTTAGGAATGTTAGGTGATTTATGCCCTTTATGGATTAAAACCAGACTCTGCATCAACTATTTAATTTTCCATGGGAGTTTTGCCATGGATCCCCCTCCGAAATGCCACAGTCCAGGTGTTAGTCCCCTTGAAACAACTTTTCCATCACTATTGTGGCCAGAAAGAGTCCCTGTGGGTTTTAAAATCCGCCTGCCTATTGAAGTCTATGGCGGTATGCCTGGTTCGCCAGTTCACGAACATTTGCGGAAGTTCGCGTTCGGTGCTCGCGAACCGAAAATTTTATGTTCGCAACATCACTATCCAGAGATATTGACCTATCTGAATTTAGGGATAGTTAATCTTTAATCAGAAAAGTTAATCATCTGCAGTGTAAAGATTTGGTTAGAATTATTATTTGATTTACTGGATGGAGGAAAATAGATAAACTGACTTTTTGTGTGAGAAATATTGTATATTTTTAGTTGCAATGTTAAAAGTGTTTTTCCAGTGAGAATTGTACCCAGCAGGGAGTGAGTTAACTCAGGGTGATTTAAACTGACAGAAAAAGTTTACGACCTGAAGCTGCACTGCTGTGTTGCAATGCTGTGTTCTGTGTTAAGAAATTCCAAAGCTGAAGGATTCCTGTAATCTTGCTAAAATTGTTTTAATGTGGATATAATTGTTGATTAAATTCTAGAGGAATTATTTGTCATTTTGCATGTAACTCCTCTAGAAGTTAAATTAACATATGTTGCTATTGAGCCATTATTAATTGTGTCAAAATTGCTGCCATATTGTATACTTATGTTATACCTTACTATTCATTGATTATTGTCATGCATGTTTCATATTACTATTATTATTCATTATTTGTGACAATAAATTATATTTGTATAATCTATTGTGAATAATGTGTGAAATATAAATCTAATAAACATACTACATGGTCTATAAGAGTTAAAATAGTGGGTAACTCTTCACTTTAAATCAATCAAGGGGAAACTGTGCCAATATATCAATTATTAAATTTTTGATAATCTTTATAAAATATCATTTTTAATATTTATCACCAATTTATCCTTGCAGCCCACCGAGGGGACCCATTCTCAAGTTTGTTGCCATGATTTGACCGCAATCAACCAGACAGTTTCTATATAACCTGTTCAGTTTCTGTTTTTTGTTTTTACAAATCTTTTATTTCCATTTCTTAAGTCTGCATAGTTTACCCCTCATCTCCTGTGGGGTGTTCCTTTGATCACAATTTTTCACTCCTCATTTTACTGTTCAAATCAATGTGAGCTGCATGATACAAGAGGTGGGCAATTGGGTGAGGGTTGCAGTATCGTTTAATTATTGTTTATTCTACTATATTTAATTATTGTTTATTCTACTATAGTTAACGTAATACTATACTTATATTATACAAAAAAAAAATCCACAGTCCTCTGTACTATGCTACCTGAATAATTTGCCATATGGAATTGTTGTTAATTATACATTGAACTCATAAGTTATATGGTGTTATTGTTATCACAGTAGGATTGTGAATAAAGAAAGAATAAAAAAAAAATCTGTTATATATATATATATAGAATTTATTTACTGATTATTTTATTATATATATATATATTTATTTGTGTTAGGGGCACTAAGTAAGGACTAAGTATAAGCATAGAATACTATAAAAGAGCAAGTTGGTTGTGGTGTGCCATAAGCGGAATACGTTCGACAACCAGCAATGAAACGAATGGATTGTACAAAGCAATCAAGGTAAGTAATAGAAAGACGTGAAACCATGCGAAAGAAAACGTAAAGCATATACCCGACCCGTGATGATGCAGTGGGACTGCGCCTGGTGCGATGGGTAGGTAATGCTTACGATTTCGTGAGTATCTGGACTCTATCCTCGGCGATGACTGCAAGGAAGGAGCTGTTTGACCGGAAAACTCCGCGGCTCGTTCCTGGACACAGCTAGAGTAGGAGACCTTGTGGAGCAAAGGTACTATTCCAAAATGGCGATCTGTATGAACCCGGAAGTGGATATCATTCAAAACGCTGACCTCGGATGGTATGGAGTAAGGTAAGGGGTCTCCCTTAAGTAGGTATGTAAAATAATAAGCCCCTCCCACAATTACAGGCCAAACAGCCTTAATACATAAAATGTGACAGATTCCCCTGTCCCAAATACTGTATTTTCTATAAACTGATCGGTATACGAACTGAACTGAACGGATTGCCTCATCTGGTTCGTATACCGAACTAGGTACCGAATACCCAGACCTCCCAGAACTGTCATGTGCCCCTTGTTAACCCACTTGACCCTATAACACCTTCCAAAACCACAAACACTTGAACATTCTAAGTGGTCGGTCGGGGCCATCATGTTTTGTTGAACGCATCCAGCAGGGTTTAGTCGTCGAGTGCATGGAACTATAATCGGACACTCGATGGCACAAACCCCGCTGAGACTTACACTCATCCCTACATTTGGCTCCATTCATCTGAGGAAAGTAGCATTCAGTGAAAACAAGCCCCCGAACAAGAGACACTGGGTGAAGTTACCCATGAACAGTTTATTCATCTATTTTGTTGGATTTTGGTACTCCCAAAAGAGACCGACTGCACAGCCTGATTCTCTGCAACTGTTTTGGACATGGGACCATGCGTGCGGTCGGTCAAAATATGACTCCCATAGAATTCCTGAAACCCTGAACTGATATGGGTGATTTTTGGATATGTTGGTTGCCCAGATCAGGGCTATCAGGGGATGTAACAATTGTGGGGATACTATGTATTTTGGGGCACTTTTGGGGTTCTGTAAAAATATATGTTTTTTCTGCATGGAGATAAGTTAGTTAATACAGTATCTGACTCAATTATCTCCCAGGCAGAGGGGAGGGGTTGTATGCTATGTGTGGGAGTGTCATGCATTGGAACTCTGTTATTATTGGTCTGTGAATTTGTACCAAAGTTCCCCACAAGGTCCATGTGGGAGTGCCCCTTGCATGGGGACTGTCATAAAAGGCCAGGTGTGGCACCATTAAAATCAGTTCCAGCTTTACCCTCAACATAGAGCCTCATCTCGTGTTTGTAGGGACCCACTATACAGGCTATAACCACTAGCTCTATAAGAGCTGCACAACTATACCTGCTTCTGGGATTGATGCTTCAGCGCTCTTCATTCTAGGGGGAAAGGACATCTCTGGTGGCGGAAACCTCTCCACTATATATATATTTCAATCAAAATACATTTAGAATGACGTTATAAATACATATCCCCTTAACGATAAAAATGTTATGTCCGCGGCAAATATGAGCCCTGGTCTTACCCCAGCAGTCCCCCTGCAGCAGCTCCAGCCACCCCGGCCATCCAGGGCCATGTGATCACCATGATCACATCGCCGAAATGGGCATCTATGGAGCTACCAGCAGGGGGACTGTCTGAGCTGTCAGGCATTCCCCAGGCTTCTAATAAGTAAAAAAAAATAATGATAAATATTATACATATATATTATATTATAAAATAATTAAAGAATTTTATAATATATAATACATATATAATATATATTGGATTTCATTATAAGTGTACTTTGAGCTATATACACAAATACACTTATAATGAAATCATATATGCATTATATATGTATAATATATTATAAAATGGTTTAATTCTAATATATTATACATATATAGGAAATAAAAGTGTGTGTGTGTGTGTATATATATATATATATATATATATATATATTTCCTGACCATTATTCATGGCAGCATTTACTAATGGGTTAGCTCCTCCCTTTACAGCAGAAAGGACAGGAAATAAAACTCTGAAACTGGTATAAATAGATCCTCTCCCTTCTGATCAGGCAGTCTTTTTTCCTGTCCTTCTCAGCAGTTTGAAACTAGTCTGCTTATGCAGGCCTAGATTTTTTCTTTTATGCTCACCAGGCAATATTTTTTAGGCCCCACCGAGGTTCAGC
Source organism: Pelobates cultripes (assembly GCA_933207985.1). Classification (NCBI taxonomy): domain Eukaryota; kingdom Metazoa; phylum Chordata; class Amphibia; order Anura; family Pelobatidae; genus Pelobates; species Pelobates cultripes. The sequence continues at coordinate 245,662,762 of OW240914.1, forward strand.
CTCTAAGCCCTGAAGACCCAGCAAACGCACTAAGATGAAAGTGGCTAGCCTGGGTACCCCCTTTAGTGACCGGGGCTCTCCCTGAAGGGATGAAAATGGTCCACTGCATGCCAGGGTTCATCCTCTTATCCCTGAAGACCCAGCAACAGGCCAGCTTGGGTACCCCCTCAGGGGATGTATGTGATATACTGCCTACATGAAGCCAGGCCAGGGTTCAGCCTCTTATCCCTGAAAAAACTGCATATCGGTAAGAGTTGCCAGCCTGGGTATCTCCTTCAGCAATCAGGAGTCTAACCTATCTCTCTTTCTGAGGGGATGATAGCAGTCCACTGCATACATGAGACCCAGCCAAGTCTAAGCCTTTATCCTTGAAGACCCAGTAAACAGCACTACCATAGGTGACTACCGGGGTATACCTATTCTATGTATTCCGCCTTGTATGGTGACGATGAACAGCATATGGGGTACAGATGGAAGCCTATAGTATAAACAGTTTAGGCTGTCAGTTGTTCAAATCCCAATTTTGCCGCTAAAACACAGGCCTGCAATGGTTCAGGTAAGTGCATTAGTAATTGAGATTAAAACTAGTATAGGCACCTGGGTCTCTATTCTTTTAGTCCCTCCCAGTGTGATGGAATTCCAGTAAAATAAAAGTTTAGCAGGCCAAGATTGCCACAAGGCATATGTAGGTACATGTGTTTGTAGTATCAGTTAGTTAGTTACACGTAGCTAAGATACTGTCATCACTGTACTGAGCATGTGCAGGAATGCAGGAACTGGAATTACGCGTCCCTCTCCTTTGTTTCAGATGAGCCACGTGGTTAGACCGGATGGATGAGTTTAGACTCTATTCATTGATTAGGTTAAGGGTATGTGTGGGCGTAGCTAATTATGGGAGGAGCTACAGTGCTATATAAGGAATCTACTCTATGTATTCAGTGCTCAGATCTTTGCTGTTTTTGATGACATAAGTCCCTCTGAGTCCCGGTCGGTGAATCGAATAAAGATCTCTTCCTTCCTGAAGAAACCTGTGTCCATCTCTCTGTGCTTGGCCTCCGTCAGTTTCCCGGTAACATCTTTGGTGCATTGGCCGGGAAGCTCGTCGTTAACGGTGGCTAGGAAGCAGAGGCGTGAGACGGTCTATCTTTGCCCACGTTCTCTACGGCTGCACCCCTGAACTTCTGCGTGGACCAGGGGATCATCGGCCTCTACGTAGTAAGTGCTGGGGTGTCCCCATCGATAAGTGTGAACTCAGGAACGAGGAGGTAAGACGACTACTGTTTTAGACGGTGGACCCACTAGGGGTATTGGATACCGATTGTGCGGAAGGCCCATAAGGGGTTTGAATTGGAATTGTGTATGGAATTGGCCCCCTCCAGAGGAGGGAAGGAGCGAAGGTGCACCGCTCATAATTAGACGCCCTGTAGTCAGCCCGTCTAATCTTGGTATGGGTCTTGGTTGAATGTATATAGCCCAAGCCGTACACTGGTGTCTTGTCTAGACTAGCGTATCTAGGGTGTACATTTCGTTCGCTAGGTCGGAGGGACCGGGAGACTAAGCAGACTCTGGTGTACATTATCGTTTGCTAGTTCTCAACCTATCTTGGCTAAGTGGGAAGGAGTGTAAATTTGGAACCCACTAGACTATTGATAGAGTAGATAGACTCTAAATTTGGAACCCACTAGACTATTGATAGAGTAGATAGATTGTAAATTCCGCCCTCTAGTTCGCTATATGTGGTGCTTGGGCAGCAACGGCTAACCAAAACGGATGTAAATAGTTTTAGGTAGTCCCTCGAGGTACTGTCCAATAGATTAGTTGGGAAACTGTAAATGTGTTAAAATTTATTATAGTAGAGTGTATATCTTGCTGGGTAGCATGAGCTCTGAGCTCTGCCGTCTAGCGAGAGTGTGAATAGTGTGTAACTGTATCATAGCGCACGGTACCATAACCATGTATTATAATCACTGATACTGTAAATAATCACTAATAACTGTCGTTTATGTTGTATGTTTAACACCATAACTACTATTAACTGACCTGTGACTTTAAAATTGTATTCTAACCAATGCTAACCGTACTATAACTACTGTTTGTAAAGACGATGTTACTAGGGTGTGTTATAGACGGGTAATTTAAATACTGAGAATTATAGCATGGGTAATTGTATAATTTTGCCAAAAAAGGTACAGTAATAGTTATTTAGTGTGTGGTTTAACAGCTGTGTGTGTATGAGAATTCTCCTTGTGTTTTTGGTGTGTGTTTGGCCTAGTAACTGTGCCACGTGGTGCTGTTGCTAAGGTAACTGGTGTGACTGTTGAAACTGTTTGTATATTTGTACTGCTTTGAATCAGATGCTCTGTTGAAATCATGGGTGCTTCTGATTCACAAACAGTCCTTTGTCTTGTATGTGTCAAAAAAAAAAAAAAACCCTTTCTAAGGAATATGCTGTTTGTGACTATGGTGTAACACTGTCCCCCAAAAGATTAAAATACTCTGTGTAGCAGAGGACGGCCTCTTCTGGTAACCAGTGTTCCTGTGGATCCTTGATCCAGATTTAATACAGCAGGTTTACAGTGTTATAAATAATATGTTGGGGCTATACGAGTAGTTTCTGTATACAGATTGTTGAAACACTGCTAAATGGAGCAAACTGTGCTAAGAGGAACAATGGAGTCCATGGTAGCCAGAACTTGTTTGTCCTCTAAAACCTTAATTACAACTGCTTTGGACACCTCCCCCACTCTTGCATCTGATTACCAACCCCTAATTCATCATCCAGAGCCAGAGTAGCCCAAAACTGGTATAGCTGGTATTTGCACTCCCCCTGCTCTATTGTCCACGCCTACCCACATACTTATCTGTTCTTTTCTTTCAAACTCTTGTATTTCTGTACAAACTGTTTTTTTGTAATTTAAATTGACTTCCTTTTTGGTAGGAGTGTATTTTAGCATTGAATTTTATTTACAGTTAAATTGTGAGGAGAATTCTTAATAACAGTAACTGAGTCTATTGGATCAGATAATTCTCAGCAATGACATTGTACCATAAACATTGAAATAGCACTAAAACTATTGAATACTGTGTGTCTTCAGTGATAGTCTAAAATACAACTGGAAGAAATGATTAATGGTATAGGATGCGGGAGTACACTTTTATCCTTTTTTTAGTTACTGGATGGGCCCCTCCCAGCTTTGTTCAAAATATCCCTTTTACTAAAGTACAAACTGAGATGTTTAATTTACCATAGAACTAAAGCTTTACTCAAGCCTAGATATCAGGGTGAGCAGTGATTAAAATAAGTAATAATAAAATAAGCACATAATTAAAGTTTATCTGCTTCATTAGATTTTAGGGAGGCACTTTAGAGCCACCTACTGGCCATCTTTGGGAGTTACATTGATATTACATTGCATAATCATCTTTAACGCTATACTGGCATATAACAGACAGAAGTAGGATTGTTTATCCTATTTTAATATATTTATTGCTATAAGGTTTTATTTTATGTATAAATATATTAAAAGTTAAGTTTTATTATTAGACCCATAAAGATTATTTTGATACAATTACCCTCTGGTGACACCTACTGGTAGGTTTTTGGTTTAACACTTTTAAAAAAATGTTTCATCCACCAAATGCTGACTAGTAAAATTAGCTCACCCCCTTCCACCTATCTTACTATTCTCAGACTGAGCAGCCTTGCCGAAGCCCTGTATTAACCCGACAGATGACTGGTACCCTCCAGCCCCGACATTATCAAATGCCTCTCCGATTGACACCGGGCCCGACACACATTAATGGTGAAGGCCAGTTACAACATTCCGACCCCGTATTTGTTTATGTTCCCTTTACCACTACGGATTTGTTCAACTGGAAAACCCATAACTCCTCTTACACAGACAAACCTCAAGCCATGACAGATTTGATTACCTCCATATTCCAAACGCACAATCCCACTTGGGCTGATTGCCAGCAATTGCTTATGACATTGTTTAATAACGAGGAAAGGACTCGGATTAATCAGGCGGCAATTAAAGCGCTTGAAGAAGTGGCCCGTGCACAGAATCAGGCCAACCCGGTAGCATGGGCTGCAGCTCATTACCCAAATGTATTACCCAAACGTGCTGATATGGCTCGCCTAAAAGCTTATAGGGAAGCCATTATTACTGGCATGAAAGCCGGAGGGAAAAAGACGATCAATATGTCAAAGACGGCTGAGGTATTGCAGAAATGTGATGAGTCGCCCAGTGCCTTTTATGACCGATTATTGGAGGCATACCGATTGTATACCCCTTTTAGTCCAGAGGCTCCTGAGAATTCCCGGATGGTTTGTCAGCCAGGCTTACGGAGATATTAAAAGAAAATTGAAAAAGCTAGAAGGGTTTGTAGGGATGTCTATAACTCAACTAATGGAAATAGCAAATAAGGTTTTTATGAATAGGGAGACAGAGACGAAGAAGGAAGAAGAGCGTAAGATGAGAAGGAAGGCAGATATGTTAGCGGTAGCTATCGCTGGTGTAGATAGAAGGGAAAAGGAAGTGTACAGGGGAACCGAGAAAAGCGAGAATAAGTGGAATAGGGAGCCTTTAAGTAGGAATCAAAGTGCATATTGTAGAGAGGAAGGGCATTGGAAAGTGACTGTCCACAGAGGGGATATATTGCAGGTGGTAAACAAGAAGAGAGAAGAGGATGAGGTGGTTATAGAGGACGAGGTAGAGGAAGTTTTGGAGGAAATAGTGGGAATAATAGAGGAAGTGTTCAAGGGGATAGGTATTACCCAGCAGCGCAGAGACCGCGAGAAAGAGAAGATAGGGACTTTGTGGGTTTGGCTGACACTGTCATGGAGGACTATTGATACCGACCGGGCTCCATCCCCCTTGGTCGAGAGGAGCCTATGGTCGATGTAGCAATAGGGGGAAAAAGGAGTTCTTTCATGATCGACACTGGTGCTGAACATTCTGTGGTAACTGACCTAGTTGCTCCTCCGTCAGGAAGAACTATCACTGTAATAGGAGCTACTGGGAGGAGTGCTGCTAAACCGGTTCTCAAAAGTCGACTCTGTACACTGGGAGGCCACGTAGTGAAACATCAGTTCCTTTACATGCCTGAATGTCCAGTCCAACTTCTAGGACGAGATTTGTTGTCGAAGTTACAAGCACAGATAACATTTCTGCCTAACGGAACGACATCCTTGAAGTTTAATGGACCCTCAGGTATAATGACACTATCAGTACCAAAGGAAGAAGAGTGGCGACTTTATACAGTGATGACAAGTCAAAACCCTAAGAGTGATGAATCCTTGTATAATATAACAGGAGTGTGGGCAGAAAATAACCCACCAGGACTTGCTTGCAATATCCCACCTATACGCATCAAACTAAAGCTTGGGGTTTATCCAGTAAGCCTGCGACAATACCATATACCTCAAAAGGCGAAGAAGAACATACAGTCTTATTTGGATAAGTTCACAAGGTATGGTATCCTAAAATTCTGTGCTTCCCCCTGGAATACTCCATTGTTGCCTGTTCAGAAGCCTGGGTCAGATGAGTATCGTCCTGTGCAGGATTTGAGAGCAGTCAATGATGCGGTAGTAAGTATACATCCAGTTGTGCCCAATCCTTATAACCTGCTTGCCTTGATTCCGGGTGGGGCTACTTACTTTACAGTCTTGGACCTTAAAGATGCCTTCTTTTGCCTATGAATTGCTACAGAAAGCCAGTGTATCTTTGCATTCCAATGGGAAGATGCTGTAACGGGCTCGAAACATCAGATGACTTGGACAAGATTGCCCCAAGGGTTTAAAAATTCACCTACCCAATTTGGATCAGCATTAAGTCAGGACTTATTAGATTTCAAGTCCATCCCAGGAGAATGTGTACTACTACAAATACGTGGATGATTTGTTGATAGCGGCAGTTACTAAAGAGATATGCCAGCAAGCAACTTATGATTTACTGCACATTCTTTGGAAGGCAGGATACAAGGTATCCAGGAAGAAAGCTCAGTTGTGTCAGCCAACTGTCAAGTATCTGGGATTCCATATCTCTGAAGGTCAAAGGATAATGGGGCCTGAAAGAAAAGAGGCTGTATGCCAAATACCAACACCTAAGAACAGAAGACAAGTGCGAGAATTCTTGGGGGCAGCAGGCTTCTGTAGGATATGGATTCCCAGTTATGCGATACTGGCGAAACCCCTCTATGCCGCTATTAAAGGCACGGAACATGATTCCTTCCTGTGGACCATCGAACAGCAGAAGGCATTTGAGGATGTTAAGAAGGCATTGATGAGCGCCCCCGCATTAGGTCTACCTGATCATACACGTCCATTCTACTTATATGTACACGAGCAAAGAAGGATGGCTGTGGGAGTACTGACACAGTATCTGGGATCATGGCAACGACCTGTTGCGTATATGTCCAAACAACTGGATGCAGTAGCCAGTGGTCTTCCTCCTTGTCTAAGGGCCGTAGCTGCCGCCGCCCTGTTGGTAGCAGAAGCTGACAAGCTCACTCTGGGTCAGGAACTTTATGTGCGAGTCCCGCATGCGGTACAGACGTTGCTAGACTATAAAGGTAATCATTGGTTTAACAATAGCCGAATTACTAAATATCAAGCCATGCTATGTGAAACTGTTAATACCCTGAATCCAGCTACCCTTTTGCCACAACGTAATGAAAGTAAACATGATTGTTTGGAGATAATGGATGAGGTGTTTTTCAAGCCAACCAGACCTTCATGACTTTCCCATTCAGGACCCGGATGTACAGTATTATACGGATGGTAGTAGCTATGTGAAAGAAGGAATTACTCGGCAGCAGGTTGTAGAGTTGGGTAAAACTATGGAGGAGGTACAGAAATGGGTACAAGATAGGTTACCTGTAAATATTTATCCACCTGTCCATTCTTACCATCCAGGAGACCAAGTTTGGATAAAGGAGTGGAACAGTGTACCGTTGGGGCCAAAGTGGAGGGGTCCTTATGCTGTTCTTTTGTCTACTCCAACAGCTATAAAGGTGGCAGAGGTGACTCCGTGGATTCATCACTCCAGGGTTAAACCAGCAGCAGATTCTTGGCAAGCTACTCAAGATCCTGAGAATCCCTGCAAGATCCGGTTGAAGCGAGTGACCCAGTTAGATTAAAAGTGGTTTTTGCGAAGAGTATTGTTACAAGGGAACATCAACAAAGATCTACAAGTAGGTGTTTTGACGGCCACAATAAAGCCTGACCACCTACCAACGTTTAAGCCAGAGGAATCCTCTGTGAAGAACAGTGAGGATCAGAAGGACTCCATTCCCTCCAGCCCTCACACGCCTGGAAGCTGAGGTGCCGTTGCACGGTCAAAGAATTAGGAAGAAGATGTCAGGAGTAATGTGTTTGATGATGTATATATGTGTGTTTTTAATTATTCAGGAAGGTAGAAGTACCGACACACCAGGCTGCGAGGTTTGCATTAAGACTACGAAAACAGGCAATCGTATTTCCCAGACCCTTATTTGGCATTCACAATATGAGTGCACAGGACATGTATCAAAGTGTAGATACCTAGGTACAGATTATAGTGTATGCCATATAGGAGCAGGAGAACCTAGGTGTTTTAATCCTGAGTATCAGCCCCGTACAATTTGGTTGACTATTCAGAATGAGAACGCACAGGGGAACCTGATAAATAAGACTGTACTAGAAAGCGTACATTCTCCAGGTGTTTTGCTATTTGATGCATGTAAGGCGATATCAGGTAGTAGGAAGTCATGGAATGTATGTGGTGGTCTTAAATGGGAAAGAACGTATGGGTCTAATGATAAGTATATTTGTCCTAGTAATAAGCATAAGTATATAGATCCAAACTGCCTAAATAAAGACTACAATTATTGTCCGTATTGGTCCTGTGTGGGATGGGCAACCTGGGGACAGACAGTAGATAAGGATATGATTATCACTAGATTGCCTACCAAGCCATATTGTAAGTCTATGGAGTGTAACCCAGTCCATATACTTATCAAGGACCCAGAGCTATTTATAGATAAGTTTGGGAATCTATTTGGGTTCCAAATATATGGAACAGGTTTGGATCCTGGGACGATATTATACATAGGAATAGAGACAGATACAGTGGCCCCCCAGACTCATCAGGTTTTCCATTCTTTTTATGAGGAGATGAGTGTGGAAGATAAGGTTCCCCATAATGCCAAAAACTTATTCATAGACCTAGCTGAGAGCATTGCTGGTAATCTTAATGTAACCAACTGCTATGTGTGTGGAGGTACTAATATGGGAGACCAATGGCCTTGGGAAGCAAAGGAGGTAATGTATTCTGGTTCTGAGACAGTTGAACAACTAATATCTTCTCAATCTGATTATCAAGTGAGTGTTAGAGGTAAATCTGAGTGTCGATTAAAGACCTCCATTATAGGTTATGTTTGTATAGCAAGGAAAGGAATAATGTTTAATACATCTGTAGGAGAATTGACTTGTTTAGGGCAGAAAGCCTATAATGACGATACAAAGGATACTATTTGGTGGTCAGCTTCAAATGTCTCAGAACGTCTAATCCGTTTGCAAATTATACCAATTTAAATGGTTTGACCTATCTGCTACATATAGTTGGAAAGCCCCAGCAAATTTGCACTGGATTTCTAGCAAGAAAGCATATTCGGAGTTACCACAGGACTGGGAAGGGGCATGTGTACTGGGTATGCTCAAACCATCCTTCTTCTTGTTGCCAATTGAAACAGGAGAGACTTTGGGAGTTAAAGTATATGATGTAAATCATAGGAAGAAAAGGGCACCCCTAGAGATAGGTACCTGGGAAGATGATGAGTGGCCTCCTCAGCGTATTACAGATTATTATGGGCCAGCTACGTGGGCAGAGGATGGTACTTATGGATACAGAACCCCAATATATATGCTTAATCGTATTATAAGATTGCAAGCAGTAGTTGAGATAGTTACCAATGAAACATCACAAGCGCTCAATCTTCTAGCGAAGCATAACACTAGGATGAGGACAGCCATCTACCAGAATAGATTAGCTTTGGATTACCTATTGGCAGTAGAGGGAGGTGTATGTGGGAAGTTTAATCTAAGCAATTGTTGTCTTCAAATAGATGATGAAGGGCAAGCAATAGCTGAGCTTACTAGCCATATGGTTAAGCTAGCACATGTACCTACTCAGGTATTGTAACGGATCACCTGGCACCCCGACTGGGTACCTCCGTTAAGGATGCTCCTAGCGCTTCCTGAGGACTCCAAGCACTGCAGCAGACACCAAAACCACCGAACCGTAGGAGCATATGAATGCTCTCAAGCATATGAATGCTGTAGACAGTTGAATAGGAACCATATGAATAGGTTTACTCTCCTAGCAGTCAAACTGGAACAGCATACAATAAATCCTTCCCCCAATAATGAGACGACACTTCACTTTGAGGGTTAAAACAGGAACTTCCTGTACTGTCACATACAGTCTCTTTTATTCCCAATCCACAAACATAGTACAGCCCACAGGGCGTTACAAAACAACCAATCACATCACAGTTACATCCCACATATTCCCTCCCCTTATCCTGAGAGGAAACTCAATTATACATACAGTTAAAACATACTTTCTACCCAACTTTCATAACTCTAAAACCATACATCACATTCACATAAAATTACATATTCACAATCAATCCATTCAGGGGAACAACATATTCAAAAATGGCACAAATCAGACAAGGGGTTCAAAAGTTAGTAAAAAGTCCTTTGTGACTAAATGAAGCATGGCTTTCTGGCCCAAACCAGTTTCAGAGTCTTCTATCCTGGAGATAAGTAATTCAATTATCTCCCAGGACAGACACAAGACTCCATTAAGCACATGGTTGCAAAAAGACACAAAACACTTTAAAATACATAAAGTCACATTTACACATAACACACAGACATTTCACATATCCCCAGATAGCTGGGATCTGAGTGCACATTATTAGATGAATGGCACTCAGATCACACAAATAAGCCTTTCTGCAGGGGAAATAAACGGTTTAACCTGCAGGGCCATAGTCCAAAGGGAGCAGGCGAGCAACCAGGCTTCTCCAGTTCACAGTGGCGAGGTTGGTTTCGCCACACTTCTCCCCTTTACCAACTAGACTAACAGGGTATCTGACCTCCTGCCGGTCAGTGCCCTGGTTAGTCCAGCAACCCACCCACAAAACAGAAACAGCAGTACAGCCCACCCACAATAACTGGTTACTACACCTGGGTAGAGGAGAACTTTGTCCATGTCCAGGTGCCTCACCACGACTGTGTGGGCAACTGTTAGGCTGCCTTGGTGGGTTGCTGAGTGGGCAGAGACCAGCGGTACTCTGCCCTGATGCCAGTGCTACCACGGAAGTAGCCTGGTGGGAGCCTGGTTGTGGGAGGGAGAGACCGACTGTCTCCCCTCTGGATACACCGCTCTGTGGCTGGGGAACAGGACCGACTGTCCCTACCCCTTGTGCTGTAAGTGCAGAGACTACATCTGCACTGTTGGGGGTGTAACATCTCCCCTTGCTGGGTTAGGCTGCCGCTGGAGAGAGGGTGTAACAAGCTCCTCTCTCTGAACTGTAAACTGCCGCTGGGGAGAGGGGGTATCAGGCTCCTCTCCCTGACACTCTCTCTGCTGGTGGAGAGGGGGACCAGCTGTCTCCCCTTTCATTATTTTGTCCTGTGGTTGGGGTGCGAGACTGACGGTCTCTGCTCCCTGCAGGACACTCTGCCGCTGGGGAGGAAGGACTGCACCTTCAGCTCCCTGTAACACACACTGCCCCTGGGGAGCAAGGACTGCACCTTCAGCTCCCTGGGGTACACACTGCCGCTGGGGAGGAAGGACTGCACCTTCAGCTCCCTGTAACACACACTGCTGCTGGGGAGCAAGGACGGCACCTTCAGCTCCCTGTAACTCACACTGCCGCTGGGCAGAGAGACCAATTGGCCACAGCCCCAATCTCCGCAATCGGCACTCACATTCCCATGCCGCTCGATTCTCCGCATCCAACTTGCGCACGGTTGCCATAACTGCCTCTGTTGAAGGATTCGGGCCATATCTGGTTAACCGTCTCATGACCTCATCCCGGTATGCATCGCCCTCAAAGCGATAGGTCGATAGGTCATGTTTGCTGTGACCAGGGGCGCTGTACGAATACTAGCGTTGCCCTCAAATTGTAACTCCAAACGAACTGTGTCTCTGAGCTGCTTTACCTTGCACTAGGACGCCATCCCACCGCTTGCCACCAATGTAACGGATCGCCTGGCACCCCGACTGGGTACCTCCGTTGAAGGATGCTCCTAGCACTTCCTGAGGACTCCAAGCACTCTGGCAGACACCACAATCACCGAACCGGAGAAACAAATAAATTCTCCCAAGCATATGAATGCTGCAGACAGTTGAATAGGAACCATACGAATAGGTTTACTCTCCTAGCAGTCAAACTGGAACAGCATACAATAAATCCTTCCCCAATAATGAGACGACACTTCACTTTGAGGGTTAAGCAGGAACTCTCTGTACTGTCACATACAGTCTCTTTTATTCCCAATCCACAAACATAGTACAGCCCACAGGGCGTTACAAAACAACCAATCAAAGCATCACCACAAGCAGTTACATCCCACATATTCCCTCCCCTTATCCTGAGAGGAAAACTCAATTATACATACAGTTAAAAACATACTTTCTACCCAACTTTCATAACTCCAAAACCACATACATCATATCTACATAAAAATTACATATCTTCACAATCAATCCATTCAGGGAACAAATATATTCAAAATGGCAAGTACAAATCAGACAAGGGGTTCAAAGTTAGTAAAAAGTCCTTTAGACTAAATGAAGTATGGCTTCTTTCTTGGTCTAAACTAGTTTCTTTAGAGTCTTCTATCCTGGAGATAAGTAATTCAATTATCTCCCAGGATAGACACAAGACTCCATTAAGCACATGGTTGCAAAAAGACACAAAACACTTTAAAATACATAAAGTCACATTTACACATAACACACAGACATTTCACATATCCCCAGATAGCTGGGATCTGAGTGCACATTATTAGATGAATGGCACTCAGATCACACAAATAAGCCTTTCTGCAGGGGAAATAAACGGTTTAACCTGCAGGGCCATAGTCCAAAGGGAGCAGGCGAGCAACCAGGCTTCTCCAGTTCACAGTGGCGAGGGTGGTTTCGCCACAGGTATAGAAAGGGTATAATCCGAGTAGTTGGTTTGGTAGTTGGTATGAGCAGTTTGGAGGAATCAAGGCATTGGTAGGTGGAGTCATACTGATTTTTGATGTTGTGTCTCCTTCTGCCATGTCTGATTCCTTTGGTAATTAGGTCTATGCAGAGCATTATAGAAAGTATAGCAGAAAGAAAGGCCGCAGCACAGGTAATGGCTGTTTGCAGGTATGAAGCTCTAGATCAAGGCGAATACATGCAGGAAGAGGAATGTTGAGGGGTTCGTAAAGTCTAGTCTGGTTTATGGCAACTTGAGGTGTAAGCAAACTATGATTGGTGATGCATCTGGAATTATTTTAAATCAGAAGCATCAAAGGGAGAAATGTGATGGAATTCCAGTAAAATAAAAGTTTAGCAGGCCAAGATTGCCACAAGGCATATGTAGGTACATGTGTTTGTAGTATCAGTTAGTTAGTTACACGTAGCTAAGATACTGTCATCACTGTACTGAGCATGTGCAGGAATGCAGGAACTGGAATTACGCGTCCCTCTCCTTTGTTTCAGATGAGCCACGTGGTTAGACCGGATGGATGAGTTTAGACTCTATTCATTGATTAGGTTAAGGGTATGTGTGGGCGTAGCTAATTATGGGAGGAGCTACAGTGCTATATAAGGAATCTACTCTATGTATTCAGTGCTCAGATCTTTGCTGTTTTTGATGACATAAGTCCCTCTGAGTCCCGGTCGGTGAATCGAATAAAGATCTCTTCCTTCCTGAAGAAACCTGTGTCCATCTCTCTGTGCTTGGCCTCCGTCAGTTTCCCGGTAACACCAGCTGCTTACATTAGGCTTCCTTCTAACAAATAGGTCACATTTAGGAGATTTGTGTGGTGAGCATTTAGGTAAGTTTATACAAGGATGTTTGGTGCAATAGAGTGCTGATAATTCAAGGATGCATTTTGCAAAGGAGTGCTGAAAATGCAAGGAGGCATTGTGCAAAAGAGTGCTGATAATGCAATGAGACATTGCGAAAAAGAGTGCTAATAATATATATCCTGGCTGTATAAAGTCTGCTGGAATTCCACAGTCCTAAAGACAGAGAAATATCCAAGGTAAGAGAACTTTCTTGGGTGTCTGATTGAAGTACACACATGTATATGACAGGTTTTAAAAACTTAACTCTAAGTCGACACACACTTGTTTCTATCAAGGTATGTGGCATTGATTGCTGTTATCTGTGCATTATCACAAATAAGCAGGCTTTTGCAGACAGTGGAAGAATATACTGCACAGGAGACCACTGGGCCTCAGTATCAGTACATGAACTGGTGGTGGTACAGCATCGGTATGTTTCCACTATATGCTCTAATGTATGAATTGGTATGAAGTCTCAGTGTGTGTCCAGTATATGCTCTATTTATGAGTTACTATGAGGACACGGCCTCAGTATATGTATCCACTATATTGTCTATGTATGAGTTGATCAGGAGACTCTTCCTCAGTGTGTGTTCTTTATATAATCTGAGTTGCTGTGAAAACACGGCCTCAGTATATGTCCTCTACATGCTCTATAGGTAAGGTGGTGTGGAGACATTGCTTCAGTGTATCTGTTCACTATATGCTTGATGTATTAGTGGAAACACAATATATGTGAATGATATAAGACACATCATCTATGAGTCCACTCTAATACTGGTTCTATGTGTGAGTTGTGAGTTACAACCTCAGTATATGTGAGTGGTATAATATGTGCATGAAGTTTTGTTAAAACACAGCTTCAATTTATCTCACTCATATAATCTTAATATGTGTGCAGGCATAGTGTCATTGTATATAGCAGAGGTAGGCTATGTATGATTACTATTTGAACAGACTCAGTATATGTAACTGATATATCTGGGCATAAGGTGCTGTTAGAAACATCCACAATGTATGTGATTCATATAATCTGTATGCAGGTTGGTAGTATTAGATAACCCCAATTTATATACGGCTTTGGTAGATTTAATATATACAAATGATCTAAAGTCTGTTTTGCGCTGAAATGTAACACTGCCCAATTCTAGCAAATACAAATGCACTGTTGTACTGGATAAGTAACTATTGCCTACTGTAGATTTTCTATTTCAGTTTTTTTAGTTTTTTTAAAAAAAATGAAGTAGATAAGGAAACATACTGCTTTTGGCTTTGTATTAGATTCCTTCTCCCACAGGTGTTTCAGGATAAGCAATTAACACATTTTACCACTTCAGATAGATTGCAGGTGTTACTGAACCTGTCTGAGTGCCTCTCCCAGGAGAGAATGAGACCTGTTTTTCCAAAATGGAGCATGGTAATATTTAACAGAATCAATGCTTTTTTTGTGTGCACACCTATGTAATTTTACATGAGACCATTCTACAAAAGTTTTTCTTTTGCCAGGCAGGGGCAGACTGAGAACCCTCAGGGCCCCCAGGCAGGCCCCACCCATGCAGGCCCCACCCATACTCTGCAGCAAGCGCCACCCTTGTCCCGTCTCCATGCACCGCCTCCAGCCACACCCTACACAATCTTTAGACACAAGGAACAAAAGTGCAATAATCCCTTTGAGGCCCCAGTAGAGACTACAATTGAGGGCTAATGGGCCATGGAGGGGGGTCTTTCTAGCAGAGGCTATCTCAGAGTCCTTTAGAGAGTGTGTTAGAAAGAATCCCAAGAGAGACTACAATGGAGTCTAATAGGCTTGGAAGGGGGTCTTTCTAACAGAGGCCATCTCAGCGTCCATTAGATAGCCCCTGCTGGAAACAGTCGCCTCCAGGCCCCAGTAGAGACTACAATTGAGGGCTAATGGGCCATGGAGGGGATTTCTAGCAGAGGCTATCTCAGTGTCCTTTAGAGAGTGTGTTAGAAAGAATCTCCTCCAGGCCCCATTAGAGACTACATTGGAGTCTAATGGGGCCTTGAGGGTGGTCTCTCCAACACTCTGGTTCCTATTCACAATATAGCAACACAACATAGCTTGCTGATACCTAGGCCAAGTTGGCTCCTCTTACCTTAATTACTGTTGCTGGCTGGCAGTCTGTGGGCTTTCTGGCTGCCGCTGGCAGGCTGTGGGCTTGCTGGCTACTGCCGACAGGCTGTGGGCTTGCTGACTGCGGCTGGCAGGCTGCTGTTTGCTGCCTGCGGCTGGCAGGCTGTGGCTTGCTGGCTGCGACTGGCAGGCTGTGGGCTTGCTGGCTGTAAGCCTGTGGCTTGCTCTAGGCCTGTGGGCTGGCTACTGGCCTGTGGGATGGCTAACTGGCTGTCTACTGGCCAGCCTGTGGTTTGGCTGGCTACTGGGGCACTTGTAGATTATTTAAAGAAATAATCCATGCACAATAACAACTACTGCTCCAGAGTAAGTAGTCAAACCGTTTAAGAACAGTTTGACAACTTACCTGGGGTCTGCTGGGATATGAGGCTGTAGTAGGGAATAGAAGCAGTGGTGCAATGTGTGTGAAAGGTTCAGTGTGTGTGTGGGGGAATGTGTAGCGTGTGGGCAGTGTATGTGTGTGGCAATGTTAGTATGGGGGTCTGTGTGTATATGGGTGGGCAGTGTATGTGTGTGTATGGGGTGTGTGTGGGGGCAGTGTGTTTATGGGGCTAGAGTTCACTCTCACCACTGCGACCACCAGGAATCCATGGGGGTTACAGTGTTGAGAGTGAACTCTAGCCCGTAGCTCCAGGGATAGAGTTGACTCTCGCAAGAGCAGTAACGTTGCCATGGTAACCGCGGCAACGCTCTGTGCTCGCGCAAGAAGGACCCAGAGGAGCTGCAGGGTGAGCTCCCAGGTCCTCTCTTCCTCCCTCCCCTGCCCGCATGGTGCCTGCGGACAGGGGAGGGGGGGTAATTGCCCTGTTGCCTCCCTGGATCCACCAGTGATATATACAGCCCTTCTGTGTGCCTTTTTGTCTCCCCCCGCCCCTCTGTATGTTTCTT
>OW240914.1:245679013-245690675 GCA_933207985.1 Pelobates cultripes
TAACATCCCGTGAGTGAATCTAATCTGTATTATAGCTACAGTTTTTAGCTTTCACAACACACTATACCTGTCTTAGACCAGTACATTTTGCTACCTCACAACACACAGTCTTTCCACTACGGGTCTTCATGATCCAGCATATTTACACATATTAGTTTGTTGAGTCACATTTGGTTTTCGTTACACTGGTTACACATTGTATAATATTTTCGTATGGGGGTTGCATCACTATCATTTTCCTCATTCTGTTCACATAGCATTTTGTAGACCATCTTTACCTCAGCTTACTACTCTCTTGTCAGTTCACTACACATTTCATTTGTCCGTTTCACATACATCTCCAGCAGCACACATTTTTTAATCTTGTTACATATTTAGTCCATTCAGATCACATAGACTTTTTGATACAGTTCTTCTTTTTTCCATTTCATACACTATCGTACATCTCACACATTTGACTTCTTTGCAATGCTCCACACATTCACTGAGCTTTTTTTCATTTGTCTAATTTTTTTTTTTTTTTTCTCGTCTCTTTATTCAGCATGCATACACACATTAACCTGTTCTGGTTGACCTTTGGCTAACCCATTTTCATTCATACTGCTGTCTTTAACATTCCACACTCATATACATTTAAGACCATGTAATCAGACTTTATTTCTTTTTCCTCCATACATGCTTTTAATTTTACTCCGATTTTTTTCTTTTTTAAAACAACTTTGCCGTTTCTAGGCAACACTTGGTGGCTGTGCTTTATGTCACTTTTCGGTAGTATGCTTGACAGTCCTCGGTTTGCGGCTCTATTCACAGAGCAGACCGGACAAACAGGGTGCACTTGGTGATTGGGTAAGTTTAACACATGAGATTGTATATATTTGAGATTTTCACATGTCATAGCATCTTGATAAAGACCGCTAGACGGTCGAAAGGTTGATTTATATGCGTTTGATTTAATATATTTTTTTGTTTACTAAATCCAATGAGTGCTCTCAATTTGTTCCATTTGTATATATATATATATATATATATATATATACAATTAGTAAAGATTGGGTACTTTCAGATGTCTTCTCAACAAACTGTGTTTAATCACCAACAAATGTTACATAGGTCCAAATCGACATTTTGACCCGTTTATGTCTCTCTCAAGATTCATATATTTATATATTTTCAAGATCAGATTGTCTGCGCTATTATGTGTTTATATTAATATGACTCCACTTGAGAAGGACATATCCTACACTTTGCACAGAGCTCCAGCAGCACAGTGGCTTGGCTTAAGGTCTCTCACTGGGGGAGATAATAGACATATATATATATACTGCTTGTATATCTAAGTGCTTTCCACTGTTTGGTCACACATTTGTCTGGTATACCTATAGAGTTGACTTGTGTCGCTTAGATATTATTATTATTACTAACAAACATGTAAGTGTAACCAGACATGTTTGACACACAGGAACAGAGGGGTTGAGGGCCCTGCTCACATGCTAGAGGGAGTGGAGTAAAGTGACACAAAAGGGAAGCGAAGTATAGGGAAGTAGATTGGTAGAATAGTATTCACTAAAGACTTAGTGTGGTTGTTTTGTTTGTGGGGGAGTGGGGGTTTAATGACAGTTGCAAGAGATTAATCAGTTGGGAACCATTGACAGTTTACTTGATATGCTTTTATGAAAAAGTGAATTTTTAATGATCTTATGAAGGAGTGGAGACTGGGTGAGCATCTAACGGAAAAGGGAAAGGAGTTCCACAGGAACAGTGCAAGCATCAGAGGTGGGAGTACAAACAGAGGATAGACGTAGGTCTTTGGCAGAGCATAGGGGCCTCGACGGGACATAATGGTATACTGTTTGTATTTCTAAGCTCTTTCCACTGTTTGGTCACACATTTATCTGGGATAGTTATAGAGTTGACTTGTGTCTTTAATTGACCAGGTTTTATATTTGATTCTAAGATTGAAATCTCGTTTAAGCAAGGCCCTTTTTACTCCTTGTCTCTGTCGATATTTCTTTGTATGTCAGTTGTATGTTTTATACATGCAATGTATTATTGTAAAGCACTGTGGAATATGTTGGCACTATATAAATTCTAATAATAATAATGAATTCAAATAACTGTTTTATGAAACTACTATTTATTACATGTAAATCCTGTTTTATTTACTGAGAACATGAAACTATTCCTTGTATATCCGGAGCACTCCACTTTCTTTTTCCTCTTCTGGGCTCCATATGTGCATACCATGAAATATAAATAAATTGATTGTGAGGATACGTTTATCTGTTTCTTATTTTCAGCATCCTTGCCAATGTGCCTTGGTCAGAGTCATTGTATCTCACTGCAGCTCATGCATCCAAAACATTTTTTCTTTTTTTTGCAGAAACACTGCTTCTTCTAGACTTTGGGGGATTATATATATATATGCATAGAGGAAACTAAAATGAAATCTTGCTAAAAAAAATTTTTCCTTAAGATTTACATGAATTAGTCCTAAAGTGACCTGTTCAGCAATTAAATTAGCATTCTAGATCTCAAAATAGTTCAGATCTTAGTAAAAAAAAAAAAAAACATTTAACTAATCTAAATTGAGCTCCACTGGTAATAGCTGATCTAGTAAAAAGAAAAAAAAAATAGCTTGAACAAACGACAAAGTTTATGGAGCACGACACTCTTCCAATTTGGCATTAGAAAAGCTCATTTCACTGAAATAGCTCCAATAAAACTAGTGGATGACATAGCCTTTGCGAAAGATAGAGGATTTACAACTGGTGCAGTGTTTTCAGACCAGCTAAGTCATTTGACACTGAAAATGATGAGGTACTTCAAGACAGGAAATACTGTATTCTGTTTAAAACAACAACTGGTTTAGAGAAATTGGGTTACGGACAGATGTTTTTCATGTTACATTAGATATTCTGCAGAGAACATTCTAAGCAACGTGAATGAGGTTTGTGTTTGTCTATTTGTCTATCTTTTGATCTACACATGAAATAAATATATTTATGTTGGCAAATTACAGTCCAATGCCATCAAAAAGGTGCTTTTTTTTGCTAGTTGTAGTAAACCAAGTTTATAAAATTTTACAATAGAGCCTGCTAGCAATATCATTTTAAAACTCAATATAAAACAAACAGAATATAAGATTTTGGTAGAAATCAATTTGGTGACCCAGGGCTGGCCCAAGACTTTGTGCTGCCTGGGTCCAAGACACAACTGCTGCTCCACCATGCATGCACACACAAGCACATCAACTTAGTCACACATATAAACATACACATTCATTTACAGACACATTCACACAAAAACACTAACACCAGTACAAACCTTTAAGCCACACTTGGCAAAGGTACATTTTGCCGCCCCTTGCTGACCACGTCCCTGGTCATCTTATATGCACACATACATTTCCACCTGCTTTCCCTTGGCTTGGTTCACGCCACCTTCTCTGCGTCTCTTCACACCGTGTTCTCTGCATCTTTTCACACTTAATGACCCTTTCCACAGCACCATATTGCACACACATCATTTCCCACAGTACTAGAGATTGCACCCAATGCAACAGACTGCACCCAACTTCCATGTCTCTCTCCCCTTACCTTCCATGTCTCTCTCCCATATCATCAATGTCTCTCTCCCCCTTCCTTCCAGGTCACTCTCCCTCTTCAATCCATGTCTCTCTATCCCTTCCATCCATGCCTCTCTCTCCCCATTTGATTCCATGTCTCTCTTCCCCTTTCATGTTTCTCCTCCTTCCTTTGCATGTTTCTCTTCCCCCTTCCATGTCTCGTTCCTTTTTCCTCCCATGTCTCTCTTCCATTCCTTTCATATCTCTCTTCCCCCTTTCCATGCCTCTCTTTCTCCTTCCCATCCATGTCTTTATATTAGAGAATACCACACTCAAATTAATGCAAAAAATTATAATTTTAATTAATTAAGGAAAAAAGGTATATATTGCCATTACATAAAAGGGGGCATAGAATAGGTACTGTGTGATTCCAGATAGCCCAAATATCACAAAGTATGTACCAAAATCAATCTTAAGCTTCTAATTCATAGTATATACAAATCAGACCTTAATTCTTTAAAAGGACATCAGTTAATCTATAACATAGAAACATAGAATGTGACGGCAGATAAGAATCATCCAGCCCATCTAGTCTGCCCAATTTTCTAAATACTTTTATTAGTCCCTGGCCTTATCTTATAGTTAGGATAGCCATATGCCTATCCAACGCATGCTTAAATTCCTTTACTGTGTTAACCTCTACCACTTCAGCTGGAAGGCTATTCCATGCATCCACTACCCTCTCATTAAAGTAATACTTCCTGATATTATTTTTAAACCTTTGCCCCTCTAATTTAAGACTATGTCCTCTTGTTGTGGTATTTTTTCTTCCTTTAAATATAGTCTCCTCCTTTACTGTGTTGATTCCCTTTATGTATTTAAATGTTTCTATCATATCCCCCTGTCTCGTCTTTCCTCAAAGCTATACATGTTCCTTTAACCTTTCCTTTTAAGTTTTATCCTGCAATCCATGAACCAGTTTAGTAGCCCTTCTCTGAACTCTAAGTATCAATATCCTTCTGAAGATACGGTCTCCAGTACTGCGTACAATACTCCAAGTGAGGTCTCACCAGTGTTCTGTACAATGGCATGAGCACTTCCCTCTTTCTACTGCTAATTAGTGATGTCGCGAACATAAAATTTTCGGTTCACGAATGGCGAACGCGAACTTCCGCAAATGTTTGCGAACGGGCGAACCGGGCAAACATAGACTTCAATAGGCAGGCAGATTTTAAAACCCACAGGGACTCTTTCTGGCCACAATAGTGATGGAAAAGTTGTTTCAAGGGGACTAACACCTGGACTATGGCATGCCGGAGGGGGATCCATGGCAAAACCCCCATGGAAAATTACATAGTTGATGCAGAGTCTGGTTTTAATCCATAAAGGGCATAAATCACCTTACATTCCTAAATTGTTTGGAATAACGTGCTTTAAAACATCAGGTATGATGTTGTATCGATCAGGTAGTGTAAGGGTTACGCCCGCTTCACAGTGACAGACCAAACTCCTGTTTAACGCACCGCAAACAACCGCAAACAGTCCATTTGCACAACCTCAAACTCCCCATTTGCACAAGGTTGGATACCAAGCTAGCCATGTCCCGTTCCTTGTCCTCACTGATGTCATTGAAGGTCTCTTCCTCCACCCAGCCACGTACACCACCAAGGGTCCCCTGGGAAAGGTGGTCAAATAAGTCCCCGGGGATTTCTTTGCTGTGTTTATTATCTTCACCCTCAAAGCCACACCTTTCTCCTCTGCTGACTCCTCTCTTCTTCAGACTCCTCTCTCTGCGCTAAGGTTCTCTGTGTTATATTATAAGGTGTGTTAAGTAGTACTATTCCTATCAAGTTTATCTTTCTGTTACATCCCCTATCAGGGGACGTGTATATGGCATCGATTTTAGGAACTGGGAGATGAAAAAAAAATGCTTGGTCGGTCCTCCTACTTCAAATTTGGGCACTGCGCGTGCAATCTAATGTGCCACCAGATAGGAGTGGTGTGTTAAGTAGTACTATTCTTATCAGTTTAATCCCTGTTACGTCCCCTATCAGGGGATGTGTATATGGCATCGATTTTAGGAACCAGGAGATGGAAAAAGATGCTATGTCGGTCCTCCTTCTTCAAATTTGGGGCACTGCGCGTGCAATCTAATGTGCCACCAGATAGGAGTGGTGTGTTAAGTAGTACTATTCTTATCAGTTTAATCCCTGTTACGTCCCCTATCAGGGGAAGTGTATATGGCATCGATTTTAGGAACCGGGAGATGGAAAAAGATGCTTGGTCGGTCCTCCTTCTTCAAATTTGGGGCACTGTGCATGCAATCTAATGTGCCACCAGATAGGAGTGGTGTGTTAAGTAGTACTATTCTTATCAGTTTAATCCCAATGTCACGACTACTAGTGTGGTCCAGCACGCAGAAACTATGTAAACATAGGCAAGAAAAGGAAAATAAAAGGACAGAGCGTAAACCGGACCTTAGAATGGCCGGACTAATATGCTAGAGACAGAGAATGGTCAAAGGGAAAGCCGAGGTCAAGGAAGCCAGAAAGTACACAATACCGTTTACACAAGCCAAGTCAGGGAAACCAGAATTCAGAATAACCAGGGAAAAGCCAAGGTGCGTCAAGGTTCCGAGCGGAAGCTGTAGAAGATTGGGTGTCCTGTGTTAGCCAGTCAACTATGTCCTCAGTACGTGTACTCTGAACACTGGGCATTATTCTAGGGCCAAAAGGAATCACAGCACCACAACCACGATGGCCCCTGCGGAGTGGCCTGTCTCTGCCTGTCATTTTTTTTTCGATTAGTGGTACTATGAGTGCAAGCTACTGTGACAACAGATATGAGTGGCACTGTGCAGTGGCAGAAGTTGGCAGAGTAGACGCTGTATGCCTGACACACACGCTTGCAGACAACTAACTGCTATTCAATCTATTACACTACTGTTACACCAGATATGAGTTGCACTGGTGTGACACTGAGGGTGAGGGTGGTGATGCTGAGGGTGGTGGGGGGTAGTGAGGCTGAGGGTGTGGGGGCTAGTGAGGCTGAGGGTGTGGGGGGTAGAGAGTCTGAGGGTGGTGTGGGGGGTAGTGAGGCTGGGGGTGGTGTGAGGGGTAGTGAGGCTGAGGGTGCGGGGGGTAGTGAGGTCAGAGAGATGGGATGAGTCCTTCAGGACTGTAGTGGACACTGAATACACTAGCCTAGCTATCAATTTCCCTATCAAATCAGCAGCAGCTACACTGTCCCTCCTGTCACTAAGAATGCAGCTTCACAATGAATGTAAAATGGATGCTGTCCAGGAGGTGGGAGGGTATGGGAGGGAGGGTCTGCTGCTGATTGGCTGGAATGTGTCTGCTAACTGTGAGGTACAGGGTCAAAGTTTACTCAATGATGACAAATAGGGGGCGGACCGAACAGCGCATATGTTCGCCATCCATGGCGAACGCAAACAAGCGATGTTCGCCAGGAACTATTCGCCAGCGAACCGTTCGAGAAACCACTACTATACTACCATAACTTATTACAGGTACGTTACTCCATATTCCTTAAACACTGATTTAGTATAAAGTTTCAGTCCTTAGAGACGAATTGTTATGGCCCCCTAGGTATTTTCTCCCAGGTACCTTAGAGATAGAGGTCCTGCGAGACCAACACCCATCCTCCACGAAATAAGTAATAATGCCCCACAGGCCAAATCATAGCTAGATGCCTCACATGTTGCTTAGCAAGGGAATCACCTGTCACACCCCATCCGCAGATCAAAGACTCAGGTCTTGTAAGCCCACATCCAGCAGTTCAGCCCCTCGCGCCAACCATAGGTAAAACCGACCCAGCCACTTGGCAACTAGTAGGGACTCACCGGTCACCAGTCTAACGAATTGTTTCGCCACTTGGGCACTAGTTAAAACAACTGTATACACCCTCAAGAGATACTCATGATTTCTACATATATATATATATATATATATATATATATCTATATATATATATATAGATATATATATATATATATATATATTTCAGTTTGTCCAAAGTTCCAGAAGAATGAGATGACATTGATATTCCAAGTACTCCACCTAGCACTACCAAACCTACATGCATAGGGGACAACAGCAGTCCATCTTCAATTAGATCGTGGACCTCCCCACGAATCACGACCGAGTTACGCAGGGCAGCACATCCTTTACAAATACTGCCCGCAAAAAAGAACTACTCAGGCTAAGGCAAAGCAATACTAACAGACACAGGGGATGGCGCATGTGGCACGAGCAAGGCCACCTGCATACCAGGATTGCCTCTGGAGTAACATCCATGGGGCAGAGGAACAATATACTAGACACACTGGAAGCCTGTAGCTGCTCAGTCTCTACACCTGTACCACGCGCACCGATAGTCCGGGCCTACCCATTCCCAACCCTGTAATACCAATACGCCATCATCTTATGGTCTCAAGTCATTACCCCAAGCCTATGGTGCCGACAGATCTCAAAGGACATCCTGGAAGGCAAGGACGTTAATCTCATCTCGCTTTTCATTGCTCCCCAGGATGTCACAGAGAACCGCTCATACACCTAGGGCTATATCTTAGTGGTCCTTAAGGCCAGAGACACATGACAGAGTTAAATTAATCATCAGTATAATTATAACCTTCATGGTCTGGGATCAGTACAGATACTACTGCACTCCACAGGTCTCAGCCTATATTCTTGGCAATTGTGTCCAGTACGTCTACCTCAGGTCACTGGACTCAACAGTGTATAGTATATTTAGTTATGGCTTTTCAGCACCTCTATCATGTTCCCCGTGCAGACCCTACATCATATGTTACGCTGAAAGTTACTACAAGATATCAGTATGACCATATTTCAGTTATGGCTATGCTGTCATAACCAGTAACTTTGAAATGCTCTACAACTTAAAATAAAACACCAACCCCACCCCAGTAAAATTCCACTCAAACTGACGTTCCCTCCCAGCACCACAAGAACTACATAGGGCCACTCTCAACCTCTTATGCATAGTCCTCACACAAGCCATCTAGGGGCCTTTGCAACATAATTCAGGTAACCTTAGTGGACTAATACGTCTTATTTGCAACCCCTCATTTCGGCACTTACTTCACATTTCAGCTGAATAGGAATGTATGCGTTAAGTGCAGCTATCTCACAGCTTTCTACCTATAAATCAACCACGTCTCATAGTATTATACTTCCGCTATATCTTGCACTGTCCACATACGGCCACACAGTAGCTCGCCTCACTACCCTACCTACACGGCCTACTCCTGGCCAAATGCACAGAAGGTAATAATTTCTGCATTACAGATGTTCCCCCTACCTCTAGGTGTACTACTTCAGTCTAGCATATTGTCGATTTACGACAAACGCACATGCCACATACATTATGATACATACTGAAGTTATCATGTGGGTCTTTTAAGTTTCCCGGGGTCGACCGTTCTAGCCAGTCGCCAAAGGGCTTACATAATCAATTCCATACTGAACTATTCCCACATCATCACTGCGTATTAGACCAGTTCATATACATCATAATATACTGTCCTTCCCGCTTTCCTGGCTATTTGACTGCTCGGGTAACCATGGTACAAATTACCACCTTATCTATGCACGTGCAATGGATATTGTACGGCCTTACCCAGCATCTAGGCTGTTAATAATTCCTGTTTACAAGGACAACCATAACCTTATCATACCACGGCCAATTTTATGCATAACCACACTCTTCTATATGTTGCATACGACCCGCCAAAGGGCTATTCACTATAGCATAAATGGCAGCCCCTCATTTGGGCTATTACATACGGCATAGGAATTAAAATTTTGACATAAGTTGCAATTTGGTCACAACCTACCACAGCATGCCTCGACACGTGGCCCACACTAAGCCATCAATCTCATGTTACATACGACCACTGCGAGCAACCAGAGTGACCAAGGTTACGTTGGACCACTCAATTCTTCCCTATATGGCCCTTTCTCAGCATTTACAACTCCAGTCACAGACACTTACGTGATCTCCAATATCAGTTCCCACTGGTAAACTAAGAAATGTCCCACATACTTAATACATATTTCAGGTTCTTCTAGCAGAAGGACGCCCAGCGGGAACTCACCTAGGCATGATGTATTTAGGCGTCTCTTCCCTATACGTATATATGTCTTTAACTAGGGTCATCTACATATGTAGTAACCCCAATGCAGCGGCTTACACAGGGCTTGCGGCAATCTCAGGGGACAGTTGGCTATGGGGTAGGAGGCTTGGAAACAAGCCAGATCAAAGGGTTCCTTAAGAACTCGGCATGCTTCAAGGTATATCCCATCGTAGCCGCGGCAGCAACATGGGGTCATTCATGGGAAGCAGACCGGTTCAAGGTCTCTGACAATTTGTCAATTGGCCACGTCATAAACAAGTTCGGTCTTGTATCCATTATTATGATTTCATCAGACGACTAACGTAGGGAAAGCCTGTCACCAAATATTTTATCTGGTATGTTACCACGTACCAGGCATTTAAATATAGCTGCTAACTGACCAGTTAACTAGTGTTCAGTTTCAGGTGTTCAGGAGGTCCCTTATGAATACCTCACCAATAGCCACGATCGCTCCCCAACTCCAAGAATTACCTATGGAATAGAAGAGTTGCTAATTCACAGCAAGAATTCACACAGTTGGCCTTCATAGAATACACCATTCTAAAAAACCGCCATATACTTGGCTTTTATGGTTTCCTATGACCCAGAGAATTTTCACAGGGCAACAGGGCAACACGATTCCAATCTTTGCCTACTGTATTCTAAGCTGTACAAATACAGGATCACTACGTATTAATAGCTTACCATCAACTAAGACCAGCCAGAGGGGTCACGAGGTACTTATGCAGTACTACCCCACCTACAAAGCATACCTTAGCCGACACAGGAATTAAGGAATGTATTTGGGAAATGTCATCGTAATACGCTAACTCCATGTCTTGTGTTTTCGTAATGAATATCTTTGATAACACTATATGGGTATTCCTTTTTGCCCACTTATTTACAGGCCTACCACACACGTCGGTTTCGGCACACCTCTACCGACTATTATTATTATTGTGATAAGTATACTCACTTGCTATTTCATATTGTAATGGCCCCAAACACAAATTGGAAGGCGGGGCCTGAAGTTGCGGGAGGGGCTATGTCCCTTTAAAAGGGTCTCCCCCTCTTACCTAACTTACCTGCTGGTCCAGACGTTCTTTTGGCCCACTCTCCTCTCCCTCTATTCAATACTATTTAAGGTAGGCCCACTTATTTACAGGCCTACCACACACGTCGGTTTCATACTATACTGTAATGGCCCCGAACACAAATATATATTATGTGTGTGTGTATGTATGTATGTATGTATATTTACACACACATATACATATAATAAGTGTGTGTGTGTATATGTATTTATATTTACACACACATATACAACGTGTGTGTGTGTACATTGCGCGCATCCGCCCCTACTTAACGCCGGATGCAACTAAGGTGTTGGTCCATTCCACTGTCCTTTCTCGCCTTGACTACTGTAATCCGCTTCTCAGTGGTCTTACGTGCTCCCAACTTGCGCCGTTACAGTCCATAATGAATCTGGCGGCAAGGCTCATCTTCCTGTCCGCCCGCACCTCCCATGCCTCACCCTTCTGTCAGTCCCTACATTGGCTTCCTATAAAATATAGAGCTCAATTTAAAATTCTGGTTCTTGCTTTCAAATCTCTACATAATGCTGCTCCCACCTATCTATCCTCCCTTATACACAAGTATGTCCCGTCTAGGCCCTTACGATCTGCTGAAGACTTACGTCTATCTTCTGTCCGTACTCCCACCTCTGATGCTCGCCTTCAAGATTTCTCAAGGGCTGCACCGTTCCTGTGGAACTCGCTTCCCTCCTCCATTAGATGCTCACCCAGTCTCCACTCCTTCAAAAAATCGTTAAAAACCCACTTCTTCATAAAAGCGTATCAATTAAACTGTTAATAGCTCCTGACTGATTCCTCTTCTGCAACTGTCACTAGTCTAATACTATCCTTACCTTTTTGTGTCATTTT
>OW240914.1:245690775-245703817 GCA_933207985.1 Pelobates cultripes
ACCCCACTCCCTCTAGCATGTAAGCTCATTGAGCAGGGCCCTCAATCCCTCTGTTCCTGTGTGTCCAACTTGTCTGGTTACTACTACATGTCTGTTCGTCCACCCATTGTAAAGCGCTGCGGACTTTGACGGAGCTCTATAAATATCATAATAATAATAATATATAAGTATGTATGTATGTGTATATATATATATATATATATATATATATATGGGAAGGCGGAGCCCAGAGTTGTGGGAGGAGATTGACCCGCCTATATAAGCTCAAACCTTCCTCCATACTGGGCTGACGTCCACTGGTCACTTTCGGTTCCGGTTTGCACCTGTAGGATTTCTTTGCGCAGTTTTCCAGGTCCAGAGACTACCAGGATATCTCCCAGGCTACCTTTCAGGCCCTCGCTCCACAGACCGCCTACAACAGACTCAGCAACCCGAAAAACGGCACTACCAGTGCCTACTCAGCGCCCAGAGGAAAATTCACATGCTCTATAACGGTCCTTCCAGGGGCACCTGTCCACACTTCCGGGTCGGCCGCCAGGCACCCAGCAACAAACACTTAAAACTCTTAAAACAATCCTAAAACAAACGAACACACATACTTACCGAACGGGGGATCTATGCGACCGCATGCATTCACTCACATAGAGCTCTCAGTTAAACGAACGGTAGTTCGTACGCACGAACTAAAACACGAATCATTGCTTCCCCCAGCACATATTCCATACAAGAAAATGAATGTTACTATGTACAAACGTACAAACACATCAGGTTTTCTAATTCAAATGATTCAAATGAACTGTCGGTCAAACTAGCACAATACAGCCATCTACTGGTCAAACAGCAAATTACACATATAAAATCAAACACACAACATCAAGAAAATTGAACATGGGATAAAAGAATAAGTTTCTTGAATCCCCTACATAAATCACAAGCGCTTGTTAAAAGTATTTACCAGTAATAAGAATTTATCTGCATAGATATTAATTGCTGGTTTAACATAATCACTACTAATGTTCAAATAATTCCTTTGCATAGAGAACAGTCGCTTGTGGAATGTATTTACTGCTAATATTTAAATAATTATGCTGCA
This sequence comes from Pelobates cultripes, assembly GCA_933207985.1. NCBI lineage: Eukaryota > Metazoa > Chordata > Amphibia > Anura > Pelobatidae > Pelobates > Pelobates cultripes. The sequence goes on from OW240914.1 coordinate 245,691,869, forward strand.
TAGAGAACACTCGTTTGTTGAATGCAATTATCACTAATAGTTATAAAAATTCCTCTGCTTAGTCAAGATCAATAGTACGGTATGTTTACTGCTAATATTTATAAATTTCCTTGGCATAAATAGTAGTTACCTGTTGAACGTACTCCGCTTATGTTTTAAAACTCCTCTACATAGTCAGTAATCTATAGGGGTACGTACTTGCTACCAATGTGTATAAAACAGCCAATCAGTCATAAATAAGTATATGGGCAGACAGTCAAACTCCCCATTCAAGATAACAAGCTTTAAGTAATATGTTTTAACCTATGGCCATGTGAGTTCGGGGATAATAGGCATGCTCACACAGTCATTATGTATTCCAGAATCCGAGCTATACACACCGAATATTCATCCTTTGTCATTTTGATTCTCCTGATACATATGGTATGTCAAATAACTAGTACGTGCTATACAATGGAAGGAGGGGAGGGAGGCTCAGGCACACAGGGAATATGACAAATACTAATCTTGGTCATTCAAATTATTACAGTCAGAACCCCCATCATCCAAATAACGTTTCAATGGTTACCATTCCATGAAAGAGTACATCTACAGTTCACAAATACAACCAGTAAGTAAAAAATTCCCAATCCATATCTGTTTCTAAACACAGACATAATACGGTATTTCGGTAATAAGAGGAAGGCAGCTGGTCACACTCACAGACACACATTAATCAGAATAACCTACACATACTTATTACCTTAAACCATCTTAATCGTACCAGATACAAACACTAGAAGTAAGACTATGTTAGAAGCCACTCATATGTACAAAGGCTAGCAGTTAACAACGTTACTTTAACGTTCAGGTCACAATACTTCACAAGTCCAAACAAACGTATACCATAAGAAGAAACATGCTTAAAGTATGTGAAATTAAATAAAAGTCACTTCATTCCCTTAAGTTGTTAGATCCAGAAGTAACCAACCACACCGGCCACCCCATAGAGGACCAACTGTTGTTCCAGGTATGTATCGCTTAAAACAATCCTAAAACCAAACTTTAGCATAAAAAAGACACCAATGTTTGTCTTGGTTTCACAGGTGGCACAAGTTAATAATCCCAGAAGCCCCACGACTGATTACACCCCTTTTCTGAGAAACAAGCAGGTACGTGGTCTCCAACATACCAGTTACACCAAACAATGTTATACTGGCAGTTAGGGTACTAAACGGCCCATACACAGGCAAGACAAATCATAATCCTGCGAGACCAACACTCATCCTCAGCACAAATGGTCCAAATCATAGCTAGTGGTCTCGTACCGCTCTACTCAAGAGCACTAGTTTGGGCGTCACGACTCCCCAACAATACGTATTAGTTCCCCAGAGGCCTACACCCTGCCTTTGCTCAAAGGCACAGCATCAAAGCACCAAATCATAGACAGCACCTCTATCAGCCACTTGGCATCAGCAGGGCCTCACCATCCCACTATTAGTTAAGTTCTTCGTCACCCGGCAATTAAAAGCCAGATAGTGCAAAATTTAAATCATAGCAAGTCAAAACTCACATCTAAATCTTATTTATGATATGTTGCATGCGTCAGAGCAAGCAGACGATTTCTCACCAACCAGCACGCCAGCTCTTACTCCAACTACGGCTCCCACAGCTGCAGAAAGTCAAGACCCCTCTAGTGTCTGTTCATTAAGAGCTTGGACAATCCCAAAGATTGCAGCAGAACTCAGGCGTAGAGGGATACCGTACCAGGCCACTGCTAGGTAAGCGGAATTATACAAGATAATGATGACCAGCCCGATAATCCTCAGCCAGGGTCAAATTTTTGACACTCTCACTTGGACTCAGACCACTATGGCAGCCATGGTCACGTCTATCAGCAGCCTAAACCAGAGAGTGGGGAAGAGTGGGGAAAGTGGGGAAATTGGAATCTCCAGCACTAGCCACAGCGTGTCCCCCTAATACCCCTTCTACACTAGTTGTCAACCAAACCGTCCCAGAGGTAAATGCCACAGGTACACAAAATGCACAGAGTGTGGATAAACACATTATCACACCAGCACACATGATACCACCCAACATCAAGAAAGATATTCTAGAGGGGAAATATGTTAACCTCATGTCCTTACTCATTGCATCACAGGACATGGTAGAACACAAGACCTACAACTACGGGGACCTGTCTGTAGTGCTCAAAGCCAAAGACCCTAGACTGGTGAAAAACTGTCTATACCAGATTTTGTACTCGCATTTGGGTTGTATAGGACGTCATATGCTTTAACATCCCACAGCGTAGAGAGGAACTGGACTTGTATATGCACAAGTTGGTAGATCTGGGAAACAAGTACGGTGGGTCTAACTTTTACGACTACCACAAAAGGATGCGGCAACGTTTGCACAGTTTAACATAAGAATAGATTGGAGTCATATGGACACCGAGTTATTCTGTCGCCACTTTGCCAGGCTAGTACAACCAGCGTGCGCCATCTGCGCATCAAACGCACACACTACCAACTTGTGCTCCAGCGAGCCCAGTTTTCCCAACACCAGCTACTCATCCCCTAGTATCAGCAGGTCAGAACAGAAAGGTTTAAGGGATAAACCTGGTAGACCAATAGTGTTCTTGGGGAAAGCACAGTTGTGCAGCAATTTTAATGCAGGAGGCTGCAGTTTCAGCTCTTGCAGATTGTTGCACGTCTACTCGATTTGCTACCAAGCTCACGCCAAGACCATGTGCCCAAACCACCTTTTCCCGACGAAATGACTAACCAAAATTCAAGTTGACACCCTAGCTTTCTACCTAAATGCACACCCCTCACAGGCGTTAGTGCAATTTCTAGTCACAAGATTCACACTACGTTTTCACAAAGGGTTGATCACACTCCCCACAGGCACACTAGAATGTAACAACCTACAGTCGGCCACTTCAGAACCAACAGTAGTAGACAACTTACTGTAGTTGGAAACGGAGAAAGGATTCATGCTCGGGCCATTCCTAAACTCGCCATTTACGTCCTGGCGCACCAATCCCTTGGGCATAGCTACGGGAAAATACAACAATAAAAAAAGATTAATAATCGATTTGTCTGCTCCTCATTCTGTCGCCATACCTAGCCTCAACTCACTCATACCATCCGAGGAGTATTCACTGCGGTATGCCACAATAGCAGCCATACAGGCAATCTTAAAGGCTGGGGTAGCAGCTTGGATCAGCAAAACCGACATATCCAACACATTCAAGCTGCTTCCCATACAGGGAACACTATTATAAACGCTAACCATCTAACATTCAGAGCCAAAAGTAGCCCCAAACACTGAGTAGGCTCCTGTTGAACGTCACGTAATACACTATCAGGATTATTTCCTCACATTAGAACACTCCAATACCACACCACAGAGCATGGCGAAGACACTAGCACTATTTTCCGCACTAGGAGTCCCAGTAGCAGCCAAAAAAACTGTAGGTCCCACCACCAACTTAACATTTCTAGGGAAACACTTAGACAAAATGCAAGCGAGTCTCCCAGATGACAAGGTTCAGAGGATCAAGGCAGAGGTTGTGGAGTTTCTCACAAGAGGGATTACCTCTAGGAAAGATCACTGCTTGGGTCCCTGAACTTTGCAAAGAGGATAATTCCACAAGGAAGAGTGTTTATCTCAAGACTCCTTAAACTCTTACCAAACATACCCCACAATGATAGCATCATCACAATTGACGGCCATGCTAGGGCAGATTTGATGTGGAGAGAATTCCTTACACATTGGAACAGGGTAAATCTTTTCATCCCTCCATTAACAGAAAACTCCCCTGTTTTGTGGACAGACACAGCAGCACACACAGGGTTCGCATCAATTTTTGGCGATGAATGGCTCAGGGACAAATGGCTAATAGAAACGACTACTCTTGCTTCCTTTAACAGCACTTCTGCCCTGTTTGAAATTTATCCAATAGTGGCAGCAGCACTAGTGTGGGGCCACCAGTGGGAAGGGAAGACCATAAAATGCTTCACCGACAACATGGCAGCGAGTAACATTATCAACAAAGGCAGGTCATCTTTCCTCACAATCGTGAGTCTAGTTAGGAGACTCACATGGCTAGCAGCATCACACCAATTCCACTTGATATGTGAACACATACCGGGCATACACAACACAGCAGCTGATGCCCTTTCTTGTTGCAATCTGCAGGTTTTCTTCCAACAACATCCTTCAGCCAACAGAATACCAAACAGGTCACCACTATTCCAGGAACTCATCCTGGACTAACAACACTAATGGCACACGGGAGAATGCTGGCTCATACAGCATTATCGGCTAACACAAGACGGTCATACAATCGAGCACTCACTTTATTTTACAAGTTTACCACAGAATACCCAATACGAAACCAGTTCACACTAGATACTATGGTGGCCTTTACCTCTTTTTGACACCTAAATCTAAAACTCGTTCACAATACCATAAAACTCTAACAGGTATACAATACCATGTCACAAACACATACCCCAGCCACAGTACCTTCCTATCATCAAACCTAATTAAAAACATATTAAAAGGTGTCCTAAGGTTGGAAGGCCCCAAAACCACAAGACGACAACCAATAGACGAGGAAAAGTTCAGAGCCTTATCCGACATGTTAGACTCACAACCCTTTAAAACAGAAACAAACAACACCATTAAAACCGCTATGTTTGTGGCATTATACGGGTTTCTACGGCCTAACGAATTTACAGTAGGGAACATCAGTGACACCACCAATATGCTCACAGTGGGAGACCTAAACAAAGTATGGATCACTACATTTTGACCCTACACACGACAAAAATGAACCAAATGGGGCCACCCGTGCACATACCACTATTCCCCACAGGCAACAAATGGTGCCCGGTTAAGTTACTAGACCAATCACTTTCAGCCCGTACAGGTCAAGGCAAGGCCGCTCCTCTTCTTCGCTTACACGGCAACCCACTGACAACGTCCAAGTTCATGTCATACATAAAACCCTAATCACAAAATTAGGGAGCGATCCAACAGCCTTCACGGGCCATTTGTTTCGTATAGGAGCAGCAACCGATATACATAATTAACGGACTGGGACAATGGAAAGCATTGGCTTAAAATTTATATATACCACAACCAGATAAAGAGCTAAGACAACCAGATAAAGCGCTAAGACAAGCCTTTCAAGAATTAGCTAGTTAAGTATACAGTCATGTTCACATGTATATTGTAACAGTTTATTACGTATTAAAGTGGCACGGTTAAATATCCTTTTTGCCCCCTTTATTTACAGGCCTACCCGAACATCGGTTTCGGCACACCACAACTGACTTTAATTAATTATAAGGTATCAACGTTTATACGGCTTATTTCTCTGACCACAAATGGGAAGGCGGAGCCTGGAGTTGTGGGAGGGCATTGACCATCCTATATATGCTCAAACCTACCTCCATACTGGGCTGACGTTCACTGGTCACCCCACCCACCACTCTCTCTATTCAATTACATCTTGGTGGCCCCTCTTTATTTACAGGCCTGCCCGAACATTGGTTTTGGCCCACCACAACCGACTTGTTTTGTGGTAACGTTAATACGGCTTATTTCTCTGAGTATATATAATTTGCTAAATGAAGCCAGCACTCACGGACTTGTAAAAAAACCAAAAGGGTTTTAATCCATAGAACTTGTCCACGTTTCAGTTTACATCAGCAAACTTTCATCAGGACATCAATAGCATGTGTTGTAACTAACTGGCTATAAATAAGGAGAGTTCACTTACTCAACTTCAATCACCTGTGTGTCGGTGTGTACCACTTCCCCATGCACATGTGTGCAATCAAACCTCTCCCCCTGTGATGTCATGCTATCTGGAAAGAACCAAGCAGTCACGATGGTGATGGACAAACAACTCACTCAGTGGAGCTTAGCTCCATATTCATAACTATAATGATAGCTTCTGTCCCCCCCCCGGCCCCCACCCCTGCGTGGTGGGTGGGGGCCCTAATAAAACAATAAGATCACATACTGTCCTCCCCCCTGGCTCCCATCCCTGCGCGGTGGGTGGGGGCCCTAATAAAACAATAAGGGGGGGACCTACTGTCCTCCCCCCTGGCCCCCACCCCTGCGCGGTGGGTGGGGCCCTAATAAAACAATAAGGGGGGGAACCTACTGTCCTTCCCCCCTCCCCCCACCCCTGTGCGGTGGGTGGGGGCCCTAGTAAAACAATAAGGGGGGGACCTACTGTCCTCCCCCCGGCCCCCACCCCTGAGCGGTGGGTGGGGCCCCCAGTAAAACAATAAGGGGGGACCTACTGTCCTCCCCCCCTGGCCCCCACCCCTGAGCGGTGGGTGGGGGCCCCAGTAAAACAATCAGGGGGGGACCTACTGTCCTCCCCCCCTGCTCACTGTTTAGTAGACATGCCCCTACTCGCGGTATAGCGAGTAGGGGCATTTGGGAGATTTTAATCTCCCTTGTGCTATTATGGGGGTCATATTGACCTCCATAGAGTGAGAGGGGGACCTGGGGGGGCTTATGAAGTGGTGGGGAGCACTGCTCCCTGCCGCTTCTATAGTTACATATTACAAGGAGGGAGCTGCACGCCGGTAGCTCCCTCCTTGTAATAAACTGAACGAACACACATACACTGATACTCAGATACACTGATACATAGTGTTTGTTTGTTCAGCTGATATTTCTATTCACTCATTCGTCTGTCTGATGAATGAATGAATAGATGAAATTCCAGTTCGCATGTCCGGGTGTTTCACTGGGCATGTGCGGGAATCTCAGTGTCTGCCTAGTGTGGGCTGATGACGTGTCCCACAGGGACTTCACCTACCCACACAAAGATGGTGGCGCCCTGAATCAAGATCGGGGCAGAAAATAAGGATTAAAAAATAGGTAATGTGGGGGGCTTAGGGGCACTTGGGGGTGACTAGTGGGTCAATTGGATGTAGTGGAGGCGGGAGGGGGGTTAAAAAAAAATGGGATTCGGCATGACAGTGCCGCTTTAATTCATTTAGGACTGATACAAGACACCATTTGTTTCCTGTGGGGTAAAATGGAATTTCTACTGCTGGACCTATTTGTTTAGTTTTGCTGTGTTTGATGATACTCTTGTAATGATCTCCTGTTCTAATGAGATCTCTCAATTTCAAACATTGTGGTGCCCCCACTGAGGAACCTATGACAAATTTGCGGGTGTGCGTAAGAAACCATAAAAGGCAATGTAGATGGCTGCTTTAATAACGGAATTGTTTTTTGAGTCAAATGGTTTGCTGTCTAGCATGTCGGATAAGGCTCTGGACCTGGGGGCCGTCAATAGGTTGTCGTTTAGGTGTGTACACCCGTCCTACATGCTGAATACCCTTTAGTATATTTTTTATGGGATAAGTGGACATGAATGGTTTGTAGTCTGGGTAAAGAGTTAGGTATTTGTGCTGAATACCTGCTAGGTATAGTTTTATGGTATTGTATGAGAGTTTATGGGAAAGGTGGCAAAATGGAGCGAACGCCACCATTGTATGAAAAGAGTATGAAGTCGGAAACAGATAAGTAGCGGTGAATCTAGTGAACAGTGTCATAGCTCTGTTGTAATTTTTTTGTGTGTTATGAGACATGCTGCCAGAGCCAATCACCTGCTGTGCTCCACTATGTGACCTAGTCCAGAATCAGGTCTGAGAATGCTTGAGTGTTGAAAGGAAGCGGCCTGGCTGTTGGGTGAAGGTTGAAGAAAGCCTGTAATTGAGAGCGGGATAAAGCGTCAGCGGCTAAGTTTCAACAACCCAGAATGTGCTCGCACACCAGGAAGAATTGATTTGTGGCCACCAACCATGTCAACCATCTAAGCAGCTTCATGAAAATGAGTAATGAGGAACGGCCTTTGTCGATAATATCACAAGCCGCCAAATTATCTGAGAAATATTTGACATACTGCCCTTTCCATAAGGCTGCCACAATAGGATAGATGTCAAAGAGAGCGGAAGTCTCCTGAAAAGCTGGTAAACCATCTGTCACCAAAAATGGCAGCAAAGCCTGTGTGTGCAGCCGCATCGGTCAAAATAACTGGAGAATCAACGGACAATGGGGGAACAAACATAGATCTGCCATTCCAATTGTCTAAGAACTGCTGCCACATGACTAAATTGGCTCTGGCATTTACATCCAGGGTAATCTTGCTGAGGCTATCCGGGCCACCAGGTAGGAGGCACAATAGTCTAGAAATAAATGATCAACCCTGCGGGATGATCCGCATGGCAAAGTTAAAAGTGCACAATAAAGATTGCAAGTCTTTTTGTGAACAAGCTCCAATCCTCATAAATTCATGCACGTCATTTTTGATTCTCAGGAGCTTGTCCACAGGGATGCTAGCCTCTATGAGGACTATGTCTAACTGTATACCCAGAAATACCAGGCAAGTGGTGGGTCCTGCGGTTTTGTCTAGTGAAAGTGGATTAGTGGAGTGTGAAATTTTTCTTTTTGTTTTCATGTTTAAATCTTTATTTCACTTTTTCAAATTAGAGAAAAAACACAACAAACCAAAAAAAGTAAACAAATAAAATAAATAAATAATATAAAGAAAGAGAAAAATACCATTCACAATGCAAGATAATCTGTTACCATCTTTTACATCTTACAATCTCTTCTGCCTTATTTTCGGCTTCAGTAACACTTTTTTTTTATATCTTTACATCACTGAATTCTTATTTACATTAGGCATTTCTTTTTTATTCCTTCTGATATACTTTATACATATCCTGATTCTTGTATTAAATTATGTTTTTATCCCTCCTTCTGTCAGGATGGTATCCGACAACTATGATTTATCTTCCCTTTGTTTCTGTTCCTTGAAAAATAAGTTCCAGCTCTCAACCACTAGTGGCCTCCCTAGCCACTAGTCACCTCAGTCCTCACCTGCCTAGGACTAATAACTTGCTTCAGCTACATAAGGCAACACCTGCCTCTGTTATCAGCCTTCTACTGTTACCAGCCTGCCTCTGTAACCAGCCTGCTATTGATACCAACCTGCCTTTGTTTCAAACCTACTTGGCGATCAGAGACTTTCTTTATTTGCAAGTATCCTGTTTTGTGGCATATTGCCTAAAGTCTGTTTTTCCTCAATTTGCATAATATGTCTAAAAGCACAAATAATGTCTCAAATAACAACCCTGGCATAAGTCTCCTATCTGACCTTCACAAGATCATGACACCTTCTCTATAAAGAAGAAAAAAATTTTTTTATTTAATTTATAAAATTTCATATCAAACGTCTATATCAATCTGTTCCTGCTGCTTGAATCTCAATCACTGTTCTCGTTCTCTTTCCCTCGTCTCCCTTCCCTTCCCTCTTCCTTCGTTGTTTTATATCACCTACATTTTATTAGCTATCTGTATTAATGAAGCTATTTTGCTTATTTCTTTCCCCTTATTTTCTCTTAATTTCCTCTCATTTCATTTCCACCTCGCCCAAATTTTATCATAAATATCTTGTTTGCCTTTTAGCCTATATGCCATTTCCTCATAGATTTTGGTAGTAGAGATCTTTTCCTTTATTATACTTAATGATGGCATCTGTTTTGTTTACCATAAATTGGCTCTAGCATTTTTCGCTCTGAGATATGTATAAAGTTCCCTGTTATGAAGATCGTATTTAACTTGTATAACTGGGAATTGATGTATAGCTGAGCCTGCTATTAGATGTTGGGTTTATGTCGGGAGTGTGAAATTTAAATACAAAGTGGCGACAGAATAGTTCGGTATCTAACTGGCTCCAGTCCGAACGAAGGTTGAACTGGGCCAGTGCTGCTGCTGCTTTAGCAGAAAAAGATAATGATAGTCATAGAATGCATGACCACTGTATTTGTGCCCCAAGTTCACCATTTTGTGTGGATACAGATCAATCTCCTCTCTACTATGAGGGTACTGTGAACAAATTACGTCCCTATAAAGCCGAAAGTCAATACGAACTCTGGGATTGAAAGTTTTTTGTTTAACTTCGGATCTCTGGCTTTGAGAAGGAGCAAAAATGTCACCGTAGCAGAATGCTTTGTTCTCAACTATGTCTTGGGAAGAGATAAGCAGAGACACGAGTTTAACATCTTCCCCATCTAGAATGTCTTTATGTAGAGCAGTGGGCACCAGGTGTGAAGGAGTTATAATGTGAGTGGATGTGGCTGTGGGGAGAGTAGTTAGAGTGATGTTACCCTGCGAGCCTGGTTGGGGAGCAAGCGACTCAGGCGAGACAATAGTAGTAGGAGGGGTACCCGCAGTAGGGGTTTCCAATTTCTCAAGTCTCTGGTTGTCCAAGTGAATGGACGTCATCAAGGAAGAGATCATTGAATGCATTTCAGCTAAGTTCTCAGCCATGTTTCCATGTGGAGGAACTCTGTCTTGGGGTGCCTGGCTTAGCTGATAAGAAACGATACAGCTCTGCCTTCCTGACTGTAGCTGAGAAAGGGATGCCTCGCCTACGCAGCTCAGCTGAAATTTTTGGGATAGTCCAAGAACTAAGTGAACCCGGGGTGGCCAGATATTGAATCTCCACGGGGGAGGTAGGTCTGGCTGGTGTGCCCATCGTAGCTGGGGAATCCGGGAGACAGATATTCTCCAATGTCAGAGGCCTGAGACATGCTGTGTAATAGAAGAAGAATATACTATGACTTAGGGGAAATAACTTCTCACCATAAACTAGTAGCACTGGCTTGCTATCCAAATGCCCGAAGGCAAAGCAATTACCTAATCGGGGGAGGGTGAGGCCCTGCTAATTGCCAAGTGGCATTTGAGAGGCGCTATCTATGAGTGGGATACTGAACGAACCATGATGTGGTGGGGAGTAGGCCTCTCAGTGACGTAAAAGATAAAAAATAGATGGCCATGTCAGTTGAGGCCCTCACTAATGACTCCTAGTTGGGGTTGTACCTCCGTGGTGACGTGGGAAAGACCATACAAATGGTTGATGCCTCGGATAGACTTACTACTGACATTGAAGCCAGTTCCTCTATGCCTGCTATGAATGGGAATAAATATAGCGTATTTAGAAAGGGCAGATATACTGTACTTACCTGGTCATGAGGTAAGAACTGTCTGGATAAAACTCGTCCAGGGCAAGTATACCTATGGAGTGATATATACAAGGGACTACTGAATACCATATAGACCATGACGTTGTAATAAGCGACCTAACCTATAAAAGGTAAGTGCTTGCAAACTCCCCAAAAGGGGGAGGAATTGACAGCATGCACTATACTAATTTTTGGAAAATCATGAATAACCTTGTTATACCTTAACAGGGAGCAGAAACAGGATAAGACATGAAAGGTGTTTCCTGTTTTAGTTCTTCAACTAATGGGTACCGTTGTATGATCTAAATATAAAGCAATATATTGTAGTCAATACCTTGCTTACATAAATTAATTAACATCATGACAGGGAGGCACTCGAGTTGTGCTAGGTATGTTGGTGAAAATAAGTGAGTGTGAGTGTGTCTATAACACGCTTTTGGGGATGGTGTATGGTGAGTGTGGCGGAACCGACCTCGCCACTGGGCATTGGAGAAGACTGATTTCCAGCCTCCTGCCCTGTTACTATGGCCCCATGTAAGAGGGGCATCAATGCGCCTCTTCCTGTTTTGCTCTGAAGGAGTCTGCTGGAGTGCTTGGAGTCCTCAGGAAGCGCTAGGAGCATCCTTCAACTGAGGTACCAAGTCGGGGTGCCCGTCAATCCATTACATTGGTGGAAGCGGCGGGATGGCATCCTGGTGTGAGAGGAACAGCACCCTGGAGACACCGTAATTAATATATAGCGGTATAGAGCCAGCGAATCCCTGGACAGCGCTCGAGGTGGAAGATGAGTTTAACCAGAAGTTACAGAGCAGCTTTGCCCCACTGGATAAGCCTATAGCAGAGGCAACCAGGTTGGCATGCAGAGAGGACGCCCGACAGGAGATGTGGGAAG
>OW240914.1:245703917-245722178 GCA_933207985.1 Pelobates cultripes
AAACCCTAGAGGGTGTCCAGCGTTGGCGGGGTGAGCGTCTCCCCAGCAAGGAGCAGCGACTACAAGCCCGAGTGGCACTACGAATGCCAATGATTGGAGACCAGCCCACGGAGGAGTTGGTGATCCAGCTTGATTCACTGGCATGGAGGGAACTGGGTCTCGATGATGCGTACCAAGCGCTACGTTGGTACACGGTTCAGCGTGTTCCCGGACTGGCCAAATTTGACAAACCAGAGGGCAAGGATTACAATGGTCCTGGTTTATTGTGGGGGGCCTTTGCAGAACTGGGCTTTGGGAGTGCGGCCGAGTCACGACTTTGGGACATATTTGCCTACAGAGAGGCCATGCTGGACCTCCCTATGGCTGAAGACCTAAGGCCAGACCTGATTGAATTGGCTGCCCAGGAATGGGAACTGGAGCAGGACTACCAGCACCTGATCAGCTCACCCTATACCCTGCAGGTACCACCAGAGCAGGGGGAGTTCGAACAGGATTATGCCCTTTTATTTGATGCAGTAACACTGCCTGTTTCTAACCTGATGGGGCTTATGGACTGTACACCATTGGGAGCATTGAGTTTCCCAACAACTAAGCCCGTCATCAGGAGACCTGGGGTCTGTACCACCTACATCCCAACCAGACCCAGAGGTGGGAGACCTTATCAACTGGTGCTGGGAAGACCCTCAGCTGACAGGTGGAGGGAAGACCAAGATCTCTCCACCGACCCTACAAAGATGCTGGGCAGCCGGCCCAGATCTCCAACCACAGATAGATATGGTAGGAGTAGGGACAGTCAGTCCCTCTCCACAGTGTCCAACCCAGGGAGAGGAGAATGCTGTCCTCCCTCTCCAGCAGCCAAGTGTGATGTTGGGAGAAGAGACAGGCGGTCTCTCTCCCCAGCGGCAGAGTGCCTTACAGAAAGGGGAGACAACCGGTCTCACTCCCCAGCGGATGAATGTGACAGTGTATTGGGAGAAGAGACAGTTGGTCTCTCTCCCCAGCAGCTGAGTATGCTATTGGAAGGGGAGATGGTCGGTCTCACTTCCCAACAGCAGCACGAGTTATTGGGAGAAGAGACAGTTGGTCTCTCTCCCCAGCAGCAGAGTGTATTACAGGAAGGGGAGACAGTCGGTCCCCCTCTCCAGCATCGGAGAGAGTGTCAGGAAGAGGAGCCGGTTACCACCTCTCCCCAGCCGCAGCCTATTCCCCAAAGGGGAGACCTTATTCTCCCAGATGGGGCAGATGGGACCGCGGTCTCTGCACCCGATCTACAGGGGTGCGGGATAGCCTGCCCAGATCCCCAGCAGCAGGATTGTTTATCAAAAGGGGAGACAGTTGGTCTCCCCCTCCAGCAGCAGCACGGGGTCCAGGGAGAGGAGCCTACCACCCCCTCTTTACAGCTAGACTCCAACCAGACTACTCCAGCTGAAGTGCTGGCACCTGGGCAGAGTACCGCTGGTCTCTGCCCACTCAGAAACCCACAGATCCGGAGTACCCTTACCCCACACAGCCATGATGGAGCCCCTGGACAAAGACTGGCTGCACGTTTCCCCAGGTGCAGTAACTTTTCATTGTGGGTGGGCTGCACTACTGACTATGTTTTGTTGGTGGGTTGCTGGACTAACCAAGGCACTGACCGACAGGAGGCCAGATACCTTGTTAGTCTTTTTGGGAAAGGGGAGAAATGTGGTGGAAAATATACAATAGAGGTGCAAATATATATAATAAAATAATAAAAAATAAGAGCAGCTACTCGCATCCACTAGCGACTATGAATGAGTGTAAGCTCAAAGGTTAGACAAAGCGTGAGCGCTCTTTACTCATAAAACATTTTGAAGATATAAATAAACCAATAAAACAGTATTTTATACCAAGAAAATTATATATAAAAAAGAAAAAATAATAACAAATATAAATAACAGATCAAAGATGACCTAAACCTGCTGAGATGAGTATAAAAAACAATGTATCCCTTAAAAAGAGTAAATATAAATCTACAAAATTGCAAGATACACAACTGAGTCAGAAGAGTTAACTCAGACACTAGGTAAAAAATAACAACAAAGTGTCAGAGTATTATCCCCAGTATTAAACTCAGAAACAAATATAACAACTGTAACAAATGATACAAAACTAGGTATGTGCTGTAAAATACCTTTCCTCGGTGTGGGCCCCCCACCGAGGTACATAAAAAATAAATAAAAAATGATGAGTGGTGCGAGCTGGAGGCGGTGATGATATGCTTCAAGAGATGTTAAAGTCCAGCGAAAGGCACACAGGATTCCTCAAAATGCTATGAAGTATATCGCGGTCGGGATCTTCAAAAAAGACCGCGATATATACAGAATTCACTCACTGCCGCCGCTCTCAATAGCTTCGATGCCAGGTAAGTTCATCCGATGGGGAAAAAAACCGCCAAAGAACAAAACCGCTTCCTGCTCTCACTCCTCAATCACAGCAGGTGTAAGTTCATCCGATACACCCGTCTACGCGTTTCGTCCCTCCCACGGGACTTTTTCAAGACAGGAACTGCAGTGTGAAATAACCCAATATATATACCCCACCATCAAATAAAGCAGGATTGGATTCACTTGCATATACATAGCAAATCTTAACAAGGTATAGATGAGATTAAATATAAAAGAAATAAATATAAGATCATTCAAAAATAAAACCTAATATTCAGGTCAGGCAACAGATACAAAACACAATATGTGTAACATATATACCCCACCCCTCCCTCCCCCCAAAAAAACACAGAAATGCAACATATTAAAGATTATTATTATTTTTTTTTTTTATAAAATAAAGGGACAGCAATTATCTGTAATATCTCAAAATAATTCTAGTTCCTCATTTAAGCCATTAGGTGACATAGAGTTCAGCTTAAAGATCCACACTGATTCAGCCTTAATTAATTCACGTTTTCTCTTCGCTTCATCCTGATGGAAGGGGATATGTACTATTCCCATTAATTTAAGACCAACAGGATTATTATCATGAAAGATAGTAAAGTGGCGGGCCACCGGGGATCTACTGTCATTACGTAATATGGCTGTCCTATGTTCACGAAATCTACATTTCAAGGGTCTGGTAGTTTGACCCACATATTGCCGTCCACAGGGACAGATAAGGAGATATACCACAAAAGAAGTGTTACAAGTAATTGATGACTGCACAGAAAAGATCTCAGTACTATTAAACGAACTAAACGTGGATTGTTGATGACAAATAAATCCACAAGTTAAGCATTTAGCATGACCACAACGCTTATTAGCTGCAGCCTCTTGGCAGACTCTCTGGTGTCCTACATTTTGACAGTGCAGTTTCGAAGGAGCTAGGATGTTTTTCAAATTAGGGGCCCTTCTAAAAGTAACCCTGGGAACCTTTGAAATACAGAAAGACAACCAAGGGTCACTGGTCAATATTGGCCAATATTTGTCAAAAACTCCTATAATCTTATCAAAACCTATATTGAAGGTAGTGGAAAATATGGGTGTTTTGCCTGTGCCAACCTCTTTGGTACTAATATTAAATTTTGCTTTTTTCAAAGACTGGTCACAGGACCCACCCAAAAGTTCAAGGATCTTAAAATGTTCACTAGAGTGATGTTCTTGTCCTCTATATAAAGATGATAAAGAGGAATTCATCGTAAGCAAAGTTTTGTTGTGGGCCTCTGACCGTGGTATCATCCCGAACCTGAGACCTTTCAAATAAGCCTCCAGAATAATCCTCAGAGGATAAGCTTTCTCTACAAAACGCTGGGAAAGCATTAGTGCCTCTTTTTCATAATCACACATAAAAGAGCAGTTGCGTCTGATTCTAGTGAACTGCCCCGAGGGGATATTCTGGATCCACGTGGGATGATGCCCACTTTTGGCATGTAGATACCCATTAACATCCACACTTTTCTGATAGGTCTTGGTGATAATTTTACCCTCAACCCCAATAAGGGTGAGATCCAGAAAATCTATAGTAGATTTATGTTGTTTATGTGTAAAAGAGAGGCCCCACTGATTATTGTTAAGGAAACTCATAAAGTCCTCTACTTCACCCCAATTACCCTTCCAACGTTGTTGATTTCCATCTACAACGTTTTGTTCCACATCTACCGTCCTTCTTGAAGGATACTGGACATGTGTTGTCCATTGTTAATGAGTTAGAGTGGAAAGAACATTATTGTTGGCTCACGATTGATGTGGAAGCCCTATACTCTAATATAGATCATGTTTTGGGTTTAAAAGCCCTTATTTGGTATTTGAATTCTGATCCCCTGCTTCCAGCTCAACAGTCTGATTTTGTTATCAGGTTTACCGAATTTATGCTGAAACATAATTATTTTGAGTTTAATGGCAAGTTTTTTGTACAGACCAAAGGAACCGCGATGGGGGCGAGTTTCGCCCCATCCTATGCCAATTTATTTATGGGCTACTGGGAACAAGTTACGATCTTTGCCAACCAGTTTTGGATGGGGCGTCTCGCCCTCTATCGTAGGTTCATTGATGACATCCTCATTATTTGGAAGGGTAATTGGGGTGAAGTAGAGGACTTTATGAGTTTCATTAACAATAATCAGTGGGGCCTCTCTTTTACACATAAACAACATAAATCTACTATAGATTTTCTGGATCTCACCCTTATTGGGGTTGAGGGTAAAATTATCACCAAGACCTATCAGAAAAGTGTGGATGTTAATGGGTATCTACATGCCAAAAGTGGGCATCATCCCACGTGGATCCAGAATATCCCCTCGGGGCAGTTCACTAGAATCAGACGCAACTGCTCTTTTATGTGTGATTATGAAAAAGAGGCACTAATGCTTTCCCAGCGTTTTGTAGAGAAAGCTTATCCTCTGAGGATTATTCTGGAGGCTTATTTGAAAGGTCTCAGGTTCGGGATGATACCACGGTCAGAGGCCCACAACAAAACTTTGCTTACGATGAATTCCTCTTTATCATCTTTATATAGAGGACAAGAACATCACTCTAGTGAACATTTTAAGATCCTTGAACTTTTGGGTGGGTCCTGTGACCAGTCTTTGAAAAAAGCTAAATTTAATATTAGTACCAAAGAGGTTGGCACAGGCAAAACACCCATATTTTCCACTACCTTCAATATAGGTTTTGATAAGATTATAGGAGTTTTTGACAAATATTGGCCAATATTGACCAGTGACCCTTGGTTGTCTTTCTGTATTTCAAAGGTTCCCAGGGTTACTTTTAGAAGGGCCCCTAATTTGAAAAACATCCTAGCTCCTTCGAAACTGCACTGTCAAAATGTAGGACACCAGAGAGTCTGCCAAGAGGCTGCAGCTAATAAGCGTTGTGGTCATGCTAAATGCTTAACTTGTGGATTTATTTGTCATCAACAATCCACGTTTAGTTCGTTTAATAGTACTGAGATCTTTTCTGTGCAGTCATCAATTACTTGTAACACTTCTTTTGTGGTATATCTCCTTATCTGTCCCTGTGGACGGCAATATGTGGGTCAAACTACCAGACCCTTGAAATGTAGATTTCGTGAACATAGGACAGCCATATTACGTAATGACAGTAGATCCCCGGTGGCCCGCCACTTTACTATCTTTCATGATAATAATCCTGTTGGTCTTAAATTAATGGGAATAGTACATATCCCCTTCCATCAGGATGAAGCGAAGAGAAAACGTGAATTAATTAAGGCTGAATCAGTGTGGATCTTTAAGCTGAACTCTATGTCACCTAATGGCTTAAATGAGGAACTAGAATTATTTTGAGATATTACAGATAATTGCTGTCCCTTTATTTTATAAAAAAAAAAAATAATAATAATCTTTAATATGTTGCATTTCTGTGTTTTTTTGGGGGGAGGGAGGGGTGGGGTATATATGTTACACATATTGTGTTTTGTATCTGTTGCCTGACCTGAATATTAGGTTTTATTTTTGAATGATCTTATATTTATTTCTTTTATATTTAATCTCATCTATACCTTGTTAAGATTTGCTATGTATATGCAAGTGAATCCAATCCTGCTTTATTTGATGGTGGGGTATATATATTGGGTTATTTCACACTGCAGTTCCTGTCTTGAAAAAGTCCCGTGGGAGGGACGAAACGCGTAGACGGGTGTATCGGATGAACTTACACCTGCTGTGATTGAGGAGTGAGAGCAGGAAGCGGTTTTGTTCTTTGGCGGTTTTTTTCCCCATCGGATGAACTTACCTGGCATCGAAGCTATTGAGAGCGGCGGCAGTGAGTGAATTCTGTATATATCGCGGTCTTTTTTGAAGATCCCGACCGCGATATACTTCATAGCATTTTGAGGAATCCTGTGTGCCTTTCGATGGACTTTAACATCTCTTGAAGCATATCATCACCACCTCCAGCTCGCACCACTCATCATTTTTTATTTATTTTTTATGTACCTCGGTGGGGGGCCCACACCGAGGAAAGGTATTTTACAGCACATACCTAGTTTTGTATAATTTGTTACAGTTGTTATATTTGTTTCTGAGTTTAATACTGGGGATAATACTCTGACACTTTGTTGTTATTTTTTACCTAGTGTCTGAGTTAACCCTTCTGACTCAGTTGTGTATCTTGCAATTTTGTAGATTTATATTTACTCTTTTTAAGGGATACATTGTTTTTTATACTCATCTCAGAAGGTTTAGGTCATCTTTGATCTGTTATTTATATTTGTTATTATTTTTTCTTTTTTATATATAATTTTCTTGGAATAAAATACTGTTTTATTGGTTTATTTATATCTTCAAAATGTTTTATGAGAAATGTGGTGGAACCAGCCTCGCCACTGGGCATTGGAGAAGACTGATTTCCAGCCTCCTGCCCTGTGACTATGGCCCCATGTTGAAATGCTTGATTTTCCCCTGCAAAGACTCGAAAGACGGGTCATTCGGTACTTTCCCTATGTGAGCAGTGTTACCCCAGATAGCTATGCCATGGAGCCCATTCGTATAACGAAAGACTATGTGAAAGACTTTGGCTCCATGGCAATTGAACTGTATGATTGTGATCTGAGCGCCATTCAGTAATAATGTGCGCTCAGATCTAAGCTATCTGGGGATATGTTGAATGTACCTGTTTTATGCAATAGCTGTACAGTTATATATTTTTATGTATTTTATTGTATTTTGCTACCATGTGGCTAATGGAGTTTTGCCTCTGTCCTTGGAGATAATTGAATTACTTCCCAATTATCTCCAGGATAGAAGACTCTATGAAACTGGTTTTGGGCAGAAAAGCCATGCTTCATTTGGTCACAAAGGACGTTGATCTAACTTTTGACCCACTGGACCAATTTGTATGATTTTGACATATGTGTGTATTTGGAGTATGCTGATTCTGAAATGTAAGTTTATGTGAATGTGATGTATACTTTTAGAGTTATGAATATTGTGTAAAACTGTGTATTTTCCTGCCTGTGATAATTAAGTTAGACCATTGTGTTCAGTAATTATATCACAGGCAGAGGGGAGGATTTTGTGTGGGAGTGTCTGAGTGTATTGTACGTATTGATTGGTTGTTCTGCAAAACCCTGAGTACTATGTGTGTAGAATGTGAATAAAAGAGGCTGTATGTGCCAGTACAGACAGTTCTACTTCACCCTCAATTTTGAGTGCCGTCTCTTATTGGAGGAATCTGCTACAAGGGATTGCTATGCTCTGCATGTTCCCTTGCTATAATCACTCCTAAGCTCTTGTAAGAGCTTGTTCCTGTTTTGCTCTGAAGCAGTTTACGGTGGTTATGGTGTCTGCTGGAGTGCTTGGAGTCCTCAGGAAGCGCTAGGAGCACCCAGTCGGGGTGCCCGTCGCTCCGTTACAGTGAGACGTCCTAAGTGTGACTAAGGCAGGGTTACGTGAGTAAACAGACGCAAGAAACCTAGATGAGGGCCTGGCCTTAGGCTGAATAGCTGAATGGCCAAATGTACCTGAATATGATGTGCTCTCAGTAACAGAATATATCCAAAAGAGAGCCTACCGTAACGGATGAGAATCAACGAGCTGGAAAACAAACATAATAGGCCGGCTTAGGGGAGACCAAGTTAATAACCTGTTGAGAACATAATCATGACCACAACTTCCCTGAATACCTGATAGAAACCAGTAGATTGAGAGCGACCATAAGATCGTTTTAAGCCTGGAGGAGGGTTGAAGACACTGAAAAACTAAATTTGAGTCATACTATGATCATAGGTACTACCAGCAAATCCAACAACTAGAGGTTTTGTATATGTAGGTAACCCCTAATGAAGCCTAGCAGTTAGGCCCCATGTAATATTATACCACAGTATGACTATTACATAGATAATTTGAGTAACTGCATTTTATGTAATTGACGTTATTGGGGCGGTGGATAGTAATACAAATATATTCTAGACACTATTGGACAGGTGTGGTAGGTGCATAGATTCTGTGGATAATGCATCTGACCCAGTATATAAGTAAATAAGCTCCTGTATTAAAAGCAATCAAATTGTTAATGGGTAGAAAGAAATCAACTCTAAGAAATGATCCTGCTTTCATCAGAGCGTCAATAGCGACCTACAGTGTGTAACTAGTGACTGAAACTGAACCATGACATTGAATCAGGATTTTAACAAGATATGCATTTATTGATGTGTAAAATTTGTGGAATATAAAAGATGGCTCAGTTTACTGGGAGTGAGTCCAGTCAGACCAATGAAGTAGTGAACTGAGCAGCAATCAGCCGCCTGTGGGGTAGCACTAAGTGGCCGCGAGGGCCATTACCTTGACAGGCTTAACGCACCCCTGTAGCCATTCCGGGTGGAGGGAGGAGGGGGAGACCCTTGGCAGCGTCCTCTGAAAGTTACCTAGGGCACTGGGAGGTCCAGGAAGCAGTGTGGCGCTGGCCACGTTGATGTTGTAGCCGGGGTGGGAAGGAAGTGAAGTGGGGCAGAGAGATGGGGGGGTGCAGCTGCTTGTCCCTGCTTGCTAGGGAGAGCTTGAAAGGACCAGGAGGTCAGAGGAGTTGTGCGGTGCTGGCTGTGGCAGTACAGTCTGACCGGAACCGGAAGTGAGGGATTCTCCAAGGCAGTGCAATCAAGTGAAGACAGCTCTGAAGTGAGTGTTGGCTTGGTATTTAAGCCGGGTAACCCCTCCCACAAATACAGGCTATTAGCCTTAATACATATAAAGGAAAATTGTTTCATACTTGGGTATACCGCTTGGGTATTCCCCATGAGTAAATGCTGCCATGAATAATGGTCAGGAGAAAGGAAAATTGTTTCATATTTACCGTAATTTTCTTTTCCTGATTATTCATGGCAGCATTACGTTCCCATCCATATAATATAGGAGTTGTGAAGCTAGTTACAAAGACTGCCTGATTGGAAGGGGGAGGATCTATTTATACCAGTTTCAGAGTTCTATTTCCTGTCCTTTCTGCTGTAAAGGGAGGAGCTAACCCATGAGTAAATGCTGCCATGAATAATTATCAGGAAAAGAAAATTACAGTAAGTATGAAACAATTTTCCTTTTTCCTGACCACTATTCATGGCAGCATTTACTCATGGGGAATACCCAAGCGGTATATATCGAGGGAGGTACAGAGTTAAAAAACAGCTAATAGCTATAAAACCATTATTGAGCTGTATAAATCTTAGAAGACTTTACAAAGCGAAACAAGAATCAATAGGATATTTTCATAAAATCTAATCAGACAAGTTATTTTCCCTAGAGACTGCAAGGTCAACAACCTCCTGGCATTCAATATCTAAAATATCCTGAATAGATATAGATTTAGATAGGAATTAAGGCCATGATAGCATAAGGTAGAGAAGGATAATGTCATTCTGATATAAAATTTAAAACCAAATTGATGACATCATCAAATCAGTACCTCGACAAAGGCATAACTTACAGAGATCATACTGGAACAAGCAGATAATGTTGGATGATAACAGACACACCATGCTATTAAACACAGGGAGAATTACACTGAGAATCCTACTACTTACTGGATGTATTTATTAAATACGATTCAGACTGCTTCCTCTTGCCTACTTACCTGAAGATACAGGAACAAATCAATATCTAAACAGAAAAAAGTATACACACTAAAAGAGTATTTGGTGAAAAACGTATAACTGGAAGTGGTCCCAGGCACCTAAAACATATAGAGCCAAAACATAAAATGGAATACACCTCCCAATACTTGGGAATATATATATATATATATATATATATATATATATATATAACAAGCAAAACAACCTGCGATCAGGTAATTATCCGTTAATGGAATCTGTGGAATGGAATTAAGAAACTAGCATAGCATAATACAGTATTAAACCAAGTGAGTGATAGATGCAATAATAAGTGCACTCACAAACAAACGTGAAATCAGGCTTCTCACCCTCTCAGGGGTAATATGATGTATGATAAATATAAACTTGCGGTCTATTCCGATGGAGTATATGTAAATAAAGGAAATCAGATATAGTGAAGTTTGTTATAAGAATACAAAATCACAATTATTGGTCACACTTACAAATGAGGAAATTGAAAAGAGCGTATCTCTATACAACATGGAACTCCTGTACAGCGTGGAAACAGGTCCAGGAGAAAATTCAGGAACAAATAAATAAATAAAAACCACCAAATACAGGTAAGAACAAAATAAATTAAAAACATCAATTAAAAGTCCATATGAAAAATAATCCAACGCGTTTCGTCCAGTGAAATGTAGGACTTCATTAGGGATATTAATGTAGTTATCCTTATGGGTATATATAATGCCGGTGATTGCGGTTGATTCAGAACCTCCGGTGTTCGGCGTGCATGCCATCCGTGGAACGCAGAGAAGGGGAGGGAACCTTTCACGTTCCAATGGAGAGTTAGTTCCGTGAACATAAGACGCATGTGCGCGGCAAGCGCGCATGCGTATACGAGAAGACCAAAACCTGGAGGGGACAAAAAGCATAGGGCGAAAAAATTCTCCTAAACATCTGAAATACCTACATTAAAAAACAAGTGTGATTACAACATAGGGATTCACATATTACATAAAAATAAAAAGTAATAGACCAAAAATAATTAATTCCCAAGCGCCATCACCGGCATTATATATACCCATAAGGATAACTACATTAATCACCCTGATGAAGTCCTATATTTCACTGGATGAAAGGCGTTGGATTATTCTTACCTGTATTTGGTGATTTTTATTTATTTATTTGTTCCTGAATTTTCTCCTGGACCTGTTTCCACGCTGTACAGGAGTTCCATGTTGTATGGAGATACGCTCTTTTCAATTTCCTCATTTGTAAGTGTGACCAATAAATGTGATTTTGTATTCTTATAATAAACTTCACTATATCTGATTTCCTTTATTTACATATACACCATTGGATGAGACCGCAAGTTTATATTCATCATACATCATATTACCCCTGAGAGGGTGAGAAGCCTGATTTCACGTTTGTTTGTGAGTGCACTTATTATTGCATCTATCACTCACTTGGTTTAAAACTGTATTACGCTATGCTAGTTTCTTAATTCCTTACACAGATTCCATTAACGGATAATTACCTGATCTCAGGTTGTTTTGCTCGTTTTATATTTATTTCCACGTATTTGGAAGTGTTTTCCATTTTATGTTTTGGCTGTACAAATCAATATCTGCCTGTCAGAAAGAGGCAGAGCCTAGTGGAGAAATAAGAGTCTGTTATTAAAACACTGCAACAATGACCCTATGTTGCAAAAAATCAGACTCACAACAATACCTCCCACCGTGGATGAATTGATACAGTAATGATCAGTCACAGGAGAGGAATAAACCAATAACATGACTAGGCAAAGGCAAGAAGAATCATACACAGATTAGTTGAGGAAAAAAATGAATATTGGTATGAACCATAGAATTTGTGGCAACTATTAAATTATAAGGAGGCCAACCACGTCAGTACCTACATTTGTAAATAGTACAGATTATGCCAAACAGTATAATCAAATTTATTAGAGACTGTTGTGCAACATAAGTAAGAGATATGTAATAGGCAATATACTGATGGGAAGGTGATAACCAGAGGCACATTATACATTGTGGCAACAGACACATAATAAGCAGGATAGTAGAAGATATTCAGTTATCCTTATGAGAACAACAACCGCATACTTACTCTTACCTTATCTTCAGCTAGTGATGAAGTACTTATGGCAGAGCCTATGGTGATAATAAGCAGCTTGTTATATCTGCAAGATATCAACACCAATCCAAGCATATAATCCACAAGTATTAAATCAATGCAATGTTAGGAGTGACCATAACTTATACCGATCTACGTACAGGGACCATATAAAACATATCAGTCAAATGTTTGTCATCAACAAGCTGCATTACATTATATTATGCAGGACGAATCAACCACTTAAAGCCACACATTGGTTGCAAATTCCAGATATAAGGACACCTAGAAGAATCCCCATGAATATCAGAAGAGAGGCCTCTAATGGAACTACCTGTTCAGGGATTTCCTCTATTGTTCTGGTAGCAGGTGAATTTTACCTGAAATAGTAAACTTGGTTTAATGGTCTGTGAACTGGAAAGACCTCAAAATACTTGCAATACACAGTATCAAAGTTACCTGGAGCATATGAGCCTAAATGAATACCTTTATTGCAGAAAGGAAATTATAATGTTCCCCTTCACAACAGGGGAATCTGTCAGAAGTTTCTGATCATTAACTCCTTAAGAACCAAAAGCATGCCACCCCTGACATATACTAAAGTTATTGCCAAACTTACAGGTCCCCAAGGGATAAACGAGAATACTCAATATAAAATTCATGCTTTAATGAAATGAACTCCGATTTAACCCCTTCAGGACGCAGGACGGTCCTGAACCGTCCTAACGGAAAACAGGCGGCAGGAGCGATCGGAGATCACTTCCGCCGAAATCCTGTTGTTACTATCTGCCCGGCATCCCAGGCAGATAGTAACAGCCAATTGCGGCATGTGAGCGATCCGCGATCGCTCACAATTGGCTGGTGTCAAAGTGGGTGTTTATGGAGATGGTCAAGTTCCAACAACGGTGCCAAACACTCACTTTGACACTGATCTCTGCCACTCTCCCCTCTGTAGCGTTTTGTGAGAGGAGAGAGACAGAGATCGTGATAGTTTGTTGCAGCAGCTGTTCCAAAGAGAATTAAAAAGTATCACCAGTGAATAAAAATCCTATTTTAACCCCTTCCCTGTCAGATCTGTTAAAGACAGTGCATTTGTACTGTCTGTATTTTTTTTTTTTTGCCCTTAAGGGTTAACTTTATTTTAAAAAATCTGTGTCTTAGACTGTCTTAGTCTGTCGTAGTCTGTCGTAGTCTGTCGTAGTCAGTCAGTTTCCTTCCCCCAAATCTCCATTAGCTACACATTTGCCTTTCGTGTATACGAGGGGAAAGATGCTCAACTGAACCCTCCTGGCTGTCCTGACTCTCTGGGGACAAGTGGGAAACTTGTTTGGGACCTACTGATCCCCTTGTTCAATAAGGGTTACCACCTTTATGTGGACAATTTTTACAGCAGTGTCCACTTGTTTAAAATTCTTTATAGTTTGCAGACACTGGCCTGCGGCACTGTAAGAAGAAATGCCAAGGATTTCCCCAGACCTCTCATAGAGGCCAAATTAAAAATAGGTGAATGCAAAGCTAAAATTTAAGGACAGGAAGGATGTTCACATGCTAACAACCATCCATAACGAAGGCATGTCAGACGTCACTGTCCGAGACAGGGTACAGACAAAACCGGTGTGCGTCAGGGCTTATAACAGGCACATGGGGGGTGTTGATTTGGCTGATCAGCTGATGCAGCCATATCTTATCTTAAGAAAGACAAAAGCCTGGTATAAAAAGGTGGCTATCTACCTGTTGCAAGTAGCAACACATAATTAATTTTTACTTTTTAAAAAATGAATCCAGGAAGAACCACCTATCTCCAATTTCAGCTCAAGCTGATTTCCACAATAATTTATGGAGATGGTCAAGTTCCAACAATGGTGCAAGAGGAGTCTAGACATTTTATTTTTGAGATACCGCCAACACCAAAAAAAAGAAACCCCCAGAAACGCTGCCTGGTCTGTTATAAAAAAGGTAAAAGGACAGACACTGTCCCGATTGCCCTTCAAAACCTGGACTGTGTATTGGAGCATGTTTTAAGGTCTACCACACAGAAAATAAATTTTTTTAATACTTGTTCCTGATTTATTTTTTTTGTTTATTTTGAAAGCAGCAAATTTTTGTTAATCAGTATCCTTCCCCCAAATCTCCAGTTAGATTCTTTTTGCAGGAGTTAGTTTACAGATTGCTGCTAACAGAAGTTTTAGTCTCATTTAGTCTGTTTTTCTCAGTTTTAGTCTGTTTTTAGTATAAAATAAAAAAAAATTGTGTGTTAGTAACTCTGTGTTAGTCAGACTCTGACG
Organism: Pelobates cultripes; assembly: GCA_933207985.1. Lineage (NCBI taxonomy): Eukaryota > Metazoa > Chordata > Amphibia > Anura > Pelobatidae > Pelobates > Pelobates cultripes. The sequence goes on from OW240914.1 coordinate 245,718,353, forward strand.
CCTCTGACGCCACTGACACTGCGTCCGATTTTGACCCAGGTCAGTTTTCTGACATGTCATCTGTGTGTGAGCCGGCTGCAAAAAGAAGCTGTGCTTTCTCTGCTACGCCGAATGTGGAGGAGGAACGGGTTTATCCACAGTTAGCTGAGCCCCAAATCACCTCTTTTAGTGCCAACACAGGCATTAATGTCAATGTGGATGACTTCTCCCCTTTGCAATATATGGAGCTATTTTTAGGGGATACCATCTGGGAGGAGATTGCTCCCCAGACTAATTTATATGCTACCCAATTTATTGATACCAATCCAGATAGCTATGCAGTCAGGGAGGAGTGTGCTTGGCATCCCACAGATGTTGCTGAACTTAAAAAATTCTGGGCTCTTACAATTCTCATGGGGATTATAAAGAAGCCATCAATTCGCTCTTACTGGAGCACCAACCCAATCTGTTCTAGTCCAGTGTACTCTCAAACCATGTCTAGAACAAGATTTGAGCTGCTGCTGAGATACTTACATTTCAATGACAATACCCTCTGTCACCCCAGAGATCACACCCAATATGATAGGCTTCATAAAATACACCCACTGGTAGACCACAAATGTACTGAAGTTTATACTCCTCAAATTTTTTTATCTATTGATGAATCATTAATGAAATATAAAGGGAGATTAGGATTCAAACAATACATCCTCTCAAAGCGCTTTAGGTATGACGTAAAATTCTACAAACTGTGCGAGAGCGAAAGTGGCTATACATTTGCCTTTCATATATATGAGGGGTAAGATGGTCAACTGGACCCTCCTGGCTGTACTGACTCTCTGGGGACAAGCGGGAAACTTGTTTTTGACTAACTGATCCCCTTGTTCAATAAGGGTTACCACCTTTATGTGGACAATTTTTATAGCATTGTCCGTTTGTTTCAAACGCTTTAGGGTTTCTAGATACTGGCCTGTGGCAGTGTGAGAAGATATGCCAAGGATTTCCCCAGACCTTTTATAGAGGCCAAATTAAAAAAAAAAGTGAATGTAATGGTCTGCACAAAGCTAAAGTGCTTGCAATAAAATTTAAGGACAGGAAGGATGTTAATATACTAACCACCATCCATGACGAAAGCATGTCAGACGTCAATGTCCGAGGCAGAGTACAGACAAAACCTGTTTGCATCAGGGCTTATAAAATGCACATGGGGGTGTTGACTTGGCTGATCAGCTGATGCAGCCATATCTTATCTTAAGAAAGACAAAAGCCTGGTATAAAAAGGTGGCTATCTACCTGATGCAAGTAGCAACACATAATTAATTTTTACTCTTTAAAAAAAATGAATCCAGAAAGAACCACCTTTCTCCAATTTTATTTCAAACTGATTTCCACAATAATTTATGGAGATGGTCAAGTTCCAACAACGGTGCCAAAGGAGTGAAGACATTTTATTTTTAAGATACCGCCAACTGCAAAAAAAACAAATCCCCTGAAATGTTGCTGGGTCTGTTATAAAAAAAGGGAAAAGGACAGACACCCCTTTGCACTGTTTTTTTTCTTTTGAAAGCAGCAAATTTTAGTTAGTCAGTTTCCGTACCCCAAATCTCCAATTAGATTCTTTTTGCAGGAGTTAGTTTAGAGAATGCTGCTAAAGGTGCATTTGATACCTGCACATTTGGTTAAAAAAGTTTTATGGTAGTAACATATAAATGGCTGGCCAAAACCAGATGACTTGTGCATAAAAAGCAGAATTCAAAAATTGCCACCATGCACATTCTCTGAAATTTGTTTAGCACAATGGTTGGGGGAAGGATGTGAAAACACCTCATATACAATACCCTGGAATGTCTACTTTATAAAAATACAAACTTTCATGATGTTAACATTAACGGGGGGATGCAAAATTATGCCAAACTGAAGATAGGCCAAGCATACCTATATCAAGTTGAAAAACTGATATGTACAAGTCTCGATTGTGGCCTTTTAGCCCCCAAACAACCCAGCAAACCTATGCATGGGTGATATCACTGTACTCAGGAGATGTTGCTGAATACATATTGGGGTGTTGTTTGGCAGTGATACATAACAGGATCTGTTAATTCATGCCTAAAGTACAATGTATGTGTAAAAAAACACGAAGAAAATTACTACCCAAAAGCTTGCCAAAGGCTGGTGGTAGAATTATTGCATGAAAAGTATTAATCTACCACCATTTAAAATACCCTGAGTTGTCTACGTTTCAAAAATATATGGTTTGATGGGGGTAAAATACATTGGCCCAAATAGGACAGGGGCGCAGGTTGACTACATGTCAAAATTCCAAGTTGAAAAATGGATATGCGCACCTGCCAAATGTGGCATTTTAGCCCCCAAACAATCTGACAAACCTATGCATGGGTGGTATCACTGTACTCAGGAGATGTTGCTGAACACATATTGGCGTGTTGTTTGGCAGTGACACATAACACGATTTGTTAATTCATGCCTAAAGTACAATGTGTGTGAAAAACACACACAAAAAATTACTACCTAAATGTTTGACAGAGTCTGGTGGTAGAATTAGTGCATGGAAAGTGTTAAAAACCACCATTTGAAATACCCTAGGGTTTCTACTTTCCAAAAATATATGGTTTGGTGCGGGTAAAATACATTGGCCGGCCTTACAAATGTCCCAAATAGGACATGTGCGCAGGTTGACTACATGTCAAAATTCCAAGTTGGAAAATGGATATGCGCACCTGCCAAATGTGGCCTTTTAGCTGCCAAACAACTCAACAAGCCTATGCATGGGTGGTATCACTGTACTCGGGAGATATTGCTGAACATATATTAGTGTGTTTTTTGTCAGCAAGACATAACATGATCTGTAAGTTTATACCTGAATTGCAATGTATGTGAAAAAAAAAAAAAACAACAACTACCTATGCAAAGTTTGGCAAAAACTTGTGGTAAAATGGCTGCATAGAAAGTGTCAAAATATCCTTAGATGAATACCCTGGGTTGTCTACTTTAAAAAAAATACATACATGTGGAGTGTTTTCCAGAGATTTATGACAGATAATAGTGTTACAATGTCACTATTGATACATTTTAAAAATGTTTGTTTTGAAACCGCCATATACTACTTGTACCTATAGCCCTATAACTTGCAAAAAAAAAGCACGTAAACACTGGGTATTTTTAAACTCAGGACAAAATTTTTAATCTATTTAGCAGTTTTTTTCATTCGCTTTTGTAGATGAGTAAAAGATTTTTCAAGTAAAAGTCAAAAAACATTTTATTCAATTTTTCATCATATTTTTTTTTTTTATTAAAATACATGAGATTATATAAATAATGGTATGTAAAGAAAGCCCCTTTTGTCCTGAAAAACACTATATAATTTGTATGGGAACAGTAAATGAGAGAGCGGAAAATTACAGCTAAACACAAACACCAGAAAAGTGTAAAAAGAGGCCTGGTCGCAAATGTACAACATCGCAAAACAGTCCAATCCTTAAGGGGTTAAAGAATAAAATGTTATGACCAGGTGAAAGAAAAAAAACAATATTAACAGCTTTTAAATCAGGTAATGGATTCAGCGTTACCTACTTATGAGATCAATTAATAGCCCAATTTGTGCTCCTGCATCCAGTATGATCTACTAAGCTGTGCATCAGTAATCGGCATATATCTGAAGGTAAAACACTGCCACCAAATTGAAAAAAACATTCCCTATCTTGATCAGAGAGGAGAGGATACCTGGCAACAGGGGCGGACTGACCGGTCGGGCATTTCAGACATGGTCCGAGGGTCCAGCCGGGAGGGGGGCCCGCTGCCAGGGCCGCCTTCAGGGGGCCCGGCGGCA
>OW240914.1:245722278-245754894 GCA_933207985.1 Pelobates cultripes
CCCTCACCACCCCCACCACCCTCAGCATCAACCCCTCCTCACCATCACCCCCCTCCTTCTCACATCACCCCTCCTCACATTACCCCCTCCTCCTTCTCACATTACCCCCTCCTCCTTCTCACATTACCCCCCTCCTCCTCCTCACATTACCAGCCCTCCTCCTTCTCACATTACCAGCCCTCCTCCTTCTCACATTACCCTCCTCCTTCTCACATTACCTCCCCTCCTCCTTCTCACGTTACCCCCCTCCTCTCCACCCTCAATCTCACATTACCATCACCCCCCACACCATCACCTCCCTGTCACCATCACCTCCCTCTCACCATTACCCGCCTCTCCTTCTCACCATCACCCCCCCTCCCCATACACACAACACACTTCAAGCAGCTACCCCATACACATAGGGTCTCAGACAGAAACGCAAACATGCTCACAGAGACATACATTCACACACAAGGATACTCTCTGTCAGACACACTCTCAGGCACATACACAGGTAAACTGTGTATCAATGTGTATATGTGACACTTTTTTGTTAGTGGGGCCTCATGTTTGACTTTCGCCTAAGTCCTCATAAAGTCTAGAGCCGCCTCTGGGTGTCCCAATAGCTTGCATTTAGAAAAAAAAAAACTTTTTTGACTGTAATATAATAGCAGTCAGTTTCCTTCACAAGTGTGCATTTCAGGGCCTGCCCAGTGCCACCACTCACTCACTGGTGTCCCAATAGCTTGCATTTAAAAAAAACAAAACTTTTTGGACTGTAATATAATAGCATTCAGTTTCCTTCACGAGTGTGCATTTCAGGGCCTGCCCAGTGCCACCACTCACTCACTGATGTCCCAATAGCTTGCATTTTAAAAAAAACTAAACTTTTTGGAGTCAGGCCTACAGCGTCTACTCTGCCAACTTCTGCCACTGCACAATGCCACTCATATCTATTGTCACAGTAGCTTGCACGCATAGTATCACTGACCGAGGACCTGACACAGTCTGCCATAAGGTGGCTTAGGTGGCCGCGAGGCCCCAGCCAGCGCGAGGCCTTAGGCGGACGCCTAAACCGCCTAATTAGAGAGCCGCCTCTGTTTGCGGTTGTTTGCGGTGCGTTAAACGGGGAGTTTGGTCTGTCACTGTGAAGCGGGCGTAACCCTTACACTACCTGATCGATACAACATCATACCTGATGTTTTAAAGCACGTTATTCCAAACAATTTAGGAATGTTAGGTGATTTATGCCCTTTATGGATTAAAACCAGACTCTGCATCAACTATGTAATTTTCCATGGGAGTTTTGCCATGGATCCCCCTCCGGCATGCCACATTCCAGGTGTTAGTCCCCTTGAAACAACTTTTCCATCACTATTGTGGCCAGAAAGAGTCCCTGTGGGTTTTAAAATCCGCCTGCCTATTGAAGTCTATGGCGGTTCGCCGGTTCGCGAACATTTGCGGAAGTTTGCGTTCGCCGTACGCGAACCGAAAATTTTATGTTCGCGACATCACTATAGTATAGTAAATGTCTGCTTGGTACCTGGCGTACATTAATGCGCTTGTGCCCTGATTGACGTATTATGTCTGAGTAATGAACCGTACGATTGTTACATGTAGTGCACGTACCCAGGAAGAAAAACAATACTGTTCATTTAGTCTAGGTTTCTGAACCCGGCAAGGAGAATCTGGAGATCATAATGACACAATATCGAGTTAACATAATTTGCTCTAGGATCACGAAAGCAGATATGCAGATTTTTTAATGATAAAACACTGAGTATACCTACTTGTTTACCAGGACAATTAATTCCCTATACTGCTGAATAGGCAAGCCACGTGTAGAGCATCAGTTGCTTGAAGACATGGAAGTGTTTATGCCAAGATTACCGTATCTATGTGTCATAGGTTATGTTTATCAAGGAATATATGGGGTATGTAATCCCTAATTAATATTGATGCGGGTCATAACTTTAAAACAGACGAATATCATCAGTGAACCTGGGGTCAAGTAAAATTATTCCCATAACAGACAAAACCAGAGGTAAACCTGGGGCAACGCTGAGAACCAATAAACATACTCAATAATCAGAGGATAATAGACAATATGCATACACAGTAACCACAGGTGAACTTTGGTAATGTTAACTGATGATAGAACAAGGAAAGTTAAATAACTTGAGAACCCTTGTTAGAGCTCCTTGTCTGAGAGTGATGAGCCTTGTGTTCTTATGTGGAATGCCTTGCTGCTTTACTACAGAGGCAGGCAGTGTATGATCAGTAATGGTAGTAAACCTGCCGACAGGCCGACGTCTCCTATGGAGGGAGCCTGCCCACCTGCAAACTTCCGTGGTGAGTAAGCCCTTCGTGCCCCCTGTGGGGGGGGAATTGTATTCCCAGTATGGATGCTCGTGGTGGCGGTAGTAGTGGCCGCCGACCCGCGTGACCGACAGATAGGTCAGAATTTAAATCAGCAGTAATTACAAACTGTAAATATGCATCCACCACAATTATCTATTAACTGCCAGACACAAGTTGTACAACAGAAAATTTACCAAAGAGATATCTGGATATTAAACCACTTAGATCGCTTAGTGTTAATCCCTGTATGCTTTTCACTTTATACTGAATTTGTAAAGTAAAGTGAGGGAATTTTGTAAGCCGTCAAAGCGATTCCCGTGCCCCCATGCCGGGGGGGGGGAGGGGTCCGGATCTGGATGCAATGTGAACCGGCCGGTGAGTATGTTTCCCGAGCCCCCCTGCTCGCCAGATTAGGAGTATTAGTGTATTAGGAGCCGGATCCACCAAAAGCTAAGAACATGTTAACATTGGTATTTATAAACTCAGGACAAAATGTAAAAACTATTTATCATGGGTGTTTTTTGGTGGTTGTAGATGCGTAACAGATTTTAGGGGTCAAATTTAGAAAAAGTGTGTTTTAAATTTTTTCATCATATTTTATTATTTTTTATAGTAAATTATATGATATGATGAAAATAATGGTATCTTTAGAAATAACTTTTAATAGTGAGAAAAACGGTATATCTGTGGGTACGGTAAATGAGTAAAAGGAAATTTACAGCTAAACACAAACACTGCAGAAATGTAAAAACAGCTCTACAGGGAGTGCAGAATTATTAGGCAAGTTGTATTTTTGAGGATTAATTTTATTATTGAACAACAACCATGTTCTCAATGAACCCAAAAAACTCATTAATATCAAAGCTGAATATTTTTGGAAGTAGTTTTTAGTTTGTTTTTAGTTTAGCTATGTTAGGGGGATATCTGTGTGTGCAGGTGACTATTACTGTGCATAATTATTAGGCAACTTAACAAAAACAAATATATACCCATTTCAATTATTTATTATTACCAGTGAAACCAATATAACATCTCAACATTCACAAATATACATTTCTGACATTCAAAAACAAAACAAAAACAAATCAGTGACCAATATAGCCACCTTTCTTTGCAAGGACACTCAAAAGCCTGCCATCCATGGATTCTGTCAGTGTTTTGATCTGTTCACCATCAACATTGCGTGCAGCAGCAACCACAGCCTCCCAGACACTGTTCAGAGAGGTGTACTGTTTTCCCTCCTTGTAAATCTCACATTTCATTATGGACCACAGGTTCTCAATGGGGTTCAGATCAGGTGAACAAGGAGGCCATGTCATTAGATTTTCTTCTTTTATACCCTTTCTTGCCAGCCACACTGTGGAGTACTTGGACGCGTGTGATGGAGCATTGTCCTGCATGAAAATCATGTTTTTCTTGAAAGATGCAGACTTCTTCCTGTACCACTGTTTGAAGAAGGTGTCTTCCAGGAACTGGCAGTAGGACTGGGAGTTGAGCTTGACTCCATCCTCAACCCGAAAAGGCCCCACAAGCTCATCTTTGATGATACCAGCCCAAACCAGTACTCCACCTCCACCTTGCTGGCGTCTGAGTCGGACTGGAGCTCTCTGCCCTTTACCAATCCAGCCACGGGCCCATCCATCTGGCCCATCAAGACTCACTCTCATTTCATCAGTCCATAAAACCTTAGAAAAATCAGTCTTGAGATATTTCTTGGCCCAGTCTTGACATTTCAGCTTGTGTGTCTTGTTCAGTGGTGGTCGTCTTTCAGCCTTTCTTACCTTGGCCATGTCTCTGAGTATTGCACACCTTGTGCTTTTGGGCACTCCAGTGATGTTGCAGCTCTGAAATATGGCCAAACTGGTGGCAAGTGACATCGTGGCAGCTGCACGCTTGACTTTTCTCAGTTCATGGGCAGTTATTTTGCGCCTTGGTTTTTCCACACGCTTCTTGCGACCCTGTTGACTATTTTGAATGAAACGCTTGATTGTTCGATGATCACGCTTCAGAAGCTTTGCAATTTTAAGAGTGCTGCATCCCTCTACAAGATATCTCACTATTTTTGACTTTTCTGAGCCTGTCAAGTCCTTCTTTTGACCCATTTTGCCAAAGGAAAGGAAGTTGCCTAATAATTATGCACACCTGATATAGGGTGTTGATGTCATTAGACCACACCCCTTCTCATTACAGATATGCACATCACCTAATATGCTTAATTGGTAGTAGGCTTTCGAGCCTATACAGCTTGGAGTAAGACAACATGCATAAAGAGGATGATGTGGTCAAAATACTCATTTGCCTAATAATTCTGCACTCCCTGTAGTCCTTAACGGTAAAAATCGAAAAGCGTTCTGGTCACTAAGGGGATATAATAAGGTACCAAAGAGGCATGATATTCTCCCATAATTTCACAAATGTAATTGGATTTAATTTATAGATCTATTATCACATCCTAGTTCTTTCTTTGGACCTGAAGTACATGGGTTTTTGTGTAATGGTAAGGAATTCCATTTGATAGAACTACTGAGATTGCAAGGAGTGAGAATATTTCACCACATAGATGATATTCTGATTGTGGCAAATTCAGAAAAACAAGCAATAGTGTATTTTCCAAAAAGCCATCTTGGTCCAGCAAGACAGGCCATTTTTCTTCAAGCATGTAGACACAAAAAAAAGACTAAATTAAATTAATCAAATGCGATTATCAAATGTGATTAGGAGCACAATTGCAGAAGAAATCTATATTTGCATTATTAGTAAGATGGGCACAATGGAATTTAAGAATGCCACAACAAGAGTTTCTACAGCATTTCAGACTAGAGAAACTAGAGGATTCATATCTTGCAGAATCTAAAGATTTAGACTACATGGTGGTTAAAAAGAAAGAAATTGCAGAAAAAGTTTTCCATTGGAAATTGATCAAAGAGATGCACGCAAATAAGAATAGGGTAGTTATCTAGGTAACAATTTTGCAAAAGGAGTATGGATAAGAAGATAAAAACAATTCCATCATATGTACTTGAATTAACTGCAGCGCTCAGAGCTCTCCATCACTTCTTTTTTTATATATTTAATGAGTGCGTATTTGCACAGACAACAGGGCAGCAGCATTTTATTTTATTTGAACAACAAGAGTGGAATGAGAATGTCTCCTCTTACTATGGAAAATGCAACCACTTATGATCTGGGCACAGAAGAACATAAAAAGCTCCAAAGCTCTCCAGCGAAACAGAATATGGTGGCAGAATCAGAATCTAAGCTGCACTAACCTAGACCCAGTAGAATAGACCTGGGAGAGTGGCGGCTGAATCTCAAGGACAAATATTGCATTCCAAAATCAAGGCATTGACACATTCAAGATGGGCTTTGGATCTAGTCGTAAGTAGATCTTTTAAAGCTTTATCAGCTTTGACACATGCAAGGTGGTCTTTGGAACCATTGGTAAGCAGATCTTTTAAGGCCGTGATGCACATCAGGCCTCCAGTTAAAAACTATGCCCCAGCATTGGATCTTCCTTTGTTCTGTAAGCATTGAGGAGTGTCCCTTTTGATCCAATTCAGGACTCTGCAGACATTGCTTTAGGTGGGAAAATGGGAAATTCATGCTTTAGCATCCGAAGAACTAGTCAACTTTATTATTTCTTAGTTTTTCCTTGATTTTTTTAAATCCAAATTTACCAGAGGAAGAAAATTGACATAAATTGGTAAGCAAGTTGCCTATTAACATATCTGTCAAGGACCAAGACCTACAAGAAGTCAAATTGAACTTTTGTCTTCCCAATAGGAAAAAGGAAAGGATGCCTCATTGAGCACACTCTGCAGATGGACTTTAGAAGTAATTTCCAAGAAATACAGTCTACTTGGATTCATAAATGGATTAAAAAAAAAATATATTCAACAAGAGCAGCAGAGACATCTTGGGCATTAATAGCAGTTATTTCTATAGGCAACATTTGTGAAGCTGCAACATGGGCTTCCATAAATACTTTTATTAAACATTGGAAATCGGACATGTTACACTCTGTTTTGAAAGATTGCTACGAGCAGCAATTATATCTCTGATTAATGGTTGTGAATAAAGTTTATTATACTTTCGCATTGATTTGCTAAGTTCTGTCTATACTATCCCACCCATGTTTCTAAGATTTGGTATGACCCAGTAGTGGTACAAGGAGTGGATCCCACTCCCAGCAAGAGTGAGGGATTCCAAACTGGTAAATCAAAAAAGAGTAAATAATAAGAAAGATAACCAATGTATGAACAAAAACTTGATAGGATAAACAACCACAAATCCTCCAGGAAACTGGTTAAGAACAATGTATCCAAATATGAAAATAAATGTTATTGTAGTCACTGAAATAAAAATCGATACAATTGTTCAAAAGATTCATGTGGTGAAAATGACTTCACTACTGGTTTTTGAGGGACCTGTTGGCCAGCCTCCTGCCCAAAGACTATGGGCCCTGCAAGAAGACATGGGAAAATGTGCCTCTTCCCCTCCTCCTTTTTCCTGTCCTATTGTTTCCTGAGCAGGGCGTTGTCCCAGGGACATTGCCAGACTGGCTGCTTTGTCCCTCCTCAATCTCCCATCAGCCCTTGCTATTGTCTGACCTCACCCTGCCTTGTACTATTGTGCTCTATGTAACCTATTGTATGTAAATGAGGCTGTTGAGGGTGTGCATTAAAGAGTTCCTGTGTTACCCTCAACATAGAGTCTCTGTCTCATGTTTGGGTTAAAAGGCTGCAGCTACCCAGGGGATTGCTATATCACTATACTCCTCTGGGATTATAATCACTTAGCTCTTTTAAGAGCTGTTCGTGCTTAACTCTCTGGAGGAAGAGAGGTTCACCCGGGAACCTGGAGCCTTGTCGTAGGTCCATGGTGGGTGGAGGACGGCGAATCTCAGCCAACCTGTAACGCTGGACGTTGGGACTGCGGTGCTGATGGTGTCTGGTGGAGTACTTGGAGTCCTCGATAAACACTAGGAGCATCGGTCAGCGGAGGTACCCACCCGGGGTACATGAAGCTCCATTACATTGGTGGCAAGCGGTGGGATGGCATCCTAGTGCGAGGAGAAGCAGCTTGGAGACACCGGTAACATGTGGAGTATATTGAGGGCAATGCTAGCAGTCATGCAGCGTCCCTGGAAGCTGACATGCCCACAGCCTTGGAGCAAGCAAACATGACGTATTGCTTTGAGGGCCTACATTGATGAGGTAAAGAGGCGGTTAGCCAGATATGGCCCAGATCCTTCAACAGAGATTATCACAGCAACCATGTAAGAGTTGGACAAGGAGAACCGAGCAGCACGGCAATGTATGCTCAGGTTGTGCAGATTGGGACTGTGGATATTCGATCTTCTTCACCAGTGGCAGAGTGAGTGTCAGGGAGAGGAGACAGCTGCGTGGCAGTGTACCTTGCAGAGAGAAAAGACAACCAGTTTCTCTCTGTAACAGCAGCCAGAGATACCAGGAGAGGAGACAACTGGTCCTTCTCCCCAACCACAGGGGGACAGCACCCCTAACCCCAATGGGGCAGATGGGACCGCGGTCTCTGCACCAGACCTACAGGGATGCTGGTTGGATGGGCCAGATCCTCAACCAACACCACAGGAATGCCATGAGGAGGAGGTAGGTGACACAGCAATTCCCCAACCAGGTTGTGGGGGTAGTATTCGCTGACCCCATCCCAGCAGAAGAGCTGGCATCAGGGCAGAGCGCAGTTGGCCTCTGTCCTCCCATTTTCCTTTGTCCTGGCCCTGAATACCCACAGACCACCCCAGCAGAAGCGCTGGCAATGGGGCAGAGTGCAGTTGGCCTCTGCCCGCCCCTTGTCCTTGATCCTGGAACTGGCATACCTCACAATTACCAAGCTGTAACACTGGCTGCGGGGCTGAGCACCGCTGGTCTCTGCCCACCAAGAAACACCAACTACCAGCTGGAGAGCAACCTAGAATCCAGGAGTACCAGCATATACTTGTGGGTGGACTACTCGACTAACTCAGGTACTGACAGACAGGAGGTCAGGTACCTGGTTAGTCTCCCCTTAGGGAGGGAGATATGTGGCGAAAATGACCTCGCCACTGGTTTATGGAGGGGCCTGTTGGCAAAGACTATGGGCTCTGCAAAAAGACATGTTAAAAAGTGACTTCCATGGGAAAACGTGCCTCTTCCCCTTCCCCTTTTTCCTGTCTATTGTTTTCCCAGCAGGGCGTGGTCCCAGGAACACTGCCAGACCAGTTTAAACTGGCTGTTTTGTCCCTCTTAAATCTCCCATCAGCCCTTCCTTGTAATATAGTGCTCTATGTAACCTATTGTATGTAAATGAGACTGTTGGGGGTTTAAATGTGTGTTTACATTGTAAGTGCTTGCTTTGCATTAAAGAGTTCCTGTTTTACCCTCAACATAGAGTCTCTGTCTCATGCTATATCACTATACTCCCCTGGGATTATAATCACTTAGCTCTTTTAAGAACTGTTCCTGCTTAATGCTATGGAGGAAGAGAGGTTCACCCACTGGAACCTGGAGCCTGTAACGTTGGACGTGATGTCTGGTGGAGTGCTTGGAGTCCTCGGTGAGCATTAGTAGCATCCGTCGGCGATGGTACTCAACCGGGGTACAGGAATCTCTGTTACAATTCCCAACTGGGGAGTGGTTAGCAGTTGTCTCTACTTATGTGGGTGGAATGCCCCTAGTGACTATCCTGACCAGTGTTGTCCAGTGGCTATTTGTAGGAGAAATCAATTATCAGGAACAAAATGTCACGGGGATAATCCACTAAACAGTGCACTGTATTATCCACTAAGAGGAAAAAAACTCACATAAAAAGCGGTAGTGGACAGATACAAAATAGGAGTAGGATAGATCTGGAGTAAACATCAACAGGAATGTCTGTAAGAGAGAAATGCCAGATGGTCACTGTAACGGATCACCTGGCACCCCAACTGGGTACCTCCATTGAAGGATGCACCTAGCGCTTCCTGAGGACTCCAAGCACTGCAGCAGACACCACAACCACCGAACCAGAGAAGCATATGAATGCTCTCAAGCATATGAATGTTGTAAACAGCTGAACAGGAAAAGCATACAATCACCTTACACTCCTGGCAATCAGCATACAATCCAATTTCCCCAATAACGAGACGACACTTCATTTTGAGGTCAAGCAGAACTGACTGTACTGGCACATACAGCCTCTTTTATTCACAATCCACAAACATAGTACTGCCCACAGGGTTTTGAAATACAACCAATCAATCAGTACAATACACACAGACACTCCCACACAAAATCCTCCCCTTTGCCTATGATATGATTACTGAACACAAGGGTTAATCTAATTATAACAGGCAGAGAAATACAGTACAGTACAAAACATGCAATAACCTCATATAAATATATCCTCGGAACCGGGGGATCTGGGTGAACCACATATCCAAAATTCACCCAGATCCGTTCAGTAGTTTGGAAGATACAGTTTAATGCAGATTCTGCAGAGCATATACAGGTTATATGAAAAATAATTAGTGTATAATGTGTCCCCTGTTCAATAGTTTAAAACTACTGCACGATGTCTTTGTGCACCAAATACCGGCGAGATGGCACCGTGTAGAAAAGTCCAAACAGTGTCTGTGATTTAAAATGGCCACCATCCATTGTTCTCACCATGTGCTTCATCCATTGTTCTCACCATGTGCCTCTGATACATGAAATGGTGGCTGTGACGAGAGCAATCTCGCCACATTGCATTGGAGAAGCCTGGTTGCTCGCCCTGTTTGAGCGGTGATACCCCAGATAGCTATGCCATGGAGTCCATTCGTATAATGAAAGACTATGGGAAAGACTTTGGCTCCATGGCAATTGAACTGTATGTGTGTGCTCTGAGCGCCATTCAGTAATAATGTGCGCTCAGATCTGAGCTATCTGGGGATATGTTGAATGTACCTGTTTTGTGCAATGGCTGCACAGTTATATGTTTTTATGTGTTTTATTGTCTTTTGCTGCCATGTGGCTAATGGAGTTTTGCCTCTGTCCTGGAGATAATTGGATTACTTCCCCAATTATCTCAAGGATAGAAGACTCTGTGGAACTGGTTTTGGGCAGAAAAGCCATGCTGCATTTGGTCAAATAGGACTTTTCCTTAACTTTTGAACCACTGGACCAATATGTATGATTTTGACATATGTTTGTATTTGGAGTATGCTGATTCTGAAAGTTTTATGTGAATGTGATGCATACTTTTCAAGTTATGAATAATGTGGAAAAATTGTATTTCTGTGCTTGTTATAATTACATTTCCCATTGTGTAAGGTAATTGCATCACAGGCAGAGGGGAGGATTTTGTGTGGGAGTGTCTGAGTGTATTGTATGTGTTTATTGGTTGTGTTCCAAAACCCTGTGGGTGGTACTAATGTGTACATAAGCACAATAAACCCACAGCTCTGACTGTTCACTGCTTGACCCTCAACACGGAGCTTTGTCTCGTTCTTGGGGGGATTTATTGTATGCTGTTCCAGTTTGACTGCTAGGAGTGTAAACCTATTCGTATGGTTTTTCCTATTCGGCTGTTTACAGCATTCATATGGTTTCCTATTTGGCGGATTGGTGTTCTGCAGTAGCTGTGCCCGTGTCTCTGGAAGGGAAGATCTACTAAACGGCGGTTTAACCCTTTTATGCTGAGGGTGCCATTACAGTGGCCACCCAGTAACTCCACAGTATGTCCCCAGATGTTTCTTAAAGGGCCAGCAGCAGCATAATAAAATCAAGTATGCCCACATCAGGGCAATACATCCCAGGGCCATAGTCGCAGGGCAGGAGGCTGGCAAACAGGCCCCTCCAAAAACCAGTAGCGAGGTTACTTTCGCCACAGTCACTGCTACTGTGCAGATACAAAGTTCCTATCTGTCTCTCTCTCAGGAATTAGCAGAACAGCTCATAGGATATGTAACAGAACCCCCCGTACTCCGACCGAGTACCTTCTGTTGGTGGATGCTTCCTATCTTGCGCCGAGGACTACAAGCACCGCGCTGGACACCACAACCACCGCAGACTCCACAACCGCCGTAGCTTAACTGGAGTCTCGTTAACCTACGGCGGTTGTGGAGCTACCCTGGATCAGCTTCTGTCCTTCAGCACCGTGTTGGAAAGACCTCTTCCTTCTACCCTGTATGAACCTCCAGCATCCAGGACTGTGTGGGGAAGACCTCTCCTCCAGGAGAGTGTATCAGGAACAACTCTTAGAAGAGCTAGGTGATTCAAAGCTCAAGGGAGTATGCAGAGCATAGCAATCCCCAGTGTGATTATAGCAGTTCCCTCCAATAATGAGACAAGGCTACGTATTGAGGGTCAAGAAGAGCTCTTTTAATTAGCACAAAAGGGCTTTCTTTTATGCAGGTTTTCCCTACATAGGACCACCCACAGGGTTTTTCAGAACAATAAATAAAAACATTACAACTTATACAGTAAAGTAAACCACCCCCATTCATCCCAGCAGAAATCCTCCCCTCTGCCTGTCATGCAAGGGAGACAGCCACAATAATTAGTACAATCGGATACATGTTACCTCCCACACATCTCCTCCCCTCTGCCTGTAATACAATTATCGCAACACAATAGACTAACTTAATTATCACAGGCAGAAAATATAGAGTTTTTACACATACACTGTAACTTTAAAACCACACATCCAAATTACATATTCGAACTCAGCACACTTTAATTACAAAGATATCCAAAATTCAGCCAATTCCTTCCAGTAGATAAAAAGTTATCTGGAAGTCCTTTATGACCGACCGCAAGCACATTTTCATGCCCAAAACAGTTCCATGGATTTGGGCTGTGCGGTCAGTCTGTTTTACACTGAAAAAATTACTAAGTCCCATTTGAACGAGCATTTGAATCTTCGAACGGGACTTAGTCTCCAGCCGCAGTGTCGAAGTGGAGAAGAAGGTATGGGTCAGTGGGGTGCGTCTAAATGTGTTGCCGATTTCAGTTCCATAGATTCAGTGGCACACACCGCTGCCCGCATTCGACTAAATTTAAATGGCCACCGCCACGTGTTCGGTTGCACGAACTGTGGCCTCCCAGCGGTCGGCAATTTACCTACAGCAGGCTCCCAGCCTGTGAGGTAAATTGCCTGCACACTTCCACTTCTTGGTGGTACACCTGTGTGGTACTTGGTTCAGTAAGCCCAATTTACTGAACCAAGTGTAAATAAGCCATGAATAAAGTACTTTAACCAAGTCTGAGGACACTGGGGACATAGGCTTAAAGGGGCAGTGTCCCAAACACGTCTGGGGACACAGTCTTAAAGGGGCAGTGTCCCAAACACGTCTGGGGACACAGTCTTAAAGGGGCATTGTCCCAATTATCCCCATGTTCCAAAAATGTGCTTAAAGGGCCAGCACCAGTCCAATGACAGTCCATAAGCCCCAATAATGTTCTTAACACACACCCCCGGGCCATAGTCGCAGGGCAGGAGGCTGGCAAGCAGGCCTCTCCAGGACCAAGTGGCGAAGGGCACTTCGTCACAGGATATTCCTACCTAAGCTTCAGTAGACTTAATACAGCTGATATCTATCTGTGGTCGTGAAAATGTCTGCAGCTCCTAGGGAAACACCTTCATGGGTGTTCTATGCTAATGTAGTCACAGATCCTAAATAAGTGGCTAAATAACACCTTTGTGTTAAAAAGCTCAATCACATAACAGACCCATCCTCTCCCCAATCCCTACCAAGATTGAAAACCCAAAATCTTAAATAAAGTGCTTGAAACTGCATAGTGCTGCAAGTGCTCAAAGTGCTCAAAGAGTACACTAAGAACCCGACGCGCGTTTCGGTGCTAACAACGGCACCTTCGTCAGCCGCTAACCTTACCTCTGGAATTGTTACAACTTATAAAGGGCTACTAGCCAATCAGGATCAATTCCACCCCTTCTGAGTCACGTACGCTCATTAGAATGAAGATCCTCATCAGGTGTTTGGTATTGGCGGAACTATGACATGTCATTCATACTCAGTATACCGTCCACCTCCAAATCATTCCCATTGACTGGAGTCTATTGGAGGTATGTTCCTGTGTATAATTGCATATTAACCTCCGTTGCGGTAGGCGAGAAGGAGTTGTAAACTTTTCATTAATTTCTTCCCCTGTATCTAACTTTTCCCCAAGCAAAGGGGTGGAGCTATTTGATCCCGTGGCTATTCTAATTGCCATACTTGCCTGGTTAATGTTTTTTATATAACTATTGGAGTTGAATTCCGATCATATATTGGAGTGGAGATATTATCCACTCCTCATTGAAAGTGTTAACTTATTGTCCGTTGATTTCGTTGTGGACTTTACGTCAGTGCAGTCATTAGGAGACAATGGAACTGAAACGTCCTTCTTATTGTTTTAGATCAAACCAAGTGTTTGCTTAAGTATCTGCCCCCCGTCCAGATTGCTTAAAATAGAACGCGTGCAAGCTGAAGTAAATCACACTGAGACACAGGTTTCAGGTTGTTTCTATGTTTCTATGTAAAACTTTGGAATGTTTAATCAGGGGGGCAGCAGGTCCCTTATAAAGCAGAAAATACATCATAAGCAAAATGCAATATAACAGAGAAAATACATCTTTAATTGGTCAAGTGTTAAGTGTCTTATCTAATGCACTTCCTCCAAAGTGTGATGTCATCTCAGGATTTTACTACGGATGGAGATGCCATCTTGCTACATGAGGTGGTTAGTCGATGGGAGGGGTGCTCTAGCAGCCATTTTGAGCAAATACTAAATACGGGTATACAAAGTAAATAGACATTTTACCTACATTAATTTCTATCCATAACAGTCCTCCCTTAAAATGACTATTTACTAAAAGCCATATCTAGCAGCAATATCTATCCCTATAAGCTGTCCCTAATAGCCTACAGCACATCTGTCCAACAGGCCTCGGAACTCTTTTGGTGCTGCGCATAAGATGAGCAGTGGCTTGTCCACTACCCCCCTCACTACAGACTTTGCCTGTAAAGACAGACGCTAACCCTATGGTCCCTAAAATAATGTAACTTTGGTATTGGAGGGGAGAGACTGCAATGGGGAACAGGGCTTGTCGTAGTCCTCCTCATCCATCTCCTGATGAATGAAAGTCGGTGTGGCCTGATCTGCTGTTTTCTCTAAACAGGGAAGAACACAACAAACAATGAGAGCAAGGATGATCAACATTATCAGGACTGCCACACCTGTTTGAGCAGAACTTTCTGCCAACCAGTCATCCACCCAAACCATCTTTCCCATGGATCAATGACCCCAGAGTTCCTTTTTAACTCTTCTGAGAGACTCTATAGCCAGGGTTACCTTGCCATTAGGGCCTGTGTTATCAGGAATGTAGTTGCAACATGTCATGGTGTCAGGGAGTATTTTACATACCCCCCCTTTCTCCGCTAGGATCATGTCTAGGGTCATTCTATTCTGAAAAGTCATCTGGGATTTGGCTTGAAGTTGCTCAGTCAATCCTTGGAGGGCAACTCTTGTATAATTTACAAACCGTTGTTGGTTACAATTCAAATTCTTATTGGCCACGATGATAGGTAGGATGGATTCAAACTCTGCTGCAATTTCATCTCTTGCCTTGAATTCATTAGGCACCCCCCATGGTACTCCAATGGCATCTATATATAAATGGGGGTCGAAACTGCCCTTTACAGGAGTGCCTCTTCTGGTCTGGATGTGTGAGTGTGACTTGTCATGTGCAACTTGGTGGCTGTCAGATATAATGTGTATAGGCACTAATAACTTTGGCCAAGGTGCATTCCCCCACCATAAATCTTCCAGCCTTGACCTAAGCTGCATATCCCCACATAACCAATATATGTTCCCCAGGGATTTAACATGTTTTTGTAGGAGGGCGAGTGGAACCGTACTATAAGCGGCACAATATTTACCAGTGAAATTACCCAAAAATCAGCCTTTTCCACCATATATACCGTAGCAGGTGTAGTTCCCTGGATATATAGTAATACCCTTGTCATGTTTGATGTTCTTAGTCACAATTGGGTAGTCCTTTTCCCACTCTTCACAAGCTAACTGATTAGTCTTGAGGGTAGAGTAGAGGCTTAGGAAACACAATTCTATGTCGGGGGGTAAGTTTAGGGGTACAGTTGCTAGGTGGGGTCTAGCTCCTCCACAGACATAGCAGTTAGTTCTGTTGTGTTTGTTAGAATTATATCTTATCCATTCAAGCAAGAGGTTGATGTCAGAGAATCCTGTCTCTGTAGCCATAGTATCTTAAAAAGTAAGGTTTGCTATGGCTACCATGTCCTTAAATGTCTGAATGTGGGGTTTAAGTGGGTTAGTGATTACATGTTGGGAAGCTACCCACTCTGGTGACTGATACATATATTGTAGGTAGAAGGTTCCCTGTTTGTTATAGGAGCACCCCCCCCCCTTTCCAATACATGCCCATTACATACTCGCCAGCATCTCCGGGGCTGGGATGTTCTATGTTTAGAGTAAGTTTCATTGGGGTCGCTCCTCCCGGTTTTCGTAAAGTCATTCTGCGTAATAAGGACTCCCCATTTCTGTCCAACTTATCTAAGGCACTCTGTGGTTTGTAGACCCAAGCTGGTCCTGCATTCCAACCCGCCGCCCACCAGGAACTACAGTCAAGTCCCCAGTAGTCATCTGTAACACATATGTATGGGTCCTTTATGTTGGGAATATCTTTGTATACTGCTTTTACCAAAGATTGTGGGAATGTACAACTGACAATATCACAATAATCAAATGTAAAGGTGGCCACATGTATGTTAGATGAGTTGTACCAAAATGTGTAAACATTATCATCTTTAGAATTGGCAACTTATTGTACCCTTGTCAGACCTAGCAGCAAAAAGGGTGAACATGGCTTAGGACAGTCCGCCTCCTCGGGGGCAGGAACCTTCTTGCAGTGGGAAGTGTGGATCCAGGTGCTCTTCCCGGCTAATTTAACAGATGTGGCTGTGACTAGGGGGACTTAGAAGGGACCATCATATCTTGGCTCAAGAGTGTGCTTTCTCACAAATTTCTTAACCAGAACCCAATCACCAGAAAGCAATCGTGGGTGCCTGTGTCAGACTCTGGATCTGGATTGGAAGAAAACACTTGTGCATGGATTTTGGTCAACGCTCCAGAAAGGGCAGTTACATAGTCAACCAATATATCAGAATGGAGTTGGAGTTGCTGGGGGAAATAGCACCCAAGTCTAGAGGCTGAACCAAACATAATCTCATAAGGGGATAAAGCAAACTTCCCTCTTGGTGTGTACCTTACACTAAATATAGCTATGGGGAGACTCTCTGGCCAGGGCAGGTTAGTTTCTTGGGCCATTTTCAGCATTTTGGCCATTAAAGTGCCATTCATGCGTTCTACCTTACCACTACTTTGTGGATGATAGGGTGTGTGGAATGCAAGGGTCACCCCCAATGCTGCCTAGATCTCTCTGGTTACTGATGCAGTGAAGGCCGGGCCTTGGTCACTTTCTATTACTTCTGGGACCCCGTATCTGCATACAACTTTGGTGAGCAGGCCCTTGACTGTGGTTTGGCTGTCATGCTGGTAACTGGGTAGGCCTCTGGCCATCCTGAGAACATGTCCACTATGACTCATACCGGCCACTCTTTGGCATTTGAATGTGGTCAACTTGGATTCTTTGAAAGGGGTAGTGAGGTTTGGCTAGATGTTTCGGGGGAGCTTTTTACACTGGGTTGCAGGATTTGCAATAGCTGTTGGTCAGAGAGGTGATTCCTGGTGCTTCACAGTATTTTGCTGATCAGAGAGTTCATGAGGGTCTTTGATAGGTGAGATGCTCCATGGGCCCACTGGACCACTGTTGAGTACTTGCTCCTGGGTAAACAGAACTTGAGGTTGTTGGAGTACAGCCCATCTTTAAGGGTTGCCCCTTTCTGTTTCCAGCTCTGTCTTTCTTCAGGATCAGCAGCTGCTTGTTGTTCCTTCAGGAGCTTGAGGTCTGTGGGTAGGGTCTGCATGGTGAATATGGGGATCTCTTTAGCGGACACTCTTCTGTCCATTTCCCTTGGTGTGTACGCAGCGTCTTTGGCGGCTTGTTCAGCTATATAGTTGCCTTGTGCTTCATCTGAGTTTAGTTTCCCGTGAGCCTTTACCTTCAGTACGGCCACTTCTTCAGGGAGGAGTAGGGCATCCATCAGTTCCTTGATAGCCGCGCTTAACTGGTAGCCGTGCTTAACTGGTGTGCCAGTTGCTGTGAGGAATCCTCTTGTCTTCCAGATTAGTCCGAAGTCATGTGCCACGCTTAGTGCGTATCTTGCAGTAAAGATATTGGCGTGTCTTCCTTCAGAAATCTTGCATGCTGAGGTGGAGGCATGTAGCTCAGCTTCTGCAGACATGGTTGGGGGAAGTGTGGATGCTTGAAGTACTTCATTCACTGTGGTGGCAGCAAATCCAGTAAGGTATCTTCCATGTGCATCAGCATATCTGGAGCCATACACAAACAGGGTGAGTTCAGGTTCTTGTAAAGCAACTTCATGTACAGTTGGGAGGTGTGTTGTTTCCATTTTCATCTGTTCAAAACAATCATGAGGTGCTTCTTGATCTTGATCTGTGGGAGGAGTGTGAGTACATGTTTCTGTGTGGAATCGGGGATAGCCAGTTGCCTTGCAATTCACAGTTCGCTTGGTGACACCCTCTTCAGAAATCTGGGTCTGGTCTGCAATGCTCCATGATTTGGCTAATGGACCGAGTTCCTTCCATGAAGTCTGTGGGGATTTGGAGAGAGACATATGGGGAACAGCTAAGTCCCAGTGGTGGTATAGGTGTTTTACCTCCGGAGGCAGGCGGACTGAAGCTAGACAATTGCCATTAGGGTCACAGAACAGGTCCGTTATGATGAGCCGCACCTCCACCAACTGGAACAGGTCTTCTTTATAGTGGGGTTCGGGTCCTGGAGTATTTCTGAACCACAAGGTGCAGTGAGGGAAAGGCTGAGTGTCATGTGGAACAGGGGGCTTGTGCACCTCCATGCGAATAATGGAGTCTATGTCAAGGCTGTACCAGTAGTGGGGAATACCCCCCCAGCAAGTGGCATCAGAGTGGCCAGTTGAGATAGTAACATCTCTGCAGGGATACATTGTCTGGTAGCAGAAGAGAGCACTGAAGCCAAAGGTGGCGAGCAGCTGAGAGGTGCTTGGGCTGAGCTTGGTTGAGGATAGCAGCAATGTCATGAGGTGCAAGAATGCTGAGTTTATGCCCAAGTACCAAATCACTTGTCTTGTCAATGATGGCCTTTGCTGCAAAAACTGCCCGTAGACAAGAGGGGCCTCCTCTTGCCACGGGGTATAGTTGGCAGGAGTAGTAGCCAATAGGCCGCTGGCGGGAGCCATGAGACTGTGTGAGGACTCCAGAGGCATGGTCCTGTCTTTCTGACACGAACAACTTGAAGGGCTTCTGATAATCTGGTAGGCCCAGAGCTGGGGCAGTGGAAATGGCACGTTGTAAAGCAAAGAAGCAAGATCTTGCCTTAGGGGATAGGGAAAATGGTTTAGTCTTCAGGGCATCTTAGAGTGGTTGCATGAGGTTGGATGACTCAGGTATCCAGGCCCTGCAGTAAGAGATTAGGCCCAGGAAAGCATGGAGGAACTTGTGAGCTTTGGAAGGAAAGATAGCTGAGATTCCTCTCACCCTGTCCCGGGTGAGATGACGGGTGCCATGGGAGAGACAATGACCAAGGAAAACCACGGAGGGTAGGCACCATTGTAGTTTCTTCTTGGAGGCCTTACATCCTTGTTCAGCAAGGTAACAGAGCAGATCTTCTGATGCACACTCAGCGGTGGGGAGATCATCAGCACAGGGGATGAGGTCATCCACATATTCCAGGATTGAGGCCATAGCCTTAGCAAATTGTTGTGCTCCTTGAGGCATGACAGTCCAAGTGTATTGCTGACGTTCATGGATGAAGGCAAACAGATATTGGCATGAGGGGTCAAGGGGTACACTGAAGAAAGCATTAGCCTGATCCACCACTGTGAAGAACATGGAGGTAGGTGGGTTCCCAGACAGGAGCGTGTGAGGGTTAGGTGCAATGGGGTTGTCCAGAACAGTAGCTTCATTGACAGCCCTGAGGT
Organism: Pelobates cultripes; assembly: GCA_933207985.1. Lineage (NCBI taxonomy): Eukaryota > Metazoa > Chordata > Amphibia > Anura > Pelobatidae > Pelobates > Pelobates cultripes. The sequence goes on from OW240914.1 coordinate 245,741,735, forward strand.
CTTGAACCATCCTGTATTTTTCAGGCTCACATTTTTCAGTCTTCTTCTTCACAGGGAGACTCACACTTGACCAAGGAACCATTGGGCAATAGGCTTTCAACCTGCTGAGAGACGGCAAGGGCTTCTGCAGGATTCACAGGATACTGTGGTTTACGGGGCAGGCTGGCTCCTGGGAGTAACTTCACCAGAACTAGGTGAACGTGGCGTCCAATGTCTTCTGAGCCTGTGGACCATAGCTTGAAGGGTATTCTAGCAAAGGCACTGGGGAAACCCTTTCATCCCTATCAGGAGTCTCTATGCGGAGCAGGAGGGGTATGGAGCAGAGCGCTGAAGTTTCAGCAGTAGACAGGCAGGAGCACAACTGAACCTGGCCATCTGGGGTGAAGGCTTGTAAGCGGGAGAGGACATCTGCTCCCTGTAGGTTAATTGGGCAGGTAGAGGAGACCACAAAGTGGGCCAGGAGATCAGGGTAAGTGCCAACTAGCAGGGGCTTAGTTGATGGGTTACTCCGTGGAGTGCCATCAATACCTACACAAGAAACATCAATGTTAGACAGGAAAGAGGAGTCAGGCAGGTCTTGTTCTCTAAGGACGCTGTGGGCTGCACCTGTGTCAACTAAGAAGGTATGGGTAGGACAATTGTGGCTATGGGCCCACCCTTGTCCCCTGAAGAGACTGCCATGACAGCGGTCTGTGCTTGGCCAGGGCCAGTGTAGGGGAGGCTGGCTGGTGCAGGGTTACTGACTGGGGAGGAGGGAGGTAGTTGGCAGTAGAGTAGCTGACAGTGAGATAACTGGCAGCAGGATTATTAGCTGCAGGGTAACCAGGAGCTTAGAACTGGGGGTAATTGGCCTCAGGATGAGGCTGTCTCACATCCTGCTGGAACTGTCTAGGGGGCCTATGCCACTCTCTTCTGAAATGACCTGGTTGACCACAGTTAAAACAACATCTTTGTTGTGGCATAGAGTGCTGACTCATAGGTAGGCCTGGAGGCAGGGGTGCATACCCAGGGGTCGGTGGGGGTAGATGTGCAGGGCGAGAGAACATAAGGGGAGCTGGTTTCCTTGGTGGGGGCAGGCGGGAGGACTCTAAGCCTTTTGAAAGGATAATTCTGTATTCAGGGCGGGACAGGATTAGGCCTTTTCGAATGGGTTCTTTAAGGCCTGCTATAAAGGCCACAGACAGTTGTACAAACTCAAAACCAGGTAAGAGAAGGTTTGGGACAACCTGGAGTGGTACTTCTCCACAGATTCTGTCTTATCTTGGATGACATCGTTAATACAGGTAGCCTGATCAGCTAATTTATCTTGGGCCCACAGCCCGAGCTGTTAACAGAATTCAACACCTGAAGGGAACTCAGACTCACTAGCGAGTCAGGAACTAGAGAAGCTTCTCTCCATAATGGGCCAGTAAGCATCCCCTGCTTTAATTTCACAGAGGCTAAACAAGTCACGCCATGCAGCGGAATAGGTCTTTCGGATCTAGGCAATCCTTCGGTAGAAAAGCATGGGCTGTTTCTCTGGATCTGGGAGAGAGCCCACCAGAGTTGCAGCCTGGGACGGGGTAAATGAGACATACATCAAAGGGGCTCCATCAGTAAGGAACTGGGCTCTAGGATTATCATCCTGGGGGACTCTGGGATTCACATCACGGGGGATTCTGGGATTCTCAGCACAGAGTGATGAAGGATTGCCCCCAAATAGGCTACCATTGTCTGGAGGAAGGAGGAGGGGGAGGGCTGGGGGGGGGATCTGGGACTCATGGGAACTGGCGTCGTCGTAGAGCACTGGGGCTTGCGGCGCTTCGTAAGTGCCGTATGGGCCGGGGAGAGGACGTGAGGGTTGGAAGGGGGTAGACGGAGCATGGGCTCCCCACTGGGACGTGAAGGTGGACAGACACGCTGGGGATTCATGCGCAATGGCGGGCATAAGAGGGGTGGGCATCATGTGGGCAGCCATGACAGGTGCGGAGAAGGAAGTGACGGCAGGTGCAGGAGAGGAAGTGGCGGCCATGACAGGGGTGGAAGGGACGAGGGCAGGAAGTGAGGGCATAGCAAGGGCGGAAGTGACAGGAATAGGAGGTGAGGGCAGAGCAAGGGTGGAAGTGACGGGAACAGATACGGTAGGGACAGGCGTGACGGGGGTGGACTCAATAGGGTCGGAGAGGGAAGATATATCGGGGCGGGCAGGAAAGGCATGACGCGGTTGGGGAAATACAATGATCCATCCGCTCTAAGGACAGGGTACATAGGGGCAGGGGTTAGGGGGGGGGGGTGACTGTGGACACTGGCAATTGGGTGGAGGTCAATTTCTTCCGCTACCCACCCCTCCTGTTGAATTGCTCTAGATCAGGCTTCTGCTATCTTAACTAGGTTATTGTCCTGCAATAATCCCTTTTTATCTTTTAGCAGCTTACGCCACCCCTCTGGCTGTAGCTGTCCGCTGGAAGACATAGTAATGCCTCACCTCACCTTCCCCACTGCCTCTTCGCCCTCCCTGGGCATTGCAAGTCTTTGACCCATTCCCTCCCCTAAACAAGACGTCACAAGAGAGGGAGAGAGAGAGAAAGCCGGAGAGCAGAGCTGTGTAAACCCAGCAGGGAGGAGGGAGCACAGGGGTGGGGGCCAGGGGGAGAGGGAGGGAGACAAACAGGAAATGGAGCGTCTACAGCCATGGAGGTTAACCCTGCGTGTGCATTCCCGAAATGTAGACTAGTCACTGGGGGTGGCCACGGATTGGAGCGTGGGACTAAACACTTCTCTCATCAAAGTAAAAGAGGAAAGTAACAAGACAAAGACTTATATTTTATACTTATTGCTAACAAAAGAGACATGTAAACCAAGAAACCCAGAATATAAATGCAAACAAAACACAACCCCCCTTAACTATATATATGTATATATATATATATATATATATATATATATATATATATATATTATTATTTTTTTTTTTAAAAAAACAATATCACATGCCTTACTGTGCTAAAGCTAACAATAAACCCCGGCTGCGCGCTTACGGTGCTACGGTGGTCAAATAACTGAGCGTCCCCTGCCACACGCTTATGGCGGTAAAGCAACTGTGCGTCCCCCTGCCACACGTTTATGGCAGTAAAGCGGCAACCCCAGCCATGTGCTTATGGCGCTATGGTGGTCATGCAACAACCTTATGCAACCCCAACCACACGCTTACGGCGTTATGGCGGTAAAGCTATAAATGCACCCCCAGCCGTGCGCTTATTGCGCCACGGCAGTAAACAATAAATCCAAGAATAATTCCTGTGAAATTCCTTCCCCTTATGCAAAAATACTTTCACACCCAGGAGGCAGATAGTCAATATACAGGTTCTATACAGAGGGACTCCGGGCAAGCTATTTGTCTTTGGTGCCCTCCAGCAGCCCACGGAGACAGGCCAATCACAGGGACAGGAAATATAGGCAGGGGACTGAGGCAGTCATTACCTTATATTCAGAGTTGATCAGGCTCCCTCCTGTCAATGCAGATCTGTCCCGGTGTCTTCTAGGACGGCTGTCCAGGAAAGGGTCACAACTCAGAGTCCCATCTGGGGTGCCAAATGTTTTAGATCAAACCAAGTGTTTGCTTAAGTATCTGCCCCCCGTCCAGATTGCTTAAAATAAAACGCGTGCACGCTGAAGTAAATCACACTGAGACACAGGTTTCAGGTTAATGAAAAACTTTGGAATGTTTAATTAGGGGGGCGGCATGCCCCTTATAGAGCAGAAAATACATCATAAGCAAAATGCAAGATAACAGATAAAATACATCTTTAATTGGTCAAGTATTAAGTGTCTTATCTAATGCACTTCCTTCAAAGTGTGATGTCACCATCATTTTGGGATTTTACTACGGATGGAGATGCCATCTTGCTACACAAGGTGGTTAGTCGATGGGAAGGGGTACTCTAGCAGTCATTTTGAGTCGATGGGAAGGGGTACTCTAGCAGCCATTTTGAGTAAATACTGAATAAAGGGTATACAAAGTAAATAGACATTTTACCTACATTAATTTCTATCCATAACATTATTTGTTCGGGGCTATATGGAATATGATATGAAATTAGATTGTAGTTAGCAAGCCTTAGATAGGAACAAGTCGATTGAGGTGTGCTGAAACCGACATATGCTGTAGGCCGGTAAATAAAGTGGGCCTACATTAAAAGAGTATGGTGCATAGAGGGAGTGGAGGGTGGGGTAGTGTAATGAGAATATACCCCAACACGCAGGATTCAGCTAAACAGAAGACAACACAGAGGAGAGATACGTCTACCGGACCTTAGAATGGCCGGACTCGACGTATATGAGAGGAGACAGAGTCAGGAACGATCCGAAATCAAGGGCACAGAGAGACAGCGTAAACTAGGACAAGCCGGGGTCTGGTACACAGTAAACAACAAGCCGACAACCAGAACAGATAAGGATAAAGAGAAAACGTAGTCAGAAACAAAGCCAAGGTCAATACGGAGAAACACAACTGAACACAACAAGCGCTAAAGGGAACTGATACAGAAACCACGATAGGGCAGGGAGTAAAGGGAGAGGTAAGTTTAAATAGCTTCAAAACTAATGTGATTGGCTCCTGTCATATCCACACCCCCAAAAGGTAAGTGTATGGGGAGTGTGGCATGACAGGGGCCAATGGGAGCCTTTTGATAATTTAGGCTCCCACTGTCTCTTTAAGAGCGCGCCCGAGACTCGCGGCGCGCTCTTAGATTCAGGCGGGACACGTGACCGCTTCTCGCGGTCACTGCCCGCCTTGCTAGTTGAGCCGTCGGATGAGCCGCGCGCGGCTCGTGCAGCAGCAGGACCGCGCGCGGCTTGAAGAGAGGACCGCGGCCGGCCCCTGGAGAAGGTGAGTAACGCTAACAGTACCCCTCCCTGAGGACACGCCCTCCGGGTGGGTAGGGCCAGGCCTGGCCGGAAAACGAGAATGGTAAGAACGCACAAGGCGGGGAGCGTGAACAGCATCAGCTGAAATCCAACTGCGCTCCTCAGGCCCATAACCCTTCCAATGCACCAAGTACTGAAGTCGACCCCTAAGGTAACGAGAATCAAGAACGGCAGAGACTTCGAATTCCTCATGACCCTCCACGGAGACAGGAGGGGGAGGCGGAGAATGCCTGGTATAGCGGTTGCGTACGTAAGGTTTTAACAACGAAGTGTGAAACACATTAGGAATACGCAGATTCCTAGGAAGACCCAAGGCGTATGAAACAGGATTAACCTTATGCAGTATACGATAAGGACCTATGAAGCGGGGAGCCAATTTCATAGAAGGCACCCGCAGGCGAATATTCCGCGTGGAAAGCAAAACCCTGTCCCCCACAACATAAGTAGGAGCCGCCCTGCGATGCTTGTCAGCCTGAGCCTTCTGGCGAGCAGCGGAATCCACCAAAGAACGCTGAACCTGCTCCCAAGTATTACGCAAACCAGCCAAATGCTCATCCAGAACTGGCATGCCCTGTGAGGAGAATGCAGCCGGAAGAACAACGGGATGCTGGCCATAGACAACGTAAAAAGGGCTTTTGCCGGAAGAATCATGAGTGGCATTATTTCGAGCAAACTCAGCCCAAGGAAGTAGGTCAGACAAATTGTCCTGATGGTGAGACACAAAACAACGAAGGTACTGCTCCAGAGACAGGTTGGCACATTCAGCAGCTCCATTAGATTGGGGATGGTAAGCGTAAGAAATTGAGAGAGAAATACCCATTTCTGAGCAAAAGGCTTTCCAGAACATGGAAATAAATTGACTACCCCTATCGGACACGATAGATACAGGAATACCATGTAACCGAAATACTTCTCTAGCGAAGATAAGAGCCAGTTCCTTGGATGTGGGCAACTTGCTAAGAGACACAAAGTGAGCCATCTTGGAAAACCGATCTACTATCATCAGGATGACTGTGTTACCATTCGAAGGGGGTAATTCAACAATAAAATCCATGGATAGGTTAGACCAAGGTCTCTCGGGAACTGGTAAGGGATGCAGAAGCCCACAAGGAACTCTACGAGACGTTTTCATACATGCACAAGTAGTACAAGCACTTATATAGTCAGTGACATCCTTACATAAGGAACCCCACCAAAAATATTGAGAAATGGCTGACATCGTTTTGTTAATACCAGGATGTCCAGCAGTCTTAGTATCATGATATAATGACAGAATCTCCCGTCTCTCGGGAACATCAACAAACAATTTATCAATAGGCCTCTTGCTAGGTGCCATACTTTGTTTCGCCTGTATGGTCTGCAAGAGGGATGAAGAAATAGATAACATAGTAGTGGCTATTATCCTGTCTGGGGGAATGACAGGAGTAACATCAACCTCCTGTTTGTCAGTAGTTTCGAACTGTCTGGATAGAGCATCTGCTTTAATTTGCGATCACCTGGCCTATAGGTAATAATATAATTGAAACGGGACAAAAATAGTGACCATCTGGCCTGTCTAGAAGATAATCTTTTAGCTTCACCAAGGTAGGATAGATTCTTGTGATCTGTAAAAATTAGAATAGGATCCTTAGTTCCTTCTAACAGATGTCTCCATTCTTTAAGGGCTAAGATAATAGCAAGGAGTTCACGATTACCCACATCATAATTCCTTTCAGCTTTGGACATTTGTCTAGAAAAGAAGCCACAAGGATGCAATGGCTTTTCAGGCGATTCTCTTTGGGACAAAACAGCACCTACCCCGATTTCAGAAGCATCAACTTCAAGAATATAAGGCAGTGAGGGGATAGGGTGCTGTAAAATAGGTGCCGAGGCGAATGTAGTTTTAAGAAAGTCGAAAGCCTGAAGTGCCTCGGGAGACCAGACACGAGTATTACCACCCTTTTTTGTCATACGGGTAATAGGTGCTACAATAGAAGAAAAACCCTTAATAAAGCGTCTATAATAGTTAGAGAAACCAAGAAAACGTTGAATTGCTTTCAAACCCTGTGGTAGAGGCCACTCTATAACCGCAGAAAGTTTCTGGGGATCCATACGAAACCCTTTGGCGGAAATTAAATACCCAAGAACTGGACTTCGGATTGGTCAAATAAACATTTTTCTAGTTTACAGTAAAGACCATTATTAAGAAGGGTCTTCAATACCGTTGTGACATGCCTGTGATGAGTGTGTAAATCTGTAGAATATATCAATATGTCGTCCAAGTATACAATTACAAATGTGTGAATAAAGTCTCTTAGGACGTCATTAATAAATTCCTGAAATACTGCTGGGGCATTGCAAAGACCAAATGGCATAACAGTATATTCGTAATGACCGGATCTAGTGTTGAATGCAGTCTTCCATTCATGACCTTCCTTTATGCGTATTAAATTGTAAGCACCTCTAAGGTCCAATTTGGTGAACACAGTAGCATGTTTCAGCCTGTCAAATAACTCTGTAATTAAAGGTATAGGGTATGCATTTTTGATTTTGTTTAGACCTCTATAATCGATGCACGGTCTTAAATCACCCTCTTTCTTAGATATGAAGAAAAACCCTGCTCCAGCCCGAGAAGAGGATCTCCTAATGAACCCCTTTTCTAGTGATTCTTTAACATACTCCTCCATGATACGGTTCTCTTGAATAGATAAGGGGTACACCCTGCCCTTAGGAGGTATAGTGCCAGGCAATAAATCGATAGCACAATCATAGGATCTGTGAGGCGGTAATTTATCAGCTTCCCTTTTATCGATTACAGTCTTGAGAAACAAGTATTGAGGAGGTATAACAGTAGACAAAGGAGGAGTGGTAGGAACATTAATGGTATTTAAAGGGGTGACTTTAATCATACAAGAGTCGTGGAAGGTTTTACCCCATGATTTTAATTGTCCCAATTCCCAGTCAAAAATGGGATTGTGAGAACACAACCATGGGTACCCTAACACGATATGAGAAGAGGGAGAGGTGATAACCTGAAACCGAATGGTCTCAAAGTGTAAAACCCCTGTGTACATGAATAATGGTACAGTTTCATGGGTAACGACTGGAGTATTTAAAGGTCTACCATCTATGGCCTCAATGGCCAAGGGTATCTCCCTTTCTCTGACGGGAATGTTATTTTTCGTAACAAACTCAGAGTCAATGAAGTTCTCAGCAGCCCCAGAATCAACCAAGGCTAGTATGCATTCTGCTATACAACTCACCCCCGTATGAAGGGAAACAGGGAGAAGCAAACGATTAGGAGGCAATTTAGGAGACTTAGAGATCACACCCAAGGCCAGACCCCTATAAGGTCTTAGGTGCGAGAGTTTTCCGGACGCAAAGGACATTCCCTTACCATATGGTCTCGCCTACCACAGTATAGGCAGAGTCCATTCCTTCTTCTAAGTAGTTTTTCAGTATCCGAGAGTTTGGCAACCCCTAATTGCATGGGTTCCTCCTCGGATACTTTAACACTCTCAGGTTTATCAACTCTGGGGTTAATAGATGTGACCAGACGTCTATTCTTGTTTTTGGTATAGAGCCTGTCGCGAATTCTATTATCTATATCAATGAGGTAGTCAATAAGATCCTCTAATGGAATAGGAAGCTCCCTTGCCGCTACCTCATCTAATATAGTGTCAGATAAACCTTCCATGAACGCAGTAGTTAACCCATTATTGGTCCAATCTACCTGTGAAGCAAGGGTACGAAACTGAATAGCATAATCCGCCACAGACCTAGACCCCTGTTTAATCCTCATTAATGCTCTTGCGGCATTCTTTGACCTCTTTGTTGTGTCAAAAGTTCTACGAAAAGCCGCAAGAAAACTATTGAAATCATGAACCATAGGTCCATTGGCCTCCCAAATAGGATTTGCCCACTCTAGTGCTTTGTCAGTAAGTTGATGCATCAAAAACCCCACTTTAGACCTATCAGTGGGAAAGGAATGAGGATACATCTCAAGGTGGAATTCTATTTGATTAATAAAACCTCTGCATGTCTTAGCTTCCCCTCCATACCTAGGAGGAGGTGTTAAATGGGGCGAAGAATTGGGTGAATTGGATACTTCGGGAGGATGAGGTGTAGGAGGGTTAGGTGCGGTTGCAGGAATGGTTCTAGACAAGAGCGTCTGGAGAGCCTGTGCTATCTGATCCATACGGTGATCCTGCTCTACAAACCTTGCCTCATGAGAAGCCATTTGCTGAGCCAAATCTGCGGGGTCCATGGCCCTATCGTAATGTAACGAGAATATACCCCAACACGCAGGATTCAGCTAAACAGAAGACAACACAGAGGAGAGATACGTCTACCGGACCTTAGAATGGCCGGACTCGACGTATATGAGAGGAGACAGAGTCAGGAACGATCCGAAATCAAGGGCACAGAGAGACAGCGTAAACTAGGACAAGCCGGGGTCTGGTACACAGTAAACAACAAGCCGACAACCAGAACAGATAAGGATAAAGAGAAAACGTAGTCAGAAACAAAGCCAAGGTCAATACGGAGAAACACAACTGAACACAACAAGCGCTAAAGGGAACTGATACAGAAACCACGATAGGGTAGGGAGTAAAGGGAGAGGTAAGTTTAAATAGCTTCAAAACTAATGTGATTGGCTCCTGTCATATCCACACCCCCAAAAGGTAAGTGTATGGGGAGTGTGGCATGACAGGGGCCAATGGGAGCCTTTTGATAATTTAGGCTCCCACTGTCTCTTTAAGAGCGCGCCCGAGACTCGCGGCGCGCTCTTAGATTCAGGCGGGACACGTGACCGCTTCTCGCGGTCACTGCCCGCCTTGCTAGTGGAGCCGTCGGATGAGCCGCGCGCGGCTCGTGCAGCAGCAGGACCGCGCGCGGCTTGAAGAGAGGACCGCGGCCGACCCCTGGAGAAGGTGAGTAACGCTACAGGTAGCAGCTCCTTGGACCAATCGTGTTATGGTCCTTTATGAAGACCCATACGCCCCTTCCACAACTACAGCCCCAGCCTTCCAATTTGTGTTCGGGGCTATATGGAATATGATATGAAATAAGATTGTAGTTAGCAAGCCTTACATAGGAACAAGTCGGTTGAGGTGTTCCGAAACCGACGTATGCTGTAGGCCGGTAAATAAAGTGGGCAAAAAGGAAAAACATGTTATGCTCCAAATACTTTTGAGTAAAGAACGAAATATCATATGAGTACATTTAAGATGACATTCCACGTATGCCCTTTGTGTTACCTGTACTGTTTGGGTAGGTATGTAGTATGCTGATGACTTCCGGTGACCTAACATGTGATGACATGGACTAGAACGTGCTGGTTGGAAGCCGTAGATGCAGCCCTGTCCTACAGTAATGTCCTGAATAAGTTTAGGGTTTATTCCTAGCCATTTTAACTGATAACCGTACTTATGGCATGCCTTGGAGGTAGTGTGGATAATCCTGTGAGGTATTGAAGGTTACTGGACCTAGCACACTAGACAGGTTGGATACCTTTTAAGTATCGCCAGATGGATTGGATGGTTTTATTGGAAAGTAGCGAACCATGTGATGTTGGATGATAGTCAGGAGTAGTTTGATGGTATAGTGAGAGCCTAAATTGAAGGTGGCAAAAATTAGATAGCGAACATAACCATAGACCTAATAACCAACATTATGTAATGAAGGACGACTTACCTTAGATGGGAATAACTTGGTGACCGCCACTGCTGGGACCGCCACTGCTGGGAGACCCATAAGGGGCACTATTTGAAGTACCTTAGAATCTGGAGGAGTAATACCGTGTCCATTGAAATATGGGAATCTGCCAGACACGTGAGCCCTACGAGGGCTAAGGAAATAGCTGTAAATTTGTAAGTGACAGCCAATATAGACATTGCGACCACTTGAAGAGTAACGCAAGTGATTTAGCCTAGACCCGATGGCCTAAATATGAAAATACCCGCTTGTAATGTCAGACTTAACCTGACTAGTATTAAGGCTTATGGCCAATGTACTAATGCAGGAACTCTGGAAAGTAAGTGAATCGTGAACCTGTTAAATGTATAAGCAAATGTTGACTGAAGAGAATAGAATAGCCAGGAGACAGATGAACGTAACGATGTGGATGACCGTGGTGATGAACGTAGATAAGTGCTTAGTATAGCGAGGTCGAGTTCACCACCCAACTTATGTAGGGGAATTAATGGAGTAAAAAGGGGTTGAGAAGCGGCCGAGTATCACTATATTGAACCTCCTTAGCTTAAGCCCCTATTGTCGGTATAAATAAGGAAATACAATTTAAATATCTACAAGGACCAATGATGGTGAACAAGTCAAGCTAACAAGTGTATGAGGAGCCAATCAACCCGTAACACGTGTAACTAAACCATGGTAAAACTCACCCCTTTAGTTGTATAGTGAACCCTGTGTGTGGATCTAAGTTGGGCTGACCTGACTGATCCCGCCAATGGCGACTTAATAACTGTGTAGGGGGCCAATACCTAAGATGGGAGTCGATATGATCCCTTAAGAGGCATTATACCAGAATCTGAAGTCGGCCTCACTGTTAGGCTACGTATTACTGAAATTCTGACTATGATGGTGGTTCAACCTGAGAGAACAAATATATACCGTTAGTAGCCACTAATTAATTCAGCTGCGGCAGGCCATGGTGACTTCTATGAGTGTGAGGCATGATAAAGAGGTCAGAATGGTCCGAAAGTTGGTTAGCCTGACCGAAAGTCAATATCCTGTTGGATAACTGAACGTATAGGTGCAAGTGTTCAATATTGAATTGAGTTGTGATCATATGCTTACGGAGGACCTTGTGAGGGTCGGCGTGCTGTTGATGGCATGGTTTGACAACGTATTTCTAGTCTTACCAGTCTCATCTATTTACACTTAGTGAACATGAGGGCTGTGGACGCTGCATGGATGTTGTTGTTGCTCGACCAACTCTTGCCTCCTACAGCATCAGCCTTTCCATTTTGGTACATGTGAGCCTGAACCGTTCCATTTTCTCGGTCGTTACCGAGCAGGGAACGTTGTATCAGCGTATTATTGCCTGAATACGAGGCATAATCCCTGACCTGATGGAACCCGATAGGTGTCACCTTTCCGGGTAGGTGTGTTGAACCCGACTGGAGTACTAATGGTTGATAAGTCAACCTTTCCAGTGTTCTGAAACATACTGCAATGTATTAATAATTGGCTTGAATCAGGATTGTCTTACTGGCTGGCTAGCTAGTGCCAAGTGGTGAAGCAATTTACTAGGTAGGTGACAGGTGAGGCCCTACTAGTTGCTAAGAGGCTTGAAAGGCTCTATCTATGCTTTGGTGCGAGGGGATTCCTGGCCACCAAACATTGTGGCGGGGTGTTGGCCTCAAGGTGATATTTAAATTCTGATATAGATTGGGTGTGACAAGTGAGGCCCTCTTTATGTCATTGTGCGAGGCGGCTAACTATGCTTGGCCTTGGGGGGGCGTAATACCTCATGCGTGAAGGATGGATGTTGGCCTTGCGGGACCACTAACTCTAAGGCAGAGATGCCAGAACTTAACATCTATTGGTCACCTAGATCCCTATAAGCTAGTAAACCTACTCAGTAACAAGGTCTATATTGCAGGGGTGGGGGGGGGGGGCATCTTGGCTATAACATACCTGAAATTCATATACGAGTCCGTGTAGTGCTGTATGGTATGGTTGTAACTGAAATTTTCAGTATCCCCTAAAGGAGGTGGAGAGGGGAAGAAGAGGTACAACCTATGCAAGAGCCGTAAGTGACCAATGGGTGCAAGGTCTGAGAGGCAAATGATGCTCTGAATTGAATAACCTGTGATATGATTTGATAAGACATAAGGAAAAGAATATTGGCAGGACATCGTGAGTTTCTGACAGGAGCTGTAGTGTTTTAACCATGCAATCAGGGAAATCAGAAAATATGATTAGACATACCACATAAATATGTATGTAATTAAACCGTAGATTGTGCTGAAATGCATATGTAAATATGGACATGGTGGCCCTCTAATATGCCGTATTTGAAGGTCATACCTGTCTGTGGTATTGTGATAATCAATGGAAATATGCTATTACATGACTGTAACATAGCGATATGCATCTACTAAGTGTCTATTGGTGTACTACCCAGAACCTAAAACAAGACATGTTCTTAATCCAACATCTATAACTGTCTTAATGACATGCCCCACGAGGTGCTGAATCAGCCTGTGGTGGGTTGCACATTACAGGCATATGAAACATTTGTAACGGCA
>OW240914.1:245754994-245773462 GCA_933207985.1 Pelobates cultripes
TAATGGTGCAGAGAGTAGGAAATCTGCGTATCCCGATTTGTGCCCAGAGTTTCAGGGTGACTGTGCGGGCTGTGTTGGGATTAAATGTGGGTGAAGGTATGATGTGAATCAGAGTGGAGTTGTGCATGTAGCTAAGACATGTTGGTGGATGAGATGGTCAAGAACCTGATAGTTATGAATATCATCCGGTTAATGAGATGTACATATGTACTGAGATCCAATAATCCGAGGTGTTGTAAGACTGAATCAAAACGGGAACCGATGCCTCTAGAACGTCCAGGTGGCTGAACAGGTTACATGCCATGATGGGCGTACCTAATACTTAAGAAAAGACAGAAGATAAGACATGTATTTAAAAATACCTGTACCTGTAATGCTTAGGAGGCTGCTAAATACACAACTTGCATAGAAGATCAGAGTTGAAAGCAACCAGAAATACTAGAAATTTTTTTAGAATATCTTTCCTAATGTCTGTCTGTGTCAGGAATGGAGATACCCTAACACGCAAACCTAAAGGAAACTGTAAAGAAATACGTACCAGTCCTTAGAGTGGTTGGGACAGTGCCTGAGACATTAAAGTGTAATGTCTGTATGCAAACAGCAAAACCAATAAGAGACAAGCTGAGATTTAGGATAACAAATACACATGCTCGATTGTCAGGCCAAGGTCAGAATAAGGGAGAGCAAGAATAGTCAAACCAGCCGAGGACAGAAAACAGTAAATCCAATACACAGTATAAACACACTCTGAGGCAACCACCATAGCAGATTACTGAAACATGAAAAATTCGAAGGTATGTATACCCTACTGGTTGTGATTGGCTACAGAGGACCATAACGTCACAAGTGTGTATGCATCCTCCAAAAGTGGCACATGGGCTGACATATATATGACAAATGGAAGGGTTCAATATCATATGATGATGTCATGAAGAGGCACTAGATAGATAGGGATGAGTGGATGTGCCTCAGAACATAGAAGAGCTATAACTTCTGTAATCTCATTGTGCCGGAGGGGACATGTCATGACAGGGACAGGAACTAGAAGAAATGGCAGAGTTGAGTAAAAATGATCAGACTCCATGATCGAGTGCTGATCTGTATGATTTATATGGCATTCTGAGAAACAGGATCCATCCCTTAAGGGGTCATTAAGTAAGAAGATTTTTAAGCAGACATTTAGCCGATATTCCCCCTTTTAGAATTAGGGGCTTTGCATTTGCAGCAATATACTCAGCAGCCGATAGAGGGTAGCTATGCCAAATATGACAAATTATTTATGACATTTGGATGGCCTGAAGTAAGGAAGTGCCTTAACAGATTTTGGCCGATTCTTTTGAATGATTTACACTTAAGGGAAGTCCTAGGTCCACGTATCAATATCACCGCCAGAAGAGGTCGCAATATTCGCAGCCTATTAGTACCCAGGCATCTGTCCATTAAATCACATTCGAGAGATACATGGTGGGTAATCCACCATGTGGTTCCTATGGCTGTGGTAGATGCGTAGCTTGCAAATATATCTCTAATATATAATCTAAAATAGTGAATGATAGGACAGGCCAGGGTTCAATCAGAATCAAAAAACTATCTGTTTATCTGTTGTCCTGTTCTTGTGGACAAAAATACGTAGGCAAGACATTTAGAGCCTTTAAGGAAAAGATTATGGAGCATGTAAGGTCCCCTAAGAACCGCCTTGAGACACCCATCTCAAGACACCTCAAGGAACACCATCAGGGCGATCCCAGTAACTTGAAATTTTGTGGCATGGAGTGGGTTAAGAGACATCCGAGGTGCGGAGACTATGACCGACTATTAAGACAGAGGGAGTCTAGATGGATTTTTAGACTTAAAGCATTACAACCGCTCAGTCGGAATGAGGGATTCTCCTTTGCCCCCTTTATCTGATGTATATATTTTATTTTACTTATTTACCTCAACATAGGGGAACTAGTTCATATCAATCTGATTGAATATACATTTTTTCTAAAAAAAATTATATATATATATTGGTTTCTTAAATATATGAGAATTTTCATATTTTCTATGTTTACTTTATTTATTTTATTTATTTTTTTTTTTTTTCAACTATGGCTCCTGTCTCTTTGGAGATATGGGGGGTAAATAATCCTCCATATAAATTTTTCAGTAATTATTACCAATGTGCCCCTGGAGTTGGTAAAACCATTGGGTCTATATTATTATTTTTGATTTTTGGATTTATGTTTGGTATATCTCTAATTTAATCCAAGTTAACCTGCCTTTCTTGTAACTTTTTTATTTTATTATATGTCCCCTTTCCCTTCCTTCCCTTTTCCAGTATTCCCCAGGTTATTTTGTATTATTTGTATCATGTGATTATTATCTACATTATCTTTAGAGTATTAACTGATATAGTATGCTCTAATTTGTTGTAGACATTATGATATCATGTATCCACCTATAGGGGGTGCTGGGTTGAAATTAATTGGATGCAGTCTTGCTGCTGTGCCGAAGTATGTTTCGTGCATGCGCAATGATTTTGCGTGCACGCATGCGCATCCTCTCTGGGGTCTGGCGGAGTGCTAATCTCTGGGTCTTCCCACCACCGAATTCTACTGGCGGTTGAAACAGAAGCACAGCCCACTTATTACAGGTGGGGTTTGGCACCAGATTTCTGTATAAAGGGAAGGGGGTGAGGGGACAGTGTTTGCTTACTGATGCCCTTGAGAAAGTCGAGCATTATCGCCGAAACGCGCATCTGGCTTTGGGTGTTCCTTTACACTCTGCAGACTGCTTTCACGTAGCCTGTTATATCTCAACACGCTATTTTATTCAGGGACTTTATTTTGATGGCGAAGTTCCTGGTTTTTGCTGTATATACTATAATGGAGTTTTGAGAACCCTCTTTACTGTTCCTTACCTTACTTTATTTTTCATCTATCTGCCTCTTTCTGTCCTTTCGATTTACTGATTCTGCTGATATATATTAAGCTATTTTAGCCAGATACATTTGAACTTACAGTAAGCCCACAGAATTTAGGATTTTGTATTAGGTTTACAGAGGCAACATAGAATATGGGGGATTTTCATCTATAGATGTTTAATACTCCATTTATTTGGAGGAATCTGAATCTATTTCAGCCATCTTTTATTATACTATATGTAAGCTTTTTGGATACTTTTGCTACTTATATTGCTACATTCTTTAGTAGCTATTTTGCTACTTTTTGAGTGATCTATCTATTTAGTATCAAGCTTACTATTCTATATCTATTTGAGCTGGGATATATTTCCCAGTGTTTCTCCATTTCTAGGTTAAGCAGTCTGGTATATTTTAGACACTTGGTGTTTAGTTTTTTAATGTTTATTTAACCATCAATAAAACTTTATTATTTTTTGTACCTTGTCTGATACACAGTTTTTTTTGTGCAAATTTATCTATAGTGCTCTATTGGGATACTGGTATTGAGGGGATTTGCTCTTTTTTAGGGATGCTTTTCCCTCATTTCTGTATTCTTGTATTTTCTGTTAGGTTTAGGGTTAAGCCCTTTTAGTACCCCTGTAAACCTTTTTCTGTACTTTTTGCCAGAATGTTTTTCTAGCTAAGAGTATTGTGTCTATATTCTATTTATGACATTTAGTGAAAAGACAATTCAATTAGTTTTTTTTTTTTTTTTTTACTCTCCCCAAACCAGGCTGCTCCCTGTGTTGCAGACAGACAGCTCTCTAAAATAAGGAGGAAACAGACTCGAGGGAGAGCAATAAATCAGTTACCAACACCCTAAAAAGATTTCAAGTAAACATTTATAGCCATTGCAACATTGCTGAGTGTCATATATAATGTATATATACTATGTATTTATGATGGTTTTCCACATGCTAAAATATAAAAAAAAATCACATATATGTATACATGGTTGATTAAGTAATTCAACCAAGTCCTAAAGTACCCAACTAACTGCTCTGCATGTTTAACAAAAGGCAGAGTTATGAGCAAAATGCGGTGAGTGAGATTTGGCCAGTGTGTTGGACTAACCACGAGAAAGACAATAATTATGCATGAGTAAAGAATGAATGTGGCACTGAGTAACGAGTAATGCCATACGCGGCAAGTTTGAATACCAGCGAGTATTGCTGGTGGTGATTGCCGCCGGGTGTGACGCGGTGCTGGCAGTGATACAGGACCAGGTAATTATGCCAGGAGAACTAACCTGGACATGCATATCTTGTTTAGCAGGGTGGGGATAGGTAGCCGCGCGTGGTGACGCTCCCCCCCCACAATAACTCACGGTTTTACTGGGACCCGGAAACGTGGGGTCGAGAGGATGAGTCCGGTAGGGGGTACCCTTGGCCTGTGTAGACACTGGACCTCATAGCTAGGGATCTCCAGGATAACCTGCGTTGAGGTACTGGTCGGCGACCTCCAGCTGCTGTGACACGAACCGGAAGTGATCCTGGCTGTGAGCTCCCAGTTTGGAATGGCAACCGACCGTTTCATGGATCAGCTAAGTGGGAGATGAGGACTGGAAGAAGGTTGTCCGACGGAGTGAACCCACGCTGTAAACCCGGAAGTGAAAGTCCGTTCTGCCTAGCAGCTCCTTGGACCAATTGTGTTATGGTATTGAAGGGGGGAGTCCTTTATGAAGATCCATATGCCCCTCCCTCAACTACAGGCCCAGCCTTCCAATATGTTGAGAATTCAATGATGGACTACTGTCAAGTGCTCCTATTGATAATAACCATAATGACTTCAACCTAATCACTGTGACTATAATAGTTACTGTATCAGCACCCCCAGGCATAAAAGGGGTTAAAAGCCGTTTAGGAGATGTTCCCTTCCAGATACACAGGCAGCTACTCCATATACCAATCTCCTGAACAGGAAACCATACAAATTCTCCAAACTCCTGAACCGGAACCATACGAATCTTTCAAACAGCCGAACAGGAAAAACCATACGAACAGTTTACACTCCTAGCAGTTGAACTGGAACAGCATACAATAAATCCCCCCAAGAACAAGACAAGGCTCTGTGTTGAGGGTCAAGCAGTGATCTGGTTTAATGGGGCTACCTGCCCAGTATTTATGCAGGTCTTCCACCAGGTGGACACTCCCCTAGGGAACCTGGTGGAAGACTTGGACACAACTTGCACAGTGACCAATCACAGACATACATAGTGAAACACTCCCACTAGTACAGTATAATCCCTCCTCTCTATCCTGGAGATAATTGGGAAGTAATCCAATTATCTCCAAGGATAGAGGCAAAACTCCATTACACACATGTTAGCTAAAAGACATAAAAATACACAATGTTACAAATACTGCATAAAACATATCCCCAGATAGCTTAGATCTGAGTGCACATTATTACCGAATGGCGCTCAGATCACATACATACAGTTCAATCGCAATGGAGCCAAAGTCTTTCACATAGTCTTTTGTTATACGAATGGGCTCCATGGCATAGCTATCTGGGGTAGCACTGTTCACACAGAGAAAATACCGAAGGGACCGGCGTTCAGATAAATGCTGGAGGAGGGAAGTCGGCGGCTCAGCGGTGTTCGTGAATATAAGTGTCCGTTTTCAGTTCCACAGTTTTGTAGCTGAACACTGCTGGCCATTTGGCAGTTTAAGATGGCCGCTGGCACGTGTTCGGCTATACGAACAACAGCCACCAAGCGTTTGTCAATTAAGCTGCGGTTAACCCAGCTTCTGGGAGATTAATTTCCAGCACAATCCATACCCAGGTGATCCGGTCATTCGTGCGTTTGTTCAGTAAATTGAATTTACCGAACACCCTGGCAGAAAGGCATGAATAAGCCTTTCTGCAGGGAGAAATAAAGGTTTTTAACACAGGGCCATAGCCCAGAGGTAACAAGCGGGCAATCAGGCTTCTCCAGAACATAGTGGCAAGGTTGGTTTTGCCACAGTTTCAGTTTATACATAATAGCTTTTTAACCCTATGGGACTGGAGTGTAATCGTAATTGCAGATAATATAACACATAACAATTCCATTACATTGTATTCAACTTATGCATGTCCTTCTAGTTCAGAGGTAATAGATATATAAATGACTAAGATATCTGATGACTGGAGTTATAATTATACAGAATCCTTAGCCAAATCATGTAAACTGCTGACAGTTCGTACAGTGGGACTGCAAGTAACAATAAGTTGGAAAATATATTAATGTTAAAATTGTCCAGATATCATCTTCAAAGAGACACAAAATAAGTGAAAGGTGTATATATATTTATATGTATTAAGGCAATTTGCCTGCATTTGTGGGAGGTGCTGGTTTGCTACCCCTAGACTACTTAAGGCACTCCCCTTACCTTGCTCCTTACCGTTCGAGGTCAGCGTTGAATGAGGTTTCACCACGTTAAGCTGTGTCCAGGAATCCTGTTCAGGCCTTTCCGCCCGTCCAGCTTCTTCTGACTCCGGTCTCCGTCGTAGATCGAGTCCCAGGGACTCCTAAACCGTAAGTCAGACCTTCCTGTCACGCCAGGACCGGTTCCCACGGCGTACGGTACAGCACGGGTCCTCGCTTTACGGCTTTTTCCCTGGTTATGACACGAATGTTTCAAGCCATTCGCGGGCTTTTTCATTCGTACAGTCATTCGGCTGAACATATTTAATCGTTCAATATTCATTTCGCATATCCTATTTCATGTTATTGAAACGAATTATCATTCGGTTGTTTTGCCGTTCGGCAAATTTTTACTTACGCTCAAACACACTTTCGGTTCGCATAAGTCATACGGTTAAACTATTCTAACTTCTGTGTTTCCCTCACATTTGCTTTCGGCTTTTCTGTGTGTTCACGTATAATCCTTTCATGAATTATTTTCAACATTTCATGTGTATTTAACGTTCGGTTAAAAAATTGCTTGCTTAAATAGATTATTTTGAAATATTGTCAGTATTGTATTACGTCCACAAATCAAGTCCACTTCTCTGTATATACCATTTGACTCCCACGCTTTCAGGGGTCTGCGTTACTTATCCATTTATACAAATGGACTCAGCCTATGTTACAGGCCTCACTTCTGGGTTATTACTACAACACATACAAAGAATATAGGTTCATTTAAGCATAATTCTCGGGTTGATACCTCTTTTCTATACAATATATCATATATCATATAGATATACATCACTTTACATCATTTTAAATCATTTTGGGGTATCCCTGCCTTTGGTTATTCTGCTACATATCATACATAACGCTGTGTTAAATAGGCCAGGACCTCATCCATGTCCCTTTCTATAAAACCAGTTACATTTCTGTACAGATCATTGAAACTCCCACGCCAGGAGTTTTATAACTATCCATTTCATTTCAATTCACTCAGCCTATATTACAGGCCTCATTTCTCTGTCATGACGATGACACATAAGGCTTAATTCCTTTTTCATGCATACTCGGGTTGAATCACACGTACTGATCCAACCAATCATACGTTCCCTGCACAGTCATATACATATGTATATAACCTACGTTTCATGTTTTCCTTTACACACCATTATCACGTAACACATAGATTGTTGGTACATAGGCCACGGCCTCCCTCAGATGTCTTATTCAAGCATGCTAACATTTCTGAGCCACTCATAGCTATTCCCATGGTATCAACATAATTTTAATACATCGCTGCTATGGACTATAAGTCTGTTTCTTTTCACACTCCACACTCATCATACTACTCTCTTTTACCCATTTTTAGGCTGTCAAGCTTATATAATTGCTCCACACGGTTTATTCCTGTGATTTGTCATACTACCAGGTACGTACACCTGCTCATATGGTATTCTACCATACATTTCATTTCATCCCCCTAGTTTAGAGTACTGGCAATAGGGTCACAGGATTCCCAATAGGTATTTACCCCGTCTTGGCTGTCGCCATCAGTTAGTGGTCCCGCGAGGCCAACACCCCGCCTCAAACGTTTCGGAGGCAAACACCCATCGGGCCACACGTTAGCTAGCCGCCTCGCATGTTGCAAAGAGAGGGCCTCACCTGTCACTCCCTTCCCCTGTTTTCTGTCGTACAGTCACCGAGAGGCCTAAAACTCCTGCCACTACGTCAAGTGGCCTCAATAACCCCTCGCGCCAACGCATAGATAGAGCCTCTCAAGCCGCTTGGCAATTAGCAGGGCCTCACCTGTCACCAAACAAGTATAATACTTTCGCCATCCGGCCTAGCTAGCCTGCCAGTACAATTTGGTGGTTCTATATACTAATTATTGTTTTATTTATAGTATGTCTCAGGAAGGGGTAGAGGATTTCTCCCTGCCTAGCACCCCGGCTAGAGCTGTCACTCCCACACAAGGAGGAGAGCTAGCTAGTCCAGCATCAATCAGATCCTGGACAATCCCGCGCATAACCACGGAATTAAGGAGACGACAAATCCCCTACCCCGCTACAGCAAGGAAGGCAGAACTTTTCAAACTGCTACGCACATCAACTAATAACATGGAGGCCGGGGAAGGATCTAGCCAGTCCAACCCAGGGGACATACATGCCATGTTATCCTCACTCATGGCATCCATGGGCAAGGTCAACTCCAGGCTGGAGAAACTTGAGTCGGTCACCACGGCCCTCACTCTAGCAGGGCCACCCGCGGCTGCGGTACAAACACCAGCCTTGCCATTAGTCGCTCCAGCCAGCACCCTGGATGACCAGGAAGTTAGCCCGGCCCACATGATACCTGAGCATATCAAAAGGGATATCCTGGAAGGTAAAGACGTCAACCTGGCTTCCCTGTTGATTGCCTCCCAGGACATTGTGGAACATAAGACGTATGCTTATGATGATGTTTCTGTTATTGTCAGATCTAGGGATGCCCGCCTGAACAGAAAACTGACTATCCCTGAATTTGTACTAGCGTTTGGTATTTACAGGGATGTCATCTGTGCGGTTTATCCCAACAGAAGAGAGGAGTTTGATCTCTATATGCACAAGCTGGTAGACCTGGGCAACAAATATGGTGGTTCGGCATTCTATGACTACCATAGGTCTTTTTCTGCAAAAGTGGCTGGAGCCTTCTCCCAGTACGGAACACGATCCAACTGGGGAAGGATTGATACCGTCTTATTTTGCAGACACTTTGCAGGTCTAAGAACACCAGCTTGTGCATACTGCTCCTCCACAGCCCATACTACTAATTTTTGTCCCAACACGGCAGACGGACATGCCTCCACACAAGGAACTAGTTCCTCTGGGGATCCAGGGAAACTATCAAAAGACAAATTGGGACGCCCAATCAAGTTTCTGGGCAAGTCCCAGGTATGTAATAATTTCAATGTTGGGTCTTGTAATTACAGTGGATGTAGACTATTGCATGTCTGTTCAAAATGTTTTAGGGCACATGCAAAGACCATGTGTCCAAATAAAATGTATTCCAAGCCTTACCTTACGTCCATTAATATGCCAGTATTCACAACATTGATGTCTCAGCACCCATCTAGACACCTGGTAGACTTTCTTATTTCTGGTTTAACAGAAGGCTTCCACACAGGTATCCTACACATACCAGCTGGAACTCTGGAATGCCCTAACCTACAATCCGCCCAACACAACCCCACAGTGGTTGACACCCTCATAGCCCAAGAAGTGGATGAGGGCTTTGTATTGGGGCCTTTTAGAACTCCTCCATTCACAGAATGGCGCACCAACCCTATTGGTATTGTCACAGGGAAATCTTCCCAAAAACAGAGACTCATCATTGACTTATCGGCTCCCCACTCATCGGCCAACCCCAGTCTTAATTCCCTCATACCCTCTGAGGAATTCTCTCTGCAATACACCACCATAGATCACGCCATTACAGCTATCATACAAGCAGGGTTGGAGCCTGGCTCAGTAAGACCGACATTACTAACGCCTTCAAATTACTCCCTATCCACCCCACACTGTGGCACCTGCATGGCATCAAGTGGTCCGGGAACTACTATTTTTTCTCCCGGTTAACTTTTGGGTCCAAAAGTAGCCCAGCTATTTTCGACACATTTGCTGAAGCATTATGCTGGTTACTATTGAACATAGCCGGATGCCCTACGGTATTACATTACTTGGACGATTTCCTACTGGTCGAGGAGAATACTTCACCTCCCACTAGCCTCAAAGCTACCACTAAGCTGTTTGAGCAAATAGGTGTACCCATCTCCCCAAAGAAAACAGAAGGGCCAGACACGGTTATCACTTTTTTGGGTATCCAATTAGACTCTGCCACAATGCAAGCAAGCCTACCATGCGATAAGATAGAGAATATTCTCACTTACATAAACAACTACCTACAGCTCGGCACTTGCAACCGCAAAGAGCTACAGTCCCTGCTAGGGTCACTAAATTTTGCGATGCGCATCATACCTCAAGGCCGCTCCTTTATTTCACGACTATTGCATCTTTTCCCACTTTTTCTACATGACACGCACAGGTTGTCCTTAGATGCCCAAGCTACGGCAGATCTAAACATGTGGAAGAGATTTTTAACCACTTGGAATGGTAAAAGTATGTTCCTCCCTCAATTGACTGAATCATCTCCTACCATTTGGTCAGATGCGGCATCTACCACTGGTTTTGCAGCAATTTTTGGGAACGAATGGCTTTGGGGCAGCTGGCCTTCAGCAGTTCAGGATTTGGAAGGTTTTTCCACTACCTCAGCTCTTTTTGAGATCTACCCCATAGTGGCGGCTGCCGTAGCATGGGGTCATTTATGGGCTAATACGCCAGTGCGTTGTTACTCAGACAACCAGGCAACCTGTCACATCATCAACAAAGGTCATTCCAAATCTCTTACGATCATGAGATTTCTGAGGAAACTCACTTGGTTGGCAGCTTGTCATAATTTCTTCCTATATTGTTTCCATGTGCCAGGTGTATATAACACAGCTGCTGACAATTTGTCTCGCTTTAAATTTCAGGAGTTTCATCAAGCACTCCCGTCAGCAGCACCCACAGCCACCATCACTCCAACATTTCAACAACTCATACTGGACTAGACGTCATCATGCAGCATAGCAGGACATTGTCCCAGTTGGCACTTTCAAACAATACAAACAAAACATACAGCAGGGCTTTCACACTATTCAAACGATTCCTTCTGGAACATAACATCATACAACCGTTTGTTATGACATCTTTTTTGGGGTTTGCTTCCTTTTGCCACCTTAAACTCAAAATGTCATACAACACCATCAAACTCTATCTCACTGGCATTCAACACCACATGCTCATCTTACACCCAAATAACAACAGTTTCATGGCCTCTCACCAAATTAAGACCATACTCAGAGGTATTCAAAAATCAGAACCCACACATTTGGCCCAGAGGCTACCCATAGATAACCATATCTTCAAAGCATTATCTAACCTACTTGACCTAAAACCGTTTGACACTAATACGAATTCTATCATCAAAACAGCAATATACATCGCTTTCTATGGATTTCTACGACCCAGAGAATTCACTACGACCTCCACGACCCAAACCACTCCATTCCTCCTCTATTCCCACTTGACAAAACATATGGATCATTACATCCTGTCTTTACCTCACTCCAAAACCAGCCAGCACATACCTGTAAACATTCCGTACTATCCCACGCACAACAGATGGTGTCCCGTCAAGGTTCTTGATGCCTACATACAGCACCATCACTTACTGCCCTCGCAACCGTTATTACAACTACAAGGTGCAGTACTCACCACTACAACCTTCATGACCTACGTCAGGTCCTTGCTCACACAACTGGGCCTCAACGCAAACAAATACTCAGGACACTCCTTTCGTATAGGAGCCGCGTCCACAGCCTCCAGTGTCAACATCCCAACTCATGTTATCAAAACACTGGGGCGCTGGAAGTCATCCGCTTACTCACAGTACATACCGAACCCAGTACAAGAATTAAGGGATGCTTTCATAAACATGTCTGGTTGATAAATGTATATGTATTGGTTGTCTGTTAATAAATTTGATTACTTAATTTTTGCCCTCTTCTTTCTCAGGCCTACCTCATCGTCGGTTTCGGCACACCACAACCGACTTGCTCCTTTTATCATCCTACGCTTATTCATGGTATTTCATACTGTACTATCTTAAGCACCTAACACAAGTATTAAGGCAATTTGCCTGCATTTGTGGGAGGTGCTGGTTTGCTACCCCTAGCCTACTTAAGGCACTCCCCTTACCTTGCTCCTTACCGTTCGAGGTCAGCGTTGAATGACCCTCCCACCACACCACTTTTAACATTTATTTCCTTTCTATTTCTTTTCCTGGGTGGGCCCTCTTCTTTCTCAGGCCTACCTCATCGTCGGTTTCGGCACACCACAACCGACTTGCTCCTTTTATCATCCTACGCTTATTCATGGTATTTCATACTGTACTGTCTTAAGCACCTAACACAAATATATATTTACAGTGATCAATAAATTAGCTTCAGTATAGTTTTTAATAATATAATGTATCAGAGATCATTAATAAAAGGAGAATAGGAGAGTCCTTCATTTAACCTTTAAGGGAAAAAGGTTTTTAGATGATGGATCCAGAAGCACTCTCTTCTTCGTAGGTGCTTATCTAGATTGCCTCTCCGTTGGTCACGTTTAACCAGTTGAATGCCCATAAATTTCAGGACCGTATGACTTGATGTGCTAGCTTGACATGCCTTGATATAGGAGTCTTTATATCTCTTTTGGTTCTCAGCGAGTTCACATGCTCCAGAATCCATTGTTTAAACGGGCGAAACGTCTTGCCCACATACATCTGGTTACATTGGCATCTAATTAGATATACCAAGCCTTTGGTGTTACAATTGAAGAAAGAGTATGGTTGAAATTGTTCAGTGTGAGTGCTATTTTTGAAGTTCTTTGAGTCTTTACATATAACTTTGCAGGCTTTGCACCGTCCACATTTATAGGTGCCTGCCAATTTATTAGAAAGCCAATGTATAGATGGTAGAGGCTTTTGGAAGTGGCTATGCACTAAAAGGTCCTTAAAGTTTTTACCCCTCCTTGCTGTTATGGAGGCAGCAGGTATGATTACATCCTTCAGATGTTTGTCCTGTCTGAGGAGGGGCCAGAACCTATTCATGATGGTTTTGACTTGTTCCCAGCCTGCGTCATATGTCGCCACACATCTAAGCTGTTTATGGTCAGAATGCATATAGTCTCTAGGGTAAGTATTTTCTTCCATTATTAGGCTTTCTCTATCTGTTAAAAGAGTTCTATGATAAGCTCTTTTCAAACAATTGTTGGAATACCCTTTGAATTTAAACATGGAGCGTAATTCCCTTGCTTTTAGTTTTGAAGTCCTCAAGGTCAGAGCAGTTTCTTCTGAGCTTTTTCTAAACAAGTTTGTTTTTATTTTCCCAGTTGGTTCGGGAATCCATGTTAGGTCAAGGAAATTAAGGGGTGGATTTATCACCTCTACAGTGAACCTCAAATTTAGTTCATTGATATTTAATTGCCGTACACACAGAAGAAAGTCCTCCCTACAGCATGTCCAGATAATGAAAATAGCATCAATGTGTCAAATGGATACATTGAACTAAATCATTAAAGGGGGTAGAGAACACTACTTTTTCCTCCCACCAACCAAGGTGCAGGTGTCACGACGGCTAGTGTGGTCCAGCACACAGAACTGTATAACAACTACATAGACAGAACAGAACGGATAGGTAAACTGGTCCTTAGAATAGCAGGACTAATACATAAAGACAGAGAATGTTCAAGGGATAGCCGAGGTCAAGGAAGCCAGAAATACACAATACTGTTAAACAAGCCAAGTCAGGGGAGCCAGAAATCAGAGTAGTCAGGAATAGCCAAGGTCAAAATACCGGGAATATCAATAACAGGAATAGCAAAAACACTCACGGGAACTAGGACAGGAAACCCAGACAGGGCAAAGAAGTGTGAAACTTCAGGGATTTAAATATCCCTCCTTAGACTGTAATTGGTCAGAGGGTGACCTCTGACCCCAGAACGTGCACGTGCGTCGGCCTCGTGACATCACACGCACGTTCGTATAACCCTGGGGGGCTGGAGTCATCGATGGCCACGACCACGTGGTTGACGCCATCTTTGTTTTGGGAAAGCTGCCAGGAAGATCCGGAGGAGCGTCTCCCAACTCGCTGCTGAGCAGGTAAGCTCAGTTTGTCGGCACGGTTGTGCCGGTCGATCGCAAATGCGCCTCGCGGCTAGCCTGGAGCCATGACAGTACCCCCCGTTCGAAGACCGCCCACCGGGCAGGAAGGAGCCGGCTTATTAGGAAAGCGGTTGTGAAACGACTGGACAAGACGGGGAGCATGAACCCTGTCAGCAGGAACCCAGCTACGCCCCTCCCAGCCAACCAAATAAGACAAAACACCCCTGGAAATCTTGGAATCCAATATAGAGCGAACTTCGGATTCCTCTTGTCCACCGACCACCAAAGGCGAAGGAGGAACGACCAGTTGCGTGTATTGATTACAAGTGAGAGGCTTAAGAAGAGACACATGGAACGTATTAGCAATTCTCATGTGCGCAGGGAGCACCAAAGAATATGTCACAGGGATAATACGTCGAAGGACACGATAAGGCCCTATGTATCGAGGAGACAGTTTCATGGAAGGAACTTTGAGCTTCATATGACGCATGGAGAGCCAGACCCTGTCTCCCACTTTATAGACAGGAATGGCACCACGCCGCTTGTCGGCCTGGACCTTAGTACGTCTAGAGGCTGCCTTTAATGCAACATGCACTGAAGCCTACGTGTCTCGGACAGATGCTAAACTGGCGTCCAAAGCAGGAATATCAGTGCCCAAAAAATCAGAAGGCAATACAGTGGGGTGATAACCATTATTTACAAAAAAAGGGGCTATGATTGGAGGATTCATGAGTCACATTATTTCTGGCAAATTCAGCCATGGGCAGGAGTTCAGAACAGTTTGACTGATTGACATCGATAAAACAATGTAAATAGGATTCCAAGGCCTGATTGGCTCTCTCCGCTGCACCATTAATCTGAGGGTGATACGAAGAGGAAAAAGAAAGTTCTAAGCCCAACTGTTTACTGAAAGCATGCCAAAACCTATAAATAAATTGGGTGCCTCTGTCGGAAACAATGTTTTTCGGTAACCCATGTAACCGAAAGATTTCACGCAAGAGTATTTGGACAAGATGGCAATTTCTTAAGAGGTATAAAATGCGCCATCTTGGAGAATTTATCCACAACCATGAGGATAGTGTTATACCCATTTGAATTAGGGAGATCCACAATGAAGTCCATAGCTAGATGGGTCCATGGAGCGTCTGGTATCGGAAGTGGCTGTAACAACCCATGAGGAGATTTATACAGGGCTTTAGAGACTGCACATATTTGACATGCCCCTACGTAATCCTTGACATTGTCCCTAAGCGTCGGCCACCAAAATTTCCTAGAAATGGCAGAGAGGGTTTTATGTATCCGAGGATGTCCAGCTGTCAAGTTATCATGAAATAACCCAAGCACTTTAGTCCTAAATAATGGTGCAACTAACAATTTGTCTGGTGGTCTCTCCACTGGTGCCTGAGTTTGATCTGCTATTATGACACATAAGAATGGAAAAGACACTTCGGAAACCATTGTAGCAACAAGACACTCGGGAGATACAATCGGGAACATCTCTTGCTCGGGAACCTCATCAGTTTCAAACTGTCTAGACAGCGCATCTGACTTTGTGTTCTTGGTACCAGGTCTGTACGTAATAACAAAATTGAAACGGGAGAGGAATAATGACCATCTAGCTTGTCTGTAGGACAATCTATTAGCATCCCGATATAAGCCAAGTTCTTGTGATCGGTAAAAATCAAAAGTGTCTCTTTGGAACCTTCTTAGAGATGCCTCCATTTTTTGAGAGCGAGAACAATGGCCAGTAACTCCCTATTCCCAATGTCATAGTT
The DNA here is from genome assembly GCA_933207985.1 of Pelobates cultripes. Classification (NCBI taxonomy): domain Eukaryota; kingdom Metazoa; phylum Chordata; class Amphibia; order Anura; family Pelobatidae; genus Pelobates; species Pelobates cultripes. The sequence goes on from OW240914.1 coordinate 245,770,899, forward strand.
TTTTTCTCAGCAGGAGTCAGTTTTCTAGAGAAAAACCCACAGGGATGTAAAGGTGCATCAGGAATCTCTTGTTGAGACAGAATGGCTCCTGCACCTGTTTCTGACACATCTCTTACCTCTTGTATTTGTTTGTGTATATTGTACGTTTCTCAACTAATTGTACAGCGCTGCGGAATCTGTGTGCGCTTTATAAATTGCAATAATAAATAAAATAAATAAATCTGCTTCCAAAATAAAAGGTTTAGCAGGATCGGGGTGTGTTAAAACAGGTGCTGAAGCAAATAAAGATTTTAATTTCTCAAACGCCTCTTTTGCCTCCTTGGGCCAAGAATTACAGTTAGCTCCTTTTCGGGTAAGATTGGTGATAGGAACTATCACGGATGAGAAACCTTTAATGAATCTGCGGTAGTAGTTTTCAAATCCAATAAAGCTTTAAGGCCTTTGGGTAACAGACATTGCAATACTGCCTCCAGTTTGCGTGGGTCCATCTTGAAGCCAGAAGGGGATATTACATACCCAAGGAATTGTATTTCATTCTGGTCAAACTGGCACTTTTCTAGCTTGCAATATAAGCCATTCTCCAGCAGGGTTTTTAACACGGTTTTCATGTTCGTGGTGAGTACCTAGATCTAGGGAATAGATGAGAATATCATCTAGGTACACCAGCACGAACATGTGGAGGTATTCTCTAGTTTATAAGGTCTTGGAATACCGCTGGGGCATTGCACAAACCAAACGGCATGACCAGGTACTCATAATGTCCCATTCTGGTATTGAACACCATTTTCCACTCGTGTCCCTCCTTAATTCTGACTAAGTTGTATGCGCTCCTTAAGTCGAGTTTGTTAAATACTCTGGGACCTTTGAGCCAGTTGAATAGTTCAGAAATAAGGAGGATTGGGTAGGCGTTCTTAATTGTTATTTTATTAAGGCCCCTATAGTCGATGCAAGGGCATAGGTCTCCTTCTTTTTTAGAGACGAAGAAGAACCCAGCAGGTGAAGAGGATCTCCGTATGTGGCCCTTCCTTAGAGCATCTTTTATATACTCCTCCAAGCAGAGAGTTTCTTGAGGAGACAGTTCATAGACTCCCCCTTTCGGAGGCATAGTGCCGGTAGCAGATTAATGGCACAGTCATAGGGTCTATGCGTGGTAATACCTCTGACAGAATCTTATTAAAAACCTATTTTACCTCCAAATACTGTGGTGGAATTTCTGTGGTTAAGGGAGGTGCAGTAGGTACATTGATGGTACCAACACATTCTGGCATATGGTGTTTACAATGACTCTTGCAATTCTCTCCCCAACCCACAATCTCTCTTTTAATCCAATCTATGCGTGGATTGTGTTTCTGGAGCCAAGGGAAACAGAGTATCACAGGGCAGGAAGGAGAAGAAATAATCTGAAAAACCAATTCCTCAGAATGTAAGATGCCAGGGATCCTCAGTGATGGGTAATGTTTCCTGAGGGATGAGAGGTTGGGTAAGAGGTCTCCCATCAATGGCCTCAACTGCAATGGGTCTATCTTTCTGACTTAATGGCAGGAGATGTTTAGCAGAGAATTCTCTATCATGGAAATTCTCCGCTGCCCCAGAGTTGATCATGGCCTCACACTGAATAGTAGTTTTCTTACAGTGCAGAGTAATTTTCACAAGGAAATGGTTCTTAGTCAATTTAGGGGACATATACATCACACCTAAGGTCGGTCCCCAAACATGCCTTAGGTGCGCGTTTTTTCTGGCCGAGCCAGACATGAGACCCTTAGATGTCCCTTCCTCCCATAATAAACACACAACCCCTCATTCCGTCTGTACTGTCTCTCTATCTCGGTAAGCTTAGTTATGCCCAATTGCATGGGCTCAGCCTCTGGAAGTGGAACAGAGTTGACTACTACTGGGTTGGAAAAACGAGGGGCTATAGATAGGTTGACATGTCTTGTGCGTTGTTTGTTCCTCTCCCTCTCCCTCAATCTATTATCAGTGTCAATCATGTAGGCTATGTAATCATTAAGATTGACAGGAAGGTCTCTAGCAGTGGTCTCATCATATATATTCTCAGCCAAACCTTCAGAAAAGGCAGCCACCAGACCACTGTTAATCCAGTCCACCTCAGAGGTTAACATTCTAAATTCTATAGCGTAGTCAGCTTTTGAACGACTGCCTTGCTTAATTCTCATCAGGGCTTTGGCTGCGTTCTTCTTTCTTCCCATAGGCTCAAAGGTTACTTTAAATGCTGTTAGGAACTCAATGTAATTACGGGCAATGGAGCCCCTCCCCATAAAGAGTTGGCCCAAGTTAAAGCCTTACCCGTTAGCTAATTCATGAGAGAGCCAATCCATCCTATCCATTGGGAAGGAGCCAGGAGAAGCCTTGAAGTGATATTCGATTTGGTTAAGGAAACCCCTGAACTCTTTGGGATCACCTCCAAAACAAAGGGGGAGGAGAAAGAGTTATGAATGGAAGTTTGTATGTCACAGGTTCAGGAACAGGTGGCGGAGCTAACGGTTGAGCCGGAGGTGCCTCTAGATAAGCCGTTCTTTGAAGCAACGTCTGGAATGCTTGGGCAA
>OW240914.1:245773562-245809790 GCA_933207985.1 Pelobates cultripes
TCACAAACTTTAACTTTTGACCCACTGGACCAATTTGTATGATTTTGACATATGTTGGTATTTGGAGTATGCTGATTCTGTTTAATGTGAATGTGATGTATACTTTTAGATTTATGCATATTGTGTAAAACTGTGTATTTTCCTGCCTGTGATAATTAAGTTAGACCATTGTGTTCAGTAATTATATCACAGGCAGAGGGGAGGATTTTGTGTGGGAGTGTCTGAGTGTATTGTACGTATTGATTGGTTGTTCTGCAATGTTTGTAGAATGTGAATAAAAGAGGCTGTATGTGCCAGTACAGTCAGTTCTACTTCACCCTCAATCTAGAGTCCTGTCTCTTATTGGGGGAATTGCTATATCACTACAAGGGATTGCTATGCTCTGCCTACTCCTTTAGCTAATCACTACTAAGCTCTTTTAAGAGCTTGTTCCTGCTTCACTCTCTTGGAGTAGAGGTTCACCCACTGGAACCTGGAACCTTGTCATAGGTCCAGGGTGGGTAGGAGACAGCGAGACCCCAACCAAGCTGCGGCGGTTAGTGGGGTCTGCAGTGGTTGTGGTGTCTGCGGAGCGCTTGGAGCCCTCTGTAAGCGCTAGGAGCATCCTTCAATGGAGGTACCCAGTCGGGGTGCCAGGTGATCCGTTACAGTAGTGTCTGTGCCTTCTTCAATTTCAAAATGAGGAGACATGACTTGCCAGTCCAATTAGCTGTGATCGTGAAGTTGTAGGGCTCCAGAACCCTTGGAAGGTTAAAGTAACAGAGGTTTAAGACCATGTATGTGTGGTACGGATGCTGTTTAGGGAGTCTGATACTTCCTGGAATTCCCATCTGTGGATGTATGTAATTGTAGGGTGATGAAGCAACTATTATGTTAAGCGTTTACAAAGGCGGGGTATGGTTTGAAAGGCTTGTCAGAACGTGTTGTTGTATGTCTGATTGGTATGGTGCGATAGTGTTGTATAAGGGTTTGAATGAAAGTTGGCAAAAAAAAAAAATGCAGAAAAGACTACAAGTTGATCGGTATGCCTGTGGATGTTGTGTTCCGCTGAGTCTTGGAAGAATGTCACATCTCTGTTGTATGTATCTTAGTGCAAGCGAATAACGCTATGGTGATAACTTGTTGTCGAGCCCCAATAGCCGGGTGACCGGATGGGGATGCTGAATGCGGATTATGCTCGGGTGTCGTCAGTTGGGTGAGGTACGAGACTGAGTGTCTCTTGGTCAGTAATCCTTAATAGTTATGTAACTGCTGCAATCCCTTGTCCGATGTTGCCTTCTTAGGACATACTCCGTGTTGAGATTGTGGAGTTGGCCTCGCGGGACCAGCTACAACTAAGGCCAGATCCTTATGTCAGAAAAAGAACAAAAGAAGGGAGAGAAAGGAAGAAGACAGAAAAGGAACGGAGCTGTGTTGGAGGGAGAGGAGAGAGAGAAATTTATTTTAGCACCGTGTAGTTCTTAGAGACGTAGCTGATAGAAGATAGAGCCCTGAGGGTAGTCCCCAGGTAACTACTGCAAGGAGATTTAGGAAGGCGTTGTGCCGTGAAAGCAGGATATTATGTGGCGGAAGGTGACATGAGTGAGGTTTGTTAGAAACAGGATGATTGTTTACAGATAGTAAATTTGAATAAACGTATGACGTGCTATCGAGTATAGCCATGGCCTGTCAAGGCAAGGCGGGAATCAAGTCACCGTACCTTAATACCCCATTGTGTAAATGCGTGGCCTTGTAGAGGCAGTTGACTGCAATGTGAATGAAATATTTGAACCTGATAGAGATAGGAGACATTAAAGAACCAATAACTGTCTCCTGGTAGAATGCCGTCCGAAACCTGAAATTAAGGTGCTGTTTTTTTGTTTTGTTTTTTTAATAAGGGAAAAGACCTCCTTTAGGTGACCTCTAAATATATAACAGCCTCCTCTTAATTAGTGGTATTAAATTACGCCAATCATGTAATTAACAAGCTTAATCAGATGTTGTTTAGCAGATGGTAATAGGCAACCTCCATATAAATTAGTGAAACATATATAAATGTAATGGAGATTGTTCAATAGCAAAATGTCAAACTTATCCAACTGTATCATCTGACAACAATGTTTAAATGTATTAACGTGATAATGTTTGACTTAAAGTAGGGGCATTATTACCCAGAGGGAGGGAATTAAATGAACGGATTCCAACCAGTTATGCTTATAATAAAACGACAATCGACATTCCCCCTTCTTAGCAGGTAACAGTTATATAGCTATCAGTTCTTTGTATGCTTACATCCCATAATTAATTACCAGAATAGTACATGAATAGAATGGACAATGTTGTTAAAGATTCACTCAACCTAGCCGGATGGAACCGTAAATGCATGATACATCATATTGGATGGAAAAATGGAAAGGAAGTAGGCATAGTAGGTGCGACGGGTGTATGTTTAACATTAGTAATTCCCTTATAAGGCGATCCTTGAAAATGTTGTGCTTAAAGTGTAGTAGTATTGATGGAGGGAAAATGGTGAAGGAATGAAAGGTGTTACAGGAGTTTAGGATGTTTATTGCGAGATAGTGAGTTGATTATAACGAATGACGAGTAGTCGAGTGACGCCTTGGCCTGACGAGGCAAGGCGAGTAATCAAACCTTCGTATGTGTACAACCCCTGTATGTTAATAAATTAATGGAGTAACAACCGAGTTGTAGTAAATGCCTGAACGGAGTGGATTTTAATTTATATACCAGAAATTGCGCCATATTTTCACTGTAATCTGTCTTAATGGTTGACAGATAAGGTAATACATTACACACAGCTTCATTTGTTTAACTTAAACACAAAGCATAGTGTGACGAGACCAATCTCGCCACATTGCATTGGAGGAGCCTGGTTGCCCACCTGCTGCCTTTGGATTATGGACCGGCAGCTAAAGGGTTAATTTTACTGTGCAGAAGGATTTATTTCTCCCTTTCTGCACAGCCGTTCGGTAGATTCCATCTACCGAACAAACAGTTTATTTTCAGTCTCCCCAGAGCCGTGGGAAGCCGGCCGGCGACCTTAATTGGCCACCCAGAAGCTGGAGTGCGCCCTCCATTTACCTCCCTGAAGCCGCGGTTAACCGCGGCTTAACGAGCGTGTGCCGGCAATTGACCACCCAGTAGCTGCGGTTAACCGCAGCTTAATTGATTGTTACTGGGTTACACTTAGCCGCCACACGATGGCGGTGTTCTGGAGCTCCCCGGGCAGCCAGCGCTTTTCTGCCCGGCTTTCCTGCACCAAACCTGGACACTTTTACGTGCAGGCACCGCTGAACCTCCAACCCCTGGTTCTAATTTGGAATTAAAGACTTTGGCTCCATGGCAATTAAACTGTATATGTGTGGTCTGAGTGCCATTCACCTAATAATGTGCACTCAGACCTGAGCTATCTGGGGATATGTTACATGTATATATTTACTGTACCATTTGTCCCATTATGTATTTTAAAGTGATAGTCTGTTTTTGTGTCCCCACGTGTGTAATGGACTTTTGCCTTTGTCCTGGGAGATAATTGAATTACTTCTCCAGGGCAGAGGGGAGGAAGCCAGGATGCATTGTGGGGATGTTTTACTTCTGTATGTCTGTAATTGGTACATGTCTGTCTTTTGTTACAGTCTTCCATCTGGTCCCCTAGGGGAGTGTCCACCAGGTGGGAGACCTGCATAAATACTGGGCAGGTAGCCCTCATTAAACAGACCACTGCTTAACATGGATCCTTGTCTCGTTCTTGGGGGGATTCACTGTATGCTGTTAGAGACTGATTGCCAGGAGTGTGAGCTGATTGTCTGCTTTTCCTGTTTCGTCTGCTAGCAGCTATTTGGGAGGTTCCAGTTCGGGAGTTGGAGTGCTATTTTGTATCCAGTTCGGGAGTTTGGTGTTCTGCAGTAGCTGTGCCTGCATCTCTGGAAAGGGGTTTTGCGTTACACATAGTAATTGCATGAATTGACTTGATTGACACAAATGTTGTTTTTGACCAGACAGTCAAACGTTACACCAGTTAGTGATGGAAAATTAATTAAAGGACCACTATAGTGCCAGGAAAACATACTCGTTTTCCTGGCACTATAGTGCCCTGAGGGTGCCCCCACCCTCAGGGACCCCCTCCCGCCCGGCTCTGGAAGGGGAAAGGGGTAAAAACTTACCTTTTTCCAGCGCTGGGCGGGGAGCTCTCTGCCTCCGATCCTCCTCCTTCCTCCCCGTCGGCTGAATGCGTTCAGCTTTCCTCAGGAAAGCATTATCAATGCTTTGTATAGATGCTCTGTGATTTTTCACAGTGAGAATTAAGCGCTCTAGTGGCTGTCAATGAGACAGCCGCTAGAGGCTTTGGGGGAAGGCTTAACCCATTGATAAACATAGCAGTTTCTCTGAAACTGCTATGTTTATAAAACAATGGGTTAACCCTAGCTGGACCTGGCACCCAGACCACTTCATTCAGCTGAAGTGGTCTGGATGCCTAGAGTGGTCCTTTAACTTTGGAATAACTGAACTAGAAATATAACAATTAATTCCTACGAATGCAGATGTCAGGACTTAAGTATACTGATGCTTGGGGCAGCATGCTGACCAGCTAGAACCATATGAAATCAGTATGCGAATGTGCTGCAAGATGGTAGTTGGATTGTTCGATGGAAATATATCCAACACCATCAATAAGCTCAATGCAAGAAGCACGCTCTCAGGTAATGGGGTGAGAAAGATACTGGGGCTAAAACTTTAGATACACTGTGAAACTTAACAGTTAAAGCAGAAGTTACATTCCCCAACCTGCCTTCCTTTCTTCCACTGAAATGTTACGCTTGAGCAATCATTATGTCAGAATATTGCTTCAACAGATTCTATGCAGTAACAAAGGTACCTTCCCACTTCTCGTTTGAGGGATAATTTGACAAACTGGAGTGAGCAAGCAAGTAAGCAGGTTTTCATTGTGTTCAGTGACTTAGGGATTCAGCCAATGCACCTTGTATTGAATTTTCCAGGGTCAGAGGTTGAAAGGGACCATAATTTCTTTGTTATAGAGATGGCCTAAGTGGACCTAATGACATGCAATGAATACAGTTTAATACTTGTGGTTCCTATTCACAGTTTGTAAATAAATCCCAGACAGAATCATCACCAACAGTCAGACGAGATGGAAATGCCCATGGCCCGTTCGCGAGTTGCATTGATGGCTATTAAGGATAACATGACATTTAATAGACGAGACATCATTCGGCAGAATTAAATTAATGACTGCTTTAACGAATGAACAACTGTTCGCATGTATTGGGAAGGAAAAAACGTGAAATGAAAATGTCGAACGGCGGGAATAGCCCGAACGCGGCTATTCTGGCCGATTACCTGGCGTTCGTTTGTTGTCTGTGTGAACGAGGGTGCCGACTGGCGGGAAAGCCGCGAGGATGACGGGAGTGGAAGAGCTCTGACGGGAGCCGGAAGTTCGCTGACAAGGGGAGGCGAGCAGGCCCGGAAGTGAACAGCGTGCATACGGTAAGGTAGGAAGGGGGAATAGCGTTTAAATAGGAACGCTAACTCCTCTGACAAATACAGGCCTTCGGCCTTAAACATATATATGAGGACAAACAAATAAAAAGCAAAAGAAAGTTCAAATATAAGTCCAAGTGTGAATCCAAATGTAAAAACTTGCTGGAAGATAAAACCTCAAAGAGTCAGGGTAGTTCCTCTGGAATGGGGTCAGATCAGAGTGTTCTTGGCAGCCATATATGCAACAGAAAGAGAGAACCAGATGAAGGCACACTATTCTTAGCGCCAAAATGCGCGTTGGGCATTTCATTTACTTTTAACAGTTACACTAATTTTTGCTTTATTTATTAGGATTTACCATTAGCTTTTTTTTACATGGTTACTGGGGGTGTTAGAGGGTTTGGGGACTTATTACTGATAGGAGACTAGCACGTTTTGGTTATGTAGGGTGACCAGGGTCCTATATAGAGTGAGTCTATTGCAATGCAATCTTTTCAGAGGGAACTATCCTCTTAATGGGTAATGTAGGAATTATTTATCCTGAGGTACTAGGTGGTTAGAAGTGGAAATTAGCTACCTAGTTTTTCAGTGATATTTAGACCTTAACATTATAGTAACTTTTTAGTATTTGTATATAGCGTTCCTAAAGTTATTAGGAGGTTCTAGAGGTTCTGATGTTGGTTGGTGTTGTACTGCAGACTTCAATATACCAATTAACAGGTTTTTTAATTTAGCAATTTCACAAGCTACATATTACCAAGTAAATAAGGGATTTTGTAATTACCTTGCTATACATCTCTGCAGTACCCAACCTTACAGATACTTTATAATTATTTATATAGTGTTTCTTTGTGTTATGAGGAAGCCCTAAGAGTTTCCACTTTATTAGGTTTTCATTATACTGCAGACCTTAATATACTAACTGGTTGTTTCAGTGTAATTTCACAAGCTCACAATCACCAATTATAAGGGCGTTTTTTCCCTACGCTGTATTATACCTACCACAATACTATCTGTATTCTCCTATCTCTACCTATCACTCTCTCCCCTACTAGTTATTTAGTTAATGGACCACTTCTTTTGCAAGCCCTAACTGAATAAAGATCTATCCAAAAATAGAGGCTCTTCAAGTGTACTTTTTATTTGAAATTACTCATTTTTTACAAGCATCACTGAGTTTTTATTAATAGAGGATCTCTTGTCCAGCCATCAATTTGCGAAATTATGGGAATTTCCTCACTTCTGTCCCTGACTTTATGTACTTAGGGACTGAATTACTTTTTTCTTTATCACTCACAGAAAGAGAGAAATAATGGTGCAGAAAATCCCTGAATAACAAAAGTAAATAAATGTCTTTGGTCCTACTTGCAGTTCATAGAGCTTAACCTAGCTCTATTCTAAATGCCGTGCAGTGGTACAATCCCCACTTATAGGATACGTAGGATGGTGTAGGTAGGTAGGTAGGTACTAGTCAAGTGAGTGGAGCGCTATATATTTTTACACTTACCCTGGTTTCAGAATTGAAGTCATTAATTGGGACTTTATATTTTATATTTACTATTTTTACATTGTTTTATTATTCTTTTGATTTTTAAAACTTAGAATAAATTTATTATTTTTACTATATCCCACTGGCTTCCTATCTTGCCTTGCTGCTAAAAGAAGGGTTGGTGCCCCCCTCCAGAGGCACCCAAATTTACCATCCAGAGCCAGGTTCTTATTGGCTCAAAAAAAGGTGAGCACTACTATAACTACTGTATGTGTAACTATAAAGTCAAAACATAGTACACTAGGGGGTTTCTCCCCTTTTTTTTCCTTCTTTCTTTCCCTGAGGAAATTTCAATCCAGTTAAAGGGTGCAGTGTCTCCTTACGACACTACGGTGAAAGTGATCTGAGCCTGTCCTGTTTGAGGCTCTATTCCATGTGAGTTTGATCATTGACATATCACTACAAAATCCTCACTATCCACAGATTTACACTATATTGTGTTGTATTGTGTTTTTTTCACTTCTATGTATCAACATACATCTGAGATTTAACCCTAAACCAGGGTAAGTGTAAAAATATATAGCGCTCCACTCACTTGACTAGTAAGGTCTGGATTTTTATCCAGTTCATACTAGATTCACTTTGGTTCACTTTTATATTGAGTGGGGGAAAGAGAACACCCACCAGAGTGTGTAGCTGCTTTTGTATCACTGTAATAGATCTATAAGCGCACTGGACACAGTAATCATCAGCTTTTGAAATCTAACTGCTCAATGTGTAGGTGTAAGTGGTATAATCCCCACCGTGGATTCTTTTGGAGTAATCCTCACTGGAACTTAAAATCGGATGCCAGATAGAAAAAAATAAAAAGGTAAAATGGTACACTTGCAGTGGAAAGAGGCCAAAATACCTTTATTAAAATACAATGTAAAACAAACAGGTAAAATATCCACAACGCATTTCACCAAAGTGGCTTTCTCAAGTGGAGGGAGAAAAATCATACCTGGCAGGCTTAAGTTTATATAGGGAGTGAAGGTGTGGTCTAAATAATGTCAAAATTGATATTATGAAATCTTTTAAAAATATTGAAAAAAAAGGTCTAGAATGGTAGTAGACCATTGTAGGGACTAGTGTATAAAATTTGGAAGCAAAATTAAGCTTAAAGGTGAGAAAATAATGAAAATAGCGGGTCACGTGGCCGCAGCCATTTTGGATAATTTCGGGCCGTGTCACGTGACCACGCGCAATGAAACATGGGAAATGTAGTGCGGCCAGAGTCTGGTCACACCCACAAACTACAAGAGAGAGGGAAGCTCCTCCTAAAAGGGGCAGGATGCTAGTAATGAATATCCTCCTATGAAAAAATGGAGGATATGGAGCATTTAGACTTCACATGGTAGCAGCCATGTTTTTGGAGTCTTTACTAAGGAAACCCTATTAGTGAATATCTTCCTATGAAAAAATGGAGGATATGGAGCATTTAGACTCCACATTGTAGGAGGCATGTTTTTGTAGTCTTTACTAAGGAAACCTTATGTAGGGAATGTATTTAAAGGGGAAAGCATAATTTTTGACTTGAAGGAATCCCCTCAAGCCAAAAATTAATACATTGGCAAGTAAATGGATGGGAATAATAAAAATAATAGTATAAATCATAAAATAAGAAGGAAATACATAATATAAACCGGTAATATATATCTAAACCCCATAAGGATGCTGGATGGAAATTTTCCGTCATTGCAGCACTCCCCTTAAGGACACTGGACGGAAAATTTCCGTCCAAAACGAAAATTAACACGTGATTGCCACAATCGTGGCAATCGTGGGGTTAATCTTCCGGTAGTGTGTCTCCATATCGGAGGCACACTACCATGGGCAGTTTCACTGATTCAGCCCATGTGATCGCTCTAACCGGGAGTCAGAGAGATCACACGTGCTGCAGTGAAACCCGATCTGTTTCCCTGCAGCTCCCTGTGAGCTGTGAACTGCAGAGAGACAGATCAGTGCTAATCTGTCTCTCCCTGTAAAAAAAACAGTTAGTTACAAAATCCCACCCCCCCCTCACCTCTTTCAAATAAAATGTAACCCCTTCCCTGCCCTTTGATCACTGCCTGCAGTGATCAAAATACAGATCACAGTATTTTACTGTGATCTGATTTTTTTTTTTTTTAACCCCTGAGGGTTAACTTTTATTTTTTTTAATCCTCAGGGGTTAATGTATTTAATTGTTTAATTTAAATATTTTAAAATATTTATTTATTTAGCTATGGTGGGTAGAAGTTAGTGGGGAAATTGGTGGATTTACGGTTAGGATGGTTAGGGATTAAAAGTTAAAAAAAAATAGTAAAATAAGTTGTTAAAAGCTAAATAATTCTTTTTAAAAGTCAAAAAAACTTTTAAAAAGTTTAAAAAAACTGTTTAAAAATAGGGGGAAAATGCGTATTACCTCTACACTTGGTACAGGCTAGCGAAAAAATGATACCACGCTAAGGTTCAAAATACGTCTTTTGAAATACCCTGGGATGTCTTCTTTAAGAAATAGTATGCTTTTATGAGATAGTTGGAATATATAGCCTGCTAAAAAACTCTAAAGTGGGGTAACAACACAGCGTAAAAATTCAAAGTTTGAAAAAACCTGCAATGGCTGTGTCTGAAATGTGCCCCTTCAACGTCCACATATACCTGGCAAAGGTACATACATATTGCTGTACTCAGACAACATAGCTGAGCAACATATAAAGTATTATAAAGCCGTAGCACACATAAGGTTTGCAAAATATACAGTACAAACTCACTGTGTGTCAAAAAGGCAGAAAAAAATGCTTATTACCACTACATTTGATACAAGCTAACAGAAACATTATTCCACGCTATGGTTCAAAATTTGCCTTTTGAAATACCCTCGGGCGTCTTCTTTAAGAAATAGTATGCCTTTTTGGGGTAGTTGGAAAAAGCAGCCTGCTAACATATTTAAAAATAGAATACGGACCCATTAAAACTCCATGTAAATTCACACTTAAAAACCTGAACTTGTCACGTCTCTTTCACAGCACTGTAACTTCACAAAATAGTGTCTAGGTCATACATTGGGCTTATTGTTTTACTCAGAAGAGGTAACTGAGCATACTTAGGGCGAATATATGACAGTGGCACTTATCAAATGTAAGAAATACGCAGCGAAAATGCAACATGTATGCAAAAAGATTACATTTTTTTTTCTCACCACAAAATTTTAAATAAATTGGTGAAAAAATGGTGGCAAGTTGAGGTATAATATGTGCCTAATAACATACCCTGGAGTGTCTGCTTTCTCAAATGGAAGGCCTTTGTGGGGTTATTTGAACAGTCAAATGGCTATAATGCCACAAAATCAGACATGTGACCATCTATGAAAATTCCAACTATAGAAACTGAAATAGCATGGTCTACTATATGGCTGTAGCGGATGGCACCGGGCCGTCCTGCAAATATATTATACATAACTGCATTCGTGTGATCTGCTGTGTTATATGTGTTTTAAAAGAATTGTATTCCTCTGATTGTTCGGTAGTTTCATTCCCTTAGTTTATTCGAATGAAAATACCGAACAACCAGACCTCCCCTGTGTGAAGTGTGTCCTCAATTACCCGTTATTTGTAGAGTCAATTACCCGGTAATTGACTAGTAAGTAGCCGTCCTTTGTTCTCGGGGGTGGCCGCCATTCGACAAACGAACACGTGGCGGCGGCCATTTTAAAACTCCCGAACAGCGGTGTTTTGCCGTCGAGTGTCTGGAACTAAAATCGGACACTCGAGTATGTGAACACCGCTGAGACCTCCACAAGCCCGGTCCGTTCGGTTCCAAACTACCGAACGGCCCCTCGTTCGGTAGATAGAAAGTACCGAACGAGGGGATTCAGGCGAACCCTCCCTAGCCTCTATAGCTAGAGGCTTTTGTGTATTTTGTTCCCTTATGCCAGGACCGACCGCAGGGCCCATTCGCATGGAACCTCATTCGGCTGTCTCAGTTAGTGCGGTCGGTCATTTTATTCCCTCCATACATTTCCCGAACCCCTGGTCTGATCTGGGTGATTTTTGGATATGTTGTTCACCCAGATCAGGGCTATCCGGGGATGTAGGATTTAAAGTGGTACCCCTATGTTTAGGGGTACATCCAGAAACGGGGGGAATTACTTTACTGGATAAGGGGATTATGATGCTGGCTGAGGGGAGGAGATGTGTGGGAGGTTACCAGGACAGGATTGGCTACTGTATTAATGATTGTAAATCCCTCCCTTGCATGGGAGCATGCTTTAAAAGGAGACTGTGGATTAAAGCTTTCAGTTCTGCTCCTGAAACTGTGTGTCGTCCAGTTATTGGGATTGCTGTTGGGATATTGCTGTATTTTACCTGCTGGAAACCTTGCCTGTGGATTTACTATTTACTTGTTCCTGAGCCTCACTTGGATTATAAGCGGAGATAACCTGGGGAATATTGCATCTCCGCTACAATGGCATTGTAGCTTTACAGAATAGGGGCAAAGGTATACAATGGGGGTATCATTTTATTTAGCAGATGTAGCTGAACACAATATGGGGTTCTGTACAGGGATAGTGTGACGAAGTGCCCTTCGCCACTTGTGCCTGGAGAGGACTGCTTGCCCGCCTCTTGCCCTGTGACTATGGCCCCTGGGATGTATTGCCCTTTAAAGACATGATTTGGGCATAATGGATTTGTGTTGTGCTGCTGCTGGCCCTTTAAGAACCATCTGGGGACATACTGTGGAGTTACTGGGTGGCCACCATTTCCTGTATCAGAAGCACATGGTGAGAACAATGGATGGTGGCCATTTTAACTCACAGACACTGTTTGGACTTTTCAACACGGTGCCATCTCGCCAGTATTTGGTGCACAGAGACATCGTGCAGTGGTTTTGGACTATACAGCAGGGGACACATTATAAAGTGATTGTTTTTTATTTAGCCTGTATATGTTCTGCAGAATCTGCATTAAACTGCATTTTCCAAAGTACTGAACGGATCTGGGTGAATTTTGGATATGTGGTTCACCCAGATCCCCCGGTTCCAAGGATATACTTTTATGGGGTTATTGCATGTTTTGGGGTCCCTGTGTGTTTTATGAAACTGTATTATTCTGGCCAGCAGATAATTGAGCTTTGTGTATTGTAGAAACTCAATTATCTAGCCTGGCCCAGAGGAGGAGTTTTGTGTTGCATAAATTGTGAGTTCTGTGTGCCAGTAAATCAGTCTTGTTCCAGCATTAAGCCTTGGCTCATGTTTGGGGGAAGGGATACCTACACTCTGGGGATTGCTATAATCACTTACTCCCCAGAGGAAGCTCTTGCAATAGCTTGATTTGTTCCTGTTCCTGCTCTCTGGGGAAAGAGAGGTTCACCCACTGGAAGCTGGATCCTGGCCTTGGGTCCAGGGTGGGTGGAAACAGCAGAGACCCCGGCGCAGTTGCATCGCTGGAAGTGGGGTCTGCAGTGCTGATGGTGTCGGTTGGAGTGCTTGGAGTCCTCAGCGAGCACTAGGAGCATCGATTGGCGGAGGTACTCAGTCGGAGTGCCAGCGTTCCGTCACAGATAGCACACAATAGGTTTACGAAATACACATTACAAAAACCTTGTAATATGTGTAAATGCCAAAATAGAGAAAAAATACAATTTTACTCCAATATTTAGCAGAGATTGGCGGTGAAATGGCTACGCAAAAAGTAACCTTAGGTAAATAGCCTGCGATGTCTACTTAATATAAATATATACTTTTGTGTGGCAATTTTGTTTCCTGTAATGGGTATTAAACTTCCAAGACAAACATACCAACTTTTAAAATTGTTTCACATTGAAATTTTATTTTAGACCTTGTAGTTTGTGACCAGTAACTTTCAAAATAAACTGAAATCCTACACATATTATGCACTTTGTAAATCAAGACACATAAATGAATTGATTTTGAATTACTTTTTCTATTATGCACACATTATTATTGCCAAAACTTGGGGAAAAAAGCATTTTTTTGTTTTTTTCCCCACATTATTTAGCATTTTTTTGGTAATAAATGAGAATTTATATATGTATATGTCACATTAAATTAAAGCGCTTTTTGTTGTCTAAAAAACGGTATATAATATGTGTTGGTACAATAAATGAGAGAGATGCAAATTGCATTTGAACACAAACAGCAAAAAATGCAAAAATTGCTTGTGTCCTTAAGGGTATGTCCAGCTTCTTAAGGGTTAATATATATAAATAACTAATAATAATAACTTATCACCTAGAGACTTATCTGAGATAGGTAAAGCACATTATTAAAGTTGATAAAAGGGAGAGGATATACATACATGATTGTAAAAAAAAAAAAAAGGCAGTTATAAGAAATTAAAAAGATCGAAATCAACATTAAGACCATCTAGCATAACAGTTTTTAAAACCCAATACATTTCTTTTTTGCCTAGAATTTTCTTAAAATCACCTCTCCAAGGAATTTTACATTTTTGCATACCTATACATTTTGAAAGTTTAGGGTTTTTATTATGTTGTAAAAAGTGTTTGGATACGGAATGGTTGAGATAACCCTTAGTAATATTATGGCAGTGTTCAGCCAATCTTGTTTTAGGCACCGAGACTTCATTGCTACATATTGGAGGCTGCATGGGCACTCCTATAGGTATATTACATTTTTGGCATTGCAGCATATAAGATCTTTGATAAGATAGATTTTTTTTAGTATTATTAGATTTAAAGTGGGTAGTGTTTGATCTTATGCTTGAACCTGTTGTTTTACATACAATACATTTATTACATTTAAGAAAACCTTTTGATTTGGATAAAAAGGATGAGTTATTGTTGACCTGGTTTTTCTTATAATTCTTAGTTAGGATAGTTCTAAAATTTGGGGCACCTCTAAAAACAACATTTGGTCTATCTGTTTTAATATGTGCCAGTGTTTTTTAATAATTTTTTTGACCAGGTTACTTTTATTGTTAAAATTAAATATAACCAGCATAAAGCGAGAATCTTTTTCATCTCTATTTTTATATTATAAAAGGTCTGTCCTGTCTTTTTTTTGTGATGATCTCTAGAGTATTGTTGAGATTTTCCAAAGAGTAAAATTTGTTTTGTTAATTCTAAGGACTGTTCTTCAAAGCCTGTGATATGGGAGCAGTTTCTAAGTAAACATTAGAATTGTTTTTTAGGAATCCCTTCAAGCCATGGATTGTGATGACAACTAGATTGGTCATACGAAAAAGGAGATAGGTGTAGCGCTGTATACATACATACAATATGGTTGAACCTAGTATGTTGACAAAACGTCCCGATGAGAACAATTCCAATACCTTATACAGTAAACCTAAAACAAAGAAAAAAGAACTCCAATAGCGTAACACCGTAGATATGGATAGTAATAAGTGTCAAATACAGTAATAAACTCACATTCTCCTGAGCTTAACGCCAAGCTCAGGGATAAACGTATGTAGATCCGTACAGGCGACCTTCCCCTTCTTCTAACCAGGTGGTCTTCTCTAATCGCCTCTAGGACTCAAATAAAACAAATATATAGTGTAGCACGTCTATGCGGAATACTCCTACTTCTGGTGTATAAAATACTCACAAAAGTGGAGCCTCTATATCGGCTCTGTCTCTGCACGTTGAATCAACAGTTGAACTTTTTAAAGCAGGAACCAATTAGCCCACATAATCAGTAAAAAATTATTTTATTACATCAGCAGGGTATAAAAAACCCTCTATAATAATATAAAACACAAAAGTACAAAATACTATTAAAATAAATAAAACAGTAACAAATGGGCATAAAAGGTATCATACACTCCTTCCCAGAACGCGTTTCACCGTAACTCCGACGGCTTCCTCAGCTGGGTCCAATGTGTCTTCTCAAAGTGTAATTGTCCTGCTTATATAGTCCTCTCTTCTACTGTGCTATTTGAAAAAGGGCGCGCTTGTCCTGTAAACGCCCAATCGGTACTTGCGTTCCACACCTCCTTTCTCTTTCCAGATCACTTCCGCATATGACGTCATCTTTCTCGGTCATATAATCTAGTACCGGGCATCGTATACAGGTCTCATTCATCATATCAAGTCCACGATAAAGCAATAAAAAAAGAATACGAATAGTGGTAAACTACTGTTACTTTACAGGGAGGAAAAACAAAATAAATATCCCATATCGTATGAGATCGGCAAGGATATACAAACAAGAAATCTCATACAATATATCCTCTTACTCTAATTCAACTTTTATCCAGAGGAGACTGTTACAGTTCAACACATCAATAGTGGTTACATTCCCTCTATGTTCGAATATGTTACATATAAAGAATTCGATGGTTACAAATGACTCATTACATCAAATGACACAAATAAAATATACAATACATCTAGTTGTTACACACTGTGGATCACTTACAAATCTTACAATCTATGCTGTGATAAAATACTTAATCCTATCGACAATAAAACACATATAGAGACTATATGTAAAGAATGAATGATAAACAAATAAAATATCTCTTAAAGAAAGAAAAAATATATATTATTGCACACTGGGCTATCTTTCTAAAAAATCACTGATCTAAAAATACGTATTAAAACCATAAAGGGTGAGAGTATTAAACTCAAAAATCATTTTCTTTTCCTTCCTACTAAATGAATGAAAGGAAATAAAATATTTATAGAAATAGATATTTGTGCAAACTCAACTATCCTTCCAAAAAATGGCAGATTTCAAAATCTGTATTAAGACCGTAGGGGGTCAGAGTATTTAATTCAAAAATCATTCCCATTTCCTCCCTACTAAGTTTCTGGTTAAAATTACCTCCTCTCCAGTCTTTTGAGACTTTTTTAATACCTAAAAATAATGAACCTAAAGGGGACTGATTATGGAATTGTTTGTAATGCGCAGGTACACTATGGTTATCTGCGCCTCTCATAATGTTTCTGCTATGTTCCTCTATCCGAATATGTAGGGCCCTGGTTGTTTTCCCCACATAATTCAGACCGCAGGGACACTGCAGAACATAAATAACATTCTTTGTATAACACGTTATCATTTCCCTTATCTTGAAATCTTCCTTACTTTTAAAATGAGTTAAAGTTCTTTTTTTATTCCCTGTCCTCTTACAGGCTAAACAATAGCCACATCCATAAAATCCTTTCCCTTCATTTAGGAAAGTGTCATTCATTTTCCGGTCTCTAATAAAGCTAGAAGTTAGGGTGCTCCGAAGATTTCCCACTCCTCTATGTATGAACCGTGGTTTTTCCATTAAAATAGTGGCTAAGGCTGGATCTTGACATAAAAGGGGCCAGAATTTATAAATAATGCTTCTAATTTTGCTATTTTCTAAGCTATAATTGCAGGTGAAAGGTACATCTTTCACATCC
The DNA here is from genome assembly GCA_933207985.1 of Pelobates cultripes. NCBI lineage: Eukaryota > Metazoa > Chordata > Amphibia > Anura > Pelobatidae > Pelobates > Pelobates cultripes. The sequence continues at coordinate 245,789,950 of OW240914.1, forward strand.
TGTTTTATCCTCTCTTTATACACTAAAAGGTCTTCCCTTTCTGTACCTTTCACCCTCACTCTAGCTTCTTCTAATTTATTTTCTTCGTATCCTTTGTCTGAAAAAGCATTCTTTATTCCAATTGATTGGTCCTCATAATTACCTGCATCTGTACAATTACGCCTAATACGTAAAAATTGACCCCTAGGTGCATTCTCCAGCCAAGGTGTAAAATGGCAAATTTCTTTATTGATAAAACTATTAACATCAACTGATTTAAAAAATGTTTTGGTTTTAATCACTCCATCCTCTATAAAAATAGTGAGATCTAAAAAGGCTATTTCTAAATTACTCCATGTGTTTGTCAATTTAATGCCCCAAGTGTTGGAATTTAAAAAAGTAAGGAATTCTTGTAGAGACTCCTTTTCCTTTCCAAATAAAGAAGATGTCGTCAATGTAACGGCCGTAGGAAACCAAGTTCTCACCCCAGCCATGTCCGTCATATACAAACAACCATTCCCAATATGACATAAATATATTGGCTTAGCTGGGGGCGAGCTTGGTCCCCATGGTAGTACCATTGATCTGGAGGTAAAAATCGTCCCCAAACCAAAAAAAGTTATTTTCTAAAATGAGTCTAATGCCTTCCAACACATATTCTATTTGGATATCTCTCATATCTGTGCAATTCTTTAAAAAACAATTTACAGCTTCGCATCCATATATGTGGGGTATATTTCTGTACAGGGCTGTAACATCGCATGTAACTAATAGCCAGCCCTCTTCCCAAACATTTGATTTTAATAGATTCAAAACTGCTGTTGTGTCTTTTATATAGGATATAGTTTTTAAAACTACGGGTTGCAATTGTAGGTCAATATAATGATATAATCTACTAAAAATTGAGTCTATCCCTGCAACTATGGGTCTCCCTGGTGGATTCTTCACATTCTTATGAATCTTCGGAAGAAAATAAAAAACAGGCGTTTTAGAATATGGGATATTCATATAATCAAATTCTTTCTTATTCAAGATTTCTGATTCCAGGCCTTTTATTAAAAAAATCCTAAATTTTTCTTCTATAGTGTTACTAGGGTTAGTGGGTAATTTTTTTGTAAGTAGTGACATCCATCAAAATACGCAATGCTTCTTCAATATAAAATTCTTTAGACATAACCACTATTCCTCCCCCTTTGTCTGCTGGTTTTATCACTATATTGTCATTACTTTTCAATTCCCTTAGCACTTTCCTTTCTTTTATCGATAAATTATCATTAAATTTATCCTTTATCTTTATCTTTCTAAACTCATTAAGGACCATCGTTTCAAATGTAATCATACTCTCTGAAATCATATGTTTAGGAAAAAAGCTTGATTTCTTTCTCAGGCCTGTATGCTTAAATCCATCATCCCAATCTAGTTGTCTCTCTATAGGATTTTTAAGGGAAAAAAAATTTAGACATAAATTTCTTTTAAACTTATTTAGGTGCACATAAAAATCTAAATGATTCTGATACTTACTTGGGGCAAATTTTAACCCTTTACTAAGGGTATTTACCTCATGTTTTGTTAACTCTATATTGCCTATGCTGTAAATACCCATTTCCTTCATAGTTACAGGGTCCATAGGTACTTTCTTCATAATCTCTATTTCCTTTCTCTCCTGTCTTTTTTTGATTGCTTTACCTCCTCTCCTTCCTCTAGTGATGAATCTCTTTGTCTTTTTAGGTATGTTGCTTGATCTACTCCCTGTTCTCTCTTGTGTCTCTCCATCTGATGGCTCCTCCTAAAATCCTGTTCCGGTTCTTGTCCTTCCAGGACCTGATACCGGTTCCACTTCCTTGGGGATTCCTGTCTCAATGGGGGTTGTCCGTCTCTTACTTTTCTGTATTCCCTTCGCTCTCTGTTGTATGTGTTATCTTGATTGTGGGGTCTATAATCCTCTCTCTTTCTTCTATACCCATATGTGTCATTATATTTTTCTACATATCTCCTGATGTCTAAATGTCTAAAGAATTTTATATTGAAGAAGCATTGCGTATTTTGATGGATGTCACTACTTACAAAAAATTACCCACTAACCCTAGTAACACTATAGAAGAAAAATTTAGGATTTTTTTAATAAAAGGCCTGGAATCAGAAATCTTGAATAAGAAAGAATTTGATTATATGAATATCCCATATCCAAAATGCCTGTTTTTTATTTTCTTCCGAAGATTCATAAGAATGTGAAGAATCCACCAGGGAGACCCATAGTTGCAGGGATAGACTCAATTTCTAGTAGATTATCTCATTATATTGACCTACAATTGCAACCCGTAGTTTTAAAAACTAGATCCTATATAAAAGACACAACAGCAGTTTGAATCTATTAAAATCAAATGTTTGGGAAGAGGGCTGGCTAATAGTTACATGCGATGTTACAGCCCTGTACAGCAATATACCCCACATATATGGATGCGAAGCTGTAAATTGTTTTTTAAAGAATTGCACAGATATGAGAGATATCCAAATAGAACAGTGTTTCCCAACCCAGTCCTCAAGGCACACCTACCAGTCCAGGATTTAGGGATTACCCAGTTGTGTCTAAGGTGTTTTTACAAAGAAGAAAAAAAACACCTTAGACACAACTGGGTAATCCCTAAATCCTGGACTGGTAGGTGTGCCTTGAGGACTGGGTTGGGAAACACTGAAATAGAATATGTGTTGGAAGGCATTAGACTAATTTTAGAAAATAACTTTTTTTGGTTTGGGGACGATTTTTACCTCCAGATCAATGGTACTGCCATGGGGACCAAGTTCGCCCCCAGGTATGCCAATATATTTATGTCATATTGGGAACGGTTGTTTGCATATGACGGACATGGCTGGGGTGAGAACTTGGTTTCCTATGGCCGTTACATTGACAACATCTTCTTTATTTGGAAAGGAAAAGAGGAGTCTCTACAATAATTCCTTACTTTTTTAAATTCCAACACTTGGGGCATTATATTGACCAGCACATGGAGTAATTTCGAAATAGCCTTTTTAGATCTCACTATTTTTATAGAGGATGGAGTGATTAAAACCAAAACATTTTTTAAATCAGTTGATGTTAATAGTTTTATCAATAAAGAAATTTGCCATTTTACGCCTTGGCTGGAGAATGCACCTAGGGGTCAATTTTTACGTATTAGGCGTAATTGTACAGATGCAGGTAATTATGAGGACCAATCAATTAGAATAAAGAATGCTTTTTTAGACAAAGGATATGAAGAAAATAAATTAGAAGAAGCTAGATTGAGGGTGAAAGGTACAGAAAGGGAAAACATTTTAGTGTATAAAGAGAGGATAAAACAGGACGTGAAAGATGTACCTTTCATCTGCAATTATAGCTTAGAAAATAGCAAAATTAGAAGCATTATTTATAAATTCTGGCCCATTTTATGTCAAGATCCAGCCTTAGCCACTATTTTAATGGAAAAACCACGGTTCATACATAGAGGAGTGGGAAATCTTCAGAGCACCCTAACTTCTAGCTTTATTAGAGACCGGAAAATGAATGACACTTTCCTAAATGAAGGGAAAGGATTTTATGGATGTGGCTATTGTTTAGCCTGTAAGAGGACAGGAAATAAAAAAGAACTTTAACTCATTTTAAAAGTAAGGAAGATTTCAAGATAAGGGAAATGATAACGTGTTATACAAAGAATGTTATTTATGTTCTGCAGTGTCCCTGTGGTCTGAATTATGTGGGGAAAACAACCAGGGCCCTACATATTCGGATAGAGGAACATAGCAGAAACATTATGAGAGGCGCAGATAACCATAGTGTACCTGCGCATTACAAACAATTCCATAATCAGTCCCCTTTAGGTTCATTATTTTTAGGTATTAAAAAAGTCTCAAAAGACTGGAGAGGAGGTAATTTTAACCAGAAACTTAGTAGGGAGGAAATGCGAATGATTTTTGAATTAAATACTCTGACCCCCTACGGTCTTAATACGGATTTTGAAATCTGCCATTTTTTGGAAGGATAGTTGAGTTTGCACAAATATCTATTTCTATAAATATTTTATTTCCTTTCATTCATTTAGTAGGAAGGAAAAGAAAATGATTTTTGAGTTTAATATTCTCACCCTTTATGGTTTTAATACGTATTTTTAAATCAGTGATTTTTTAGAAAGATAGCCCAGTGTGCAATAATATATATTTTCTTTCTTTATGAGATATTTTATTTGTTTATCCTTCATTCTTTACATATAGTCTCTATATGTGTTTTATTGTCGATAGGATTAAGTATTTTATCACAGCATAGATTGTAAGATTTGTAAGTGATCCACAGTGTGTAACAACTAGATGTATTGTATATTTTATTTGTGTCATTTGATGTAATGAGTCATTTGTAACCATCGAATTCTTTATATGTAACATATTCGAACATAGAGGGAATGTAACCACTATTGATGTGTTGAACTGTAACAGTCTCCTCTGGATAAAAGTTGAATTAGAGTAAGAGGATATATTGTATGAGATTTCTTGTTTGTATATCCTTGCCGATCTCATACGATATGGGATATTTATTTTGTTTTTCCTCCCTGTAAAGTAACAGTAGTTTACCACTATTCGTATTCTTTTTTTATTGCTTTATCGTGGACTTGATATGATGAATGAGACCTGTATACGATGCCCGGTACTAGATCATATGACCGAGAAAGATGACGTCATATGCGGAAGTGATCTGGAAAGAGAAAGGAGGTGTGGAACGCAAGTACCGATCGGGCGTTTACAGGACAAGCGCGCCCTTTTTCAAATAGCAGAGTGGAAGAGAGGACTATATAAGCAGGACAATTACACTTTGAGAAGACACATTGGACCCAGCTGAGGAAGCCGTCGGAGTTACGGTGAAACGCGTTCTGGGAAGGAGTGTATGATACCTTTTATGCCCATTTGTTACTGTTTTATTTATTTTAATAGTATTTTATACTTTTGTGTTTTATATTATTATAGAGGGTTTTTTATACCCTGCTGATGTAATAAAATATTTTTTTACTGATTATGTGGGCTAATTGGTTCCTGCTTTAAAAAGTTCAACTGTTGATTCAAAGTGCAGAGACAGAGCTGATATAGAGGCTCCACTTTTGTGAGTATATTATACACCAGAAGTAGGAGTATTCTGCATAGACGTGCTACACGATATATTTGTTTTATTTAAGTCCTAGAGGTGATTAGAGAAGACCACCTGGTTAGAAGAAGGGGAAGGTCGCCTGTACGGACCTACATACGTTTATCCCTGAGCTTGGCGTTAAGCTCAGGAGAATGTGAGTTTATTACTGTATTTGACACTTATTACTATCCATAGCTACGGTGTTACACTATTGGAGTTCTGTTTTCTATGTTTTAGGTTTACTGTATAAGGTATTGGAATTGTTCTCATCGGGACGTTTTGTCAACATACTAGGTTCAACCATATTGTATGGATGTATACAGTGCTACACCTATCTCCTTTTTCGTATCTCCTTACGTATTGATGTAAGTAAGAAAGATTGCATCTAGGTGTTATATCAGCTTTTTTAGAGTTTGGACTAGAGAGTGTTTTATTCTGTTTTAGCGCCAGTATATAGCTTGTACAACTAGATTGGTCAATTACTTTTTTCTCTACTGTGTTCTGAAGTTAAAATGATACCATGGCTGTGTTATTTAAATGATTTTAAAAAAGTTTAAGAGAATCTTCTGGGCCTTCCCAAATAAAGATCTATATATCTAAAACAGGAGACCAGGTTTGTCCTCCAAACATGCTGGCCCCACATGGCCATGGATTCCAAATTGGCCATGAAGAGGTTAGCAAAGCTCAGGGCAAACTGATTACACTGAGCGGGCTATCTGCTCAGGTAAATGTGAGTACAACCTATTTATTTTTACTCCTGGTTTAATATATGTTATTCAGAGAGCACTATTGTTGCACCTTTTTTATTTTCACATATATCCTGCTGCTATGTGCTGGTCCATATCTTTATCGATATCCCTGAAGTGGGGGACCAAATCCACTGCAGGCGGATTCCACGTGAGTAGGCCATCTGGATTTCCTTTTATTCAAGCTTTTACCTTATTTTGTAGCTATTACACTATTGGAGTTTGTAACGGATCATTGTACCCCGGTTGGGTACCTCTGTCAGTGGATGCTCCTAGTGCTTACCGAGGGCTCCAAGCACTTATTCAGACACCATAAGTACTGCAGACCCCACTAACCACCGCAGCTTAGTTGGGGTCTCGCCATCTCCTACCCACCCTGGAACTACGACAAGGCTCCGGGTTCCAGTGGGTGAACCTCTCTTCCTCCAGAGAGCAAAGCAGGAACAGCTCTTACAAGAGTTAATGATTATTCAAGGAAGTATGAGAGCATAGCAATCACTTGCAGCAGTTTCCCCCAATAAGAGACAAGACTCTAGATTGAGGGTAAATCAGGAACAGAAAGTTTAATGACACACACTGGTCTTTTATACAAGTTTTACAGCAAAGGTGACTCCCAGGTGGACCTAGTTGGGCACCGAATACAAAACATACAAGCCAATATAAACAGAGGTTTACATTCAAACACTCCCATACAATGTACACAATCCCTCCCCTCTGCCTGTGATACAATTAACAAAGACAATGGACTAACTCAATTAACTCTAAGCAGAAAAAACATACATTTTTACAAAGTCTGGAATACACCCCAAAACACGACATATCCCCATAAAAGTCACATCCCCTGATAGCCCTGCTGGGTGAACAACATGTCTGAAAATCACCCAGATCGGTTCAGGGGTTCAGAAATTTCCTGGAAGTCATAGTTTTGACCGACCACAAGCATGGCCCCATGCACAAAACAGTTCCATAGAATCAGGGCTAACGGTCGGTCTCTCCATCTGGAGTACAAAAGTACACAACTCACATGAACAGAGCCTGTTTAAAGTATTTTAGCCAGATTTATCAAAGGGGCCATAGTCACAGGGTAGGAGGCTGGCAAACAGGCCCCTCCAAAAACCAGTGGTGAAGTTGCTTTCGTCAGAATTTTTCTTCTCTCTTTTATGTTCCTGGATTCTGAACATCTGGATGGTACACTAACCTGTAGATACAGGCAAACTCTCTCAGACTTATCCGCACTATTGTATATTAGACTTTATCTTGGACTTTTTGTTTGTTACTATAATAGGACAGTGTATATCTTGTTTCATTTTAATTTGTCTTATTAATAGCGGTTTTGTATTTCTATTATTCCTTTTGGGTTTTCTGGAGAGATTAACCCATTTAGGTGTGCTGCCTTCCCTATAGAAACTTAGCGCTATTCCACTTCTTGCTTTTCTTATTCCATTAGGTGACTCCCATGTGGACACCTATTTGTATATAGTTGGGTTATTATTATTTTTTCGATATACATTTCTTTTTTTTTCTAATTCTTTAACACAACTTGGCACTGGCTGCTGGCCTACTGAGTACCATATAGATACTCTAATCCTAATGTAAAATATTTAATGGCAACAAGTAACCGAATATTGCACCCTTCTTCATATGAAGCCTATCCAACCAAGGCCCTCTACTAGGCTCATTTGGCCACAAAATACACGTTATTACATCGCACATCGAGTGATACTACCAACACCTTATTACTCTTTTGAAATGTATACAACCCATACATTCTCTCTAGTAAATCAAATTAGGGATAAACAAGGGAGGTTTTTAATATTCCAATGCTATGTCAACAATGAACCTTTTACTCTGCTTATATGGTCCACATGAAAATCAGAAAGACTTCTTAGGCAAAATCTTAATGTTAACATGATGTATAAATTTGATGAAATGATTATCGGTGGTGACACCAACTTTCTACTTGATTGTACCCTAGACACATTCTCTGCTGGGAAGGGAACTCAGGCTACCACAAAAAGCGAGATGCAACAACTGCTTCTCTATGAGCTATGACTGTATCCCGAGATTTATTAGATGTCTGGCGGGTACTCCACCAAAATGAAATAAATTAAACATTCCATTCCCATGTCCACAACACTAGAATTAATCGGTTCATTACCCACTCTTCATTCATACTAAAAATACAACCTGCTCAAATTGGCCTCATATCGTGGTCAGACCATGCACCTATCACTATTACCATTGAAGAGAACTGTCCGGGAAAAGGTACTGGTTCATGGAGGTTAAATGAAATCATTCTTAGCGATCCAAAAATAGTCTCCCTTGTCCAAGAAGACTTGGGCTCGTGTATCACTAGCAGTAACACCCCAGATTCCACCAGAGAAAATTTATGGTTAGCCCACAAAGCAGTTATCAGCAGGCTTTTGATAGAACATGCTAGCTATGCCAAAAAACAAAGAACTGCTTTAACAGATCCCCTATACTCTGGCTGAGTATATGCGTTTTAAGTTTCCCAACTCCCAAGTAAATCAGTGATAAGAGCCCTTGGCTACCCAAACATCAACCAAGACTTGATGAAGGGTTCAATAGGAATAACTGCTGTTTAGTTTTGTCAAACATGGTTTTACAGGCACAGGCCCCTACATGGGGTCTCCAACACAATCCAACAGGGGCAGCGTCGTACATACCGCAGTCGCAGGGGTTTCAGCCCTGCGGGCCCCTGCGACCGGGTACCAGCTGCCACATTTTGCGGCCCCGGGCCGCATGTTAAAGGACCACTATAGTGCCAGGAAAACAAACTCCCCCACGCTCATGGCCCCCCTCCCTCGAGACTGAAGTTGGAGGAAGGAGTTAAACTTACCTTTCTCCAGCGCTGGGGACTCTCCCCATCTTTTGGACGTCATCGGCTGAATGCATTCTCAATGCTTTCCCATGGACTCTGGCGTCTTCTCACTGTGAAAATGACAGTGAGAAGTGCAGAAGTGCCTCTAGTGGCTGTCAATGAGACAGCCACTAGAGGCTGGCTTAACCCTAATGTAAACATAGCAGTTTCTCTGAAACTGCTATGTTTACAGCAGGCTGGGTTAACCCTAGAGGGACCTGGCACCCAGACCACTTCATTAAGCTGAAGTGGTCTGGGTGCCTATAGTGGTCCTTTAAGAGGTCCATCGGGTGGCCTATGCTGTCAGGGCCACCCAATGGACATGGATTGTCAGGGGGCCCGGTCAGCGCTAGGCGCTTTGACAGCGCGACCGGGCCCCCTGTGATGACATCACTGCTGAGAGGAAGTGACTCCCCGTTCATTCCTCGCAGCATAAGGAGAGCCCGCGTGGGAGGAAGCAGGAAGGAGGGAGTCAGAGTGGGAGCCACCACTGGAACCCAGGGAAATTCACAAAATGTAGGACACACACACATACACATTTTGTGTATGTGTCTGTGTCTCTGTATGTGTGTGTATCTGTATATGTATGTGTGTGTCTGTCTCTGTATGTGTGTGTGTGTGTGTGTCTGTATGTGTGTATTTACAGCCAGGTCCATAAATATTGGGACATCGACACAATTCTAATCTTTTTGGCTCTATACACCACCATAATGGATTTGAAATGAAATGAACAAGATGTGCTTTAACTGCAGACTTTCAACTTTAATTTGAGGGTATTTACATCCAAATCAGGTGAACGGTATAGGAATTACAACAGTTTGTATTTGTGCCTCCCACTTTTTAAGGGACCAAAAGTAATGGGACAGATTAACAGTCATAAATCAAACTTTCCCTTTTTAATACATGGTTGCAAATCCTCTGCAGTCAATTACAGCCTGGAGTCTGGAACGCATAGACATCACCAGATGCTGGGTTTCATCCCTGGTGATGCTCTGCCATGCCACTACTGCAGCTGTCTTCAGTTCCTGCTTGTTCTTGGGGCATTTTCCCTTCAGTTTTGTCTTCATCAAGTGAAATGCATGCTCAACCGGATTCAGGTCAGGTGATTGACTTGGCCATTGCATAACATTGCACTTCTTTCCCTTAAAAACTCTTTGGTTGCTTTTGCAGTATGCTTCGGGTCATTGTCCATCTGCACTGTGAAGCGCCGTCCAATGAGTTCTGAAGCATTTGGCTGAATATTAGCAGATAATATTGCCCGAAACACTTCAGAATTCATCCTGCTGCTTTTGTCACATCATCAATAAATACAGGAGAACCAGTTCCATTGGCAGCCATACATTCCTACGCCATGACACTACCACCACCATGCTTCACTGATGAGGTGGTATGCTTTGGATCATGAGCAGTTCCTTTCTTTCTCCATACTATTCTCTTCCCATCACTCTGGTACAAGTTGATCTTGGTCTCATCTGTCCATAGGATGTTGTTCCAGAACTGTGAAGGCTTTTTTAGATGTTGTTTGGCAAACTCTAATCTGGCCTTCCTGTTTTTGAGGCTCACCAATGGTCTACATCTTGTGGTGAACCCTCTGTATTCACTCTGGTGAAGTCTTCTCTTGATTGTTGACTTTGACACACATACACCTACCTCCTGGAGAGTGTTCTTGATCTGGCCAACTGTTGTGAAGGGTGTTTTCTTCACCAGGGAAAGAATTATTCGGTCATCCACCACAGTTGTTTTCCGTGGTCTTCCAGGTCTTTTGGTGTTTGCTGAGCTCACCGGTGCGTTCTTTCTTTTTAAGGATGTTCCAAACTGTTGATTTGGCCACACCTAATGTTTTTGCTATCTCTCTGATGGGTTTGTTTTGTTTTTTCAGCCTAATGATGGCTTGCTTCACTGATAGTGACAGCTCTTTGGATCTCATATTGAGAGTTGACATGGAGGAGGGACAATGCAGCTGGTTTAAACTGGGCTGGCAGTGTCCCTTGGACAACGCTCTGCTAAGACAAGAAAAGGAAGGGGGAGGGAGAGAGGCATAGACAAGCAATACATTCAGAAAAGGAAGGGGGAGGAAGAGAGGCACAGACAAGCAATAAATTCAGAAAAGGAAGGGAGGGGGAAGAGGCACAGGCAAGCAATACATTTCCTTTGTTGACAGCTGACTATACAGACACACACACTGCTGTATGTAGAATACAGGCACACAGCGACATCTAGACACATGTAAAACAGTCACAAAAGTGGCGCCACAAGCAAGCAAAGCAAATCAGGCCATCCATCATATATTTCCCCCATAGAACTAGACAGACCTGTGGCCAAGCCCACAATGGTCCGGCAACAAGTAAGTTGGAACCCCCCCCCGAAATCACAGTCCAAGTCCTTGGAGTCCAATGTGGCTAGCCGATTGGATGGGCACATGTGGGTATAGCACTTAGTGACGGCGTTTGGTCACACTGCTCACTACACAAAAGTCCAAGATCGAGCAGCAATAATACATGCTAACAAACACAATCCTTCTGTATCACTACAATACTTACTGACCTACAGGCAGAACTAAGACAAATAGAACTCGCCAAAACCACATATATTCTTAGGCGCTTTAAACACCTCAACATCCAAAATCGAATTTTCACACACAATTGACAAACGCAAAATTATCAACCCCAATTGATTGTTGAGGAATTTGCTACATACTATAGCTCCTTATATAATCTTAAAGACGACAGTCCCTTCTACAGAAGACATACAGTCTTTACTAGATTCTATAAACCTCCCTCATTTGTTACTGTAGGAAATTTAATTATTCTCCAAACTATTTGAATCTTCTGAAATCGAACAAACCATGTGTCTTTTACCAAAACAGCCCCCTGGACCTGATGGGTTCACAAACCTTTACTACACATTCACTGAAACACTCACGCCACACCTCACCTAACTTTTTAATAAATGTTGCCAAACAGGAACATTACCTTCAGAAATGCTACAAGCATATATCTCTACCTTCCCAAATCCCAGCAAATCCCCCACACAATGCCAAAACTTCCGACCAATCTCTTCTAAATTGTGATACCAAATTCAATGCAAAAATCATTGCCAAGAGACTCTCCAAAATCCTAGGCAGGATTGTTCACAATTTGTAAAATCCAGACAACGATCAGATAATACCAGAATGAATCTGAATATCCTTGCTCAAATGGAGAATATAATATAACTTCAGGGGCCTCCTACTGGCGCTAGACAGAGCTGATGCTACTCAAATTTTGGCCTTATATCAACATCCTACGGCCAGAGTAGTAAATGCAGGATTCCTTTACTCTCCACTATCCATAAAAAAATAGTGATGTCGCGAACACGAAATTTTCGGTTCGCAAACGCGAACCCGAACTTCCGCAAATGTTCGCGAACCGGCGAACCGGGCGAACCGCCATAGACTTCAATGGGCGGGCGAATTTTAAAACACACAGGGACTCTTTCTGGCCACAATAGTGATGGAAAAGTTGTTTCAAGGGGACTAACATCTGGACTGTGGCATGCCGGAGGGGGATCCATGGCAAAACTCCCATGGAAAATTACACAGTTGATGCAGAGTCTGGTCTTAATCCATAAAGGGCATAAATCACCTAACATTCCTAAATCACAATGGATATGGATTGACACCTGACATATGACATATTGACACCTTGACATATGGATTCACACCTGTCCTCAGAGACCCTGATACACACTAACACAGAGCAGAATAGGGACTGTTCCCCCTACATAGGGTCACTTGGCAGATATGGATTGACACCTATCCTCAGGATCCCTGATACACACTGACACAGAGCAGAATAGGGACTGTTCCCCCTACATAGGGTCACTTGGCAGATATGGATTGACACCTATCCTCAGGATCCCTGATACACACTGACACAGAGCAGAATAGGGAATGTTCCCCCTACATAGGGTCACTTGGCAGATATGGATTGACACCTATCCTCAGGATCCCTGATACACACTGACACAGAGCAGAATAGGGAATGTTCCCCCTACATAGGGTCACTTGGCAGATATGGATTGACACCTATCCTCAGGATCCCTGATACACACTGACACAGAGCAGAATAGGGACTGTTCCCCCTACATAGGGTCACTTGGCAGATATGGATTGACACCTATCCTCAGGATCCCTGATACACACTGACACAGAGCAGAATAGGGACTGTTCCCCCTACATAGGGTCACTTGGCAGATATGGATTGACACCCATCCTCAGGATCCCTGATACACACTGACACAGAGCAGAATAGGGACTGTTCCCCCTACATAGGGTCACTTGGCAGATATGGATTGACACCTATCCCAAGGATCCCTGATACACACTGACACAGAGCAGAATAGGGACTGTTCCCCCTACATAGGGTCACTTGCAGGTATGGATTGACACCTGTCCTCAGAGACCATGATACACACTGACACAGAGCAGAATGGAGACTGTTCCCCCTACATAGGGTCACTTGGCAGATATGGATTGACACCTATCCTCAGGATCCCTGATACACACTGACACAGAGCAGAATAGGGAATGCTCCCCCTACATAGGGTCACTTGGCAGATATGGATTGACACCTATCCTCAGGATCCCTGATACACACTGACACAGAGCAGAATAGGGAATGTTCCCCTACATAGGGTCACTTGGCAGGTATGGATTGACACCTATCCTAAGGATCCCTGATACACACTGACACAGAGAAGAATAGGGACTGTTCCCCTGCCATAGGTCAATACTTTGGCACGTATGATTGGACACCTATCCTAAGGGATCCCTGATAAACACCTAGACACAGAGCAGAATAGGGACTGTTCCTCTCTACATAGGGTCAATACTTGGCAGGTATGGATTGACACCTGGTCCTAAGGGATCCCCGGATACACACCGACACAGAGCAGAATATGTGGGATTGTTCCCCTACATAGGGTCACTTGGCAGATAAGTGGGATTGACACCTGGTCCTCAGGATCCCTTGATACACACTGACACAGAGCAGAATAGGGAATGTTCCCCTACATAGGGTCACTTGGCAGATATGGATTGACACTATCCTCAGGATCCCTGATACACACTGACACAGAGCAGAATAGGGACTGTTCCCCCTACATAGGGTCACTTGGCAGATATGGATTGACACCTATCCTAAGGATCCCTGATACACAAAGCTCTGCATGTCCTCCATCAACAACACGTCTGTAAAGCGTCCTGTCCTTGCCGGCATGGTCGTGGGAGGAGGAGGATTAATTTCACCTCTTCTCCTGTTAGATTCCCGTTGTGCTGTGACATCACCCTTATACGCTGTGTAAAGCATACTTTTTAATTTATTTTGCAAATGCTGCATCCTTTCCGACTTGTTGTAATTTGGTAACATTTCAGCCACTTTCTGCTTATACCGGGGGTCTAGTAGCGTGGACACCCAGTACAGGTCGTTCTCCTTCAGCCTTTTTATACGAGGGTCCCTCAACAGGCACGACAGCATGAAAGACCCCATTTGCACAAGGTTGGATGCCGAGCTACTCATTTCCCGTTCCTCCTCCATAGTGATCTCAATGAAGGTATGTTCTTCCCCCCAGCCACATACAACACCACGGATACCAGATGGTTGACAACGAGCACCCTGGGATGCCTGTTGTGGTTGGTCTTCCTCCTCCTCCTCAAAGCCACATTCCTCCTCTGACTCCTCTTCCTCACAATCCTCTTACAGCGTTGCCGCAGGTCCAGCAAGCGATGCTGATAAGGCTGGTTTTGGTGGTGATGGTGACCACAACTCTTCCTCTTCCTCTTCAGGCTCATCTACGGCCTGATCAAGCACTCTTCACAGGGCACGCTCCAGGAAGAAAACAAATGGTATGATGTCGCTGATGGTGCCTTCAGTGCGACTGACTAGGTTTGTCACCTCCTCAAAAGGACGCATGAGCCTACAGGCATTGCGCATGGGTGTCCAGTAACGTGGCAAAAAAATTCCCAGCTCCCCAGAGGCTGTCCTAGCACCCCGGTCATACAAATATTCATTAACGGCTTTTTCTTGTTGGAGCAGGCGGTCGAACATTAGGAGTGTTGAATTCCAACGTGTCGGGCTGTCGCAAATCAAGCGCCTCACTGGCATGTTGTTTCGCCGCTGGATATCAGCAAAGTGCGCCATGGCCGTGTAGGAACGCCTGAAATGGCCACACACCTTCCTGGCCTGCTTCAGGACATCCTGTAAGCCTGTGTACTTATGCACAAAGCGTTGTACGATCAGATTACACACATGTGCCATGCACGGCACATGTGTCAACTTGCCCAACTTCAATGCCGCCAACAAATTTGTTCCGTTGTCACAAACCACTTTGCCGATCTCCAGTTGCTGCGCAGTCAGCCACTTTTCCACCTGTGCGTTCAGGGTGGACAGGAGTGCTTGTCCGGTGTGACTCTCTGCTTTCAAGCAAGTCAAACCCAAGACGGCGTGACACTGCCGTATCCGGGATGTGGAATAGTACCTGGGGAGCTGGGGGGTGCCGTTGATGTGGAGCAAGACGCAGCAGCAGAAGAGGACTCAGCCGAGGAGGTTATGGAAGAGGATGGAGTAGGAGGAGTAGAGGAGGTGGCAGCAGGCCTGCCTGCAAGTCGTGGCGGTGTCACCAACTCCTCTGCAGAGCCACGCATTCCATGCTTGGCAGCCGTCAGCAGGTTTATCCAATGCGCAGTGTACCTGATATACCTGCTCTGACCATGCTTTGCAGACCAGGTATGAGTGGTCAGATGGACCCTTGCCCCAACACTGTGTGCCAGACATGCCATTACTTCCTTTTGCACAATCGAGTACAGGTTGGGGATTGCCTTTTGTGAAAATAAATTTCGTCCGGGTACCTTCCACTGCGGTGTTCCAATAGCTACAAATGTTTTGAACGCCTCAGACTCCACCAGCTTGTATGGTAAAAGCTGGCGGGCTAATAGTACAAACAAGCCAGCTGTCAGACGCCGGGCAAGGGGGTGACTTTCTGACATTGGCTTCTTACTCTCAAACATGTCCTTGACAGACACCTGACTGTGGGCAGATGAGCAGGAACTGCTCAAGGCGAGAGACGGAGTGGCGGATGGTTGAGAGGGGGCAAGGAGGACAGCAGTGGTTGAAGTGGCTGAAGATGCTGGACCAGGAGGAGTATGGCAGCTTTGAGTTTGTGTGCTGCTTGTACTCATGTGTTGATCCCATAGGCGTTTGTGATGTGCGATCATGTGCCTACGCAAAGCAGTTGTACCTAGGTGGGTGTTGGACTTCCCACGACTCAGTTTCTTTTGGCACAGGTTGCAAATGGCATCGCTGTTGTCAGAGGCAGACACACAAAAAAAATTCCACACTGCTGAGCTGTGCAATGACGGCATTCTGGTGGTGGACACAGCATGCGTTGATTGGCGTGCTGTCGGGCTGACCCCGGGTGCCGATGCATGCTGTCTGACTGTGCCACTAGCTCCTTGCGACGACCTCCCCTGCTTCCAACTAGTCTCCTCCTCCTCTCTGTCTCCCCATCTGAACTTTCGCCCTGTTCTTCTTCTTGCCGAGCGGGTACCCACGTGACATCCATGGACGCATCGTCATCATCAACCGCTACACTTGTATCTGACAACTCAGCAAAGGAAGCAGCAGCGGGTACAACATCATCATCATCACACCGTACATGTGTAATGCTGCCTAACATGTCATATCCCTGTTATCTACATCCTCTGTCAATAATGGTTGAAGAAATGAGTGATGCGCAAACGGATGTGTAAATAACTCCTCTGACATACCAAGTGAAGCGGCTGTGGTGCTAGTGTTGGTGGTGGCGGCAGGCGGGTGAGTGGTATCTTGAGAGGTGCCCGAAGCTAAGCTGGAGGAGAATGTTGCGTCAAGGTTCCGAGCGGAAGCTGTAGAAGATTGGGTGTCCTGTGTTAGCCAGTCAACTATGTCCTCAGAACTTTTCAAGTTCAGGGTACCTGGCCTCTGAAAACTGGGCATTATTCTAGGGCAAAAGGGAATCACAGCACCACGACCACGACGGCCCCTGCGGGGTGGCCTGCCTCTGCCTGTCATTTTTTTTTCGATTAGTGGTACTATGCGTGCAAGCTACTGTGACACCAGATATGAGTGGCACTGTGAACTGGCAGAGGTTGGCAGAGTACACGCTGTAGGGCTGACACATCGGCTTTGAGACAACTAACTGCTATTCAATCTATGACAGTGAAAAAAGATTTTTGGTTTTTAAATGCACGCTATTGTGACACCAGATATGAGTGGCACTGTAAACTTGCAGAGTACACGCTGTAGGGCTGACACACCCGCTTTGAGACAACTAACTGCTATTCAATCTATGACAGTGAAAAAAGATTTTTGGTTTTTAAATGCACGCTATTGTGACACCAGATATGAGTGGCACTGTGAACTGGCAGAGGTTGGCAGAGTACACGCTGTAGGGCTGACACATCGGCTTTGAGACAACTAACTGCTATTCAATCTATAACAGTGAAAAAAGTTTTTGGTTTTTAAATGCAAGCTATTGTGACACCAGATATGAGTGGCACTGTGAACTGGCAGAGGTTGGCAGAGTACACGCTGTAGGGCCCACACACCCGCTTTGACACAACTAACTGCTATTCAATTTATAACAGTGAAAAAAGTTTTTGGGTTTTTAAATGCACGCTATTGTGACACCAGTGAGTGAGTGGTGGCACTGGTCAACTGGGCACAGTATACGCTGCGAGCCTGACACACAGACGCTTGCAGACAACTAACTGCTATTCAATCTATAACAGTGAAAAAAGTTTTTTGTTTTTAAATGCAAGCTATTGTGACACCAGTGAGTGAGTGGTGGCACTGGGCAAGTGGGCACAGTATCCACTGTGAGCCTGAAACAGAAGCTGGCAGACAACTGCAATTACATTACACAAAAATAAAAAAGCAGACTGATGTTCTAGCTCTAAAAAGGGCTTTTTGGGGTGCTGTCCTTACAGCAGAGATCAGATGAGTCCTTCAGGACTGTAGTAGACACTGTATACACTAACCTAGCTATCCATTTCCCTATCAAATCAACAGCAGCTACACTTTCCCTCCTCTCACTAAGCATGCAGCTTGAGAATGAATCTAAAATGGATGCTGTCCAGTAGGTGGGAGGGTATGCTAGGGAGGGTGTGCTGCTAATTGGCTGGAATGTGTCTGCTGACTGTGAGGTACAGGGTCAAAGCTTACTCAATGACGAATAGGGGGTGGATCGAACCGCGCATATGTTCGCCCGCCGTGGCGAACGCGAACATGCTATGTTCGCCAGGAACTATTCGCCAGCGAACCGTTCGGTGCATCACTAATAACAAATAGAACTCGCCAAATTTGCCTGCAGTCCCCTCTGTTTTTCATACTGACACTCGAACCTTTAGCACAAAAAATTATACCCTGATATTACAGGTATAAAAGTACATGGTGTAGATTGTCGTCTTTCCATCTGTGCCGACGACATCCTCCTGTCCCTAGTTAACCCCACCAATTCTCTCCCAGTAATTTTGGATATACTTGAAGAAGTATATCCAAAGATCTCTTTATATAAATGTAATCAAACAAAATCTCTGCCATTTCGCACTCTTTCAACTGGAGATATACCCATGTTACTGTCAGGGTCCCACGGGCGGCTGCGAGGGGAGGTTGCAGTCTGCTCGCGGCACTCACCCTCCAGCCGTCCGCGGTCCCCTTCATGGCGTGCGCTCAGCGGGTGGCATCCTCCCAGCCACGGATGCCGCCCGCGTCTTCCTCTGTGTCCCCCAGCGGCAGCATGCATGACGCTGCACGCTGGGAGACCGCCCATTTTAACAAACGCCGGGGTCAGTCACCTGACCCGGCGTTAAAGGCACCTCAATCACAGTGGGAGGTTTAGATATCTCCCACGTGTGATTGTTAATTCTGATTGGAAATTATCCAATCAGAATTAACCTATGGATTTAAATACTTACCTTTCCTGTTCCTCTCCACCCTGTTGTGGTCTTTACTTGCTAGTATTACTACTGAACTTGTGTTTCTGGTTACGTACTCTCTGGCTTGTTTATCCGAATTTGTGACTTTCTCCTACCCTTTGACCTCGGCTTGTCTATCGTTATTCTGTCTTCTGGTTCCCCTTTACTCGGCTTGTTTCCTGACTATTCTTTGTGTGCTTAGCCCGGCCACTCTAAGGTCCGGTACTGCACTTTGTGTGTGTGTTGGCGTGTTTGGTTCCTCGAATCGTGACAGTTACATATTTAGGGGTTAAATTAGCTAACACCTACCGCAACATCACAGAATTAAACCATGACCCACTACTTTTTATGATCCGAAAAAACCTTCTAACCTGAAAAAAGTCAAAGTGAGCTGGCTAGGAAGAGATGATGGTTCTCCAAAATGTCTTTCGAATGCTCCCACTACCTATATCTACATCCATATGCAAACAAATACAATCCATCCTATCTTCTTTTATAATATTGATAATTCACAAAAAGTACAAATGACTCATGATAATATTAAATGTATGCTTACTAATGCAAGGAGCCTATATAACAAAATGGGGGAACTAGAGGCAATAGCATACACTAAACAATATGATATAATAGGCATAACAGAAACATGGTAGGATGAGACCCATGACTGGGCAGTTAACTTAAATGGGTACACATTATTTAGGAAGGATAGGAAAAACAAGAAGGGTGGTGGGGTATGTTTGTATATTAACCATGAGTTAAAGTAAATCTTAGGCATCTGGAGTGTGACGAGGAAAATGTGGAAGCTTTATGGGTAGATATCTGCTTGGGGCAAACAAAGGGAAATCAATTATTGGTTGGGATATGTTATACACCACCTAATGTAAATATTAATGAGGAAGAACAGCTGTTAGAGCAAATTGGGAAAAGCTGCAAATCAGGGTAACACGTTAATTATTGGAGATTTGAATTACCCGGACATAAATTGGGAAAGAGGGACTAGTACATCAGCAAAGGGAATCAGGTTTTTGAATGTGTTAAATGACACCTTTATGTCACAACTGGTACAAGCACCAACTAGAAAGGATGCTTGTCTGGATC
>OW240914.1:245813264-245823574 GCA_933207985.1 Pelobates cultripes
CGAAGTGTCAAAGTGCCGAATAGCCCAAGTCCTGAATTTCGGAATGCAGAATCGAAAATTTTTCCTATGCACATGCCTATTCAATATGCTGTGCAATTTTGGTCACCTGTTCTAAAGAAACATATCATGGCACTAGAAAAAGTGCAGACACGAGCTACAAAATTGAAAAAAGGAATGGAGCATTTTAGTTATGAAAAAAGGTTAAAAAGTTTAAATCTGTTTAGTTTGGAAAAAACGGGGCCTGAGAGGGGCAAGTGGAAACGTTCTGATGGGGTGCTGGGGAGATTCTCATTCGTGGAATGAACGAGCTGGGAAACAACCCACGAAAGCTCCACCTGGTTGGTGTTCATCTAACAAAATGGCGGCTACCCAGGGGAATGCTCATTAATGGTTTCCCTTACGGTTTGTGGTTTGACACTTACGAGGTGAGAACGTTTTAACCTAGTGTTCTAAATGAGGTTTCGGGGTGGTCCCCATTCGGGAGGTAAATGAATTCCCTTCATGGAAGCACTCCCAAATGGTGAGCGGGCGCAATACACGAAAGGATACAGAAATACACATAATATAAAAAGGGAAATTCACGAACAGGCAGCAGTTCCGCCACAGGCATCTAACCCAAAAATAGTGCTTCCTTACTATATATCAGATGCAGTAAAGCACCTGTCCAACTTAAGACACTATCGCTTTGCTACCATACCCTCATGGAGGCTCTGCAAAGTCAGACTTTAAATTTATATCACAATGGGCATCAGAAAGAATACTGTCTCATTATTCAACACAATAGCATGTGACACTTAATGCACTCACAGGCAGAACAACCTGTTACTCCCAGGGACACAAAAAAAACACCAACAAAGGGACACAAAAATGTATATATCGATGGTACTTCAAACTTAGTCGTCTCAACAAGATATACCCAGGGGTATCTAAAACTTGCTGGAGATGTGGTGTAACGGATCGCCTAGCACCCCGACTGGGTACCTCCGTTAAAGGATGCTCCTAGCGCTTCCTGAGGACTCCAAGCACTGCAGCTGACACCACAATCACCGAACCAGAGAAGCATATGAATCCTCTCAATCATATGAATGCTGTAGACAGTTGAATAGGAACCATACGAATAGGTTTACTCTCCTAGCAGTCAAACTGGAACAGCATACAATAAATCCTTCCCCCAATAATGAGATGACACTTCACTTTGAGGGTTAAAACAGGAACTCCCTGTACTGTCACATACAGTCTCTTTTATTCCCAATCCACAAACATAGTACAGCCCACAGGGCGTTACAAAACAGCCAATCAATCCATACAATACACCCAGACACTCCCACACAAAATCCTCCCAGAGAAATACAGTTTCATAAAACACATCACAGGGACCCCAAAACATGCAATGACCCCATAAAAAGTATATCATTGGAACTGGGGGATCTGGGTGAACCACATAGCCAAAATTCACCCAGATCCATTCAGTACTTTGGAAAATACAGTTTAATGCAGATTCTGCAGAACATATACAGGCTAAATAAAAAACAATCACTGTATAATGTGTCCCCTGCTGTATAGACCAAAACCACCGCATGATGTCTCTGTGCAACAAATACTGGCGAGATGGCACCGTGTTGAAAAGTCCAAACAGTGTCTGGGAGTTAAAATGGCCGCCATCCATTGTTCTCACCATGTGCTTCTGATACTGGAAATGGTGGCCACCCAGTAACTCCACAGTATGTCCCCAGATGGTTCTTAAAAGGGCCAGAAGCAGCACAACACAAATCCATCATGCCCAAACCATGTCCCTAAAGGGCAATACATTATTAACAGTGCATTACATTACACGCTATAACATACAATAGGAACCCCATACCGGCAACCCTTAAAGAGACAGTACTGAAAGGGTTAATGTTGTAATGGACTCTAATCCCCTCGGTTCTCGATCCCTCGGTCACCATAATCAACGTTGATGGAGAATCATTTGTAAGCAATAACACACGGACAACAGCTTTACAAGACTCTCAAATGAGTGTATTCCAGAGCTGGCTTTTATACATAGTTTGCTTACATTAGCCATGGTATATGCAAATACAGTACAGACTATAAGATTTATTACTTCCTTATATTACGTTATTCTGACAATGGAAAGATAAGCTTTTGCATACGTCTGGGGAAAAGTATCCTGAAATCGGAATGGGCAAGACATCCTAAAATTTTGCATTGTCTTACATCCTATAGAAGAAATACCTTAGTCTGTCACAGTCAGCATATTATGTCGTACATTGAGTTTAAGTATTCAATATCCTTTCAGACAGCAATAATCATGTTATAAACCTTATAAAAGCATAAAATACATATAAACAAGGAAACTATTTCATATTTCTTACATTCCCCTCTTTGAGCAATTAATTTGCTCATCTTATCGATAAAATCTTACCAGGACAGAGAAACCTCCACATGGTATTTTCAGGGGTGCTAGTCACTCCCTGCGGGACTTTCATTAATTTCTTCACCTCGATTCCCATGTGGTAATTCCTAAGGCCCAGTTTAAAGATGGGTTGATACCCTCCAGTGGCAGAGAGGAGAATTTCTAATTGTTTCTGTTCAGCATTATGGATTAATTTCTGTACTCTCTTCCTCAATGTACAACTAAGGTGACAGTTATATAAAACCATACACAATAAAATCAGAACTATAATAACAAAAGGATAGAAGAATGATTTCATTATCTGGGATCCAGTAGGGGACCAACCAGTAAAGCATCGTACCAATGATGGGCTAAATCATTCTGAATTAGTGAACTCACCTTAAGGAGTTCTCCTTTTAGGATATGTGTGGCTACCTGTGTGTGTTATCTTTGGGAAAAATATAGTCCCCTGTG
The DNA here is from genome assembly GCA_933207985.1 of Pelobates cultripes. NCBI lineage: Eukaryota > Metazoa > Chordata > Amphibia > Anura > Pelobatidae > Pelobates > Pelobates cultripes. The sequence continues at coordinate 245,816,134 of OW240914.1, forward strand.
TATGTGGGTGCCCACCAGGTTAAATTCTTGGCAAAAAGATAATAAACTGGTACTGGTAATGTGTTAAATTGACAAGCTAATTTAACATCCTTTGAGGATGTATGATATAATGTAAAATAGCATGAGCATGAAAAATGTGAAACATTACCGGTTAACCATCCATTGCATTTAGTGGATTGGGGTTTTAGAAGTAACCATTCATTATCTGTGAGGTTACGCTTTCCTCTAATCTTCTCTAGTTTAGGAATCATTAGTGTGCTTTCTAATGCCAATCCTTGTTGTTGTATCCATAAATACCTGATGGCACAAGTACTCCAGTTACTTAGACCTGTAGTGAATTTCATAGTTGCAACAGTTAAATTATCTAAATAATTATACATTGATTTATCTAAATCCAATCCTATAACCTGTGATTTAACAACAATTGGAGCCCAATTTGCAGTAGCATGAAAACCAGTCCCTATATGCATGCTGGCTGTGTTTAACTTATTCTTGAGGGTCTCCATATCTATAACTATTTAGTAACAGGAGTAGTGATTTTTAATGACACATGTACAGCTTGTAAGAAGGCAGTTGTATTAATACATGTGGACGGAATAAGTGTGTGTGTGTCGTTGTTGACTTTTGGTTCTATGGTAGTGGATAAAGGACAGTAATAAGGTGTAAAAATATAAGGTAGTGTATAGTTCTCAATTGCAGTGTCGTTCATAATGACTAACATTTGTCCCCTTTTCCAATTAATGATACCAGTTATATAATCATTATTAAAAGTAATAAGGCCTGTCTGTTTACATTGATATTCAACCTTAACTGTGCACATTTCTGCGTTATAAGATCTAACAATTTTCCGTGAACCTTCAAACAAACATAATGCATCGGTTTCATTAGCTGTAGACACATTTCATATGGGTAACTGGTACTTATAAGGGTTACTATTTGTCCAATTCATCCAAATGAGTTCAGTGAATGAATGATTGCATATTACATGCTGATAGAAAGGTGGTGGAGAAAGGTTCTTGAGGGGGCATGTGTGACGAATGCTAGATGAGGGGCTAAGGCCTAATTGGGCTGGGGGTATTGAAGAATTGTTCATCATGTCAGAGTCTTTTTTCCAGAAACAAACAGGTTTCAAACTTGCCATTGACTTGTACTCATAATGGCATTCAAGGAACAATATCAGAGGGAGTATAACAACTCCAGAAAGCATAGCGCACAACATAATCTTGGTCTCAGGTACGTATGATCCTCTCAATCTACAATATGGTGTGAAAGCCATGATGCTTCGCTGAGGAGAAATTCTTCTGTTTCCGAGCGAGGAGTGGTGTTGTCTTCCTTGGTTCCCCTCTTTGGACACAGCTTCACTCGGGATGCGTGAATCCAGATGTCATGGGAATCTGTGAGGACAGCGGTTCTGGGTACAGCAATCACAGTAGCAGGTGGTCCAAAAGGGTATCCTCCTTTCTTGGTCCTGTTCAGCTGACGGATATACACCTTGTCACCGGGCTGGTATGAATGAGTAGGTTCCTGTGAAGGTAAGGGAAAACTGCGAAGAAACATTGTCATACATACCATTCGGTTTTATCAACAATTCCTGTACATATTGTTCTTGTATTAGCTGTAAATCCCCAGACATTATAACAAGCGGTTCCCTGGCCCAGGGTGTGGGAAAAGGTCATCCCATCAAAATCTCAAATGGAGATAATTTAGTCACCTTGTGGGGATTCATTCTTATCTCAGCTAAAATAGCTGGTAGATATCTAGTCCAATTTACCCATGTTCCTGGGTAAATTCTGGGCTTTTCCTTAATAGTCCTATTCATCCTTTCAACTACCCCTGTATGCTGTGGATGATAAGGTATATGAAACTGCCAGGTAACTTGCAAGAATTTAGCAAGTTCCTGGGCAACCCTACTGGCAAAAACCGGGCCATTATCAGAGCCAATCTGCAGAGGGCAGCCATACCTGGGAATAATTTCAGTAACAATAAACTTCACTAGCATCTTCCCTAGATGTCACAAAGGCCTCATGCCATCTACTAAACTGAGCAACTATGACCAGTAAGTATTGCTGTTTCCTACCAATTTTGGATACATGAATAAACTCAATCTGTAAGTGTGTAAAAAGAGCAGCGTTCACACGATCTTACAAAAGACTGTACATGCTGCCTGAGATTCCTAATATAAAATGAATTCATGAGGAATTGAATGGTGCTTGCTATGTGCCTGACTGATGAAAATAAAGCAGCTTGCTTCAAATATGCCTATTCTTCAAGTATGCCTATTCTCCCCTCTTTAGAGAACAGATCATTTTGATCTTTCTCTAAACCTTGTTTAATCCAAAAGACAGATTCTGGGTATTAAAAAAAAGAATCTCATAACCACTTAAGTGCTGGGCTGTCATGTGTTGTGTGGTGAGATTTGTTATCAGCTGAGTGACCTGGTGACTGGCATGAAGTATTGTATGATGCCCTAGTGTGATAGTAGTAGCAGTTTCAACAGCCATTGCACATGCTATCAATGCTCTGAGACACGCCGGCATACCCTGTACCGGAGCACGAACTACTTTGGAAAAGAATGCTATGGGACGCATACCGCCTCCTTGCTCTTGTGCACAGACTGCGGCCATGGTTTTACAATTGTCCCAAGCATACAAATGAAATGGTTTACAATACACAAGTAGTCCTAAAGCCTGGGCTTGCACAATAACAACTGTAAGGGCAATATATGCAGCTAGCATGTCTGGTGACCAGCAGACATTTTCAGGGCTGTCAGAACGTACAGCCTCCCTTAGGATTGAGTCATAATGGGAGCATTCAGGGATTCATTGGTGGCAGTAATTAATCATGCCGAGGAAGGTGAGCAACTCCTTCCGAGTAGTGGGTGTAGGAATCCTCTGAATGACCTCAATACGTTTTGGACTCAATTGTCTGGTGCCTAAAGCCAGAACAAAACCTAAGTATTCAACCTTTGATTTACACAATTGCATTTTGTGTTTAACAACCTTGTGACCTACAGTTGCTGACAGTATCCACAGTGCTTGCCTCATAGCTAGGGCTACATAACAACAAATCATCAACATTTTGCAAAAAGGACGGAACCATGACCGATGGTCCATGTTTTTTTTTTTAGAGTATGTTGGAGTACCAACGAATAAACAGCTGGGGAATCCACATAGCCTTGGGTAAGCGTGTCCAGGTAAACTGACAGCCTTCAAAAAGTAAAAACCATAAGTAGCCGTGTCTCTTGATCAATAGGTATAGAAAAAAATGCATTACTTAAATCAATGACAGTGACGCAAGTGGCATCATGTGGAATGGCTGTAATGAGGGATGTCACGTCAGGGACAATGGGTGAAATGGGCACAATTAAACTATTCAGGGCTCTAAAGTCCTGAACTAAGCGATATGCTGGCCAGTGGTGTTGGGAGTGAATCTGGTGTTGTTCTTGCCTACCGGGCATATTTTGAGAATTGTGGGGTTGGTGGGGTGTGTGGGGTTTGATGGGGTTTCCTGGGGTGTGGACACTCATTCCTCCAGTGGCCGTATTGTCCACAGTTGAAACAAGTGTTCCTGTCTATTCCTCCTTGGTTTCCCCTGCCCCTATAACCCTGATTTCCCTGTCTCCATCCCCTTGCCCCTCTTTGACCACCCCTTCCACGGGCTTTATGTGCTCCATCCCATCCTTGCTCTCAGCCTGTGTAGGTGGCAATCCCTGAGCATAATAAGCAACCTTACTTTCCTAAATCTTTTCTTAATTCAGAACAACCTGCATTTTCCTTTTCTATAACCTTGGTAAGAAAATCTGAGCTATCCAAATTGGCCCAGTCTGAAATCAATTGTTTCACAAGCAAAGAATACTGTGGCAACATATTACCAAGGCATGACTGTATTTTAAAGAGATCTATATCATCTCCAGACATCAAACCTGCCTCATCCTTCCAACACTTGTAAAATTTATTTACAAAAATCATATTGCCAATCTCTTCCTTTGCATCTTCCTTATATGCCAAATCAGTGAATATAGACTGCTTATTCTTCCATAATCCCAACATTTTAGCTTCCACCTTGTTCCAAATTTTAGCACATCTTACTGAAGTACTAAACTCATAATCACCAATTCATTTCAAACCATATAACTCATACTCAGCATCCAATGTAATATTACACGTCATCTCACAAAACAATATTTTTGTAAAAACACATAATGGGTACCCAGCAGATATGCCAATACAGAAATCACATTTATGGGCACACAACTACACACTCTGTCTCCCTCCTAGGAAACACGGATAGACACAATATAAAAGCAATCTTAAACTAACACCTCCAAATCTCCAACTATTCTTGGCCAAAACGCTAGTATTCAACAACTAATAAAACAGTTATTTGCTAGGTTATTTGGCTGTCATCCTTATCAGTATCACTAGACTGTGACAAACTGATTCACATATAATTTAAAACAATACAGCAACATATAAATTAAACCACTTTCAAGTTAAACTGCACACTTATCACACATTATCACAATCACCATTTACACAGAATAAACAGTTAACAGCTGTATCCAGAACATATTATTGGAAGGTATACCAATTTTAGTTTAGATTTATTTTAGGGATTCTTATGTATACATTTTCTTAATTAACTTCATTACTTTAATCTACTATAGTATTGTATATAAAGAAAGGATCCATTTATATAGCGCGCTCATAACTCAACTATTTGTATAAAACTACCATTAACTAATCTGAGATGATGCTGCATCAACTTAAATCTTATAGAAATTTTGCAAACATCTGGACCAGATTAAACAGACATGGTTTCACCTGAATCTTTCAGAACTCTCAGAGACTTAAAAATTTATACTATACCATGTTTTAAAGGCATGGCAAACCTTTAGACCGGTCAGTCTCCAAGAGCCCTTAGTAACACAGGTAAAAACCTTTGTCCATGATGTCTGATTCAGGCTATATACCACAATTAAAAAATAACACATAATGTGAGACATAGAAGACACAAGCAGTAGTTATTACACTGGATGATTTAAAAGGAATCTGTTGCAATAAAAAGGTTAGTTTACAGTGCAAAATAAAGCATGTGTTGGACCGCTGAAAATGTAAATGTTGCTCTGTTATTTTCAAACAAAAATCATATTTACAGTATGGATCCTTTGCAACAAACACACAGGGCAGGGAAGATGTGCTGATTGGTGTTTCTATACAATTAATCCCATATGGGGAATTAACTTTCAAATACTAATGAAGTGACTTTTTGTCTCAGTTATAAAATATACTGAGCTCATCATGCAAACAATGCAACACATTTACACTATCCCACTCTCATAATAAGTGTAGTGGGCTTATAGTATTTTTAAAGCAACAATCATACCAGGCACATAGATCCCATGTGAAATAACTTACAATAAAACAGAGTAATAAACTTATACTTCTATGCGACAGAAAGAATAAAGTAAAAAGATTTAAGTAGGTCTATCAGGTACAACCTGTGAGTCATTTCTTTTCTAATATACAGTACTGCTATCTTGCAGAAAGATAAGTCCTACGCTCACTCCCATCACTACTGGGCAGCAGCAAGGACTACAGTACACATCAGCCCCAATATATGGTAAAAACCAAAGAAAAACAAGTTACCTGCGTTCTCTCCTTAATCACTATGTATTTTTAAAACCTCCATTTGTTTAAAAGTACTGCTATCTTATATATACACATATACATATACACACACATATATACATATACACACACATATATACATACATATATACACATACATATATACATACACACACACATATATACACATACATATACACACACATATATACATACATACATACATATATTGGTCACTCAGGACATGAACTCACATTTCCCATACTGCTGACTCAGAGTGGGGACACTACTAACTTACCAAAGTGTGTCCCCAATATAGACAAACAATCACCCACAAAAAACACTTAAGACAAACAAAGGTGACCGGGAGAAAGAGAAGTTTGGGTTATACTTATAGATCTACAAACCGTGCTGCTCAGAACACCTATAGACTTAATAAACCGGAGACCTCTTCTGGTCTCAAAAACCTGTATCTACCTGAGATACCCTGTATCTATCTTAGATACTAACCTGGGTTACCAAAACCCTATAATAAACCGGAGACCTCTTATGGTCTCAAAAACCTGTATCTATCTTAGATACTAACCTGGGTTACCAAAACCCTATATATATTTAGACCAAATGTCTAATAAACCGGAGACCTCTTATAGTCTCAATATAAACCAGAGACCTCTCATGGTCTCAATATAACTAGAGTCCTTACACCTTTCCTATCTACTGGATACAGACTTACTGAACCAAAGGGGGATCATAGACAATCAGCGTCAAATAAGACACAAAAAGGCTACTCACCGCAAATGGTTTTGCTGATCCAACTTCTATCCCACTTCTAGACACCAAGCTGAAAGGGTTAATGTTGTAATGGACTCTAATCCCCTCGGTTCTCGATCCCTCGGTCACCATAATCAATGTTGATGGAGAATCATTTGTAAGCAATAACACACGGACAACAGCTTTACAAGACTCTCAAATGAGTGTATTCCAGAGCTGGCTTTTATACATAGTTTGCTTACATTAGCCATGGTATATGCAAATACAGTACAGACTATAAGATTTATTACTTCCTTATATTACGTTATTCTGACAATGGAAAGATAAGCTTTTGCATACGTCTGGGGAAAAGTATCCTGAAATCGGAATGGGCAAGACATCCTAAAATTTAGCATTGTCTTACATCCTATAGAAGAAATACCTTAGTCTGTCACAGTCAGCATATTATGTCGTACATTGAGTTTAAGTATTCAATATCCTTTCAGTCAGCAATAATCATGTTATAAACCTTATAAAAGCATAAAATACATGCTGGATAGGAAACTATTTCATATTTCTTACAAGTACAAAATAATGTCCAAGTGGCTAGGTTTGCCACATGTGGCCTAGGAGAAGGTACCATGACACACATCTGGTTGCCGTGTTCGATAATTAAACCATTGTGGTCCAAGGTCCAAGGACTCTTTCAAGACCTATTTACCACAAACATCCCAGTCACTATTGATATTTGCCTATTTCTCATATTTTCACCTGACACACCTCTGGCCACAAAGCAAGTGGCGACTCATATAATACTCGCTGCTGGCAACCCCAATGCGTGCTCATGGTAACAACCTACTTGCCCAACACTTGCACAACTTACAAATATAAGAAGATGTCTCCTACTTTGGTAGCCAGATCCACAAAGGTGATGAGTTCCTGGCAATCATGGTTAGATTACAGAAACACGACCACAGTGAGCCAAATAATATAGAGCTTATTCTCCAGTTTTCATCGGCAGAAATGCATATACACAAAAGATAAACCCAGTGCAACGGCTG
>OW240914.1:245823674-245847662 GCA_933207985.1 Pelobates cultripes
AACAGAAGGTGCTACCTATCTGCTTGGAATTCCTGATCCACTTGGTGTATGGAACGGAACTTTGATCCATTTACAGCCTCTATCCCAGCCATTCTGAACTTTCTGTCTCATCTGTTCTCGACAGGTCGATAATACCGATCGCTTAACCCCTTAAGGACCAAACTTCTGGAATAAAAGGGAACCATGACATGTCATACATGTCATGTGTCCTTAAGGGGTTAATGTAGTCCTCTCCACGATTTCAGCGGCCCACGTCCCTATACTAGGGATCCCGGTGGGTAAAGACCTTCTAGTGTGTCGACTTCTGAGAGGCATCTAACTACAATGCCCCCCAGGGCCCAAATATTTACATCTCTGGGATGTAGACGTGGTGCTCCGTTTCCTGAGAGACTGGCCAACTAATGACAGACTCTCACTCTGACAACTCTCAGCAAAACTCACAGTTCTGGTTTGCCTGGTCTCATTCCGCAGCATGTCGGATGTTCGGGCATTCGACATCAACGTGTTCTTAGTCTCCCCAGAGGGAGTTACGTTTCGGGTGTCCCGTCGCACGAAATCGGATTCTACATCGGTTTTCTATCCCTTCTTCACTACTGATCAACAACTCTGCGTCATTTCTACTCTAGGACGGTATGTCAAGGTCACGTTACCGATACAACCTCTTCCTTGGGACAACTTTTAGTGTCATACGTTAGACCTCACGTCCCCATTTCGACCACTACTCTCGCCAGATGGGTTCGTTGGGTGCTATCGCTAGCAGGCGTGGAGGCTACCTTCGGGGCCCACTCTCTCTGAGGAGCGTCGTCTTCCTCGGCTTTCACAGCAGACGCTTCCTTGTCGGATATTCTGAGCAGTGGTCGAGAGAATCCACGTTTCATACATTCTACTGCCGCTCGAATTCCGGCGCAGCCATGTCACTCATAATCAGCGTTAAAAATGCAAAATAGGAAGTCTCCTGTCATGTGATAAAATTGAAGATTATGCTAGCGTTAGTGTACTTATAATCTTAATTTTAATAATGACAGGAGGTGAGTATTTTCCCACCCTTTCCCACCCTGGGAAGATGGGAACCTATGTATTCTAGCGAACTTTTGATCTACTTTTCCTATCTTCATCTCCTCTGCACTATCTCTACCAGAGATTTGATTGCTACCGTCCAGGCTATATACATTGCACTTACGTTTGTACAGTTCGATTGGTATTTTATGTGTATCTAGCCATAACTAGAATTATTTTGTGAATAATTGATAGGTTACTATCACTACTGCGAACAGTTTCAAGACCGGTGCCTAACCTATTTTACGTTCTATTTTCAGTTTAATTTGTGGGACTATAGGTCACTGGCAGATCGACTTTAATTGGATTACTACTCACTTCATGAGGATCCCATTTTTCCATTGGATGTTCACCCGTTGGTGTTTGCTATGGACTTTGTTTCTAGATTGAACCTTACCTTTTGACGATGTCGCTTACGAAAGAGGGGTAGGAGCCTATTTACTGTGAATACCATACTCCCTATTGCATTTTGATTGGTTAATGTTTCACTTTCTTTACTGCTGTAGAGTTTAGTAAAGTGAGTTATGCACAATACTCACCTCCTGTCATTATTAAAATTAAGAATTTAAATACACTAATGTTAGCATAATCTTCAATTGTAAGGCCACAGAAACTGTGGGCAATGTTAGAATGGAAGGGCTTGCAAAGGCTTCAGACAATAGAGCTTGAGCAGTTGTTTTAGTTATAATTCAATTGTACCAAGTACAAGTACAGTTCTCTAAGGTGACAAAAATTGGAAAGAAACTGAGACAAACAAAATCTAATAGAGTACTATGTGATGCTCTAAAATGTCTGGCTAAATCCATTCTTTTAGTTTACTTTAAATTTTAACAAGTAAAAAAAAAACATTATCATAAAAGGAACAAAAAATGCTCCTAAAATGCATTTTGTCCACATAAAATAGGCTTTTTTAAGTCTGAACTCTTTTCTTGGAGTTTTCTCAATATACAGACATGAAGGACTGAAAATTTGCAGTTTAATGACATCCAACACATTTGCGATTTCTCTCGTTTTCAAGTATGTCCTAGGTATACAAAACATTGCATGACTGTGAAAATGTGACTAGGACCAGCTAAAAGGCTAAGAAAGAGTGCAAACAGTAAATTATAACACAACTGGATAATAACATAGAAACATAGAAACAAAGAATGTGATGGCAGATAAGAACCATTTGGCCCATCTAGTCTGCCCAATTTTTTAAAATACTTTCATTAGACCCTGGTCTTATCTTATAGTTAGGATAACCTTATGCATATCCCACGCATGCTTAAACTCCTTTACTGTGTTAACCTCCACCACTTCAGCTGGAAGGCTATTACATGCATCCACTAGCCTCTCAGTAAAGTAATACTTCTGGATATTATTTTTAAACCTATGCCCCTCTAATTTAAGACTATGTCCTCTTGTTGTGGTAGTTTTTCTTCTTTTAAATATACTTTACTGTGTTGATTCCCATCAGCTTCACAAAGCAGATATAATATTTTATATGGAAGAAGCAAGACATGTATGGAAAATGGTTTCTAAAGGAAGCCAATATGATTTAATTGTCCAATTAAACATTGCCTTGGGTAAAGAAATACAATTTAAATGGCAAATTGTGATCCTTCAAAATATATAGCAAAAAGAATTGCATCAAGGGGTTTAAGAATTATGAAACTGCCTACTTCTGATCAAGATAATGCAGAATTTATGGCAGAATGGAATTAAAAAAAGTAAAAATGATCTCTACTTGACAATGACAACTAAAAGATAAACTACTCCCATTCGCAGAAAACCCAAAATATAAATAAGATTCCATACTTATACAAAGTAAAATAAAAAAAATAAAAAAAATAAATTGAGGAGGGAACGGTGGAAGAAGACTACAAAAGAGATAAAATAGACAGAACATAACCCCAAAAAACATTACCACACATATATACAATATCTCACAAAAGTGAGTACGCCCCTCACATTTTTGTAAATATTTTAGTATATCTTTTCATGTGTCAACACTGAAGAAATTACGCTCTGCTACAATGTAAAGTAGTATGTGTACAGCCTGTATAACAGTGTCAATTTGCTGTCCCTTCAAAATAACTCAACACACAGCCATTAATGTCTAAACCGTTGGCAACAAAAGTGAGTACACCCCTAAGTGGAAATGTCCAAATTGGGCCCAAAGTGTCAATATTTTGTGTGGCCACCATTATTTTCCAGAACTGCTTTAACCCTCTTGGGCATGGAGTTCACCAGAGCTTCACAGGTTGCCACTGGAGTCCTCTTCCACTCCTCCATGATGACATCACGGAGCTGGTGGATGTTAGAGACATTGCGCTCCCCCACCTTTCATTTGAAGATGCCCCACAAATGCTCAATAGGGTTTTGGTCTCAAGACATGCTTAGCCAGTCCATCACCTTTACCTTCAGCTTCTTTAGCAAGGCAGTGGTTGTGTGTTTGGGGTCCTTATCATGTTGGAATACTGCCCTGCGGCCAAGTCTCTGAAAGGGACGGTGTAGAGGTTTTTATCTCAAGTCAACAGGGGTCATATTCCAGGAGCCTCTGTACCTGTGTCTACAGCAAACTTTGCGTGCTTTCTTGTGCATCATCTTTAGAAGAGGCCTCCTTCTGGGACGACAGCCATGCAGACCATTTTGATGCAGTGTGTGGCGTATGGTCTGAGCACTGACAGGCTAACCCCCCCATCCCTTCAACCTCTGCAACAATGCTGGAAGCACTCATACGTCCATTTCTCAAAGACAACCTCTGGATATGACGCTGAGCACGTGCACTCTTTGGTCGACCATGGCGAGGTCTATTCTGAGTGGAATCTGTCCTGTGAAACCGCTGTATGGTCTTGCCCACCTTGCTGCAGCTCAGTTTCAGGGTCTTACCAATCTTCGAATAGTCTAGGCCAGTGATGGCGAATCTATGGCACGCGTGCCACAGGTGGCACGCCGGGCTCTCTCTGTGGGCACGCGGCCATAGCTCGCCATCAATGCAGAGTAGGCACCTGCCTGCCCAGGGGCAGGGATCCGTGTCGGGTGGCAGGGGGAGGGATCTGTGAAGCAGCTCCCCTGTTCTCCTGCGAGCAATCAGTGTGCAGCGTTGCCGCGCGTTACCATGGCAACGCTCCACACAGCATCGCGCGGGCGGGAGGACGGCAGAGCTGCAGGACCTGTCCCTCTTACCACCACCGGACCACTAGGGATTTATGTCCCCCCCCTCTTTCACATAAGGTAAGCCCTCCCCCACCAACACACACAGCAGTACTGGAACAGCACGTAAGTCAGTGCTCCCTCATGCCCACACCCCTTTACAGCAGCGGGAAGGAGGTAGGGAGCCTGGGAGAACTTCAAAGTCCCACTGCACCAAAAAAACAAACATTATTTGTGTGCTGGTAGGGAGAGGGGGATATACTGGGGGAGGGGGGATATGCTGGGATAGTGAGGGGAAGATGCCTAGGGGAGAGAAGAGGAAAATCTGGGGGAGAGAAGAGGAGATGCTGGGGGAGAGGAGGAAGAGGAGATGCTGGGGGAGAGGAGGAGGAGGAGATGCTGGGGGGAGAGAAGGAGGAGATGCTGGGGGAGAAGGTGAGGAGCAGGTGTTGGGGGAGAAGGGGAGAGGAGAATATGGGGGAAAGGAGGGGGATATGCTGGGGGAGATAGGGAGAGGAAGAGGAGAATCTGGGGGAGAGGAAGAGGAGAAGAGGAGGAGATTCTGGGGGAGAAGGGGAGAGGAGGAGAACCTAGGAGAGGAGAGGAGAAGGAGGTGCTGGGGGGAGAAGGGGAGAGGAGGAGATGCAGGGGAAGAGGGGGGTATGCTGTGGGTAGAGAAGGGAAGATGCTGAGGGAAAGAAGAGGAGAATTAGTTCAGACAACTGTACGAGTTGTTTTTTCTAAACTTAAACCTCACAGACATATATACCGTATCTCACAAAAGGGTTTAATTGCGGTGTTGGCACTTTGAGGAGAAAAAAGTTGGCATGTATTGAGGTTTGGGCACTCAGGCTCAAAAAGGTTCCCCATCACTGGTCTAGGCCATCTTTATGTAGAGCAACAATTCTTTTTTCAAGATCCTCAGAGAGTTCTTTACCACGAGGTGCCATATTGAACTTCCAGTGACCAGTATGAATGAGTGTGAGAGCGAGAACATCAAATTTAACACACCTGCTCCCCATTCACAACTGAGATCTTGTAACACTGAGTCATATTACACCGAGGAGGGAAAATGGCTAATTGGGCCCATTTTGGACATTTCCACTTAGGGGTGTACTCACTTGTGTTGCCAAAGGTTTAGACATTAATGTCTGTGTGTTGAGTTATTTTGAGGGGACAGCTAATTTACACTGTTATACAGGCTGTACACTTACTACTTTACATCATAGCAAAGTGTAATTTCTTCAGTGTTGTCACATGAAAAGATATACTAAAATATTTACAAAAATGTGAGGGGTGTTCTCACTTTTGTGAGATACGGTATATATGTCTGTGTGTGCTAATGTTCATTTCGGGTTATGCTCTGTCTATTTTTTTCTCTTTTGTAGTCTTCTTCCTCCGCTCCTTCCTCATGTGCATATATATATATATATATAGAGAGAGAGAGAGTGTAGATTGGATTAGCCGTATTAGTCCAGTAGACAAGATGCCAATTGCAGTATGCAATGATACCTTTTTTATTGGACTAACATAGAATTTAAAAAACAAGCTTTCGAGAGTGTGGCGGACCTTGTAATAATCCTTTGGTTGCCCGTACCTATCTCCAAGTTTCCCGAACTCATTCTTATCCCCCTGTTAATAGACTGAATGGAACATGTGTAGTCCGCCTTTTATTCGCTCTCAAAACACCAACCACCCCTGGCTGTTAACCGCAATTAGTGAGTAACTCGAGTGCTTTTCCTGGGTAGCCACCATTCTTATAACTAAACGCATATGGTCTAATGAATGGCAGCCATTTTGTCTCCCGAACACTTGGTTGTAGAGCGCATGGAACACATTTCGGCTACGCGAGTTTGCGAACCCCGGCAAAGATTGTATTGCTGCTCGTCCAACTTCCCAACCAGCTAAACGAAAGACATTTGGGAGATAGGAAATTCACTACTGAAAGCCAGGGGAGCATTCGTCCGTGTTCGCACAGGAACCCCCGAAAGCAGACCGGCCATTGCCTATTGGTTGACCTTTTTGCTCTGTTTGATATATATACACTTATGTTTGCTTTGTGGTGCTAGCTTGAAAAAGGTTGCTGCTCTTTTTTGCTCCATTAAACTGCCTGCGGCTTTAACACCTTGAGTGCCTGGAGAATTTCTAATGATGCATAATCCTGGTACTATACCATTGTCTGCTTGGTTGTACAATATTGCCAATGATAATATGGGGTGTTTTTTTAATTTATTTTTTTCCTTTCCACAATTTTTCCGTCTCCATTAGGGGGGTACATCAGCAAGCTCTAGGAAAAATGAAAATATGAAGCATGTGTAAAGAAGGACCTGCTTCATCCAGCACTTACAACAGTGGTTTCCTAGCTTACCTTAAACTAATTCACACATGACTCACTGGATAGTGGACTTCACAAATAACAGATGACTTCTAGCAAGATATGAAAACCGATTTTTCCACCTACTTCCCAATCCAACTTGCCCCTATCTATCAGATATGTAATCTTATCTACTGCTAATTTCCACATATAAAAACAAAAAAGGTTACTTGGTGACACTCCACCAAATTGAGGATTTATGAAAATGTGTCTTAATGAAAATATCACTTTTTATCCCTCATTGCTAATTGAAATAATTTCCATTAGACTGAAAATGGACATAAAGAACTCGGTATAAAATAGAACTTGGAGGGCATTGAAAATTGGCTAGTGCTCAAGAACATTGAAAACTAACAATTATGATGATCTTGCAGCCACTCTCAAACTACTTCCCAAAGTTAGTGGCTAGGGTGGGCTTGGAAATTAAGCAGCCCTATGCAAGGGTAGGATATGAGAACTACATGTGTAGTATGGTGTATGTTTAAAACAAGAGTTTATAGAAATGTTGATGCATCTACCAGAAACAATTATATTGTTTTGGACTCTGTTGTTGTATGAATTGGTCTGGCATAAAACATATATTGGGTAGTTGTAATATTCGTTAAGAAGACTTGAGCCAATACAAATGGGAACATTATAAATTGGTAGTGGGCCATATAGGCAAAGTGTAAAGGCAATCAAAAATGTATGAGAATTATTGAACCAGCAACCTAAGACTAACTTCTTGTATAAATTGCATAATTGACTGCAATATATTAATTCTGAAGGAAGAAACACCTTGGAAATGATTGAAAGCCTTAATTGCTAGAACTGGAAAAAAGGGCCATCATACTTTTGGGAGCACAAGAGTGTTTTGGACAAATAAAGAGCAGGCGCACCAAAGTAGCACACTGGTAGAAAAAGGGCAAACTACAACAAAGAGTACTCAATAATTAAAAATTAAGTGAGTTAAAAAGCAAATGTCTGACACAGCTCTACACAGTGCAGTGGTTCTTAAAATAAAAGTAGTTATCCACTTATCCAAGTGTTGGATAAACCTTAGCAATAAAACAATCTTTCTTTATTGAAAAGAAAATAAACAAAACAATCACATCATCAGCATGTGTAAATGAAATGGAGCAATGTAAAAATAAATATAGAGTCAAATAAATCCTATTTTTGAATCAAATTAAATATATTTTAGTAAACTAAAATTTATTTAATTTAATAAATTTAACCCACATTGCCTTTTGCCAACTCTTAATCATAATGGCACATCCATAATGATATGGGTAACTGTATTTTAAGAGTTAATAAGTTTGACGATAACTCTATATGTTCATTGATGAACAAGAAATGGTAATTCATGAGATTTATCGTATAGTACAAAGACTCATTTTCCAGATGCCCTTTTTTTTTTTTGCCTAGTGACATAAACTACATCACTAGACAAAGCTCCATATAGGACTCACCCACTTTCTCCAAATGTGGCCCCCAGTTCCACCATAACCATTAATAATAGTAAAATAAATAGACAGCCCAGCACTCATTCATGCAGTGTTCTTTTCTAGATCAAGTGACTGTATAAGGATTGAGATTAATATCCCTTTTTCTCTTTATTTCTTAAGTAGAAAACTTGCATGGCATAAGAAGTGTATAATTTTTACCATGCATTTCATCTCTGTATGTATCAAAGGAATTATCAAAAAATTAGATCAATATACATCTCATTTGGGTTAGTCAACGATACTAGAATTATTGATGGTTTCTATTATGCATAATTAAGCAAAATGTATAAGGTTTTATTTGTATAGATTATTATTGCTGTATTTATATTTCATAAAATAGGAGTATGTTTTGTTCATCTGAACAATGGCATAACACTTTATATCAGAGCACTTTATCATGTGAGTATTTTCTCATTGTTTTTTATTAATAGATAGTATGTCGGTCTGATTTATCTGATTATTTAATTAGTTATTATTTATCTGATTACTTACTATCTTTACATTTGTCCGTCATATGATTTATCATGGAAACTTATTGCAATCATGTGATCTTATTACATTGATGTTTTTTATTACAATGACACCCATCTAGTGGTGAAATATATTAGGCAACAAGTTCCAACACGTGGAATTCAGTTCTTGAATTCCATATGTTGGAAGCAGGTAAAATGGGCAAGTAAATAGATCTTTGAAAAGGGCCAAAAGTAGTGTCTAGTCGACTGGGTCAGAGCATCTCCAAATGGCAAGTCTTCCATATGGCAGAGGTACTGTAGTTCAAATTGCTGAACAATGCAGTGCTGCCCATGATAGAAAAGTGTCAGAATACACAGTGCATCGCAGTTTGCTGCTTATGTGGCTGCATAGCTACAGACCAGTGATAGTGCCCATGAGGACCCCTATGTACTGCTGAAAAATGCCTTTGATGGTGTTGTGAGCATCAGAACTAGACCCAGAAGCAATATAAGAAGCTCTGAAAAATCATGTTTTCTTTTAGATCAGATGGATGGTCAGGTGGTAGTACGTAATTTACCTCAGGAAGAGAGGGCAGCAAAATGCACTATGGGAAGAAGGCAGGCCAGTGGAGGCAGTGTTACGCTCTAGGCAATATTTTGCTGAGAAACATTGAGTCCTGGCATTCATGTGGATATTTACTGTGACATATACCACCTACCTAGAGATTGTGGCAGACCATAAACACCCCTTTATGGCAATGGCAACGGCAATGGCAATGGTATTCTCTGATGGCAGTGGCCTCTCTCAGCAGGATACTAGACCCTGACAAACTGCAAAAATTGCTCAGGAATGGTTTGAGCACTGCTTGAAGATAACTGTAACAAAAAACACAGTTTGCCTGGAAAAGACCTATGGATTACAAGGCAGTTCGATATTTTGCAAGCATTCTCTATGCGAATGCTTACCTACCTCTAACAGGCCACCCTGACTGTTAATTGAGACTAATTTACCTCCCTGCTTGATGGGCACTTTTGTCGAAAGACTGCACGAATGCTATGGGAGCTGTAAGCTCAGCCGCCATTTCGGGACTTCCACGTGTTCGCGGCCATTTTAACTCCCGAACAGCGGTGTTTGCCGTCGAGTGTCTGGAACTAAAATCGGACACTCAAACAGGCGAACACCGCTGAGACCTCCATACCTTCGGGAAAACCTCGCCAAAACTACCGAACGACCAGGCATTCGGTAGAAAGAATTAGCAACAGATGGGGATTTCAGCGAACCCAGGATGGCATACGGATGGCCAGCCGTTTGGGAGTTTTTACCCATGATCTTAGACCGACTGCAGGGCCAGCATTCATGGAACTGTTTTCGGCTACTGTGCCCGTGCGGTCGGTCAAAACTTCTAAGTCCCATATCTCCCGAACGGCTGAACCGAATGGGCTGATTTTTAAATATGATAGTACCAGAAATACAAGCTATTTATTTGGGGTACATCCGAACTTAGGGGAAAATATGTTCCTTTTTAATTGTGTTATTTAGTTATCTAAGGGGAGGGGATGTACAGAATATATATCGTATGGATTGGTTATACTGCTAATTATGTGGGTGTCTCCCTTGCATGGGCAGAATCGCATAAAAGAGAGTGTCTGTCAATAAACCCTCAGTTCTTCTTGACCCTTCAAAACGTAGCCTCGTCTCGTTCTTGAAAGGGGAATCTATGCAGCTTAATCACTTAGCTCTTTTCAGAGCTGTACTTGGCTTCCACTCCTGATCCAGCAGAAGGGAATAGGCGGCTCCATCACTACACAGCGACTTGCCGGGAAGAAAATAACAAAGAATTCAAAGTGTTCACTTGGCCTCCAAATTTCCACATTCTCAATCGGATCTGTGGGGTGTGCTGGAATAACATTGTGCCCCACTTCTCAACTTGCAGGACTTAAAGGATCTGCTGCTAATGTCTTGGTGCCAGATACCACAGGACGCATTCAGAGGTCTTGTGGAGTCCATGCCTTGATATACCAGAGCTGTTTTGGCACAGTATTATGCAGGTGATTTTAATGCTGTCACTGATCAGTGTATCTCCACTATAATAAGACATTGTGTTCAAACTTCTACAAAATGATTGATTGCTTTCATGAACACCAAAATTAAATCCAATGCCTTTTGTTACCTCCCAAATGATTTAAAGGTCACAAAAATGTATAGGAAGTCCTGGAGTGCAGAGTAAAATTTTATAAATTTCTCATATTACTTGTATAATTAAGAATTATATCGCTAAACCTGTTTTTAGATGCAGTGTAATTTTCTAAATGGCAGCCATAAAATTGAGATTACTATAAAATTAAATGAGGATTATATGCACCTTGTCACTACATTTTGTTGCTGTGATTACGGTGCTAGTAGTCTGTGAGCAACATTGTCAAGTGTCCCAGAGACACACATGACCACATTGCTTACATGGAATCAGGCCCGGACTGGCCATCGGGCATACCGGGCAAATGCCCGGTGGGCCACGATGGCCGTGGGGCCGAGGAGATCACAGGATCTCCCCTGCCAGCCCGTGCAGGGCCAGCGCTACCCGAGCGCCGGCCCTGCTGTGCGCCTCCATGGGCCGGTGGGGAGATCAAAGATCTCCCTCACCGGCCCACAGGAATGGAGATGCGGCCGCCGGCTGGGTGAGGGAGGACCCGGCGGAGCTCTAACCAGCAGCTCCGCCGGGTCCTCTCGCGGGATTCTGAGCATTGCCGCGGTTACCACGGCAACGCTCAGCTCTCGCGAGAGTGAACTCTAACCCGCAGGTTAGAGTTCACTCTCACCACTGGACCGCCAGGGAAGCATGTGAGAACGGATCTCCTCCTCCCCCCTCCCAGGATAAAGGTAAGAAGGGAGGGGGGGGGAGGACATAACTTTTTTTTTTTTTTATTAATAAATAAAAAAAAAATTATTTAAAATAAATTCCCTAACAGCCCCCTCACACACACAGCACCCCCCAGACACCCACAGCCCCCCAGACACACCCCCAGACACCCACAGCACCCCCAGACACACACAGCACCCCCCAGACACACCCACAGCACCCCCACACACATATATATATATATATATATATATATATATATATAATATAAAATAACCCTCAGTGAGTTAACAGACAAAGAAAATTAGAAACCTAGAATGTGACGGCAGATAAAAACACCCTCACACACAGCACCCCTCTTACACAATCACACTGCGCACCTCACACATACAATACGTCCAAATATATTCTAAATATATATACACACACACTACAGCACCCCTCACACTGCACCACTACACACATAACGCTCCAGATACACGCTAGATCCCTTACCCTATATGCACTCTTAATCCTCTACACACACACACACACACACATCACACACACACTCTGGGTCCTTTACACACACACACTGCACCACCTACACACACACTACATTCCTTGTAAGCAAACACATACAACATTCTCTAAACACACCCTCTCTACAACCCCTACACACACTACGTCACCTATACACACACACTACTGCCCGTATGTACACACTCGCTACATCCCCTATAACACTATGCCCCTATACACGCACTCTCTACAACCCCTAGCCACACATATTACACCACAAAATTGACCTATTTACACAATACCACACTCTACACACACACAATCCCACTAGCATGCGCCAAACACATGCACCATACGCTTTCCTGGCCCTTTTGTCCTCTGGTATCCCACTTGTGGAGACACCAGAGACAATTTAAAAGCTAACACAGCGCAAGCATGTTATTACATTTGCTTGCGCTGCGCAGAACAAATTCAGGGCCTTTTTCTAATGCCAGAGCTCTTCAGCGGGGCTCTGCGCATTGAACCAACATGCTCACTTTCAGAAGGGGCGTACTTGTCATTAGTGATGACAAAACACACCCTCTCTGGCCCCGCCCCCTTCTTGGGGGGCCGCTCTAATTGAAAAATGCCCGGGCCTAATTTTTTTCCCAGTCCGGCCCTGCATGGAATTTTATATGGATAGCATTAATAGCTGAGTCTGCTAAAAACAGAATGATTTCAAATGGATTTTCCGCATTAGCAATTTGTCCAAACTGCTTGAAAACGATGTGATCAGCTAACATATTGTAATAGCACCACAACTACTATCATTAAGTAGGGGTAAACAGAATAAAACTTTGAGTAATGTTCAGACTAATAATTGGTTATGTGAAAAAAATTGACGTGTGATGACAAAAACATAGTTTTTGAAGTCTAAACATTTAACTCTTTTTAATGCCACAGGGCAAATTACAAGATGTGGTGCAATAATTTATACAAATGCTAAAACTATACTATTTCCCTTGGAATTTTATCCACGTACATAGATACAACAAATTGCCTTATATTCCATGTAAAACACTTGTGAGTACATATGGAAAGTCTTATATCATGTATGAAAATAATATGTACAATTAAAAAAAAGAAAAGAACATTTACTATTTCTATTGGGAATAGGATGAAACAACACATTTGAAATTACCAGCAACTAAGGTGTTTTAAAATAACTTATCTCCTGATTAACTTTTTCTAAGCCCCATTTCAGTTTTCACATAGAAACAAAACATAAATTCAGTTCTTGTCTACTGTATGGCTATTGGTCTTAGTTCACATAATACAGCCAGTAGACTATGTTGAAAAAAGAAAACACCACTGGAAAGATCATGCGTGACCATCTGTCTATAGCATTAACATCAGTCAAGTCTGGTATGTTTATTTTTAGCTGTGATGCACGCCTCCTTAGCCTGCTTTTTTTTTGAACAACATGTCGTTCTAAAGCATTCCTTCCAAAGGTGTGTCTGGGTAAACCTGCTTTTCGGTATTGGATGCTGGAGGTATCATATGCCAGCATAGTGCTTCTTGGATCCCCAAGGCCCAAAACTGCTTCAGATGCTGCCATCTCATTTTTTATTTCAAGTGTGCTTAATAATATATTTTCATGAGGATCCATCTAAAAAAGAAGATAGAAAATTACATTCATTACATTACATTGAATGGTTATTTTTTTTTTTTTAAATTAAAGCAGTATTATTCACGGAAGTTGTCAGGAAGTCGCCAGGAAATTGCAAATTTTAGGCAAAAGATGCTGTAAAAAGTCTGTACCATAAAAAAAGATTAAATAAAACTGCATCATTTACATTATTCTCTAGTACATGCTAGCACTCACTAAAAAGAGAGACTTTTTTATATACTGGGGTTCTGTACACTCATTCTGTCTCTCATAAAAATACTATGATGTTGCCTCATCTTCATTAAACAAGATACTGTTAGGCTGTTTAAAGGACCACTATAGTGCCAGGAAAACATTCTCGTCCCCCTCCCGCCGGTCTCTAGGGTGAGGAAGGTGTAACGGATCGCCTGGCACCCCGACTGGGTACCTCCGTTGAAAGATGCTCCTAGCGCTTCCTGAGGACTCCAAGCACTGCAGCAGACACCACAATCACCGAACCAGAGAAGCGTATACCTTCTCTCAAGCATATGAATGCTGTAGACAGTTGAATAGGAAACCATACGAATAGGTTTACCCTCCTAGCAGTCAAACTGGAACAGCATACAATAAATCCTTCCCCAATAATGAGACAACACTTCACTTTGAGGGTTAAAACAGGAACTCCTGTACTGTCACATACAGTCTCTTTTATTCCCAATCCACAAACATAGCACAGCCCACAGGGCGTTACAAAACAACCAATCAATCCGTACAATACACCCAGACACTCCCACACAAAATCCTCCCCTCTGTCTGTGATATGATTACTGAACACAATGGGTAATCTCATTATCACTGGCAGAGGAATACAGTTTTTACACAATATTTATAACTTCTAAAATATACATGTCACAAACATAAAACATACATTTTCATAATCAATCCATTCAGGGGAACAACATATTAAAAAATGGCACAAATCAGACCAGGGGTTCAAAAGTTAAGGGAAAGTCCTTTGTGACTAAATGAAGCATGGCTTTCCAGCCCAAACCAGTTTCAGAGTCTTCTACCCTGGAGATTAAATTGAGAAGTAATTCAATTATCTCCCAGGACAGACACAAGACTCCATTATGCACATGGTGAGCACAAAGCATTAAAATATTATAAAATACACAAAGTCACATTTTATACATAAAACACAGACATGTCACATATCCCCAGATAGCTGGGATCTGAGCGCACAAAACTACCAAATAGCGCTCAGATCCTATTCACACAGTTCAATTGCCATGGAGCCGAAGTCTTTAACTACACGAATGGGCTCCATGGCATAGCTATCTGGGTTAACACATTCACATAAAGTCTGGTCCATAGTCCAAAGGCAAGAGGCGGGCAAGCAGCCCCCTCCAAGGAAACGTGGCGAGGCCGGTTTCGCCACAGAAGGGGTTAAACTTACCTCTTTCTCCACCACCGGGCGGGAAGTTCTCCTCCGCCTCTTCTCCTCCTCTTTGGCTGAATGCGCATGCGCGACATTCGGCATTCACAATGCTTTCCTATGGATGCTGGCGTCTTCTCACCGTGATTTTCACAGTGAGAAGCACGCAAGCGCCTCTAGCAGCTGTCAATGAGACAGCCACTAAAGGCTGGATTAACCCTAATATAAACATATCAGTTTCTCTTATTTTATATAAATATTCAAATGTCTATAACATTTTTCAAATTGTCACATTAATTTATTTATATCAATAATCACTATTAGCACTAAGAAAATATTGTACTAATGCATTTGAATTACATTAATATCAATTCACTGTACACTATGTGTGTGTCTCTCATTTCCTTTCATGTATAGAACGGGGGGAAAGAGAAAATAAGAAGGTCACAATCCATTGTACCTTTGTGAGTGCAATTGTGATCCTAATTTCCTGTCTGGTGTTGTACAGTACTATAATTTGCGTTTATTCATTTCTATAGATTGTATATGTTTACAATCCACAGGATCAACTGTTAAATGTTATAAACTAAACGATATCAAGAAAAGAAAGTTGATAAAATAATACATATATATGAATAATTTATTTTGATAAGTCATTCAATATTTATTAGTGTTTCCAATTAATTCTCTGAGGTTAATCATTTTCATTATCAGAAGATAGTAATTTAAAGAATCACTATCTATATTAATAAAATGTAAAATAATGATTATTTGGGATGAATTATATGTGAAATGCACTCATTTTGAGGAGTGGGGTGTTATAAGTAACATTGTAGGATATAAAATCTGGTTAAAACTAGTTAAAATGCACATGTGTCAATTGTTAGGTTGCTTCATGGAAATGTTAGCGAAAGGTACATAGTTTCTTTCAGGGCTCCCTTTTGGGGTGATACTTGGTATCTAAACACAAAATTGACAGCAAAGGAAGGCTGTCAGGTGTCTCCATGTACAGGGCCGGACTGGGAAAAAAATTAGGCCCGGGCATTTTTCAATTAGAGCGGCCCCCCAAGAAGGGGGCAGGGCCAGAGAGGGTGTGTTTTGTCATCACTAATGACAAGTACGCCCCTTCTGAAAGTGAGCATGTTGGTTCAATGCGCAGAGCCCCGCTGAAGAGCTCTGGCATTAGAAAAAGGCCCTGAATTTGTTCTGCGCAGCGCAAGCAAATGTAATAACATGCTTGCGCTGTGTAGCTTTTAAATTGTCTCTGGTGTCTCCACAAGTGGGATACCAGAGGACAAAAGGGCCAGGAAAGCGTATGGTGCATGTGTTTGGCGCATGCTAGTGGGATTGTGTGTGTGTAGAGTGTGGTGTGGTATTGTGTAAATAGGTCAATTTTGTGGTGTAATATGTGTGGCTAGGGGTTGTAGAGAGTGCGTGTATAGGGGCATAGTGTTATAGGGGATGTAGCGAGTGTGTACATACGGGCAGTAGTGTGTGTGTATAGGTGACGTAGCGTGTGTAGGGGTTGTAGAGAGGGTGTGTTTAGAGAATGTTGTATGTGTTTGCTTACAAGGAATGTAGTGTGTGTGTAGGTGGTGCAGTGTGTGTGTAAAGGACCCAGAGTGTGTGTAGAAGATTGTGTGTGTGTGTGTGTGTATGTGTAGAGGATTAAGAGTGCATATAGGGTAAGGGATCTAGCGTGTATCTGGAGCGTTATGTGTGTAGTGGTGCAGTGTGAGCGCTGCTCTAGTGTGTGTGTATATATAGTTAGAATATATTTGGACGTATTGTATGTGTGAGGTGCGCAGTGTGTTTGTGTAAGAGGGGTGCTGTGTGTGAGGGTGTTTTTATCTGCCGTCACATTCTAGGTTTCTAATTTTCTTTGTCTGTTAATGTTAACTCACTGAGGGTTATTTTATGAGCAAGTATATATATATATATATATATATGTATATATATATATATGTGTGTGTGCTGTATATATGTGTGTGTGCTGTATATGTGTGTGTGTGCTGTATATGTGTGTGTGTGCTGTATAAGTGTGGGGGTATGTCTGTCTGAGGGTGCTGTCTGCGCTCTGAGGGGCTGGGTGCCCGCGGGGCCGTGTGCCTGGGCGTGGGGCTGTGGGTGTCTGGGGGCTGTGGGTGTCCGCGGGGGGCTGGGTGTCTGTAGCCGGGGTGTCTGGGCTAAATTGCCAGTGCCCTGGGGATGCTGTTTGTGTCTGGGGATGCCAGCTTGTGTCTGGGGGGGTAATGTGGGTTTCTGGGGGTGCTGTGGGTGTTTGAGGTGCTGTGGGTGTCTGGGGGTGCTGTGGGTGTCTGGGGGGTGCTGTGTGTGTGTGTGAGGGGGCTGTTAGGGAATTTATTTTAAATAAAAAAATTTTTATTTATTAATAATAAAAAAAAAAGTTATGTCCTCCCCCCCCCCTCCCTTCTTACCTTTATCCTGGGAGGGGGGAGGAGGAGATCCGTTCTCACATGCTTCCCTGGCGGTCCAGTGGTGAGAGTGAACTCTAACCTGCGGGTTAGAGTTCACTCTCGCGAGAGCTGAGCGTTGCCGTGGTAACCGCGGCAACGCTCAGAATCCCGAGAGGACCCGGCGGAGCTGCTGGTTAGAGCTCCGCCGGGTCCTCCCTCACCCAGCCGGCGGCCGCATCTCCATTCCTGTGGGCCGATGAGGGAGATCTTTGATCTCCCCACCGGCCCATGGAGGCGCACAGCAGGGCAGGCGCTCGGGTAGCGCTGGCCCTGCACGGTCTGGCAGGGGAGATCCTGTGATCTCCCCTGCCGGCCTCGGCCCCACGGCCATCGCGGCCCACCGGGCATTTGCCCGGTATGCCCGATGGCCAGTCCGGGCCTGCACAGATGTATACACATTATGGTTAACTGAATTCCCACAAAGCCACAAAGTTTGTTACAAATAACCAACCATACTGCTGTCATTAAAAAGGCTTACCTACCCCCATCCAATCCCACCAAAAATGAGTATTTCATAAAATGCACAAAACTACAGCAGTGAAGTCAGTTCCTGACGCTGAAGCGGACCTGTTTAGACAAGATTGCGGCACCCATGAGGGACAGGTTCAGGTAAATCAAACTCACCTTTACCTGGCCTCCCTTCGGCCACCAACCCCCTAGCAGCGATATCATCCCTGAAGGTCTTTGCAAAGTCCCCAGACGATGACCGTTTTTTTTTATATATATATAAATTAGCCTTGTAAGCCCTATGGCAAGTCTTCCTATTTTGCAAGTCAAAGGGATAGGGTGCAGAACACCCCTTGCACCGCCTTGGTATACTTGTGTTTGTGTGTGTGTCGATGTATATACACTTGAATGTGCCTGTGTATGTTGACGTCTGTGTGATTTTGTTGCTAATAAACGTCTTGTGTATTAAGTTATTTGTGGATATTTCTGTATGCACATGTAGCCAATGAGATTTTTGTAAGTGGCTTGTTCCGTATTTGTTGGTAATCATGGATATTATTAGGTTGTATATAATAACCTTCAATGGAGCTCTAATGATCTTGTATTTCTGCATATAAAGGTGGACTGTTACAATTTCTTTAATGAGTGGCACATGTTTTAAAACTCTTCAGTGTAGCATTTCATCAAACAAAAATGATGTTGCTCAGTTATCTTTATCCCTATTTTCAAGAGAACAGTTTCTATCTCTGCGTCTGTTTCTTATCCTTGTCTGTTTGCATTTTGTTTTTCACTGTGTGCTATTATCTTTTCTCCTGGTTGTACGGTACCACTCTCTCTCCCTTGATTCCCTGCTTTGACATTCTAACTTTGCTCTTTTCTTGGACCAATGGATAATGTATTCAATCCCTTTAGAGTGTTCTAAGGGGGTGTTAGATGTTGCTGGAGTGGCTTTTTCCCTTCAGACTCCAAATGAAAGTGAGTGAAGAGATTCTTCCCTGATAACTGCTTTTGATGTGAAGGAGATTATTATTGCTCCACACATTCTTATCCCTGGGGCTATAGAAATGAGAGTTTTGATGGGGAATTTAAAGAGACATTCACAAGTTGCCGAACAACTAGACGTGAAGATCAGGTTCTGAGGAACATCTGATACAGACTGTTTAACAGAGACAAAGACAGTCTTTTAACGTTTTCTGTGGAAAACAAACAATGCTAAATAATGGGTTTGGGTTCTATGGGAACTATAATCTGTCATCAATGTTTTGTGAAAATCATATATGTTTGAATAACGAGTACTTGGGGCTGTATTTAATGTGTTAACAATACTTATTATTGCAATATGCTTTAACATATTCACATAACACGTCAATGTCCAAATAGTGCTTTCAAAATGTTGAGTCCTGCCATTACAGTAAGTCCTCCTTTTAACCTTCACACTGCTCTAACACACTCTACATCGCTTAAACATTAGTCCCTGTACTATATTTACACCTATCACTAAACCTTAACCAGTACAGTACACTATCACTAAACACTAACTCCCTACACTTAACTAAAACTACCACTAAACATTAACCAGTACAGTAGACTATCACTAAACACTAACTCCCTACACTTAACTAAAACTACCACTAAACATTAACCAGTACAGTAGACTATCACTAAACACTAACTCCCTATACTTAACTAAAACTACCACTAAACATTAACCAGTACAGTACTCTACCACTAAACACTAACTCCCTACACTTCACTAAAACTACCACTAAACATTAACCAGTACAGTAGACTATCACTAAACACTAACTCCCTACACTTAACTAAAACTACCACTAAACATTAACCAGTACAGTAGACTATCACTAAACACTAACTCCCTACACTTAACTAAAACTACCACTAAACATTAACCAGTACAGTACACTATCACTAAACACTAACTCCCTACACTTCACTAAAAATATCACTAAACATTAACTGGTACAGTACACTAACACTATCATTAAACACTAACTCCCTACACTCCACAAACCCTAACCTAAAATTTCACGTGATTTAAAATATAAATAATTTGTGTAATAGGGGGGAAAATGCTATTTATGATTTCCATAATACATGATCCATTGTTATACATCCCATATACATTTATAAATGAAGGTTCGAGGCTCTGGTAATGTCGTAATAAACCACAAGACTGAAGGTCAAATGATTTCTGAGTGTCTACTAGTGTAGGCTTTTCCATAGTGGCAGTTTATGCAGCACCTTCCCCATTGTTGTTAGAAAAAAACATGTTATGTCCAGCATTATTATTTTATTAGACATAAAAGTGCCCCATTCTCTGTGTACAGACCCTTCAGAAATGCTTATCCTACTCTAATGGGATTCCGTCCTCAAACCTTACCTAACCTAGGTGTGAGGAATGCCTATAGTTAATTTACTAACCGATATCCGTATCACAAGAAATTACGCAACTTTACAGCACACACTGATGCCGGAAAGACACACCCAAAGACTACACATTGACATGCATGTGTCATTCTATCTATGCCATACAAAGACTATATGTGTGTTTCTGCACTTGGGTGTTTGAGACATAGGTTACCCACAACCAATTAAATATGTTTCAGAATGCAATGGATCTGTTTCATAAACCACTTTTATGAAATGAAAATCAAACCGAAAAGGCCAAAGGTGATAACAAAGACCTGAGGAATCGGTAGAAAAGAATCATTCCTATTTTTGGCCCAGCTATGGTTTTCAGGCCACTATCATTAATGATCTAGTATTTCATAGCCAATAAGGTACACATTAGCATAGTTTTGAAAAGAATATAAAAACAGAAATATCCATTCATTTAAAAAAAAAAAAAAAAAAAAATACATACGGCAAAATATCCATTATCTATAATGCAGAAACTTTGTAAAATGAATACAGATAAATTATTGAATGCATTGCAAGAAAGATTGATTCCCTTTAGAACATAAACACCGTGACTTCTGAATTCATTTGTTAAATAGGATTCCAACTTGTATTCTCATTGACTGTTTAAAGCTAATTGCTGTGTTTTTGTGATCTTCAACTTCCGTAAAACTGCCCTGGCCTGTTTTGACTTCATTTTGATTGGTTATTGTCATTGAACAGATATTGCAAGAAATTTACAAGCCCCGATGCACTGTAGTGATTTTAGTGTAGGAAAAATTAGCACAATACAAATGTGCGTAGAATGGGAAAATCCAGGCCGTGAGAGGTCCGTGAAATATAGAAAAACAAACAAACTAAAACAAATACTTTTTTCTTCACTGCCATGTGATACTACATTTTAAAGTAAACTAAAAAATGAATTCTCGCTTGCAAAGGAAAATCACTCTGAGCCAAATTGTGTGCAAAATTCTAAAATATTAGACAGTCTTAGCAACTATAACACTGATGTTAAGGTGGATTTTATTGCTCTTATCTCTGATTTGTCCTTCCTTTTTACAAATGATAGGTGAGTAAAACATTGACTCTAATAAAATTGATCACTTTGTCTCTAGTGTGGAGCAATGAATATTGACAATTACTGGCTCCTCACATTAAGTACTTCATAAAAAAAGACATTACTCAAAAGGTATGTCATCAATATCTTGGTTATAGTTTTGTACCGAAGGGCTAGGTCAAAGTGCTGACTCCAATGCTTTTTGATCATTCTAAAAAAATCATAGCAACTGGCGGAATAATGACAATTATGTTCCAATTTTAGAGTAAAAGAATAAAAAATGTTTTGTTACTTGGGGTATAATTGTTGAGTATATTGGTTTTCTGTATACTTTAACTGAATGTTTGAAAACAATCCCAAATAATCAGAAATTAATTAAAACAAATCTTTTGATAATCACCCCAATGGCTAATATTGATAATTCCAACTGCATTTTTTCTAAATATCTCAACAAAGAGGCAGTAGCAAAATATGTTGACAAGAAGTGGTTATTGGCATTAAAAATATTAATCCATATGGGCAGAACCTGACTAGCAAGCAGAGTGGAAGCATGCAAAATGAGCTCCTGAGCAACACCTGTTAAATAAGCTATATTTCTGCCAAACTAAAGTTTTCAGCTCCGAGAAGTTACTCACCGCATAGTGGGGAATCTGGTGACTCGATCAGTACCGGACTCTGCACTATCCTGAACCGGACTACACTCCCTCACTTGCTGCGGTCCTCAAGCCTGTCAGATGTCGGAGGGACGGCCACTCCACAAGACGCAACATCCTGACACTCTGAGCGGACATCGGTGCTCCCACTCCCCACCCCCTCTGAACCGGCGAAGGTCATCCCGGTCCCAGGAGGTCTCCCACCAACATTCTTGGCAACAGGGACTGCTCTGTCCGGAAACACCATGTGGCTTCCAAGATTACAGCGATCGCGGCCGGAGACACAGCCGAGCCCCAAACTGCCACTCTCACGACTAAACTGGATCTCTTGTTTCAGAGGTTCTGGGCCACAATAGAAGCAAGACAGCAATCTGAGCTGACGACCAGCTCTCAAACCTCAGACACATCACCACAAACGACTCACCCACTCCAATCCACGTCATCCTTGAGGCCTCCTGGAAGCCCGACAAGCCGCAAAGCACCTTTGTCTCCACAGCAGAGACCAAAAGAACACAGCCCTGACCAGCTCTCAAGCCCTGACGCTGAACCAACCACAGAGCAAGGCCTACTTAAAGCCCAAAGATCAGGGACACTTAGTCTCCTAACTCCTCAAAATGGTGGCTCCAGTACTAGCACGGATCCGGGGACATCAGCTGAAGGCTCACTGTACGTGCTTTCAAGCGACATAAGCCTACCCCCGAGGTGTCTGAGTACCCATCCCCATCGGGGATCTGGTGAAAAGGCGGGGGACTCAGAGTGGCTGCCCCAAAGACACTTGTTCCTCCGGGCTTACTTTTCATATGGTGGACTTCTGTATGTATTTTTTATTTGTTTGTTTTTTGCATTGAATCCATTTGCTTTCAATCTTAACTGAATCTACCTAGCAAGTTCAAATGTCTCTCATAATTAAATTGTCAGGATATGTACCCAGATGTAACGCTAAGAATACTTACCCATCCACTGACATACCCTGCATAAGCACGTTTCACTACTTTAACATTGTGCAGTCATAGCCGATTATATCTTGCTAGCATATTATATTTTGATTTTATTACCTAATAAGCATAGAAGAATGTAATGGATCACCTGGCACCCCGACTGGGTACCTCCATGGATGGATGCTCCTAGCGCTTCTTGAGGATTCCAAGCACTCTAGCCGCCACCACAACCACCGCTGGCCAAACCTCTCTTCCTTCAGAGCGAAGCAGGAACGAGCTCTTAAAAGAGCTTAGGAGTAATTATAGCAAGGGAATATGCAGAGCATAGCAATTCCTTGTAGCAGATTCCTCCAAAAAGAGACAGGACTCTAAATTGAGGGTTACGTAGAACTGTCTAAAATTTTATTTTACTTGGGACTAGCCCATATGGTCATTACATTAACATTGCTGTGAAAACTCAATAAAATTACAAACAGTCAAATCATAGCAGGCAACATACAGTGACTTATTATAACATAATTACATATTTATAAATGGGTGGGGAAGACCATAATTAACACAAAATGTCTCTTCTGAATGCAGAATTACCGATATGCAAATCTACACGAATATGCAAATTACCAGTCTTGCTATTCAGGTAGTGCATATTTCTGTTGCTACCAACAGAGGGCACTACACAAGCTCCATAGCCAAATCCACCTAGTTGGTAGCAATCCTCAGCAGTACAGGAGAGCAGGCAATACATCCCACGGGCCATAGTCACATGGCAGGAGGCTGGCAATCAGTCTTCTCCAATGCCCAGTGGCGAGGCTGGTTCTGCCACAAAGACCTAGCATGTTCTTTACATTTGTTAGCAATGTTATGCCTAGTGATTTACTTTTTTATTTTATTTTTTAAAAATGTTACTATTTTTAACTCACACAAATACGATATGCCTCAGTTAATTAGGCTGGTGACACTAACACCTCACAATAAGTCAGTCTGTTAACCTGAATCAGTACCTCGTCTGCCTTACCTTACAACTGACGTGTTGTTTTAACCATTGTTGAAATTACTTTATAATACAAAAT
>OW240914.1:245847762-245873203 GCA_933207985.1 Pelobates cultripes
TTGGTAAGTCAATAGTAGCTAGTGACCTCTTCTGGTGGAATCTATTTTCATCAGAAAAATACTTTATTTGATATTACATAGCTACATTGGGTGAAAAAGACTTGCATCCATCAAATTAAGCCTTTTTCACATTGGTTGTTTCTGTTTATCCCAAAGAAGACAAAAACTCTGTTTGATGAACTTTCCAATTTTGCAACAAAGTAGGAAACAAAAATCCTTCTAAACCCAAGAATGGAACTAAAGTCTATCCTTGAACCAAGAAACTGTTAATTTACATATTAAATATTATATCACTAAATATTATGTTTTTATAAGAATTCACCCAGCTGCTATTTAAAAAAAACCTTTAGACAGAGAATTCCACATCTTGTTGTCCTCACTTTAAAGAACCCTTTACTTTGCATTCGACTAAATAATGCCCAGAATATATTTGTATAATTTTATCATAATCCATCTGAAGCACCATTTTCTAAACAAATGTCAGATGTCATTTTGTCAGCCTTTGTTCATAAATAAAATCCTCCATTCCCCTTATTAAATGTATAGCCTGCTTTGCACTTTTTCTAGTGCTGTTTTATCCCTCTTTAGAACAGGTGGACAAAATTGCACAGCATAATCAAGATGAAGTCTTACTATTCCATTGGTTTCTAAAGAGGCAAAATTAAACTTTTATCCTGAGAAGGAATGCCCCTTTTTATGCATGCCAATACCTTAGTGGTCTTAGCAACTGCTTATTGACATTGCACATTGTTTCCTAGTTTATTATCTATAACAATTTCCAAATCCTTCTCATGTGTTTTTATTCCTAATTCACTACCATTTAGGATGTATGTGGCTTGTGAATTCTTCACCCCAAAGTGAATAAGTTTGCATTTTATTACATTAAATTTTATCTGCGAAACAAAACAGGGGGTACAAGTTGTGCCAAGAATGCCTTGTTACTGTCTAGTAATGATGCACAAAGAGCATGGGCAGAAAAGAGCAATGACTTTATGTCACTGTCCGTATTACAAGATGGTGGCACTGTGAAAAAGGATCTGGCACCAGGAATATTAATGCGTTTGTAATAAAGGGAGTTGATATTATCATTATTATTATTTTATTATTTATATAGCGCCAGCAAATTCCGTAGCGCTATACAATGGGTGATATGGGAGAAGAAGCATTCTGAGTAGGGACAGTAAAATTTGGAACAATTTTTTCTTTTATGATAGCTGTGGTAGTCACAGCCAGTGGAGGTGTGTTTAGGACTGCTTAAACAGAAACAGAAGTGATTAAACTGCAAAAGAGAATTGGAGCAGAGAATTGAAAAGTGAGACACCAAAACTGTTATATTATTCCTTTTAGAGGACAAAATCCAACAGATTAGGGCCAAAGTTTATGAAGAGTGGTGAGATCAAATTACAGGGGTGGAGCCTTGCACCCCACTATCAAAAAACTTCACCACTGCATAGATTTGTCATAATGGGTAATATTCAAGCTGTAAAAAAGTGGTAAATGATATCCTTCATGGGTCAGTTCTGGAGCGACTTCTATTCAATCTAGTTATAAATGATCTTTGAAAGTCACGTGTCAGCGTTTCCAGCTGACATGAAACTAGGCAGATAAAATGTAATGACTACAAAGAAAGCAAAGGATGGAACAGCGCTGAACAACTAGCCTAATGGACGTTTGGGACGCAGCACTCCTGAAGGTAAGGGTATCCCTCTAACCCTTAAATAATTTGCGAAACAAAACAGGGGGTACAGGTTATGCCAAGAAATATAAAACAGGATACTCATAGCTAGTAGATATATAAATGAAAGAGGTACTAATAAAGGATAAACCACATAAGAAATATATAAATAAATAAAACAATAACATAAAAACAGTCCAAATGGAATACAAAGGGGTTTAAAATAGTCCTAGAAAGCAGATAATCTTAAAATATTTTGAAAGAAGTCCTTGAGCCAATCCCAACCAATGTCAGCGTATAAAAAAAACCCAGAAAACATGAGGAACCAATAGTGCCAAATGGCAGGTAATGTGCACTATGGACAACACTGAGATATAAAAATGCCAACTCACATCTTATGGAGCCATGGCCGGCCTTTGGGGTGTGCGAGCTGTGCGACCGCATAGGGCTCCATGGCAACAGGGGCACCAGGCAGCCAACACAGCTCGCACATGCTTGTACACTAGGGTTTGCTAATCCTACCCCTGCTTCCCTCAGGAGATTAATATAGAGGAGAGCCGTGGGGGAGTAACCAGGCTGAAGCAGCACACAGATCACGGACATTCCTGGCTTCCGTGAACTCCCAGCTCCTGATAAAAGGCAGTCAGTTTAAAGATTGCTGTGAGTGGCTGCAGAGCTAAGGAGGAGGGGTAAGTAAGGGAGCAGACACTCACTCTCCAATCTGACAGCTCCTCTGCTTACTCATCCACTAAGCATGTATCTCCATCCCCCCCTTCATCCTTTCCTTGGCTGCCAGTCCCTTGCCTGCATTTTACAGCACTGGCCTCTTTCACGGCCTCTGTGCTGCCTTTAGATTCCCCTCGAAGGAGTGCCAGCACCTCACAGCCTTCCTTCCCCTACTGCTGTGTGAGACCCTGCAGATCAGCTAATCCTGTCTGAGAGCATGGCTGAGGATGGAGCTATTGGCTGCTGCAGGTCAGTACTCTATGACCTGATATATCTATTAACTCTCTGTTAGTGCCCCATCTATGTCAGTGCTGCCAGGCTCCAACCATTACAATCCTATAGGATCTGCCAAACTAATGTCTCTGTAAACCACATAGTGGATATAAGCATTTGTAAACTGTTGTATGCCAGTGTCTGTGTCTGTCATAATGTGCAACACTATGATCTGTGCCAGTGTGTGTAAGTGAGTGCTTCCTCAGTGTGTGTGTGTCAGTGAGTTCTTGTGTCAATGTGTGTTAGTGAATGATTGTGCCAGTGTGTGACAGTGAATGCCTGTGGCAGTGAGTTCTTGTGTCGATGTGTGTTAGTGAATGATTGTGCCATTTGTTGGAGTGAGTGCTTGTGGCAGTGCGTGTGCATGTTAGTGAGTGCTTGCTCAGTGCATGTGTGTCAGTGAGTGCCTGTGTGTTTGTGGCAGTGAGTGCACGTCAGTGTTTGTGTCATTGATTGTATGCATCATTGTGGGTTTAGATGAGTGCATCTAACAGTGGTGATTGTGTGTGTCAGTGAGAGTGAGTATGTATCAGTGTGCATCCTTTTTTAAATAGACCATTCGATATATAGTTGTTTTTTTTCTTACCTTTTAAACAACAAATTAAAGTAGTTTTACTTAAAGTAACACTGTTGTCACCGAGACCATTAAGATGAAGTGGTCTGAGTGCAGTGGGCCTGTGTTTTTGAGAAACGGCAATGTTTAAATTGCTGGGTTAAGTTCACCTCTAGTGGCTGTCAGTATAAGAGTCTCTCGAGGTGCTTCCGTTGCACCGACTGAGTAAAACTCGGTCACGTAATGCAGGAGTCCCATAGGAAAGCATTGATTCAATGCTTTCCAATTGGAACATTTTACTGCGTGCACAACACTTGCTTCTCCTGTATGAGAAGCATTGGATTGGACATTGGTGCAGTAGGCAATGTGTCCTCCATGACATTGTGGGAGGAGCTGGAAAAAGGTGAATAAATCTTTATTATTTTCTAATTTTAATTGCAAATGGAAGAGACACCTATATAGAGCTATATTTATATTGCACTTATGTAAAATTTGTGTTTTGATACAGCTTTTTAATCTTTTTTTGTGGGGGATTAATAAGTAGGATTTAAATGGTTAGAAGTATTAATGGGAGGATGTGGTCTGGGAGGGATTGTGGCCAGAGTAGGGCACTGTGAAGATTTTTTGCTACAGGCCTAAGGCCGGCCCTGTATAGAGATATGGGCAGCTCTAGGTAAAGCAGCCTATATTGGTGTAAAGTCCCCTCTCTGATGGTAATTGGGGAAGCCAACAGTGCTCTCCATACAGGAAAGTATAAATAAAAAGAAAAATGTACTTACAGTAAAAAGAGCAGGCTAACCGCTCTATGTGCCAAGCGTGGGTGGAACAATCCCCACCAAGGATTATTTTGATGATTGTAGTGTTGTTGCTTTAGATGATAAAATTAAATGCCGGGTAAGATGCAACAAAATTATAAAAGGTATATAGGCTAACTAGTGACAAAAAGGTAGCCAAAAACTATACACTTTAAACAAGACGCAATAAAACCACAACGCATTTCACCCTTTAGGGCTTTATCAAGTGGAGTAAAACACATACCTGGCAGCTAGACCTATTTATAGGCCTCTAAATAAAAAATGTCTAAATTTTGCACCAAAATGACATCATCATCACCACTAAAGGGGTCACATAACTTTAATACTATGGTACAAGATAGCTTAAAAATTAAGAGTAGGAGTAATGATACAGATTATTACATATAACATTTTAAATATTAGTGAAATGAAGAGAGTACAGGACTGTTTGTGATGATTGCAGTACAGCCTTATGGGATTTGTAGTTAAAAATGGCCACTCACAAGATCGCAATGGCTAAAATGAGTGCTATTAGAATTATTTTATAACAAAAGGACAGGGATGTGTGTGTCTGCAAGAAGAAGCAATATTGTATTGCAGAAAGATATATTAGATACCCGATACTTATCGGGGGAATTAGGAAGGAAGCCAGATGACTTGTGGGGAATGTAGTGAAAAAGATGGCAGTTCGAAGTCTCACGATGGCTGAAATTTCGGCTAGGGAGGTGAATTTGAGATTGTGGCAAATTTAGTATGATAGCAAGGAGGGAGGGAGCTTATAGAAGAGCATTCATAAGCATCTAGGGGAGCATGGTGGCCATATTGGAGAGGGACTATGAAAATAAATAGCAAGATGTCGGCCATCTTTGGTGGGGGGAAAATATAAAATAGGTGTATCTTAGGGTAACATAAGGTTAAAAACATAGCAAAACAATTGTACAAATATTGAGAATATATATCCCTGAGGCATACTGGGGAACAATTTTTTTTTCCTGCCTGGAAAAGACTGCAGTGATGTTGTCAGCAGGGGAAATAGCAAAGAAGGGAGGAACTCAAAGCATGGAGCCAGAGGATGATTATTAGAGACTGCACGAGAAGGACCAGGCTTAAACAATGCAGCACAAAATGAGCTAAAATGGAGGCTGCATCAGGAGAAGTGGGGTTCTACCAACTCCACTCCCTGGTGCTAGCAGCCTGTGACAGAACAGTAGGTGGGCTTGTCTTTTAGGGCAGCATATTTACTGCCCGAAAAGGAAACATTGGGAAGAACAAGTGACCCCAGCCATGGAGAGTGACTCACACAACTTCTCATAGGATTTCATAAGATTTTTGGGCAAAATACTTTTTTAAACATCTGCATAGCAGTAACAGAAGAGCATAAGAAGGCGGGAGGGGAGGGAAATGGCAGTATCAATAACTAAAAGGATGTAAACAACATGTTTGAATAGACACATCTCAAAAGGTGTATATTTACAAAAAAATTAAAAACCCCAACAGAAAAAAACAAAACAATCCTATAGTTTAATTTATTTATTCATTATTGAAAAAACAAACTGGCAGTGTGTTGCCCCAGCTGCCACTATGAAATTGTCTCCACTGACTCTCTGTACTCTATCCAATGTTCTACCCCAAAAAAAGAATGGTCATCTAGACTGATTTAATTTAATTTGGACAGTACCCTATTGTGTGGAACTGTATCGTCTATAGATACAATTTTCTCAATGCATATTTTTAAAAAGACAATGCAAAACAATACAACGAAAAGTACAATGTAATGCTCACAAGTACTAAAGATTATAGTATACACTGTGAAATAGTTTATATCAGTCTGGACTAAGAGACCTGGGGGTACGGGTAACAGGAGAGGATGCCATGGTAGCTGGTATGATATGGTAAATAAAGGGGGTGGAGAAGTAACCTGATCATGTCACTGGTTCCACTTAAAAGGTTCCACCTGTACAGTAAGAGACGGGCCCGTCCAGAAAGGGTGCTTGTCTGCTCGCATTAGACTCAGAGGTCAGTGTGGTGTCAATCATTTTTGACGACCCATTGAGGGTTGACAGTGCAGGGAGCACGGTATCATACTCTCTGCAGGGTCCTAGTTCCCTATACATAGCATGAGTGCATCAGTTACCTGGTGTCCCCAAAAGCCAAATACCACTAGACTGGCGGGAAAGGACCAAAAAAAATCGGGACTGTCCTGCTGAAATCAGGACAGTTACAAAGCATGTGTGATACACTAGTGACTCTCCATGGGAGAATAATGGTGTAGGGCCCCTATGTCAAGGTTATACTACCCAACACGCAAACCAGAGAACAATAAAAGCAAACACAGATAGACGTATTAACGGACCTTAAAGTGGCCGGACTTAACGTAGGAATGAGAGATAAGAATAGTCAAACACGCCAAGGTCAGGAATACAGAGATACGGGAAAACGAAATAGACAGAGCCAAGGTCAGGGAGCCAGAAATAAGAATAACCAATAAACAAGCCGAAGTCAGGAATCAGAGAAAAGACAACTAATAAGAACGCACTCTCGGGCTAGAATAAACCACAACAGGGCAAGGAAGTGATGTCAGAAGGAGATTAATATAGGGCAAGGTGAATGCTGATAGGCAGGGACAGAATTGAAGGAGGTATAAATAAATAGTGGCAATAGGCCACTATCTCTTTAAATTTGGAGTCCACGATATTCCTGCCGGCTACCTTGTGCGCGCGTGCACGTCCCCGGGCGCTCTACCAGATACGCGAGCGCCCCCGGAGGGGCCCACGTGCAACCTCCGCGTGCGATGCCCGCCAGCGATCCACACCGCCCAAGACGAGAGGACGGACGGCGGGTCAGGGATGGCGCGGGACACCAGGTATGACACCCTTGACCATCCCTCTTGTAGTGCTGAGGTAATTTCAGGACAAATGATGAAAGTGTCACAATTCTCATATTCAAGAACATTTTGAGAGGACTTAACCATGCTTTAAACCAGTGGCGTACATACCGTGGTCGCAGGGGTCGCGGCTGCGACCAGGCCCGTCCCACCAGGGGGCCCGGGCTCCCTGCGACCCGGTATGTATGCCAGTGTGGCCAGCCTCTTCTCCTGGGGGGCCCTGGCCCTGGTGTCACCGGGCGGGCTGGCGGGCTGGCGGGCTGGCGGGCTGGCGGGCTGGCGGGCTGGCGGGTGCGTGAGGGAGCACTCTCCCCTGAGCGCTCTCTGCCCAGCTCCTTCCATCCACCGCACTGATGCTGGAGCCATAATATGACTGATGCCGGAGCCGGAAGGTAGGGAGGCTGGGGATGCAATTTAAAAAAAAAAAAGTGTGAGTGTGTGTTAGTGTTAGTTTTTGTGTCAGTGTGTGTGTTACTGTGTGTGTGTCTGCTAGTGTGTGTGTTACTGTGTGTTAGTTTGTGTGTGTCTGTTATTGAGTGTGTGTCTGCTAGTGAGTGTCAGTGTGTGTTAGTTTGTGTGTCAGTGAGTGTGTGTGTGTCAGTGAGTGTGTTACTGTGTGTGTCTGTTATCGAGTGTGTTAGTTTGTGTGTGTCTTTTAGTGAGTCTGTTTGGTGTCTGTTAGTGAGTGTGTGTTTTTCAGTGAGAGTGTATGTTTTGTAAGTGAGTGTGTATGTATGTCTGTCACTGAGTGTGTCTCTGTCAGTAAATGTGTGTGTCTGTTAGCTAGTGTGTATGCGTCTGTTCGTGAGAGTGTGTGTGTGTTTAAAACCCCTTCAGCACTTACCTTTCTCCAGCGCCAGACTCCATTGGTGCTGGGGATCCCTCCGCCCCAATCCGCCTCTCAGCTTCTGAATGCGCATGCGCGGCAAGAGCCGCGTGCGCATTCAAACCGCCCATAGGAAAGCATTACTCAATGCTTTCTTATGGACGTCCAGCGTCTTCTCACTGTGATTTTCACAGTGAGAATCGCGGAAGCGCCTCTAGTGGCTGTCAATGAGACAACCACTAGAGGCTGGATTAACCCTCAGTGAAACATAGCATTTTCTCTGAAACTGCTATGTTTTCAGCTGCAACGTTATACCTAGAGGGACCTGGCACCCAGACCACTTCATTGAGCTGATGTGATCTTGGTGTCTGTAGTGGTCCTTTAAGTGTATGTGTATCTGCATGCACTGGCGTACACACCGCGGTCGCAGCCCTGCGACCAGGTGCCAGCCGCCATATGTTGCAGCCCTGGCCTGCGCAGAGTAAGCGTGGGGGGGGGGCACTGATCAATTTTCGCACCGGGGCCCTTTGGGTCGTGTGTACGCCACTGCTTTAAACTGTTGTCATTTGGTAAGCATTGTAAATGTGACCATTGTTATTCACGGATATGAATACCCATAGTCCAGATTATCAAAATAAACCATCACTCCAGAGGAAGCATGTCCCGATTTTCTAATATCGTTTCCAAATAAGATTGAATGGAGCCTGGATCTCAGCCAGTTGATGGAACCGAATGGCTGAAATGCATAACTGAATGATGGAAAAAAGTATCTGAACCCTCAAATTATAAAGAATTGGTCACTAACTGTCTGCAAATTCAGTTCAATCAAATTTACCACGTCTAAACATTGGAAAATCTGTAATTCTTAGAGAGAAATGCATTGTATTTAATGCTTTCCTATGGGCTTCCGCATCATGTAACTGAGTTTTGCATGATCAGTGCAGTGGAAGTATGACATCCACTAGGGTTGAATTTAACCCTGCAATGTAAACATTACAATGTTTTTTTTTTTTTTTTACTGCAATGTTTTACATTGCAAGGTTAAAATGGCAGGGTCACTGCTCCCAGACTACTTTAATGATATGAAGTCATCTGTAGTGTCCCTTTAATTGGGACTAATCCATGTGGAAATCCCTATCATGGAAAGATAGCCACGGGTGAATCATTATTTTTGAAGTAGACATTATACTGGTAAGAAATACTCAAATTAAATCTAGGTCCCCAAATCAGTGTACAATATGAATTAGTTTTAGGATGAGTGACCATCTTGTAGAACATATCTGGAATTTGAGACTCTTTCCAATTTCTCAAATTTTTGCATAACTCTTGCAAATCAATTATCAGCTCACCTTCACTCATGTTTTAGTCAATAGACCACCCTAGAGCCACCTCTAAGAGTAAAGAAAAATTGTCAAAAAACCTGAAAATCCTTACACTAAGTACATAGCTCTTTTCCCTGGACTAGAGACTGTTTGTGAATTATTTATATTGTAGGACAAGTACTAAGGTTATACAAGCACCGTGTTCTGTTTATAAGTTTTATGTCCTTCAATATTTCTGCAAGGTAAGACTATTTACATGCTGCTATGAAAAGCTTATTTAGAACTCAGACTTTATTAACCTTATTTATATTTATATATATATTTTTGTTCTAGGGTAAATCCTATGATAATAAAATTCTGAAAAAAAAAAGGTTTTAATTGAAGGAAGTTAATGAAAATACAAGCCACTAACACGTATCCCAGCCCCATCACTTGTTCAGAATATTATTTAAAAAGCTTGAAATTATTATTTTGATCAAACTATTTAGTTTGTTCTGTAAAGCGACATAGCAAAACTGAACACGTATTCAGTCATCACAAAGTGGGCATAATCTTACATACATAATTGTTCTTTTCTTGTGGGTTATGAGAAGAAATGGACCCTGATATACTCTGCAGTTCAAAATAAAATACTGAAATAATTTCCAAGTAGTATCAAGAAGACAGCCATGAGAGGTGCTTCCATAATTATAAACGAGTTAAACTTAGCTCTAGCTCAAATAACTCTCATTGAGAGCATTTGATTAGCGCAGCCCTTTGCTGCACTTGCACACTAGCCTTCTAATGCTTCCAAGGGGTAGGAAACCTTCTGCACTAAGCTCTCAAACAGCTGTAACACTGAGAAAGCATTAGGGGAGATGTAGTCTACAACATCTGGAGTGACAATGGTGGCCAAGCACTGCTGTAGACCCTGCCCATTATAGTACCAATATTATACCTATTTTTCAAACCACAATGTATCAATTACATTTGGGGCTGATCTTCACCTTAATGTTAGCGCTCAGTGGCGTACACATGACCCATGGGGCCCCGGTGCGAAAATTGATCCGTGGGCCCCCCCCCCCGCACGTGGGCCGGGCCGCAACACATGGCGGTGGGCACCTGGTCGCAGGGGTTACAGGGCCGCGAC
Source organism: Pelobates cultripes (assembly GCA_933207985.1). Lineage (NCBI taxonomy): Eukaryota > Metazoa > Chordata > Amphibia > Anura > Pelobatidae > Pelobates > Pelobates cultripes. The sequence continues at coordinate 245,857,945 of OW240914.1, forward strand.
CCCTGCGACCCTGGTATGTACGCCACTGTTAGTGCTCTATAGTGATACTTTACTGAGATTTAGGATGTATGCCCCTATTATAAGCAGCTATGTTAACTGGCATAGTAGACAGGTACTCTGATTAAACTGAGAAAATATGATTTCCGCCCCAGTTTGTGCTCTTATACATCCTTTGCCCACACCTAAATATACAATAACCCTACCATCCTACCTACCCTGTCCATCTGGAAATTTTTCCTGAACCGCTTTTGAAAGAAGCAGGGTAGTTACCTCTCACAGGTGTTCATATAAGAGCTTATTCCAAGTTCTATATATCTAAATACAAATGTTATATCTTGGAAACTGTACCTGATGATCTCTGCTTGGAATTGAATAATGTAAAGCCAATGTTAAATAAATGCCATCTCTACAATATCTTCTTATGGGCAGCCATATAAATGTACTTAATTTTACATTCAACATTTATCCATAACTAACAAACATTTTTCCAATTAGTTCTTCTCAAAGCATCATAATGTTTTACTTGCCGGATTAAAATTGCAGATTTTAATTCAACTCTAATTTATGCAAACAAGAAGCTCGGCAAGAAGCAATGTTTGGAGGTTCAGTTTTCGTCTTACGATTTGTCTAAATAAGATAATTAGATTTTTTAAATTATTTCAGTAAATGTTGCATCTGTTGGATGAATACCCAAAACAAAAGCTATTTGGTCGCTTTTTGCCAGAATATGATTTTTCTTGTAAGACATTCTTTGCAATTTTACTGATTTCTTCATTTATTGTTGAAGGATAAACTCAGATTTGGAAATGTTCCCTGTACAATTCACCAGTAGCTGTTATATATATTGCTGCAAATCCTACTGATGATAGTAATCACTGCTACAATGATTCATCTGGCAACAATGTGTTTTAGAATAGCTAGAGCTTCAAATCTTCAATACTGATTTTCATTTTTTCATTTACTGCTAATGTATTGTGAAATATAGAATGTATGCAAGTGTGTGTGTGTGTATGTATATATATGAAACCAAGAGGGCTGCACTCACTTGAACATGAATATATAACATACAAAATACATAATCCAGCGCACTTATTCACTAAACAATGATTTAAAATCTTACAGATTGTAATAGTTTTATTTAAAAACACCTCACCTAACCAAAAACAATGGGGGTTTAGTTACATTATATGATCATATATTGCATAAGCCTGCCACAATGTCAATGTACCCCATTTATGGTAGGTCCTACTCTAGCAGCCTAATGCTTGCTATTGACTTGCAGAGAGTCCCAGTAAGGTATTTCCCAAGTAAGTGGATTAATCTCATAAGAGCAAGCATTAGGCTGCTAGAGTAGGACCTGCCAAGAATGGGGTACACAGGTTCCCCCCCTCCCCAGCTTCCACTCAGATAAGGCAGTCCATGGTAATTAGATATAAGCAAACAATGGCAGGCTGTCTGCAGCATGGTAGCCCCAGCTCCTAGAGCCCCCGTCCAGACCTGGAGATTAAAACAGTGCCCTAGGGTCCACAAGCCAACCACCTCCTGCACCCCCCTGCACCTCCCTGCACCTTCAGGGACTCCGTGAGGCGTCGTCCCCTAAAATGTCTCTCTCCCAGCTCCAGCCACACACTCCGGCCACACACTCACGGCCACCGGTACACAGCTGCTCCACACTATCTGGCTCCACAGGGCTCGCGGCGTTGTGGAAAAGTTCCTCCAGGCCCCCCTCAAACCTAGAGGCTGAGGACAACGTGCCTCCAGTGGGCAGGCGTTCCAGGAGGCTCCGTCCGCAGGTCAGCGATCTCCCAGGGTTCAAGGCCAACATGCTGCAGCCCTACCCGGCAAATTAGTATGTCCCCACGTAGTGCCGCCTCCAAGTGTAGAATGATAACTGTTCGCATCCCCTAGATATGGTAGGAGCAGGGGAGAATGCCATCTTTGGCTGTAAGTTGGGTTGCTGTCAAAGTTTCAACTGGCTCCATCAGACTGGCCAAGATAACCCCCACCGTTCAGGGGGGGGAGCGGGACCGGACCTCTATTTGCTGCCATTTTCATGTACTACAGGGTTACGGGCAGCAGCCACAGGTATACTTAGGAGTAGGTCGGTCATTCTCAACCATAGCTGTATAGCTTGTCTTCAGGGTGAAGCGTGGAGGTAAGCCTGAGGTGCCGACGGGCTCGGTATTTTGGTGTTTCAGGGTCCAATCCGGGTTCCTCTGGCAGCTAATAGGTTCCTCCAGGTAAGTGTAGCAATAGCTAGTGGTTTGCTGGGCTCTTTTGGCCTTAAATCATCCTTTTTAGGACCTGAGACCAGAGCTGAGGAAGAGACAAACTGTTAACAGAAACTAGCTAACAATGTAGAAGGAGTAAATATATTTTATAGGCGATATAATAGAACACAAAGAAGAAAAATTAGACAGATGTATGAAACAGAGAAAAATAGGCTTACCAAGTATACAAATCATCTTGTGGTTCCAATAACTTTTTAGCCCAGTGATTCCTAAACCAGTCCATAAAGCATCCATTTTAGTCCAGGTTTTAGGGATTACCCATCTTTGTTTAGGGTGTTTTTAAAAAAGAAAAAAAAAAAACACCTTAGACATAACTGGTTTGGGAAACATTGCTTAAGCCGATAAACCACAGGAACACTTGATAGGGATGTTTTACAATTGAAGATTATGCTAGCTTTAGTGTACTAATAATCTTAATTTTAATAAGGACAGGAGGCGAGTATTTTGCATTAACTCTTTACTAAACTCCACAGCAGTAAAGAAAACGTAAAGAGTAACAAATAAATCACTGAGCAGCATAGTATATAAGGGTCATGCTGCCTGTACACTTCCTCTTTCTTAAAGCGACATCCAAGTCAGATAGAGCTCGAACGTCCAGAAACTCAACGAAACAGTAACTGCGGTCTCTGGCGAGCGGAACTTGAGGAGACTCCTGGTAACGAGATAGGAGGAAAGCCCAAACAAAGCCGTCATCCCATCTTACGGAGTCGTGAGGTTAACGAACCAGCGACCAGTGAAGGTCCTGAAGAGGGTTACACTGAAAGGAGAGTATAAAATCAGTTAGGTACTGAACCGTAACTGTTCACGCCTGTGGGCTTTAACAGAATGGTGTAAATTAAATCAGTACAGACAGATTGTAAGCTGGCCATAGGCTAAATATGTGTTAGGTGTAAGTATGTTGTACAACTAAAACTGTCCATCTAGGTGGCAACACTGGGGGAAGAGATTCCGAATATGTCCAGAAGATAGAGTAACTACTAAAATGAATCCCAATATCCATCACCTTAAGATCCACTCCCCCGAGGAGTCAGGGTAGGGAACAGAAGGGAGGGAAAATACTCGCCTCTTGTCCTTATTAAAATTAAGATTATTAGTACACTAAAGCTAGCATAATCTTCAATTTTATAACATGACAGGAGGCTTCCTATTTTGCAATTTTAACGCTGAAGAAGAGACATCCCAGCAGAAGGGGGAGTGCGAAAGTAAAATGTACGGAAAGTGGATTCCCTAGACTAGTCCGCCGTTCGGAGAATATCTGAAAGGGACGCCCCTGCCAGGAAGGCTGATGACGCCGCCGCTCCGCGAACGGAGTGGGCACCGAATGCGGGGTCTATACCTGCGAGGGAAAGGATCCAGCGGATCCATCGGGCCAGTGTGGTGACCGAGACTGGGGCGTGAGGGCGTACGTAGGAGACTAGGAGTTGGCCCGACGTAGAGGACCGGAGCGAGGAGGGAACAGAAACATACCTGCGGAGGGTGGACACGACACAAAGTTGCGGGTCGTCGGGAAAAAAGGGGTAAAAGACCGAGGTCGAACCTGACTTAGTGCGACGGGAAATGTGGAACGTGACCCCTTCAGGGGCCACCTCAAAAGCGTCCACGCGAAGGCCCGAACGTCCGAAACCAGTCGGAAAGATACAAGACAGAGGAGGAAAGTGCACTTAGCGGATAGTTGGCGTAGGGAGAGGCGGTCATTCGGAAGCCAATCCCTGAAGAAGTGGAGAACCAGTCCCACATCCCATAGGTGAGGGTATCTGGGGGCCAGGGGGCGGCGGAGCCGCATACCGCGGAGTAGACGGCAGACCAGAGGGTCTTTGCCGACCGGGAGATCCCCGACGGGGGTGTGAGCAAGCCGAAATCGCGGAGCGAACGACGTTGACCGAACGATAAGAGCGGCCAGATGAAAACAAGGAGGAAAGAAAATTAAGAATCATGGGAATAGTTGCTGTAAAGGGATCGGAGTCCCGTTCCATGAACCAAGTAGACCAGGAGGCCCAAGCTGAAAGGTAACAGCGTCTAGATCCCGGGGCCCATGAGTCCCATAAGAGGTCCCTAGCAGCCTGCGATAGTCCGCTGACTCGCCAGGAACCCCGGAAAGAGACCAAGCCACCAGGGGTAGCCGGTCTTCCAGGAGTAGTGGGTGGAGATGCCCTTTGGGATCCGTGAGCAGGTTCGGGAAGGATGGTAGGAGGAGAGGGTCCCTGTAGGAGGAGGCCAGGAGGTCCAGGAACCATGGTATGACAACCAGTTTGATCTGTTGCGTCCGCATCTGGTGTAGTGTTCTCGCAATCATGGAGAATGGGGGAAAGGCGTAGGCTCCTGTCGTCGGCCATTGTTGGAGAAATGCGTCTGTCGCCTTGCTCTCCGGGTCCGGGAGCCAGCTGAAGAACTCCGGGGTCTGGTGATTGTTGTGAGAGGTGAACAGATCCAGGTGAAAGGGACCCATCCAGGCTGTCAGGGCCCTGAAGATTCTCGTGTTTAGCTTCCAGTCGCTGACGTCTCTCCAGTGGCGAGAGAACCAGTCGGCTGTGAGATTGATTTCTCCCGGTAAGTATTCCGCCTGTAGCGTGATGTTGCGAGGGAGGCAATAGTCGAAGATGTCTCTTGTGATATCCGACAGCAGGCGTGAGCGAGCGCCCCCCAGACGGTTGATGTACTGGACTGCGGATACATTGTCCATGCGCAGGAGGATGCAGCAGTTGGATCTTTCCCGGACCAAGCTGCGGATCACGAAGGATCCTGCCAGGAGTTCGAGGCAATTGATGTGCATGGAGAGCTCCTGCGCCGTCCATGTTCCCCCAGTGGAGATGGTTCCGTTGGTGGCACCCCATCCCCACAGGCTGGCGTCTGATTCCAATACGAAGTCTGGGGTGTCCCCGAATATGGCCTTGCCGTTCCAGGCTTGCATGCTGTCCAGCCACCATGATAGTTCCTCGCGAACCTCCGTCGTCACCGGGACGGGTTGGTCGTAAGTAGGCCTGCGGCGTAGGTATTTCGCCTTGAGACGTTGCATGGCCCTGTAGTGGAGGGGACCCGAAAATATGGCCTGAATGGAAGCAGAGAGGAGTCCTACAATCCTGGCCAGGTTGCGTAATGGAATGGAATCGAGACGGAGAACCCTGCGAATCTCCTTGTGAATGGCTGTGATCTTTGAGGCTGGTAGCCTCAGAGTATATGTCGTTGAGTCGATCTCGAAGCCGAGGAATTGTATCGTCTGGGTAGGGGTCAGCTCCGATTTCTGTTGGTTTACCACGAAACCCAAAGATTCCAGTAGGGACACTGCCAGGTGAGTGTGTTGGCGTAGTCTGTGTTCGTCGGAGCAGAAGAGGAGAAGATCGTCTAAGTAGATGATGCATCGAATGCCCCTGGATCTTAGGTGGGCCACCACTGGTTTTAGGAGTTTGGTGAAGCACCATGGGGCTGAGCTGAGCCTGAAAGGGAGGCAAGTGAATTGCCAAGGGCGTCCGTGCCAGAGGAAACGTAGGAGTGCTCGACAGTCCGGGTGCACCGGGACTGACAGATATGCGTCTTTTAGATCGAGCCTGGAGAACCAGTCGTTGCTTCGAAGAAGGTCTCGCAGGAGGTGGATGCCTTCCATCTTGAAGTGGCGATAGACCACATATGCGTTGAGGGCACGTAGATTGATGACAGGGCGGTATTCTCCCGACTTTTTCCGAACCAGGAAGATGTTGCTGAAATAACCACCCCCGTCGCGAACCGGCTGTATAGCCCCTTTGTCTAGGAGCTCACGTAGCTCCGCGTTGACGAGGTTGTGGTCGGAGGATGACATGTGGATGGGGCGAGGGGGCTGAACCTGAAAGGGGGTCCCCACTAGGTCTATGATATATCCCTGTACGGTTTGTAGGATCCATGTGTCTGAGCATAGGGCGGCCCAATTCTGGAAAGAAAGGGAAATACGGCCCGCAGTGTGGGTACATGGTAACAGTGGAGGAATATGGGTCCTTACCTGCAGCAAAGCGGGAACGTCCGCGGGGTCCACGACCTCTATCAGAGCCTCTGGAAAAGGGTTGCTGCCGATAGTCTCTTGTCGGGTAAAATGGTGTTGGTTGGGTGCGGGGGCCCGAAGGCCAAAATCGGCTGGCGGCACGGCCCCATTGCCGGCCAGCCCTTCCAAAAACCCCTCTGGTAGGGTTGCTTCTGAAAACTCTGCGCATTGAGGACTGCGCCTTATTAAGGGAGGTGAACACGTTCACGTGTTTATTGAGTTCCTTGAGGAACGGTTCGCCAAATAGTTTCCCTTGTGCCTGGTTCCCAATCTCCTTTGTGCCAAGGTCTGCCAATTTGCCGTTAATACGGTACAACACTGCTTTTCTTCTCTCCGAAGAGAGCGTAACATTAGTGTTTCCGATGAAACAAAAACACCATTGTGCCCACTCACGAACATCATGTGCCCATTCCCTGATGTCCTCGGTGGAGAAGGAGTCGGCTTTGGCATAGGCATCATCCGCCAGATACATAATGCGAGCCAGGGGGCCTACAGAATCCAGGAGGTTATCTTGGGCGCCCCATAGGCCTTTCTCTACCCCTCGGCGAGGGTCTCTACCACTGCGCATCATGAAGGTTGACATAACCTTGTCAAATTCCGGGGTCTGAGCGACCTTATCCGGCAGGGAAGGGCGTGGGCATTCAGACCTGTGTCGGCTGCGGACCTCTTTCTCCAGAGGTTTGCGGAGCCACAGGTGCATAAACCTGGAAAGGTGTTCTGGAGGCGACCAGTCACCCGATCTGGGGTGCCGTATGTTGCGGGGGTCGAACATCACCTGGCCTGAGGGGTCCAAAATGGTGTCTGAATCAAGAGGAGGTTCTGCGTCCGCAGTGTCCTCGACACCTCCTGTCTGGGCCGCACCCAGGAGGGTCTCTCGCATGAAAGCGGAGACAGATTTTTCGTCCGAGCCCCATGCGTCGTAGTCCGAGTCAGAGGCGTCAGCTTGCCACTCATCCAGCACTGACATGGACTAAGCAGGGTCCTGCTCTTTGTCTGAAGAGTACTCCTGACGCGGGGCCGGGGTGTGTAGTTTGGCAGACTTGCGTTTGGCAGGTGCCTTACCCTTAGGTGGTTTGGGTGTGTAGTCTTCGCCTTTGTCATGGCGCTTTTTAGGGCGGGAATCATCCCTTGCCTGGTGGTCGGACAATTCAGAATCCGACTCGTGGCGTGGACGTCTGCGTTTTGGTACGTCAGGAGCCGAAGCTCGGGCCTTGGAGAGTGCCTTCTCCACAGAGGCAGCGACAGCTGCGTTAATCATGGCCTGGAAGTCCACAGGGACGTTCTGGGAATCTTCCATGTTAAGGGTAGGCTTATAGGTCACTGAAAGGCACAGCAATAAACGGGCACCCAGGTCTTGATAGTAGGCGTAGGGTCAGATTTGGTAGTATGGTGGGAACAAGCCCAGAATAACCCCAGCAGGGTATAGTAGTGACCTTATAAACTGGGGCTCACCCAGTTAGAGAGAACTGCAACAGCTAGTCTCCCAGTAAGCAGCGTATTTATAGTGGGGGCTCACCCTGGTTGCACAGGGTTGGGACCCTTAAGTGCAGGTCACAATAATAATAAACAGGCAGCAGCACTGACCTGACTGACCCAGCCACAGGATAGCTTGATAGAAGCAGATGAGGCACAGAGACTGAGTAGCAGATTGATAGCAGCAGATGGAGTGCTTGAGCAGATAATCCTTCAGTCACAGGGGTGTCAGACACAAAAGGTGTGAAAAACAGCAGTGCAGAGGTAACAGCAAGCTAGCACAGCCACTTTGAGTCCCTAATGAGATGCACGAGGCAAAACTAAGATGGCCGTGAGAATCTCGTGATGTCCGCGATCCAAAATGGCGGCCGCGAGGTAGGCCGCAAGCCGGGGACTAAATTTTGAGGCCGGCGCGAAAACAGCCGCGAACGAAACAGGCCGCAAGGAGGGAGCCCAGGAGGGCACTCCAGGTTAGGGGGGCAGTGGGGGGACCTGGGGAGACCAAGGGGAGGCCAAGGGAGGGTCCCAGAAGGAATAGAGGGGCAGATAGGGGGGTAGAAAAACCCACAGAGAGCCCCTAGTCCCACAGCCGTAATACAGAACAAGTAAATAGGAAATAAAAGGTGCTAAAACATTGATAATAAGATATTGAAATAGAAAGGAACAAATAAGTAATGACAATAAATGTATAAAGCTCCAGGGGAGCAAATATTCTGACCTGTCTGCGATGGAGCAGTAAAGAAAGAGGAAGTGTACAGGCAGCATGACCCTTATATACTATGTTGCTCAGTGATTTATTTGTTACTCTTTACGTTTTCTTTACTGCTGTGGAGTTTAGTAAAGAGTTAATGCAAAATAGGAAGCCTCCTGTCATGTTATAAAATTTGAGACATCCTTGGAAGGTAGCATTTACCAGTATCTTTATGATGTCATTTTTACCTCCACTTAAAATCTCCCTTTTCACCTTGGTGCACAAATAAGTGCACGTTTTGCATCAAACAGTGGTTTATCATAAACAATGTTTAGACCAGTGGTAGTCAATCTTTTAAAACCTACTGCCCACTTTTGTATCTTTGTTGATGGTAACATTTCCTTACCGCCCACCAGTGCAACAATAACTAATATTATATGTATATATTTCTGCAGTGTGTCAGTTAGCATTGTGTGTAAGAGGGGTGCAGTGTGTGTGAGGGGGCAGTCTGTGTGTGTAAGGGGTGGTGTGTGTGAGGGGGCAGTGTGTGTGTGTGATTGGGCAGTGTGTGTGAGGGGGCAGCCTGTGTGTGAGGGGTGCAGTGTGCGTGAAGGGTGCATAGTCTATGCTGTGTGTAGGTGGATGAGACATGAACATTATCTTAATGTCTCCCCCTGCCTTCTTTTTACCTTTTCCCGGGGGAGGGGGACATAATGCTGCAAGCCCTGGTTGTCCAGTGGTGGTATTGTTCACTTTACCCTGCAGCTCCTCTAAATGCATGTTGACTCTCCTGTCCTCCTGTGAGCACAGCACTGTATTGGAGCATTGACATGGTAATGCATGACAACGCTCCAACAAGCTTTCTCACGGGAGGAACTCAGAGCCTCCCAGGCCCTTCCTTCCCTCTGCTGGAACTAAGTGCCAGCAGGCCGGTGAGGGAGATCTTTGATCTCTTCACCAGCCTGAGAGGGGTTACAGCAAGGCTGGCGCTGCAAGGGCCGGCATGGGAGATGAAATGATCTCCCCTGCAAGCCTTGGTCCATGTCAATTGAGGCCCACTGCCCACCTGAAATCCCAAACCGCCCACTAGTGGGCCCACCAGGTTGACTACCCGTGGTTTAGACACTGAAAGATACTAGGAAAGTAGCCTGTGCTGGAAGAAATGCTGCAGAAATTCTTTACTAAATTATTGGCAATGGGTAATATAGTTTAGACTTGAAATGGATGTTAGTAGTAGGTTCTGTTAAGGGTTTGGGCACCATGGCTGGCAAATAGAGTTGAGCGGACACCTGGATGTTCGGGTCCGGCGGGTTTGGCCGAACTTTGAAAAAACGTCCGGGTTCGGGCTCGAACTTGACCCCCAACTTGACCCCGAACCCGAACCCAATTGAAGTCAATTGGGACCCAAACTTTTGGCCACAAAAATGCCTCTAAAAAACTCCTGGAAAGAGCTAGAGAGCTGCAAAAGCAAGTAAAATGGGGGTAAGAGTAGGACAAGTGCCCTGCAAACAAATGTGGATAGGGAAATCACTTAAAATAACGTAAAATACCTAAAGATTACAAATACAGCTGAGCCACAAAATAGCACTAGATGAAATCTTTGATTTTAGCTTTTGAAGAACATAAATCAAAATCTAAAGCATGGCTGTCACCAGAATTATCCATTTGAGAAAGGGTTGGAGTGCAGGGTATTCTCTTTCATTGTTCAAACTGAGCTCAACTCCTGATGCATGGAGAAAAGGAGGTAGCCAAAACTGTTTTTATATATATATATATATATATATATATATATATATATTATTTTAATTGGGATAGCCCCCAAAATATTGGGACATATAAAAAAAAGATAAATTTGCGGCCTGCGGTGCCTTTCTTGCAGTCCTGATGAATGGAGAAATGCTGAACTCCTGATGCATAGAGAAAAGGCCTTCACAAGCCTCTGCTAATATGTACATAGTTTATACTAAGTGACCCATAGGTTGAGGAGGTGGTGACCGTGGCGGTGTAGGTGGAAGCAGCGGTGGAGGAGGAGGAGGTAGCCAACACTGGTTTATTTATTTTTATTTTTTAATTTTTAATTTTTTTTAATTGGGGTAGCCCCCAAAATATTGGGACATATAAAAAAGATTTGTGGCCAGCGGTGCCTTTCTTGCAGCGCAGACAGGAGAGCAGCAGCAGGGTGAGAACGCCGAAAGCGCGCACAGCCGCCACAGTAAATGTGACATCCTGTTCCAAGTTGCGGATCAGTCTGGTGATGGCTTCTGGTTACTGATGGCTTCTTTTTACTGAAGCTTGTACAGGGATACCCCATTTAGTGCTACCCTGCATAGCGCTGATTCGCTATAGCGCTGTTTTTTTTCAGTGCGCGACCCGCTTTGGGGAGCAGTATGGGGGTCAGTGTGTGTGTATGGGGGGGCTGTATAGGGGCAGTGTGTGTGTGTATGGGGGCGGTGTGTGTGCGGCTGGGGCAGTGTGTGTGTGTATGGGGGCAGTGTGTGTGTGCGTATGGGGGTGTGTGTGTGTATGGGGGGCAGTGTGTGTGTATGGGGGCAGTGTGTGTGTATGGGGGGGACAAATGTGTGTGTATGGGGACAAATGTGTGTGTATGGGGACAATGGTGTGTGTATGGGGACAATGTGTGTGTGTAAACACCCCCCCCCCAGCCTACCTGTCACTGGGGGTCAGGCAGCCATCTTCTGAAGCAGCATGGGCTGCTGCATTACAGCGGGGCGGGGCTTATCGGCAGGAGGTGGGGCTTCGTTTGGGGGTGGAGCCTGTGCCAGAGAGCCAATCAGTGCTCCCTCCGGCCACAGACAGCCCCCAGCACCTCAGCACTGCATTCCCTCCCTGGCTGTAACAGGCTGTTACAGTCCGAGGGAAGTCCATGGCCAGCAAGTTGCTGGCATTTGGGGGGGCCCCAAAGGGGGGCACAGCATGATGTAGGGGGGGCCATGGCCCCCTCTGGCCCCCCCCTAGCGACGCCACTGTTGGGCGGACACCTGGATGTTCGGGTCCGGCGGGTTCGGCCGAACTTTTAAAAAAGTAAATGAGGACCTGAACTTTTGGGCACAAAATTGCCTCTAAAAACCTCCTGGAAAGGGCTAGAGAGCTGCAAAAGGAAGTAAAATGGGGGTAAGAGTAGGATAAGTGCCCTGCAAACAAATGTTGATAGAGAAATCACTTAAAATAACAAACATTAAAAATACAGCTGAGCCATAAAGATGGAATTTTAGCATTGGAAGAACATAAATCAAAATCTAAAGCATGGCTGTCAGGAGGATCACCAGAATTATACATTTGAGAGAGGATTGGAGTGCAGGGTTTTCTCTTTCATTGTTCAAACTGAGCTCAACTCCTGATGCATGGAGAAAAGGAGGTAGCCAAAACTGTTTTTATATATATATATATATATATTATTTTAATTGGGATAGCCCCCAAAATATTGGGACATATAAAAAAAAGATAAATTTGCGGCCTGCGGTGCCTTTCTTGCAGTCCTGATGAATGGAGAAATGCTGAACTCCTGATGCATAGAGAAAAGGCCTTCACAAGCCTCTGCTAATATGTACATAGTTTATACTAAGTGACCCATAGGTTGAGGAGGTGGTGACCGTGGCGGTGTAGGTGGAAGCAGCGGTGGAGGAGGAGGAGGTAGCCAACACTGGTTTATTTATTTTTATTTTTTAATTTTTAATTTTTTTTAATTGGGGTAGCCCCCAAAATATTGGGACATATAAAAAAGATTTGTGGCCAGCGGTGCCTTTCTTGCAGCGCAGACAGGAGAGCAGCAGCAGGGTGAGAACGCCGAAAGCGCGCACAGCCGCCACAGTAAATGTGACATCCTGTTCCAAGTTGCGGATCAGTCTGGTGATGGCTTCTGGTTACTGATGGCTTCTTTTTACTGAAGCTTGTACAGGGATACCCCATTTAGTGCTACCCTGCATAGCGCTGATTCGCTATAGCGCTGTTTTTTTTCAGTGCGCGACCCGCTTTGGGGAGCAGTATGGGGGTCAGTGTGTGTGTATGGGGGGGCTGTATAGGAAGTGTGTGTGTATGGGGCAGTGTGTGTGTATGGGGGCAGTGTGTGTGTGTGTGGGGGGGGGTGTGTGTGTATGGGGGCAGTGTGTGTGTGTATGGGGGGCAATGTGTGTGTATGGGGACAAATGTGTGTGTATGGGGACAATGGTGTGTGTATGGGGACAATGTGTGTGTGTAAACACCCCCCCCCCCCAGCCTACCTGTCACTGGGGGTCAGGCAGCCATCTTCTGAAGCAGCATGGGCTGCTGCATTACAGCGGGGCGGGGCTTATCGGCAGGAGGTGGGGCTTCGTTTGGGGGTGGAGCCTGTGCCAGAGAGCCAATCAGTGCTCCCTCCGGCCACAGACAGCCCCCAGCACCTCAGCACTGCATTCCCTCCCCGGCTGTAACAGGCTGTTACAGTCCGAGGGAAGTCCATGGCCAGCAAGTTGCTGGCATTTGGGGGGGCCCCAAAGGGGGGCACAGCATGATGTAGGGGGGGCCATGGCCCCCTCTGGCCCCCCCTAGCGACGCCACTGTTGGGCGGACACCTGGATGTTCGGGTCCGGCGGGTTCGGCCGAACTTTTAAAAAAGTAAATGAGGACCTGAACTTTTGGGCACAAAATTGCCTCTAAAAACCTCCTGGAAAGGGCTAGAGAGCTGCAAAAGGAAGTAAAATGGGGGTAAGAGTAGGATAAGTGCCCTGCAAACAAATGTTGATAGAGAAATCACTTAAAATAACAAACATTAAAAATACAGCTGAGCCATAAAGATGGAATTTTAGCATTGGAAGAACATAAATCAAAATCTAAAGCATGGCTGTCAGGAGGATCACCAGAATTATACATTTGAGAGAGGATTGGAGTGCAGGGTTTTCTCTTTCATTGTTCAAACTGAGCTCAACTCCTGATGCATGGAGAAAAGGAGGTAGCCAAAACTGTTTTTATATATATATATATATATATTATTTTAATTGGGATAGCCCCCAAAATATTGGGACATATAAAAAAAAGATAAATTTGCGGCCTGCGGTGCCTTTCTTGCAGTCCTGATGAATGGAGAAATGCTGAACTCCTGATGCATAGAGAAAAGGCCTTCACAAGCCTCTGCTAATATGTACATAGTTTATACTAAGTGACCCATAGGTTGAGGAGGTGGTGACCGTGGCGGTGTAGGTGGAAGCAGCGGTGGAGGAGGAGGAGGTAGCCAACACTGGTTTATTTATTTTTATTTTTTAATTTTTAATTTTTTTTAATTGGGGTAGCCCCCAAAATATTGGGACATATAAAAAAGATTTGTGGCCAGCGGTGCCTTTCTTGCAGCGCAGACAGGAGAGCAGCAGCAGGGTGAGAACGCCGAAAGCGCGCACAGCCGCCACAGTAAATGTGACATCCTGTTCCAAGTTGCGGATCAGTCTGGTGATGGCTTCTGGTTACTGATGGCTTCTTTTTACTGAAGCTTGTACAGGGATACCCCATTTAGTGCTACCCTGCATAGCGCTGATTCGCTATAGCGCTGTTTTTTTTCAGTGCGCGACCCGCTTAATGCTAAAAGAGCGTGACTGCGTTGTTACAGCGTTAACAGGGGCACCATGGGAGAAAGAACCAGTGAGTGCCAGAAAGAGAGAGAGAGAGACAGCAAAATCCAACCTGGAAAATCCATTGGCAAGGTACAGAATACTTTCTTTGTTTAATGTGATTTAATGTGATTATTAATTATTAATTATCTAATACAATTTTTCCCCCTTGTTTCTTTGTTCCCTTTGTTTCCTGTAACTTTCTTTGTTCCCTTGTTTTTAATAATGTGATTATTAATTATTAATTGTCTAATACAATTTTTTTTTGGGGGGGGGTAATGCAGACAGAGTCACACCTAGTGATTGTTATCAGGGACCCCCAAATCCTGCAGAGAACATCCGCTGGCAAGGTACAGTACAGAATACTGTATTGTCATTGTTCCATTGTGTTGCATAATGAAAATCTACATTCATTGTATTTTTATACTGTTTTACAGATGTCTGAGTGCAAAGAGGAGCAGGCTAAGGGCAAGCGCCAAAATATTCCTCTGGATTTTAAGATTCAAGTACTAGGCCGTCTGGATAAAGGAGAGTGCCAGGTGAATATCAGGGCAGATCTACATTTGCCTAGCTCCACAGCTGTGCCTCAAGGCTGTGTGGAAAAAGATCTGGCCAGAGCTGTGTGAGGATGTGCAACTACCAGAGCCCATCATAGCGGGAGATAGTTGACCTTGTGACCACAGCTGGACTAGGAGACACAGATGCTCAGGACATTGAGCAGTTAGTCCAGGCTTCAGGTGAGACCATCAACAATGAGGACCTTGAAGAACTGGCTGAATAGGGCACACAGAAACCTGACTACACAAGTGACTCGGACACTGAGCTTCCAAAAGAGCATTCCTCTGAGCTCCTAAACAGGGCATTGTATCAAGTCAATGACATAATGGATGAGCTGGTGGCCAATGATCCTGATGCAATTAGGAACAGGAGTGCAAGGTGCATTGTGCTGGGAGGGGTGTCTTGCAAAGACAAATGACCCTTGACCAATTTGTGGCCAGAAACACGAGGCAGGTGGAGGACCCTGGAGCCTCCACATCCACTATTTAAACCTTTTTTTTTTTTGGACTGTTACTTTAATTTGGTACTGTTTATTTCATTTATTGGGTGCAAAACCCTTAGTTTATTTAGCTTTTTATTTATGCTGCTGTGTGCAGTTCACAGCAAGTAAAAAAAAGTTTAAAAAGTTTTAAAATTCTATTGGTGT
>OW240914.1:245873303-245890653 GCA_933207985.1 Pelobates cultripes
TGTATCTTTTTTCAAAGTTGATTCCCTATGCCTGTTTTGCTTAGCACTCATATCAGTTAGAACCTATCTACAGCGTTAAGCGAGGTATTCCTGTATGTGGCCGCACAAATGCTGGTGCTCAACACCAAGGGGCGTGCGCAGGGGCGTACCTAGAGCATTTGGCACCCGGGGCGGATCCTGTGCTTGGCAACCCCGCCCCCCCCCACCCAAAAATAAAACTGTAAAAAATGTTAAAGGTTTTCTCTCTTTTTTTTACAATTTGTAAACTTTGCAAAACCGCTGTCAGCCCCTCCTACAAAACCCTTGTCCTGCCCCGCCCCTCCTACAAAACCTCTGTCCTGCCCCTTCTACAAATCCTGTACTGCCCCGTCTACAAAACCCCCGCATTCCCCTTCCACAAATCCCCTGCTTATCCCCCCTTATAAAGACTCCTGTCCCAATATAAAACCCCCGCCCCCTTCTACAAAATCCCTGCAGCCCTACACACACATTTACAGGCAGACAGTATGCCTGTAAATGTGGCAGACTGTCTGTCTGTAACTCAGTTACAGACAGACAGCCACACACTCAGTTACAGGCAGACAGTCACACACAGTCACAGGCAGACAGTCACAGGCAGACAGTTACACATACACATTTCCTCCGTGCGGCCAGTTTATCAGCTGTTTGCTTGTGTGAGCTGTACTGGCCGCACGGGACACTGTGCGGCCACAGCTCACACAGCCCCCTCCAGCCAGGGCCGGTGCAAGGATTTTTGCCGCCCTAGGCAAAAGTAAAGTTTGCCACCCCCACCCCATGTGACATCACAATGCCCCACCCATATGATCTGCCATGTTAACTAACGCCAGTGCTGCAGTGTTTACATTAAAAGGCCTGCAGGGACAGGCTATAGACACCAGAACCACTACATTAAGCTGAAGTGGTTCTGGGGACTATAGTGTTTCTTTAATGTGAGGTAAATTAGAGCTTAGTGCCACGAATAATATACTAGATTGCCTACTTACAACCAGATGAGGATGATGATGGGCTCTAGCTGCAGTCTGGCTCCACTGGTCTGGTGCAGAACAGGCTCTCTGGAGGCGGTTTGTAACTGTGGTCACAAAAATCAATGTTCTGGGAGAACGGGAAGCAGCTCCATTTTTTGGGGGTCCTTTACACAGCTCAAGGTCTGGGTCCCAGGGTCCACCTTCATGTTCCACCAATGAGTTTGTTCACAGGGGGTGGAGTGTGTAGGGGATGTCCTGATATGTGTGTAAGGAATGCATTGTGTGAAATTGTGTTTGTATGTGTAAGGGCTGCAAGGTGTGTTTCTGTGTATGTACGGGATGCATTGAATGTGTGTAAGGGATGCATTGTGTGTAACTGCATTGCTTGTGTATGTGTGTAAATGGCCAGGTTTTGTGTGTAAGTGAGTGCATTGTGTATGTGATGAATGCCAAATCTCTCCTCCGCCCAATTTTCCTCCTCCTCCCACTTCTCCTCTCTTCTCCCCCCTCCTTTCTCTTCTCCCCTTTCTCCTCTCACCCACCCTTTTCTCCCCCTCACCCCCTCTCCCCCACCCCTTTTTCTCCCTCACCCCTTTCCCCCTTTCTATCCCCTCACCCCCCCCTTTCTCCCCCTTCTCCTCTCACCCTCCTATCTCCCCTTTCTCACCCCCCCTCCCACTCCCCCCTGTAGCGTGGCCGAGCCCTGTATATTCCGCGGGTACAGGGAGCATCTGTTTCCTGTACCCGGCTGGACTAACAGGAAATGCACACTCAGTGTGTACTTCCTGTTAGTCTGGCCGGGTACAGGAGACAGCTGCTCTCTGTACCCGTCGGACCAGCATGCTGCAGGGCTCAGCCACGCTACAGCAAAGGAAGCTGACAGGGGGGAGCGCTGAGCGCTTCCCTCCTGTCAGCCTCTCCTCAGGCTGCGCCCGGGCAGTGCGGTCCGCCCTCATGGACGCACCGCCCGGGCCAAGCTGCAGCCGCCTGAGGCTCTCAACAGAGCGCTCGGGCGGCTGCAGCATGGGGGGGCTGGCGGGGCTGGTCATGGCACCCCCCACCCTGGTGGCATGCGGTAACCCTGCACCAGACCCTACTAATCCATTCCACACTTTGACTCCTAACTTCTACATCAGGCATACTGGGTCCCGGTTGTCCGACCGCCTCCCAGACAGTGTCTGGGTCCCGGTCACCGGACTGCGAATGGCTCGTTAAATCTGTTATGGTTCTTTTTATTGCTTCAACTGTTACTTGAATAACTGTGGGAATTCTAAAGATAATACATGCCGACGAGCGCTAGGGGACAGCTACTCCGCTTTTGCACCCTGCTCTCGTTTATGCTGTGCTGGTGCCTCTGTGCGACCAGCGCCTCTTCTTCCAAACTGCACACGTCACTTGAATGACCTTGATTCCATGTGGGGTCTAGGACCTCATCATCCTCCACATCATCTTCCACCCACTCCTCAACCCTGCCTGTATGCACACTGCAGAAAGCCACAGCAGTTGGTACCTGTGTTTTTCCAGCATGTAAAGTCTGCAAAGGACATATGTAAATTGTTTTAGAATTGTGTCCAGGCAACAGTTTTCCCTATAAAGCGACCTCTCAGTTTGACTTGTGAGGGTATTGCCCCAGAATTACAATATTGTTTAAGTACCTCTTAGCTATTGATAACTGGTTTAAATATAGCAGCTTGTTATCTGGTAGTTTCTAGTGTAGAAAATATCAATCTGTTTTCTATCACTTGTGTAACATCTGTGTAACAAGTGTTGTAGGTGTGAAACAAAATTACAAGTGACTGATGTAGTCAATTCGAATCAAAGTTCCATTTGCAAAAAAAATTCTCGCCCATCTTCTGTGGGTAATTGCATTACACTAGCCATGCACAGGTAGATTGTCTGGCACGTTGTTTTGGTGTTTGGTTTTTAACTTTGTAGTTGTGTCTTTACACAATATAGAAATGTATATTAATGCTTCTGTATATGAAGCGATCACAATAACACTTATTTTTCACTTTTTAATAAAAAAAAATTCAGGCTACACAAAAATTGGTAATTCACAATATGACATCTGAAAAGCACATGAAAGGATGCTGTATGATTTAAAAAAAAAAAAAAAAGAACACACTACATGAAGGTCCTGTTCACTATAGTGTGTAGTCATGAATGTAACCAGTAAAACTTTGTTTTTACAGCCACTGGTTGGCCCATACATATTTAAAAACTTGTTTAATTTTGTTATAGCATGACTTGCAGTCTTGTTTTTAACTTGTCTATAATACATATTTTTGTATGACACTTAGTGTGTTCTTTCATTGATTATTGAATTTTAATGGTCTAAGATAATTAACACGTCAACAGGCATGTAACCCGAATGATTTGTCTCAGTCTTGCCTTCTATACTACCTGCACCATAGGCAACATTTATTTGTCTTTATACTTTCTTGAGAAGAGTAACTAGCCAGTGTTGCACACATACACCAGATATGAAGTGCAAACCACAAATGTACTATTTAGCACCCAGAAAATTAGAATTTTTACAACTGTCTCTCAGATATTAAGTGCGCCACAGGCAGTAAATGTACTATTTAGCAGATTAGCAGCAAAACAATTAGAATGTTTACAACTGCGCAGTAAGCGCACTATTTGACACTTTTATTTGACTCTCAGATATTAAGTGCATACCCCAAATATACTATTTAGCACCGAAGAAAAAGGAAAAAAAAAACTTTTTAAAACTCCAATGTAAGCAGCAGATTAGCAGCAAAACAATTAGAATGTTTACCACTGCGCAGTAAGCACAATATTAGATGCTTCTATTTGACTCTCAGATATGAAGAGCAGGCCCCAAAATGTACTATTTAGCAGATTAGCAGCAAAACAATTAGAATGTTTACCACTGCGCTGTGTTAATAATTTGACTTCTCGTGATATGAAGTAATCAAGGCCCAGAAATTTACTATTTAGCAGTTTAGCACCAAAACAATTAGAATGTTTACAACTGCGCAGTAAACGCACTATTTGACGCTTCTATTTGACTCTCAGATATGAAGTGCACGCCCCAAAATGTACTATTTAGCAGATTAGTACCCAGAAAATAATAATGTTTACCACTGCGCTGTAAGCACACTATTAGACGCTTCTATTTGACTCTCGGATATGAAGAGCAGGTCCCAAAATTTACTATTTAGCAGTTTAGCACCAAAACAATTAGAATGTTTACAACTGCGCAGTAAACGCACTATTTGACGCTTCTATTTGACTCTCAGATATGAAGTGCACGCCCCAAAATGTACTATTTAGCAGATTAGTACCCAGAAAATAATAATGTTTACCACTGCGCTGTAAGCACACTATTAGACGCTTCTATTTGACTCTCGGATATGAAGAGCAGGTCCCAAAATGTACTATTTAGCAGTTTAACACCAAAACAATTAGAATGTTTACAACTGCGCTGTAAGCGCACTATTTGACGCTTCTATTTGACTCTCAGATATGAAGTGCATCCCACTAAAATACTATTTAGCAGTTTAGCAACCAAAACATTTTAAGTTTTAAAACTGCAATGTGATAGCAGTATTTGACTCTCAGATATGAAGTGCACCCCACTAATGTACTATCCCACTAAAGTACTATTTAGCACCATAAAAAAATTGACTTTTTAAAACTCTGATGTAACCACGGTATTTGAAGCTTCTATTTGACTCTCAGATATGAAGTGCACCCACACCCACTAATGTACTAGTTTGCAGAATTCTTTCCTAATCTGTCCCTCACAGCTGCAGCATCCTCTCCCTACACTAATAAGAGCTCATGTGCGTGCGGCACTACACGACTCAAGCTTATATATAGAGGCTGGGTCCAATGCTGCACTGGCCAATCACAGCCATGTCGACTTGGAACGCAAGTTGGAGCCACCAGCTCCCCCACACGAAAGGCCCCGAAAAAACATAACAAAAAGGATACCCTAAAAAGCAACACACCTCAAGTACATACCTTCGGCAGGTTCCCCAGCGGGTCCACTGAAATTGGTCTCCGTCGGTCCCTACACTTCCAAACTCGCCAACCTCTCAACACCCTCTGAATACAGAACTCCTTAGTCAGGTCCTTCTACCTCAAAAACCTGAATAAAAAGGACAAAGCCGTCATAGCCAAATCAGCCACCGCACTGGACTTACCCTATGACTGATAGGAGGCCAAGAGCAGCAGCGTGACCTTGACGTCCACGACAGCCAACCACACCGCCCGATAGGAACGCCAAGACGACCGGGATAAGGATTCAGACAGCAGCTGTCTCAGACCTCCGAAACGAGGTCCCATAAGGATGGAGGACAAGACCGACCCACTTGATCCGCTCAGGGCACCGCCTCTTGGAACCGGTCCCACTGAAACCGAGACAGAGAGTCAGCCACCACATTGAACACCCCCGGAACATGACACGCCTTCACCCAGAGATTGAACTGCAGACTCAACAGCACTAATCGCCAAAGCAGCGCCAACACCGGAGGGGAGGCGGAGGATGCCCGCGTGATCACATGGACCGCGCCCATTTTGTCCGTGTGAAAGACAACCACGTGGCCATGCAACTCTTCACCCCATAGCTCCAACGCCACCAGAATTGGAAACAGCTCCAAGAAGGTGAGGTTGAGCATAATGTCTGTCCCTCTCCAGCCCGCTGGCCATGCATCCGCGCACCACTGGCCCCGGAAGAACACCCCAAAACCCAGAGAGCCGGACACGTCGGTGAACAGGTCCAATGAGGCATTAGGCACCGCCTCTCAAAGCCAGCAGGAATGGCCATTGTAGGTGGCCAGAAAAGAACTCCATATCTGTAAATCCGCCCGCATACGTCTGTTCACGCGGATGAAATGATGAGGTTCCCGAATGCCTAATGTAGATAGAGACAATCGACGACAGAAAGCTCGACCCATAGGAAGAACCCAACACGCAAAAGTCAGGTGACCCATGAGGACCTGCATCTGCCTCTATTGCACCTTCTTAGCCCCTTTTACCCTGTCCAATAACTCCAGAAGAACCTCCAGCTTATCCTCAGGCAACCGAAATATCTATTTCGATGCCAAGAAACGACAGGACGGCTACAGGGCCACAGCCTTCTGTACAGCGGCCGGGAGCCAAAGTCCTTAGCTACCGCCTGAAAGGAGTCCAGCAACTCCTGACACACCATCGACCCGGCTGACCCCACAAACAGGAAGTCATCCAAGTAGTGCGTGACAGAGCTCCACCCTGCTTTCTGCACCGTGACCCACTCAAAAAATGAAGAAAACATTTCGAAGTATGAGCAAGAAATGGCACACCCCATGGGCAAGCACATATAGTAGAAGCAACTCCGAAAATGGCAGCCCAGGAAGTGGAAACACTCAGGGTGCACTGGCAACAGGCGAAATGCCGACTCAATGTCCGACTTGGCCAGAAGAGCTCCAGAGTCCGCTTCCCGAACCAATTCCAGAGCCCTATCAAAGGAAACGTATCGCACCCGGCATCCTTTCCAATGTCATCATTCACCGATCCCCCAGCCGGGTAGGAAAGGTGATGAATCAATCGGAAGGAGCCAGCCTCTTTCTTTGGTACTAGCCCCAACAGCAACACGCGCAGATTCTGGAAGGGTGGGAAGTCGAAGGGACCAGCCATCCGACCTAAACCTACCTCTCTGTCAAGCTTGACCTGAAACATGTCTCCCTTACCCTGAATGGATTTAAATTTTTTTCAGAAAAAAACGAAGAATCTGAAAAAACAAAAAGGTATCCAAAACCCAATCCTAAACCCCCTTTTAATGGCCGCCGCATCACGCTTATTGGGATACTGGTCGAGCCATGGCCGCATCTTTGCTACGCTCACCGGTGTCCTCATTTCTAGGTTAGTCGTCCTTACCGGATCCTTTCCCAGGGGTCTGTCTTTTGAAGCAGCGCAACATGAGATGCATTCGTGACGAAACCAACAGGAGCTGAACCATTTACACTGGCTCTCGTTAAACAGCCAGCAGACCCCTCTCTTGTGACCCGCCGGCACGGCACAATGCGCGCCGGCTGATCCAGGAAATGGCGCCGGTTGACACGGAGTCATAAGAAGAAGCCACAGGCTACCATCCTGCATGCTAAACTCCATCCCAGGGCACGCCGACATTTTTTGATGAAATTGTTGGTCATACCGAAACCAACATTATCCACCGTAAATCTTGTTAGCTCCCCAGATTACCCAAACAGGGAGCTAGCCTTCTCAGGAAAACGACGAACCAACACGCTAGCATAAACATTAAACCCCTGCAACCAATTTCCAAATGTGCCCGATCTAGGGTAGCCTCCTCCGTGGTTGCCAACCCGCCGGAGAGGTTGAGGAGGCGGGGCCTGTGACCTGGCACTTCCCCGCGGTGCTGCGTCTGACGTCATCCTAGGTTCATGCGTCCACCGTGGTGACATCACTTCCGGCCGGGCTTCTTGACTGACCCGCCATGCCGCCATCTTGGGACCTCACCTCCGAAGCCTGGTTGGAGCACCCACGCCTCCTGTTCGCCCGGGGGACAGCCTGTAGTCCTCTGGAACGATGGGCATACCGGATGGACCAGCCTCCGCTCCCCCCCCTGGGTACCGCTCCTCCTCACCAGACTGGTGGATAACCGCGTGGGAGGCCTCGACCTCCTGGCCCTCCGACCATCTGCAGGGGGATCATCTGCCGTCCTGTCCGTCACTGCAACCTCCAACCTTTAGCAACGCCGGCTGTAAAGGCACCCTCAACTTTAAATAGACAAACCGCCATTTAGTGAATCCTCCCCTCTCACCATAACACCAGCTTCCTTCGTATCAATTGCAACCATACGAATTGCAAGCAGGGGAACGCTCTAATCTCCCGAACGAGACACGTACTAGGATACCCGTACAGGTACTTCGCTTCTCGGACTCCAAACTCACAAATCGCCGCTAGTAGCCGAACTCCTCTATCTCCCAAGTGGCTAATAATCCCATCCGGCAGTCTCTATTCGTTGGTAATAAATCCCCCCAATAACGAGACCAAGCTCCGCATTGAGGGTAAAACATGAACTGGGTTTACTGTGGGCTACTCGCCCGTATTTATGCAGGTCTCCCACTTGGTGGACACTCCCCTAGGGGACCAAATGGGAGACTGTAATGGCAGATGGACATACGGCATTTCAGGACACACAGGTTCATAATATTCCCAGCATGCATCATGGTTTCCTCCCCTCTGCCCTGGAGATAATTGAGAAGTAATTCAATTATCTCCCAGGACAGAGGCAAATCGCCATTTTAAATACAACACAAAAAACACATGAAAATACATAACTTTACATTTGCCGAACATTTCTCATTCATGTAACACATCTCCAGATAGCCTGGATCTGAGTGCATATTATTAGTGAATAGCGCTCAGATCCCATACGCATAGTTCAATCGCCATGGTGTCAAAGTCTATTACAGTCTTTCGGTATGCGATTGACTCCACGTATCAAACTCCCGAACGGCCGGTGTTCGTACACTTTTGTCGATTGAGAAGGGAGGTCGGTGGCTTCAGCGGTGTTCGGCGGAAAAAGTGTCCATTTTCAGTTCCATAGAATCTGGGCCGAACACCGATGGTCTTAAAATGGCCGAACAACGCCTGTTTAAATGGCCGCCGCCTCGTGGTCGACATACGAACGACGACCACCCTGCATTCGGTTTTAATGGAGAGGTGTCTGCGGTTAACCACAAAGTTCTAATTGGGATCAAGAGGTTAACCAGCAGCACACTTCTCTTCTGGGTGGCCATGCGTTCGGTGGTTTTGTTCGGCAGAAAAGTCAATTAAAACGAACATCGGCATACAAACAGGTAATCCCACAAAAAGGCAAAACAGACGAACCAGCAATCCCAGTCTATACAGATGGACCTGTCACACCGACCATCACCTCCTGTAGGGCACCTGAGCCATGAGACTCCAGGTAAGACCTCAGCATCTCAACCAGTGCCTCCTGGAAGCCGACATTATGGAGTATCCAATTAATTAGAAAGCTGTCTAATAAATCGCTAAATAAAGGAGTAGCAGGTAAATTAAATATAATTTTTTTTTTTTTTTAAAAGGAGCCAAAAAGCCAGAGACCTTTACTGTCCTTCTGGCCACTGGTGAAACCCATCCCAGTGCATCACCTTTTATCCACCTTTTGCAACTTTGTATCCCCACTGACCACCCCCCTTACTGCTGGCCAGCAGTCATGCCCTCCCTTCCTTTTAATCCAGGGAGTTACTAGTCTGTGGCTGATTAATAAAATCATTATCTATCTCCTAAAAGATAAAGGCGTAAAGTAATCGGTTCTTTGTTCCACAGATTATAGACAATTAGATAAATTTTAAAAAAAATCACAAATTTAGCAAAAACTATTGGGATAATTAAGAAGATTATCATGATATCCAGTATTAGCAATTCAGCACTAAGAATTATAAACAACAGACAGTCTTGTACGAAACTAATACTCCCCTTATGATCGTGCACAAGGGTAGGTTATGTTCTTGGCCATCCGCTCAGAGTCCAGTATAAGGGCACGTTCAGGACAAGTCACTTTGCGAGAAACTTGGATCCAGGATTTGACTTTAGCAATTGGAACAAGCTGTGTTGGTAATTAATAGTATTCAGAGGGGCCCCTTCCACCAAGGTTGGAATAAGTGCTTTTCTTGCATAGTCTCTTATCATTATATAATGTCCAGGAGTGATGGCATGCAATAGGTGGTTCTCTCTAGCCAGCATAGGTGTGCGCAAGGGGTGTGCTGGGTGTGCCTGGGCACCCCCTAATCACACCTTTGTGCTGCACTGCCTTAGGGCAGACTAACATGTCGGGTCCTTGGTCTATGACCAAGGACCCGACACAGGAAGGGGCCCAGCGGCTTGCCCACAATGCCGCCGGGTGCGAGGCCCCTCCTGTCAGTCTTCCCTGACAGAGATCCAGCCTCAGTCTGCAGCTCCGCCGGGAGTGAGCTGCAGACTGAGGTGTCTCACGATCTCCAGCCTGTTAGAGCGTTACCAAGGCAACACTCTGCCTGGAGATTGTGAGACTCACCATGTGGTCTGCAGCTCACTCCCGGCGGAGCTGCAGACTGAAGAGAGAGGGCATCCACTGGACCACCAAGGAAGGTATTTAAACCCCCCTCTGCCCCCTGTCACTCACTGCCCCCCCCACCTCCCCTCTACCCCTGTCACTCACTGCCCCCCACCCTACCCCCTGCCACTGCCCCTCTACCCTCCAACCCCTGTCACTACCCCCCTAACCCTTGTCACTGCCCCTCTACCCCTGGCAGTGTCGCTATCCCAGCCCCTGTCACTGCCCCTCTACCCCCAAGCCCTGTCACTGCCCCAGCCCCTGTCCACTTGCACCTCACCCCTAACCCCCTGTCACTGCACCCCCAAGCACTGTCACTGCCCCTCTACTCCCCAAAATTGCTGTCACTGCCCCTCAGCCCCCCAACCCCCAACCCCTGTCTTCCCCTAGCCCCTGTCACTGCCCCTCCTGCCCCCCCTAACCCCTGTCACTACCCCTAACCCCTGTCACTACCCCTCCTAGCCTCCCTAACCCCCCCCTAGCCCTGTCACTGCCTAACCCCTGTCACTACCCCTCCTAACCCCCCCAGCCCCTGTCACTTTCACCCTCCACCCCCCTAGCATACTGTCCACTGCCCCTCTACCCCTAACCTCTGTCACTGCCCCTCTGCCCCCCGCCAACCCCTGTCACTGCCTCTCCACCCCTAACCCCTGTCCTGCCCCTCCCACTCTCCCCCACCCCCTGTCACTGCACCTCTACCCCCCCCACCTGTGTCACTGCCCCTCTACCCCACCCCTGTCTGCCCCTCTAGCCCCTAAACCTGTCACTGCCCCCTAGCCCTGTCACTGCCCCTCTACCTAGCAGTCACTACCCCTCTACGCCCTAACCCCTGTCACTGCCCCTCTACCCCCTAATCTCTGTCAGTAACCATCTACCCCCCCAGCCCCTGTCGCTGCCCCTCCACACCCCTAACCCCTGTCGCCCACACAGTGCACCCCTCACAATCATACACACTGTTCCCCACACACGCACTGCATCCCTCACAATTACACACACTGTACCCCCCACACACTGTACCCCACACACACTGAACCCCTTACAATTACACACACTGCACCCTTCACAATTACACCACACTGTACCTTTCACAATTACACACTGTACCCCTCGCAATCACACACACTGCACCGCTCACAATCACACACACACACTGCACCTATGTATATTTGTATTTGTATACATATATGTGTGTGTATGTATGTATGTATATGTATGTGTGTGTATGTGTATATAAAAATGCATATACACGCGGCGTGTGTGTTTGTGCTTTAGGGTGCATACCCTAATGCAACAGGCTGCGCACACCTATGCTAGCCAGGCTGTACAGCTCTTGACCCATTTAGAAAAAACTAAATGCTTTTCGTTAGTGACATGCAACTTGTCTTCTCTACTTATTTTCTTTTTAAACCCATAGATAGACAATGCTCATTATCAGAGAACACACAAACTCATCATAGAAACATAAACATATAATTCCATCCTTACATACATAACAAAAAGATGTAGTAGAGACACGGAATGGATATCCAGCAGAGGAGGTAATGCAATAACACAAATTCATAGATATGTAAATAGACCACAACAACTTAACACAGCAATACTTAATAACAATAACTCCAGCTAGATGGTCACATTATCAATAAAAATCATTTAAAGCTATGCTAAGTATCATCATAGAGAGGCTTACTCCGAGTCACAATAATAGAATGACTAAAGAAACTTCACACCCTGTGCCCCACAGAGGAAAAATAAAACATTACAATAAGTCAGATTTACCTGCACCAGCATAGTTAGTTGCCCTGCTCAGGTCTAATAACATTGGAGACCAGGCTTGAAGGTAACTGATTACAGATGTAATCTCAAACTAACACATCCAATTACATTTGATACCAAATTATCTATCTAGCGTACAAGACTATCAGTAATGCAATTTATACAGTTTACAAAGATCCTTTTAAACAAAATATTGCATGTTTTATTTTATTATTACTATTTTTTTAAACAATCAGTGCACTTCTAACATTTTTATTTTTTATTAGCTGTGTTACTATATTTTGATGACATCTGCATTTTTCTCTACAGTTTGACAGTGGGTCGGCTGTCACAGAGTGAGTAAAAACAAGGGGGAGGAGGAGGGCTGCTAATCTTACACACAGACTCATTAACCCTACCCTATTGTTTGTCTCCTTGTCTGATCTAAAAATACTCCAACTCCCACTATGCTGCAGTGGCATCAATGACTATATTATGCAACAGCCCATACACAGAAAAACGGTATTAAAGAAGTTATGAAGCTGATATCTATAGATTACAATAAGCTGATTAGTTACATGCCTTAGAAAAACAACACTCTAACAGCAATACTCCATATTTCAATTTAAGATATATTTGCATACCTTCTGCTGTAGCAATGGGTATCCAATCCACATAATAACACACAGTCACATTTACACACATAATACATTCATCATATCATGACATATTTCTGTAATGTATACCATTAAATAAACATGTTATATAACATTTTCTACATGTTTCCTTGTATGCTTTTAATCATCTTATTAAACTTAATTCATTGTCACATGTTTTAGAATCAAAAGGGTCCCTTTATATAGTGGGCTTTTCCCTTAGAATTATGTTTTAAACTATGTATTTATTGATTGCATATATAAAAAGCCATTTTGGCTACACATGGTTTTAACCCTATAAATAAATACTCTCTAGAGTTTAAGATGTTAAAGGATCCTTTTAGTGGCCATGTATTTACATTTTTCCAGATTAATTTTGCCTAATTAAATACAAAATACTTAAAATGCTACATTTAGTTTCAAGAGATAAACTGGGGAAGCATCCATTAAACTGCATTCCCTGTTTCAACCTCATATTTTACAAATAACCCACTACTGCATCACCCTTTGAGAGATGGTGGACAAAATTTTCAGTTTAAGACTTGCTTCTCATATGTACACCAAACAACATTCTTCTCAAAGGATGTGACAGTTAGCCAAATCATAAACCATATACACATTGTTTATCAGGACACACAGAACTATCTTTTCCCTGTACAATTCTGCACCTTTTTAGACACTCAAAATTTTTAATCTATTGCCAAGTGATCATGGGCTGGCTTACCCTTCAAACGACCGGTCAGTTTTGAGTGTCCAAATAGCCAGGCAGGTACAGGTAATTAATTAAACCATGCTATTCTCCTGTCCATGGTCACAAAAACTTATACTACTACAAAATATGAAAAGGAAACTTAACACTGTAAAAAAATGAAAAAATTAAGCTTATCACTTATATCTTAATAATACATAATGTCCTCCAGTGGGCTCAAGGATTCTTATACGGGCAAGGATTTTACAATTTATCTTTTGCCAGTTAAGAGTCATTTAACTCTTACTGACACCTCTGAAAATGACTGTAAACCCTTTCCTTGCCAGTTGGGAACTTAAACCCATACTGACCTATCTGAGAGATAGATAAATAAAATATGCCATTTACCTTCATCCACTGATAGGGTAAGAATTATAATAATATCTACTCACCCTCTGTGTAGAGCCCACCCACTGCCACCAAATTGTTGGGATCATAATAAACTGCTGGGCAAAGCGTTCCATGCACCTCACTTTTGGACCGAAAGTCCGGGGACAGCTTTTCAGTGATACACAGACAACGTGTTTCAAATGTATTAAGGCTCAAATATATTTATAGACAGAAGTTACAGCAAAAGTAACATGACAAGATCACATCAAGATCACATCAGCTAAACACGATATTGCTTATTCAGCAACCAACAACATGTATTTCTGGTTGCAAGGTCAAAAGGTTATTTCTTTGATGGTCTGCAACAGGTTTTACTTTTAAGCTGACATTTAACAATTGTTATTTCTAATAATATAGTTTGTCCATTTACAGTAGTCACGTATGTGGCAAACCAAGCCACTTTAAGATTTACTGTATAACATCAGAAGGTTGCCTGCAGTATTTGTGTATGTTTAAATAAAGAGCATTCATATGCTGATGGCCGAAAGCCGCTAGCATTCATATGGTAGTTTCACGAACAGTGACTTTAAACACTGTTCGTGAAATGAATAAGGTACCCTCCACACGCAGAGGGTAGTGTGGTTAATTGCTTTCCTAGGTGGCCGTCGTTCAGATCTTGGATCCTTTGTTAGCCCAGCGGTGTTTGGTCGTCAAGATCCGAACGACGGCCACCTAGGAAAGCAATTAACCACACTACCCTCTGCATGTGGAGGGTACCTTATTCATTTCACGAACTTGTGCCAGGAGCACACATATTCTAAACCGCCTACTGGGATTGTCTCTAAAACAAGTTGTTGAGGAGCCAACTCGTAAAGAGGCCATACTAGATTTAGTGTTAACAAATGGAGATTTGGTATCAGATATTACTGTAGGTGAAAGTTTAGGATCCAGTGATCATCAGTCAGTGTGGTTTAATATAAGAACAGTGACTGAGTCACACCACACAAAAACAAAAGTTTTAGACTTTAGAAAAACAGACTTTTCTAAAATTAGAATATGGGTAGAGGAGTCATTATCAGACTGGAGCAATTTAAATGGAGTCCAAGAGAAATGGGATTATTTAAAAGTTGCACTATTGAAGGCAACAGAAAATTGCATTAGGCTTGTCAGTAAAAGCAAAAAATTCAAGAAACCACTGTGGTACTCCGCAGATGTGGCCAAAATAGTTAAAAACAAAAAGTTTGCATTTAGGAATTATAAAAAAACCCAGAGTGAGGAAAACAAAATGATCTATAACATTAGGCAGAAAGAGGCTAAGCAAGTTATAAGAGCTTCCAAATCACACACAGAAGAGAAAATAGCACAGTCAGTAAAAAAGGGGGATAAAACATTTTTTAGATACATAAATGAAAAAAGAAAAAGTAAAACAAGGATTAGTTAGATTAAAAACAAAAGAAGGAAGGTATGTAGAAGAGGATAAAGGTCAGGCTGACTGCCTCAATGAATATTTTTGTTCTGTATTTACAGAAGAAAATGAAGGAAAGGGAACTCATTTGAGAAAAAGGATAAATGAGCCATTTATTACACGTGAGTTTACAGAGGAAGAGGTTCTATTTCAACTGTCAAAAGTAAAGACAAATAAGTCAATGGGACCTGATGGAATACACCCAAAGCTATTAAAATAGCTTAGTGGTGTACTAGCAAAACCATTAACAGATTTATTTAACCAATCATTAACAGGAGTAGTCCCAGAAGATTGGAAGTTAGCGAATGTTGTGCCCATTTACAAGAAAGGTAATAGGGAGGAATCGGGCAACTATAGGCCAGTAAGCCTTACTTCAGTAGTGGGGAAAGTGATGGAAACCATGTTAAAGGATAGGATTGATGAACATCTAAAACACATGGATTTCAAGATCAGAGACAACATGGGTTTACTTCAGGGAGATCATGCCAAACTAATCTTATTGATTTTTTTGATTGGGTAACTAAAATTATAGATCAGGGTGGTGCAGTAGACATTGCTTACCTAGATTTCAGTAAGGCTTTGACACTGTTGCACATAGAAGGCTTATCAATAAACTGCAATCTTTAAGTTTGGATTCAAATATTGTTGAATGGGTAAGGCAGTGGCTGAATAACAGGCAACAGAGGGTTGTAGTTAATGGAATATATTCGAAGCTTGGACTTGTCACCAGTGGGGTACCTCAGGGATCTGTACTTGGACCCACTCTCTTTAATATTTTTATTAGTGATATTGCAGAAGGTCTTGATGGTAAGGTATGTCTTTTGCTGATGATACTAAGATATGTAACAGGGTTGATGTTCCAGGAGGGATAAGCCAAATGACAAATGATTTAGGTAAACTAGAAAAATGGTCAGAATTGTGGCAACTGACATTTAATGTGGATAAGTGCAAGATAATGCATCTTGGACGAAAAAACCCAAGGGCAGAGTACAGAATATTTGATAGAGTCCTAACCTCAACAATTGAGGAAAGGGATTTAGGGGTGATTATTTCTGATGACTTAAAGGTAGGCAGACAATGTAATAGAGTAGCGGGAAATGCTAGCAGAATGTTTGGTTGTATAGGGAGAGGTATTAGCAGTAGAAAGAGGGAAGTGCTCATGCCATTGTACAGAACACTGGTGAGACCTCACTTGGGAGTATTGTACACAGTACTGGAGACCGTATCTTCAGAAGGATATTGATACCTTAGAGAGGGTTCAGAGAAGGGCTACTAAACTGGTTCATGGATTGCGGGATAAAATTTACCAGGAAAGGTTAAAGGATCTTAACATGTATAGTTTGGAGGAAAGACGAGACAGGGGGGATATGATAGAAACATTTAAATATATAAAGGGAATCAACACAGTAAAGGAGGAGACTATATTTAAAAGAAGAAAACTACCACAACAAGAGGACATAGTCTTAAATTAGAGGGACAAAGGTTTAAAAAATAATATCAGGAAGTATTACTTTACTGAGAGGGTAGTGGATGCATGGAATAGCCTTCCAGCTGAAGTGGTAGAGGTTAACACAGTAAAGGAGTTTAAGCATGCGTGGGATAGGCATAAGGCTATCCTAACTATAAGATAAGACTAGGGACTAATGAAAGTATTTAGAAAATTGGGCAGACTAGATGGGCCCAATGGTTCTTATCTGACGTCACACTCTATGTTTCTATGTTTAAGCGCCTGGAACTAAAATCAGCTACTCGACGGCACGAACACCGCTGGACTTCCAGGCCGTTCGGGAGCCCCGGTCTTTCGGTTCCCAATATATATTGATATGAAAGTATGTTTCGTGCAGCGTTCGGTCATTTATGCTGGGATCTGAGCGGTACTTTCACAAAGTGTGCGCTCAGACCCCAGCTATCTACCGAACGGTCATTTATTATAATTCCACGAATAATGTTAAAGTAATACATTTTTATGTTAAAACCCGGTTCTGCTGTACGGAGGGATAATACACTTAACAGGATATTCTAGTGGGAGTATCCCTCACGTACAGCAGTGCATGGTGGGAGAAATGCTCTGCATATTCAGTTCCCCATGTAGTCCTCTACTGTAATACCCCTGTGAAGTGACTAAGGAAACCCCTTGCATGGGGAATTGCATAAATACTGGAGCTGTGAATAAATCTGTCAGTTGACTCCCATAACTGTGTTTCGTCCGGTTACTTGCCTACTTGGTTACTTGGGATATTGCCTTCTTTTCCAGCGCTTTACTTTGGATTACTTTCTGTACCAGCGGAGATCTTGGGATTTAATATTGCAGCTCCGCTACAA
>OW240914.1:245890753-245928296 GCA_933207985.1 Pelobates cultripes
ACTGGGGGATTTGGGATATTGCCTTCCTTTCCAGCGCTTTACTTGGATTATTTTCTGTACCAGCGGAGATATTGGGATTTAATATTGCAGCTCCGCTACAACGTACTTAATTTTTAACCCTTTTACACCCTGTACCTTATAAACCACACACTTACTATCCATTTTTAGTGATGTCGCAAACACGAAATTTGCACAAGGTTGGATACCAAGCTAGCCATGTCCCGTTCCTTGCCCTCACTGATGTCATTGAAGTTCTCTTCCTCCACCCAGCCACGTACAACACCAAGGGTCCCCGAAAGGTGACAACAAGCCCCCTGGGACGCCTGCTATGTTTGGTCTTCCACCTCCTCAAAGCCACCTTCCTCCTCTGACTCCTCTTCTTCAGACTCCTCTCTCTGCGTTGCCTCTCTCTGCGTTATTATAAGGTGTGTTAAGTAGTATTATTCTTATCAGTTTAATCCCTGTTATGTGCCTTTTTTTGGTTTGGTTTTTGAAACCACAGTGCAGCACCAGGGGCCCTAAAAATTAGGCTTGTACACATGCCTGAAAAATTAGAAGAATTGATCTTTGTTTCCCAGGCAGAAAGTGCCCTAAAACAGTGTTCCCCAACCCCCGGGCTGCGGACCGGTACGTGGATCAAACATTTACCGGTCCGCGGCGATAAAAAGGTTGGGGAGCACTGCCCTAAAACATTGCGGCTTGAACCCTAGATAAGTCACGCAAGTCAACCGGCATTCAGAGCTAAAATACAGCAGCGTGTGGACCATTTTTAGCCCAAGGCAGCTCATCTCATCAGGCCTTTTTTAGTCTAATGTATCGCCCACTGTCAGTCCCTTCGGGATCCATCCCTCATTCATCTTAATAAAGGTGAGGTAATCTAGACTTTTTTGACCTAGGCGACTTCTCTTCTCAGTGACAATACCTCCTGCTGCACTGAAGGTCCTTTCTGACAGGACACTTGAAGCGGGGCAGGCCAGAAGTTCTATCGCAAATTGGGATAGCTCAGGCCACAGGTCAAGCCTGCACACCCAGTAGTGAAGGGGTTCATCGCTCCTCAGAGTGTCGATATCTGCAGTTAAGGCGAGGTAGTCTGCTACCTGTCGGTCGAGTCGTTCTCTGAGGGTGGATCCCGAAGGGCTGTGGCGATTCGTAGGACTTAAAAACCTCCGCATGTCCTTCATCAACAACACGTCTGTAAAGCGTCCTGTCCTTGCCGGCGTGGTCGTGGGAGGAGGAGGATTACTTTCACCTCTTCCCCTGTTAGATTCCCGTTGTGCTGTGACATCACCCTTATACGCTGTGTAAAGCATACTTTTTAATTTATTTTGCAAATGCTGCATCCTTTCCGACTTGTTGTAATTTGGTAACATTTCAGCCACTTTCTGCTTATACCGGGGGTCTAGTAGCGTGGACACCCAGTACAGGTCGTTCTCCTTCAGCCTTTTTATATGAGGGTCCCTCAACAGGCACGACAGCATGAAAGACCCCATTTGCACAAGGTTGGATGCCGAGCTACTCATTTCCCATTCCTCCTCCTCAGTGATCTCAATGAAGGTATGTTCTTCCCCCCAGCCACGTACAACACCACGGGTACCAGATAGGTGACAACGAGCACCCTGGGATGCCTGTTGTGGTTGGTCTTCCTCCTCCTCCTCAAAGCCACATTCCTCCTCTGACTCCTCTTCCTCACAATCCTCTTCCAGCGTTGCCGCAGGTCCAGCAAGCGATGCTGATAAGGCTGGTTCTGGTGGTGATGGTGACCACAACTCTTCCTCTTCCTCTTCACGCTCATCTACGGCCTGATCCAGCACTCTTCGCAGGGCACGCTCCAGGAAGAAAACAAATGGTATGATGTCGCTGATGGTGCCTTCGGTGCGACTGACTAGGTTTGTCACCTCCTCAAAAGGACGCATGAGCCTACAGGCATTGCGCATGAGCGTCCAGTAACGTGGCAAAAAAATTCCCAGCTCCCCAGAGGCTGTCCTAGCACCCCGGTCATACAAATTTTCATTAACGGCTTTTTCTTGTTGGAGCAGGCGGTCGAACATTAGGAGTGTTGAATTCCAACGTTCCTGGCCTGCTTCAGGACGTCCTGTAAGCCTGTGTACTTATGCGCAAAGCGTTGTACGGTCAGATTACACGCATGTGCCATGCACGGCACATGTGTCAACTTGCCCAACTTCAATGCCGCCAACAAATTTGTTCCGTTGTCACAAACCACTTTGCCGATCTCCAGTTGCTGCGCAGTCAGCCACTTTTCCACCTGTGCGTTCAGGGCGGACAGGAGTGCTTGTGAGGTGTGACTCTCTGCTTTTAAGCAAGTCAAACCCAAGACGGCGTGACACTGCCGTATCCGGGATGTGGAATAGTACCTGGGGAGCTGGGGGGTGCCGTTGATGTGGAGCAAGACGCAGCAGCAGAAGAGGACTCAGCCGAGGAGGTTATGGAAGAGGATGGAGTAGGAGGAGTAGAGGAGGTGGCAGCAGGCCTGCCTGCAAGTCTTGGCGGTGTCACCAACTCCTCTGCAGAGCCACGCATTCCATGCTTGGCATCCGTCAGCAGGTTTACCCAATGCGCAGTGTAGGTGATATACCTGCCCTGACCATGCTTTGCAGACCAGGTATCAGTGGTCAGATGGACCCTTGCCCCAACACTGTGTGCCAGACATGCCATTACTTCCTTTTGCACAATCGAGTACAGGTTGGGGATTGCCTTTTGTGAAAATAAATTTTGTCTGGGTACCTTCCACTGTGGTGTTCCAATAGCTACAAATGTTTTGAACGCCTCAGACTCCACCAGCTTGTATGGTAAAAGCTGGTGGGCTAATAGTACAAACAAGCCAGCTGTCAGACGCCGGGCAAGGGGGTGACTTTCTGACATTGGCTTCTTACTCTCAAACATGTCCTTGACAGACACCTGACTGTGGGCAGATGAGCAGGAACGGCTCAAGGCGAGAGACGCAGTGGCGGATGGTTGAGAGGGGGCAAGGAGGACAGCAGTGGTTGACGTGGCTGAAGATGTTGGACCAGGAGGAGGATGGCGGCTTTGAGTTTGTGTGCTGCTTGTACTCATGTGTTGATCCCATAGGCGTTTGTGATGTGCGATCATGTGCCTACACAAAGCAGTTGTACCTAGGTGGGTGTTGGACGACTTGCTGTTGTCAGAGGCAGACACACAAAAAAAGTGCCACACTGCTGAGCTGTGCAATGATGGCATTCTGGTGGTGGACACAGCATGCGTTGATTGGCGTGCTGTCGGGCTGACCCCGGGTGCCGATGCATGCTGTCTGACTGTGCCACTAGCTCCTTGCGACGACCTCCCCCTGCTTCCAACTCGTCTCCTCCTCCTCTCTGTCTCCCCATCTGAACTTTCACCCTGTTCTTCTTCTTGCTGAGCGGGCACCCATGTGACATCCATGGACGCATCGTCATCATCAACCGCTTCACTTGTATCTGACAACTCAGCAAAGGAAGCAGCAGCGGGTACAACATCATCATCACACCGTACATGTGTAATGCTGCCTGATTGAGACATATCCCTGTTATCTACATCCTCTGTCAATAATGGTTGCGCATCACTCATTTCTTCAAACGGATGTGTAAATAACTCCTCTGACATACCAAGTGAAGCGGCTGTGGTGATAGTGTTGGTGGTGGCGGCAGGCGGGTGAGTGGTATCTTGAGAGGTGCCCGAAGCTAAGCTGGAGGAGAATGTTGCGTCAAGGTTCTGAGCGGAAGCTGTAGAAGATTGGGTTTCCTGTGTTAGCCAGTCAACTATGTCCTCAGAACTTTTCAAGTTCAGGGTACCTGGCCTCTGAAAACTGGGTATTATTCTAGGGCAAAAGGGAATCACAGCACCACGACCACGACAGCCCCTGTGGGGTGGCCTGTCTCTGCCTGTCATTTTTTTTCGATTAGTGGTACTATGCGTGCAAGCTACTGTGACGCCAGATATGAGTGGCACTGTGAACTGGCAGAGTACACGCTGTAGGGCTGACACACCCGCTTTGAGACAACTAACTGCTATTCAATCCATAACAGTGAAAAAAGTTTTGGGGTTTTTAAATGCAAGCTACTGTGACACCAGATATGAGTGGCACTGCCAACCTTTGCCAGTTCACAGTGCCACTCATATCTGGTGTCACAGTAGCTTGCATTTAAAAACAAAAAACTTTTTTCTCTGTTATAGATTGAATAGCAGTTAGTTGTCTCAAAGCGGGTGTGTCAGGCGCACAGTGGATACTGTGCCTAGTGCCACCACTCACTCACTGGTGTCACAATAGCGTGCATTTAAAAACCCAAAAACGTTTTTCACTGTTATAGATTGAATAGCAGTTAGTTGTCTGCAAGCATCTGTGTGTCAGGCTCGCAACGTATACTGTGCCCACTTGCCCAGTGCCACCACTCACTCACTGGTGTCACAATAGCTTGCATTTAAAAACCCAAAAACTTTTTTCACTGTTCTAGTTTGAATAGAAGTTAGTTGTCTCCAAGCGTCTGTGTGTCAGGCCTACAACGTGTACTCTGCCAACCTTTGCCAGTTCACAGAGTACACGTTGTAGGCCTGACACACAGACGCTTGGAGACAACTAACTGGGAGGGTCTGCTAGGGAGGGTGTGCTGCTTATTGGCTGGAATGTGTCTGCTGACTGTGAGGTACTTCGTCAACTTGTGGCTAATTTGCCCTCTTACTACGCCTTATTTCTTTCAGACGTGTTTCATATGTCTGGGCCTTTGATGTTGATGCCTTTTCTTTCTCTCTGGAATGTCACGATTCGGGGAACCCAACACGCTGGCACACACACACACACAAAAGGTGCCGTACCGGACCTTAGAGTGGCCGTCTAAGCACACACAGAATAGTCAGGAGACAAGCCGAGTAAGGGGAACCAGAAGACAGAATAACGTGAAACAAGCCGAGGTCAAAGGGTAGGAGAAAGTCACAAAGTCGGATAAACAAGCCAGAGAGTACGTAACCAGAAGTACAAGGTAAGTAGTAATACTAGAAAGCAAAGACCACAACAGGGCAGGGAGGAACAGGAAAGGTAAGTATTTAAATCATAAGGTTAATTCTGATTGGATAATTTCCAATCAGAATTAACAATCACACGTGGGAGATATCTAGACCTCCCACTGTGATTAAGGCACTGTGCCTTTAATGCCGGGTCAGGTGACCCCGGCGTGTACAAACCTGGGCGGTCTCCCAGTGTGCAGCGTCATGTATGCTGCCACTGGGGGACGTGGAGAAAACAGCGGGCGGCATCCGAGGCTGGAAGGATGCCGCTCGCCGGACCCACGAGGAGGAGGGGACCGCGGACGGCTGGAGGGTGAGTACCGCGAGCCGATTGCAGCCTCCCCTCGCAGCCGCCCGCGGGATCCCGACATGGAAGGGGTCACTTTCAGGGTGTCTATACGTATTAAGTCGGGTCGACAACTATATTTTACCCATATTTCTGTGACTCACCTACACTCAGCGTAGCGACGGCGCTGGCTTGTTATGTGCCAATTCCTTCCCTCTTCGCCCTTCTCGTTCCGGTCAGTTATTGATTTATGTCAGAGCTCACAAACCAGTCTCGTATCCTACTTTGGTGTGATGGATTCATGGTTTTTGGCATTAACGTATTTGGAGCGCGTTCGGTTTAAGGCGCGGCGGCCTCAGGCCCCTGCATGGTGGACGCATCTCTCCAGGACATCATGCGTTCAGCCGACTGGTCCCACAAAGATACCTTTTGCCAATTTTATGTTAGTCCGGCGGATCATGCTTCTTTTGCTTTGCTGTCTGAGTGTTAAAACAGCAAACATGAAGCCTCCTGTCATGTTATAAAATTGTAGATTATACTAGCTTTAGTGTAACTATAATCTTAATTTTATTAATTACAGGAGGTGAATATTTTCCTCCCAGTTTCACCCTACCTTTGTACTTTGTTTGTCTTATTTGACCACCTCTAGTTGATGGTCTGTTCTCCAGGGCTGTAATTAGGTAGGTCAGTTATTTGCCTTCCTGAGGGAAGTCAGGGTGAGATATTATGGATGTTGTACTGTCTGTAATTGATTATGGGTCTTCATGTTTTCACAGTACATTTCATGCACTAATCAGAGTTTTGACTCTGCTTCTCTCATTTCAGTTTAATGGTTCATCTGCAGATCCAGGTTCAAGACTTTCTTCTCGATAAAGTTCAAGGATTTATCTACTCTTCCAGGTTCATTTCGAGTTTGGATGAGTCATCAGCTGACTTTGTTGGATTTCTTATTATACCACTATTAGGTTATATTGTTCTTGTTCTTTGTTTTGTCGCAGCTTAAAGGAGGAAGTAGTTGGTTGTGAGAGGCCTTTTATGGTTTCATTACTTTTTTTTGATTGGTTGTTTTTCTCTATGTTAATGTGCTGCTGTGGAGTTCTAGTAAAGAGAGACTTAAGCAAATTAATAAAATTAAGATTATAGTTATCCTAAAGCTAGTATAATCTACAATTATTCCACATCAAAACAAGGCTAAACAGTTAAACCTGGTATAAGCTGCAACATTTAGTGTCTAGGTGTGTCCCTGAGTGTTAGGCAGCAAAATAGTATGCAACAAGTTTCGTTATGAATAGGCCAACGCAAGGCCTGCCATGTGCTGAGTAATACTGTAGGGTTATGGTAATTGGCATGTTTGGAGGTCAGCAGAGGCTAATAACAGTATGTCAGCTTGGGATTGTGAATAGGCAGTGGAGTGTTTAAGAGTGTGCGGTGAAGTGTATGCTAGTTATATTTAATACTATTAGGTCGCAACCTGTGTATCTAGTGGTTAAGGTTACCCTTCGTTAAGATCAGTTAGCGGGGAGCAACATGTTAATAAGCCGCTGTTATAACAACTTGAACTTAAACAAAAAAAAAAAGAAAAATCAGGAGAAACAAATACCACTGCGTAAGGCAATGAGTAGTGAAGTGCTCAATGCTATGGTATAGTAGGTGTAAAGATAAACACATTTGGGCTAAGTGTCATTAGGTCAGTATATATATATTATGAGCAAGCTCCGGTTTTAGTGCCTGGCACTAGAGTTAGGCCTACTTGTATATGTTATCTTGTGATAGTGCTTGTTCGTTCGACACAGGAATATTGCCCACCCTCCCCTCTCCCCCCGCAATCCACAGAGTAGTAGGTTTGTTGCAGTGGTTGCTGAGGCCTAGTGTGTGTAGGTGCGTGGAGTGAGTCTGTACGCAGCTATGGGTCTGCAGAGTTATGTGTGATCGGCCTTTAAATCTGGGTGATTTGATGCGGAGGCCTGTCTTTGCTATGAGCATCGTTGGGTTTGGCTCATCGATGAAGGTGAAGGTAAAGAAGCTATTTTTACCCAAAAGGGAAACTACAGGTATGTGTAGATTCAAGTTGCTAGTTATTTAACTGCTGGGGGCTATTTCTGCCATCTGGACCCTCTCAATGAGGACGGTGGGGTGTAATGTTATTCGGGCCTAGCGGTCGTCACCGTTACGGTGTTTGCTAGGGGTAGCTCTGGGGTGGGTTAATTGTGCAGTGTGGGGGGTTCCATATATTAAGCAACTTATCTAAGTAGGAACAAAATTGTAAGCATTGCAAGCATCACATAACAGTTATGTCGTCGTCAGTCTCTGCTCAGGTAGTGACTGCTGCGTAGAGGTCGGGTGTTAGGCCCTGTGGTACAAACGGGACAGTTCTTGTTGGGTCAAAAGTGTGGTTTGGGAGGGGTTGTGCTCTTCAGACCTGTGTGGATGAGTGAGTCCTGGGGTAGGCCCAAGCCCTGCAGTAGCATTGCTGCGTCCCACAGGTCCCGGATCTGGTGGGAGTCCAACTCTTTTTGGATGCTGAGCGTGTGAGAGAGCCGCCAGCGGTAGTTGAAGTCATGACAGAGCAATGCGGTGAGTGGGTTGAGGGATCTTCGCCACGCCAGGGTGTCGCTCAATAGGTCGACAAAGAAGGTCAGCACCATTCTTTTGAATTGGACAGGCGTTTTACCCCGCAGAGTATTGAGGACTGCATTTTTGTCCTGTCTGTTGTGGTAGGTGACTATTATCCCCCTGGTAGTGGTTGTTGGCGTCTTTGGGGGATTGATAACGTGTGGCAAGTCAGCCTCGGGTATTGCTTTGGGGACCCCTCTAATCTACATGTTGTTTCGCCTTCTTGTTCTGCAAAGTGGTGCTTGTGTTTCCGCTATTGCAGTTGCAGGTTGCTTACAGCCAGTTGAAGTTCGCCAATGTCACGGGTGTTGTTTGTGGATGTGCTTTCTAGTGTACTCATGCGGCCTGTCAGCCCCTGTAGGTCGCCACGTAGTGCTTTGACATGTTTTAGTATTTATTTGTTTGTAGTTCCACAAGTAGTTGCTTTAGGACTGCTGTGGTTACCGGTGCGGAGTACGGGTTTGTCTTGTTTGACTGTGATGGCAGCCCTGTGGTGGGAGCAGGTAAGTACTCTTCTCCGGAAAAGTCATCGGAGAAGTCAGAGCAGCATCCATAAAGCACAGCCATGTTGTGCCCGCTGGCGCTGCGTGCTTGTCTCCACATGTCCCCGATTGTTGGCCCTGAGGAAGATTTCTCAGGGGTCAAGGGGATCTCCTCTTTGAGGTGGGGGTATGTTAATTTGGGTATTTTCCCCCCGATTTCTCCGTTTGATGCTCGGCTCAGTGGTCAGGCTTCGTCTATGTATTCATTTTAAGTAAGTACATTTTTGTTTGAAATTATGTTTACAAAAACTTTAATGCTATTTTTTGATATTTGTCAGGGGAATGGAACCTTTGTTATTTTCAGTTCACATTGGTAAAATATCATCTGCAGATTAGAATGCTACAGAACCTGTCCAATCAAGATCTCAAGCATTTTTATAGTTATGGAATCTTGCCAAAAGCTATTAATAGGTGTTGCCATATGAGACGTGTCATTATAACACATCATCTATTAAACAATTCAAAAAGTGTTCAAAGTGATAAAGTTCCTGTTAAGCAAGTTTGAAGGTAAAGCAAGGAAGGAATTTCTTTACAGGGACACTCAAGGCACACATAACTATTTCTTTAAAAGGTTATTTTACTAATCACTCCCTCTCCCTTTCATCCTATACTCAGGACATGACGGTTGTATATATATGTGTGTGTGTATGTGTATGTGTATATATATATATATATATATATATATATATATATATATATATATATATATATGTGTGCGCGCGCGCATATATATATGTATGTGTGTGTATATATATATATATATATATATATATATATAATTATTATTATTATTATTTATATAGCGCCAACAAATTCCGTAGCGCTGTACAAT
This sequence comes from Pelobates cultripes, assembly GCA_933207985.1. Classification (NCBI taxonomy): domain Eukaryota; kingdom Metazoa; phylum Chordata; class Amphibia; order Anura; family Pelobatidae; genus Pelobates; species Pelobates cultripes. Next base: position 245,900,040 of record OW240914.1, read on the forward strand.
GGGTGGACTAACAGACACATAATTGAGATCAGACTACTGATGTACAGGAATAGAGGGGGTTGATGACCCTGCTCGATGAGCTTACATGCTAGAGGGAGTGGGGTATAGTGACACAAAGGGTTAAAGTAGGGGAATTAAATAGTTTGTTACAGAAGGGTTTATGGAGTGCTTGGTAGGTCATTTTTGACAGTTGCAGGAAAGGAGTCATGGGGTGGTGGATGAGAAACCTGCTGACAGTTTAATTGATACGCTTTAATGAAGAAGTGAGTTTTCAAAGATTTTTTGAAGGAGAGGAGGCTGGGTGAAAGTCTGATTGAGGAGGGAAGGGAGTTCCATAGGTGCAGCCCTGGAGAAGTCTTGAAGGCGAGCATCAGAGGTGGGGATCCGGGCAGAGGATAAGCGTAGGTCTTGGTCTGAGTGCAGGGGTCTCGACGGGACATACTTGTGTATGAGGGAGGATAGGTATGTTGGAGCAGCATTATGTAGGGATTTGTAAGCAAGCGCCAGAATTTTTAATTGGGCCCTATATCTAACTGAAAGCCAATGCAGAGACTGACAGAGCGTGGAGGCGTGGGAGGTGCGACTGGACAGGAAAATAAGCCTCTCAGCCGCATTTATTATAGATTGCAGCGGTGCAAGCTGGGAACATGTAAGACCGGTGAGAAGGGGATTGCAATAGTCAAGGCGAGAGAGAACAACAGCATGAACCAGTACCTTAGCCGCGTCCGGCATTAGATATGGGCGGATGCACGCTATGTTCTTGAGTTGGAAGTGACAGGATTTGGCTATCGATTGGACATGGGGAATAAAAGAGAGATCAGAATAAAAAAGAACCCCTAGGCAGCGAGCCTGGGAGGTAGAGGTGATAGTAAAGCCGTTGACTTGGATGGAGACAGACACAGGAGTAGCAGCACTTGAGGGAGGAAAAACTAGAAGTTCTGTTTTGGACAAGTTGAGTTTAAGGAAGTGAGCAGCCATCCAGTTGGAAATAGGGAGATGGGAGAGAAGGAGAGGAGGAGAATATAGAGCATTGCTCTGATGGATAGGTAATTAGAGGAAAGGAGAATGAGCAGAAGTAAGTAAAAGGACTGAGTGTTAGGGGTTAAGAAGGTGGATTGTGCTCATTATAGGTAGTGTTTGCAGCTGCTATTTGGAATTGTCTAAAGTAGTGTGTGGGATTCTATCTATAAATGTAGTAAGGAACGTGGGGTGGGTGGGAATCTGAGCACTGTTCAGGTTTGCTAGAAGTGGTCTTTTAAAACGCAGACTGTGGAAGACAGAGATGATAGGGTCAAAACAGGACTGCAATAAAAGCTATGGAATGGAGATGCACAGAGGAGGTGAGGATTGGTCAAGCAAGACATTCGGGTGGGTATCAATAAAATAAGTGGGAGGGGGGTGGATAAGAAATAACAGAGAAAGTCTTTAGAGATAAGCAGGATGTTGAATAACATTTAAGTTAACAAACCAGTGATGAGCAGGGCAGGGAGCAATTAGCTTTAGCATGCAGGACAAGACAAACTGCAGAATATATGTATGTATGAGCAAACACACACATAGAAATATATATATATATATATATATATATATATATATACATACATACACACACTAAAGAACAAGCACATCCAGTTAAGATACAATGACAAAGAAATGGTGGTTAGAGATACATAGTTTAAAAATATGCAAGTGGTTAAAATTCAATACAATTATAGTGTCCAGTATTAAGGGTAGATAGTTTCCTCCATAGTCTACCTTTCAGAAACTCAGACATGCATAAGGCCTTTTCCTTCCAGCTGTATGTGTATGTATGCGTGTATATATATTTAACTATGATATATATATATGTGTGTGTATACGCATCTTTGGACCCCTCGGCTACCTGTTACTGCAGGAAGCCCAGCACACTCCATCTTCCCTCCAAGCTACTCTGTCTAAGTCTTGCAAGCGCCGCACGGAGAGTTGCCATGGTTAAACGGGGTCAAGCTCTGACGACCACCGCACTCGCGTGACTTACAGCAAAGTCTTATGAGTGCCACGGTGGTCAAAGCACTGCCAGGGGTTACCATGGCAACTCTGTGCGGCTTGTGAGACTTAGAGCAGCTGGGAAGTGAAGATGGAGTGTGCCGGGTCCCCTGCAGTAACAGGTAGCCGGGGGGCCCGCACCAAGTCACAGGACCACCAGGGAATGTGATCTCCCGCCTCCCTGGACAAAGGTCAGTCATAGGGTGGGAGAAAACAAAATGTATAATAATAAACAGGGCCGCCATCAGGGGGTGACAACCATGATGGTTGTCACGAGGCCGGCGGTCCTGGGGGGCCCGGACTGCACTGGCAGTCCCGGGCCCCACTTTCCCTCTCTGCACACTTAGATAGCGAATATTGCTATCTATGTGTGCAGCCGCGGGCCCCCGGCTCCCTGTTACCGCAGAGGGGGGCCCAGCACACAGCTTCTTCACACGCAGTTCATTGCCTCCATAACTCTTGTTATTGGAGGCAATGAACTGCGTGTGAAGAAGCTGTGTGCTGGGCCCCCTCTGCGGTAACAGGGAGCCGGAGTGCACCACCATGCCACTGGACCACCAGGGATGGAATCTCCCCCCTCCCTGGACACAGGTTAGCAGGGAGGGGGGGGGAATAACATTTAATTTAATATTATAAAATATATGATATAATATTAATTTGAAAATGCCCCTTTCCCCACCCCTCCCCCTCCGCAGATTGCACATTTACACACACACACTGCATACAATCCACTGACACCCACACTGCATCCACTAACACAACACACACACTGCATCCACTAACACAACACACACACTGCATCCACTCCACTGACACCCACACTGCATCCACTCCACTGACACCCACACTGCATCCACTACACTGACACACATTCTGCATCCACTACACTGACACACATTCTGCATACACTAATACAACACACACTCTGCATACACTAATACAACACACACTCCATACACTAATACGACACACACTACATACACTATCCTGACACACACTCTGCATACACTAGTACAACACACACTCTCTGCATTCACTACACTAACACACACTACATTCATTACACACTATGCACACACTCTGCATTCACTACACTATGCACACACTCTGCATTTACTATACTGACACACACTCTGCATTTACTATACACACAGCATACACTACACAAACATCCTGTATTCACAGTACACACACTACATCCACCACACATTGAAACACTCTGCATTCACTATACAGAGACACTGCGTCTAATACACACCCTACATCCTCTACAGACACTGCATCCACTAAACACATTGCATATAGTACACACAAACACTACATCCACTACACAAACACACACTACATCACTGTACACACACTACATCCTCTACTCAAACACACTCTGAGTTCACTATACACACTGCATCCGCTACACAAACACACGCTCTGCATTCACTGCACAAACAGTATCTAATACACACAAACACTACATCCATTACACACATTCTAATTCACTTCCACTATACACACCACATTCAGTCCCGCATCATTGTCAGCGGACTAGGTAGGGTGTGCCACTCTGCATCTTCTCATACAGATTTATTGAATCTATGCATCTCTATGGGGAATGTTCAGTGTTTCCATGCACTGCTGGTGGTCAGTGCGGCACACTGGAAGCACCTCTAGTGGCTGGGTGACTCTTACTAGAGTTTTTCCTAGGCAGTACTGTAAATGTTAATGTAGTGTTTACATTAAAAAGCCTGTATTAAGATGGAGTTGCTCTGGTGACTATAGTGTCCCTTTAACCCCTTAAGGACTGAGCCTGCAAATCATAAACAAAACCTGGAATCTGACTATAAGTCTGTTCAACCATAATTCACCTCTTTCATATTAAGTGCACCCACACTTATGCTACCCATGATGGCATACCATTTGCAATAGTAGACAACCCAAGGTATTGCAAATGGGGTATGTCCAGTGTTTTATAGTAGCCACTTGGTCACAAATACTGTCCAGACAGTCTCCACATGGCGGATTAGGACCCCTGGGCCATGTGATCGCTTAACAGAGGTATCCTAGTGTCTGCCTGCAGGGGGACGGCCTGTGCTGACAGGCAGTCTCCCTGCTAGTGTAAAAAAAATAAAAATAACTGTTAATGTAATAATAAAAAAAAGTTATTATATATGTGTATAAATATATGAGATATAGACATTATATCTATATAATAAATGTCTATATATCATATATATATAAATAATGTCATACTAAGTATTTTTATATTAATATGTATATATTAATATAAAAATACACTTATAATTAAATTACACACGTATAATATATACAATATATATAGTTATTATATATTATAAAATACAAATAATAAGTAAACTAAATTAAATTTAAAAAATTTAAAATACGAAAAATTATATATATATATTTTTTTTTTTTGTTGTTTATATCAAAATACACTTAGAATGAAATTGTATGTATATATATATATATATATATGTACATATAAATATAAATAATATGAAATATATATTTCCATATACATAATTACATAAATAATTATATAAATATACATGTAGACTTCAAATATATAAATATGCATATATAGTTAAATTCTATGTGTGTATTTATGTAATATTTTTACATAATTAAGCAGTTTTATTGATTGCAATTTGAGGGACCTGCCTGCCAACCCAGGCCGAAAGTCCAGAGAATTAAATTTGCTAGCACTGTATTTTACCCTGTAACCTTCTATGACACCCTAAAACCTATACACGGAGTGTACTGTTTTACTCGGGAGACTACACTGAACACAAATATTAGTGACTCAAAACAGTAAAACATATCACAGCAATGATATTATCAGTGAAAGTGACTTTTTTGCATTTTTCACACACAAACAGCACTGTGACGAGAGCAATCTCGCCACATTGCGTTGGAGAATCCTGGTTGCTCGCCTGTTGCCTTTGGATTATGGCCCAATGTTAAAAGGCTTGATTTTCCCCTGCAAAGACAAGAAAGCCGGGTCATTTGGTGCTTGCCCTGTTTGAGCAGTGATACCCCAGATAGCTATGCCATGGAGCCCATTCGTATAATGAAAGACTATGGGAAAGACTTTGGCTCCATGGCAATTGAACTGTATGTGTGTGCTCTGAGCGCCATTCAATAATAATGTGCGCTCAGACCTAAGCTATCTGGGCATATGTTGCATGTCTGTATTTTATGTCATAAATGTAACCTTGTGTATTTTATTGTATTTTACTGTCTTTTTGCTGCCATGTGTTCAATGGAGTTTTGCCTCTGTCTTTGGAGATAATTGGATTACTTCTAATTATCTCCAGGATAGAAGACTCTGTGGAACTGGTTTTGGGCAGAAAAGCCATGCTTCCTGTGGTCACAAAGGACTACGATCTATCTTTTGAACCACTGGACCAATTTGTATGATTTTGACGTATGTTTGTATTTGGAGTATGCTGATTCTGAAAATGTTTTATGTGAATGTGATGCATACTTTTCAAGTTATGAATAATGTGGAAAAATTGTATTTCTCTGCTTGTGCTAAATTACATTACCCATTGTGTAAGGTAATTGAATCACATGCAGAGGGGAGGAATTTGTGTGGGAGTGTCTGAGTGTATTGTATGTGGTTATTGGTTGTGTTCCAAACCCTGTGGGTGGTACTAATGTGTAAGAATGTGTACATAAGCACAATAAATTTTCCTAAATTTTCCTCAATTCCAACTCTCTCCTTGACCCCCTTCAATCTGGCTTCCGCCTTCTCCACTCTACAGAGACTGCCCTTATCAAAGTTACTAACGACCTAATCGCAGCTAAATCCAAAGGCCACTACTCCATACTAATTCTTCTTGACCTCTCGGCGGCCTTTGACACCATTGATCATGCTCTCCTTCTTCAAACTCTGCAATCTCTTGGTCTCTGTGACTCTGTCCTCTCGTGGTTTTCCTCTTATCTCTCCCAACGCTCATTCAGTGTGTCTTTTTCTAATGATACCTCCTCCCCTCGCCCTGTCTCGGTTGGAGTCCCCCAAGGCTCCGTCCTTGGTCCCCTTCTATTTTCTCTTTATACTGCCTCTCTTGGCAAACTTATTACCTCATTTGGTTTCCACTACCACCTGTACACTGATGACACCCACTATATCTCTCCTCCCCGGACCTCTCCCCTGCTGTCCTGCAACGTGTCACTGCTTGCCTTTCTTCCATCTCTGACTGGATGTCCTCCCGCTTTCTGAAACTCAATCTCTCAAAAACTGAGCTCCTTGTCTTTCCTCCTCCTAATACTGATCCTCCTCTTTCACTCTCCCTTCAAGTATGTGGTACCAACATCAGCCCATCCTTGCAAGCGCGCTGTCTTGGCGTCATACTTGACTCTGGTCTTACCTTTGAGCCTCACATCCAGCATGTTGCCAAATCCTGTAGATTCCATCTTAAAAACATAGCCCGCATCCGCCCCTTTCTTGCACCAGATACTACCAAGGAGCTTGTCCATGCTCTAATAATTTCACGCATGGATTATTGTAACCCTCTCCTGCTTGGTCTTCCCAAAAGCCGCACTGCACCCCTACAGTCTGTAATGAATGCTGCTGCTAGACTGATTTTCCTCTCTAGTCGGTTCTCTCACACCTCACCCCTCTGCCAGTCCTTACATTGGCTTCCTGTGTGCTATAGGAGTCAATTCAAGGCACTAACTCACACCTATAAAGCACTGAACAACTCTAGCCCCTCTTATATCTCCTCACTGATCCACAGGTATGTCCTTTCTCGGTCTCTCCGCTCTGCCCGTGACCACCTCCTGTCCGTTGTCCGCACCCGTACGGCCAACTCGCGCTTGCAGGACTTCTCGCGGGCTGGCTCCCTTCCTATGGAATAGCCTGCCTACCGCCATCCGACTCTCCCCTAGTCTTGCATCTTTTAAGAAGTGCCTTAAAACCCATCTCTTTAGGAAAGCTTATGGCATCCAAGACTAACCCCTACCACACATACCCATCTCTTGCCCTCTCCTAAAGGGCAGCCCACCTTATTTGGTTGTACATTCCTGTCCTAATGTGTCTTACACCCCACCTCCTATAGAATGTAAGCTCGATTGAGCAGGGTCCTCTTCAACCTATTGTTCCTGTAAGTTTATTTGTAATTGTCCTATTTATAGTTAAATCCCCTTTCATAATATTGTAAAGCGTTACGGAATCTGTTGGCGCTATATAAATGGCAATAATAAATAAATAATAAATAAATAAACCCACAGCTCTGTCTGTTCACTGCTTGACCCTCAACACAGAGCTTTGTCTCGTTCTTGGGGGGGGATTTATTGTATGCTGTTCCAGTTCGACTGCTAGGAGTGTAAACCTATTCGTATGGTTTTTCCTATTCGGCTGTTTACAGCATTCGTATGGTTTCCTGTTCGGCGGATTGGTGTTCTGCAGTAGCTGTGCCTGTGTCTCTGGAAGGGAAGATCTACTAAACGGCGGTTTAACCCTTTTATGCCTGAGGGTGCCGTTACAACTTGTTCCTGAGCCTCACTGGGATCTTAAGCGGAGATAATCTGTGGAATATTGTATCTCCGCTACACCTCCCACTTGGAAATAAGTTGCGCCATGTATCGTAGAGATTGTGTGTGTAGAGGAGTGTGGAGAGTTTGCAGCTTAAGGAAGTGGCTTGTTGCAGGGGGCTCTTTCCCTGGGCTCTCTGTATGTCCAGGTCGGGATCCAGTGTACAGTTGAAGTCCCCACATATGATAGTATGGCCTTGCCTAAGGATTGCGACTTTGTTTAATGCGGTCTTTAGGAAGGGGGTTTGAGCTTCATTGGGGACATACAAGGAGGCCACCGTAATTGTATTGCCATTCAGTGTACCCACCATTATCAGTAATCTACCCAGTTAATCTTGGTACATCTCTGTCTGTTGGAAGACCCAGTCTCTGTGGAACATTAGAGAGATCCCTTTGGATTTGTGTGGTGAGAGTGCGTGGAATATTTGTGGATAGCAGGCCGGTTTAAAGGCCGGAGGGTTCTGTGTACACAGGTGGGTTTCCTGTAAGCAGACTATCGCTGCCTTCGATTTGTATATCTCTCTCATGGCTGAGTGTCTCTTGAAGGGGCTTGTAACGGACCGTTTTGCACATAAGGGGTAAAACTGTTTAGGCGATATTCCCCCTTTCAGATGCACAGGCACAGCTACTGCAGAACACCAAACTCCCGAACCGAATACAAGGGAATGCTTCAAACTCCCGAACTGGAACCTCCCAAATAGCTGCTAGCAGACGAACAGGAAAAGCAGACAATCAGCTTACACTCCTGGCAATCAGTCTCTAACAGCATACAGTGAATCCCCCCAAGAACGAGACAAGGCTCCGTGTTGAGGGTCAAGCAGTGGTCTGAGGTGCATACAGACATTTCACATATCCCCAGATAGCTGGGATCTGAGCGCACAAAACTACCGAATAGCGCTCAGATCCTATTCACACAGTTCAATTGCCATGGAGCCGAAGTCTTTAACTACACGAATGGGCTCCATGGCATAGCTATCTGGGTTAACACATACACATAAAGTCTGGTCCATAGTCCAAAGGCAGCAGGCGGGCAGCCAGGCTTCTCCAATGCAATGTGGCGAGATTGCTCTCGTCACAGGGCTATTCAGGCCATTGACGTTCAGGGAGAGACATTTAAATTGGTGTGTCTGTAACGGAACTGCTGGCACCCCCCGACCGGGTACCTTCCGCTGACGGATGCTCCTAGTGCTTTCCGAGGACTCCAAGTACTCTGCTGGACACCAAAACCAATCCAGACCCCACGAACTGCCGCAGCTTGGTTGGAGTCTCGCCGTCTCCACCCACTCTGGACCCAAGACCAGGGTCCAGCTTCCAGTAGGTCGACCTCTCCGAATTCCAGAGAGCAGGAACAAGCTCTTAGCAGAGCTTAGTGATTATACCCTGGGGAGTATAGTGATTATAGCAATCCCCAGAGTGTAGTTCTCCAATCCCCCAAACATGAGCCGAAACTGCATTAAGGTACAAGATGATCTGACTCCAATGAGCGTTTATTACTCCTTATATACATGTTTTCAGGCCAGAGGCACACCCCCTGGACCTGGTGGTAAACTGTGACAAAAGGGACACAAACCAATGGGAACACTAATTAACATAATAACACTCCCACATGCACAATGAAATCCCTCCTCTCCATCCTGGAGATAATTGGCTTAAGGCACTGCAGTAAACTCAATTATCTCCAGGTACAGAAAATATCTACATTTTACACTATCAGCAAAAATACGTAAACTTACATAAAAATACATAATTCTTATTATATTACACAGAGCCCCAACATTTAACCTATCCCCAGATAGCTTGGATCTGAGCGCCCAATCTAGGTGAACAGCGCTCAGATCCCATGAACAGAGTAAATTTGCCATGGGGTAAAGCATAGCAAGGGCTGTTGAGAAACCAAGGAGGGACAAAAGCAGTCAGTTCCAACTGGTTTGGCAGTGTGCCTGGGACAACGCCCTGCTGGAGAACAATAGACAGGAAACGGGGGAGGGGAAGAGACACACCTTCCCATAGATTCAAATGGGCAGAAACAGTCTTTAGAAGCCAAGAAGCCCCAAATAGTCTTTTTAAATGGCACTACACCCCAGGGCCATAGTCATGAGGAAGGAGGCTGGCAATCAGGCTCCTCCAACAGCCGGGGGCAAAGGGCAGCTTGTCACCTAACAATCCAGTGACAAAAGGCATTTCATCTCAGTGTCATTCTGGAGAAAGTGCTAATTGTTATCTCGGCTGTGTTGCCCTGGGGCTTAGGTTGGAATAAGTGAACACCATTGACTGTAATGATAGTGGTTGAGACCTGTTTGGTGTGTATGGTGAGCAACTACCTGGGTCTTATAAGTTGGCATGCTACCTTGATTGTGAGACAGGTAAGAACTTGGAAAAAAAACAAACATAAAGAATGCAAACAAAGTATACATACAACTCTCTCCATTGAGAGTATAACTGGACGTACTGGGGAGCTCTCTTGTGTCCTCCCAATAAACATCCTAATCGTGGGTCGTGTGGAGCCAGCTCACTCCGGAGCCTTAACATTGCTGTTAATTAACGTTATTGCACATTCATGTATAAGGATGTGGTGTTGGGGCTGCAGTATAAACAGCCTGTCTCTTATTGGGTTCGAGGCACCAGCCTTCAGTGGGGGATAGTATGCCTAACCTCATGGTGTGCTGGAGCATGATTGCGAGCATAATAGCGTGATCAAGTTGTGGGGGTTTTTTTTTGGACTTTGTCAAGGTAGTATGTTGAATGTCGGGTTTGTGAGCAGCCCCCGGCTCTCTCGGAACGTGGTCGCCGTCCCTGCTACCCGGGGGGTTCTTGGGTCATAGTTCACTGCTCAAGAGGTATTTTTGTTGCACCTGTCCCTGACATTATGGACCAGATGTGCTAATAGCTGGATGCATTGCCTAGTTCCATGCTCCGATGTCCCTTATTGTGGGTCATACCCAGTCATGTCTTTTATGGCTCGTTGCTAGGTTAAACCCGTGCCTCCCCCCTGAGTTCCTCATATGGGGTACCATTAGTTCCCTGGGGTTGTTAGTCTTCCCCTGTATTGTAGTGGAAAGCTATGCAATCATGGCATGGTTGTTGGTATTATATCCTCCTTATGTTTAGGCCCTGTGGGGTTTGGTTTTACCCTCCGTTATAGGAAGGTTGCAAGAGGTACGTGGGGAGGGAGCCAAAACTTATACTAATCAACTAAACAACAATACTATTGTATGCATAATACCAGTCCTGAAGCCAGCTGCACGACCTTAGTTTAGTGTGAAAGTCCAGCAGGCAAAGTAATGTGATTACTTTCGATGCAAATTTTCAGTTTGGTCGTCTCACTCAGCCTTGTGATGCAAGTGGTGATCGAGTCCTCGGCTGTTATTCTGTGGGTAACTGGTGCCGTGCATTGATCTAGTGCTGTGGTTGACCCACCATTCTCCACTCCGGTTGGAATCATTGTAGGGAGGTCTCTGGAGGTTTAGCTGTTCATTGGGCGTCCCACAGGCCCCACTCCTTCAGGGTGGTAAGTCTATGGTCCGGGTCTACTATCACATTTAGTTTGCCATTGTGCCATATCAGTAGTTTCGTTGGGAAGCACCATCTATATGCCAGTTTGTGGTTGCGCAGCATTTTAGTTATCGTAGAGAAATCTCTGCGTCAGGCCATGGTTATGGCTGATAAATCAGCATATAGCGCTATACCTTCATACAGTGCAGGCATGTTGGGCAGTGCTCTTGCCACTGTAAGAAGGGCATCTTTAGATTTATAGTGGTGAAAGCGAGCGATAACATGGCGTGGGGTATCTGAAGTGAAGCATGGTGGCCTTGGCAGTCGGTGCACTCTATCAAACTCCCATGCTGTGCCGCTAATTGTAGGTGCCAGTACTGCGCACATGGTAGTGATATAGTTCGTAAGCTTGTCGGGCGGGACGGATTCCGCTACCCCCCTGAACCTCACGTTGTTTCTGCGCGACCTGTCCTCCATGTCTGCCAGTTTCTGCCATACCTTTGCATTATCTGCTTCTAGTGCTTGGAGTTTGTCAGCTGCTGCATTGTGAGCTGAGCACAGCTCCTTGATTTTCTGCTCAAGATGGTCTGTGCGGTCGCCCAGCTCAGCAATTTCCTGGTGTATACCAGAGATAATTGTAGTGAAGTCTTCCTGGATCATTGCTCTCAAGTCCTGGAGCATAGTCTTGAGATATATCTTAGTTATGTGCCCCATTGCCTCAGTTTCTTGAGCCTGGTCGAGGTCCATCGAGCCCTCTGAGGCCTGGGCGGGAGTCTCTGATCCGGCGCCATCTTGGATCATTTTGTGTCTTTCTTTTTTGGCTTGTCTAGACAGGTCTGTAAGCTTTGTCTGCTTCGATGGAGACATCTCTGTGACTGGGCACATTCCCCTTCACTCTCCTAGTGGCTTTTATTTGTGCGATTTAAGCAGCTTTTTGGCTCGGTATGGAGTGGAGTTCCTACTCCATGCGTCTGCTCAGGCAGAAGTCAGACACGCCCCCATGGGAGCATATCTTAAGAGATTGCAAAGGCTGTTGATCTTGTGAACTGCTGCCTAAGCAAGCCTTCCTCTTTTTTCCCCTGAAGAGACTTCACAGAGAAATAACCAATCAGATGCTTCTCATTGAGCCTGATTGACAACTAGGGGGAGTAACCTACTTACTTTATAACATATAAATCAGCACATTTTTAAACTGGGGTTGAACTAGGATACTCCTCACCCTTAAAGCACTTCAACAAGCTGAAGTGCTTTTGGAGTATGGATTGGTCCTTTAACACCGTATCCTGAAAAACATCATTATATTACATCCTCCCTTAAACCAGAGGTTTAACAAATTTGCTTTGGATCTAGGAGCCAGCTTAAAAAGTTAGGAGCCATTTTTGTTTCAACAACGAAAATACAATTCTTAAAGGAACACTATAGTCACTAGAACCACTACAGGCTAATGCAGTGGCTCTAGTGTCTATAGCCTGTCCCTGCAGGCTTTTCCACGTAAACACTGCCTTTCCAGAGAAAAGGCAGTGTTTACATTGCTGCCTAGTAACATCTCTAGTGGCAGTCATTCAAACGGCCACTAAAGTGTCTCCTATCTGCATGGAGGTGCAGAATGCTCCCCAAAGAGATGTGTTGATTTAATGCACCTCTATAAGGAGATGCTGATTGGTGCAGCATTTTACCACGCATGCTCAATAGCTCCCAATGCATTCCTACAGGAAAGGATTGGATAAAATCATCAAGATTGATAATCTCAGCTATGGAGACAGGCATGGCTTTGGGGAAAAAAGGTGAGTAAAAACACCATTCCCAAGTGATCAAAGGGGGGCTGGTGACCTTAACACGCATACTCACTAACAGACACCTGGACTGATATACTCACTGACAGAATACCCACACACACTCACTGACTGACAGACCCACACACACTCATTCACTGACTGACAGACCCACACACATACACACACACACACACACACACACACTCACTGACTGACAGAGACGCACACACACTCACTGACAGGCAGACTCACACACTCACTGACTGATAGGCAGACAGACACTCACTGACAGACAGACAGACAGACACATCCACTCACAGGCAGACAGACACATCCACTCACTCTCAGACAGACAGACACACAAAGATTTCTAGATACACACAGTAAGTTTATAGAGACATACACACGATATATACACACAATGTCACAGATACCCACATAAAAAAAAAATACATATTTTTAGTCACACTCCTGTTTCCTACCGTTTGGGTTCATGAGGGTGGCTTCCCTGGGGTCTAGTAGGACTGGGCAGCAGGTGGTTGCAGTAGGGCTTGTGCGGCTGATGGGAGTGGTCTGTTGCTCTGTTCAGACTTCCCCTCCTCCTCCTGTATCTGTGTTCGCCGGGAGGAAGTGAACTTTAATTACTTTCTCCTTGTTCTGAGGCCACGCAGGGGAAGGGGCGGGCAGCCGGCTCTGCAGAATGGGGACGGGCTGGAGGCATGCTCTGCAATATGGGGGTGTGCTCAGTGGAATAGGGGCGGGCTGGGGCTGTGCTCAGTGGAATAGGGGCGGGCTGGGGGCGTGCTCAGTGGAATAGGGGCGGGCAGCAAGATTTTTCCAGGTGTCCTGACAGCTTGTGGTTCCCCTCCGCGGCCTCAGCGCCAGAAGTATTTACAGTTCCTTCACTTCCTCCCTGCGCACGGGCGGACAGAGAGATTGCACGGTGTTGCAGGACAGGAGGAGGAGGACAAGGGCTGACCAATCCCAGATGGGATTTCTCGAGCCCTGCCTTAAACTTTCCCTACTTCTCCCACATATGTAGCTGGGAATAACCGAATTTAACCTCTACAGGTTCCAAATTAAAATATTAATTCTTACCTATATATCTCAACAACTCTACTCTCGGCTATATTTCTTAAAAAATTAATAGGTACACACCTCATCTACTGTGAGATAAACTATATTTCTTAATTATTAGGTATGCACCTTCTCATCTGTTTGATAGATGACCTTCTCCTGTACACTGTTCATACTGTACCGCTTATTTGCACTTTCAGAATTCTTATGGAACAGCCCGACTCCCCCATCAGACTCTCCCCTAGTCTTTAATCCTTTAAAAAGTCCCAAATGACCACCAGGGCCGTCTCTAATAATGATTGTACCCTGGGCAAGCATTTATTTGGGACCCCTTGCCCATGACTTCTCTCCCACCCATCCACCCCCCACTTTCTGGCATGCAATCCAACGCACGGCATCCACCCCAACGCACTGGCGAAACTAAAGTAGAAAGATTCCTGCAGCAAGAATTTTATTGGGCCGCCCAATTGCAAGGTTGGACAAAAGGGAGAACCCTATCTGTTGTGCAACTCCAACAATGCTTTGACAGCAGGGCTCTACCAATTTCCTATGATTGCAGGGTTGTACTTAGCACTGAGACATGTTTGTGTGTTTGAATGTAAGCATATGTTTGTATGGAGTATATTTGTGTGAATGCATTTGTATGTGGTGTTGACGTTTAAATGCAAGTGTGCATTTATGTGTAGTGATGGTTTTTGAATGTAGGAGTTTGTTTATATATAATTTTGGTGTTTAACAGAGGTGTGTTTGTATGTAGTGTTGACGTTTCAATGCAGGAGTGTGTTTGTATGTAATGTTGAAGTTTGAATGGAGGGGTGTATTTGTATTTAATGCTGGTGCTCAGATGCACAGGTACACACAATGACTACATACAGATACACACACTGACAACATACAGATACACAGACACATACAGAGACACAGGCACATACACACATGCATACACACTGGTAGACGTACTGACACACAGACATGCACATATACAGACATACTGACACACACAGAGGGACATACACTGACAGACAAACGGAAACACACATACACTGACAGACATACAGACATGGGCCACCCCATTGCTGAGGGCAGCTGCCCCATGTTAAAGATGGCCCTGATGACTACCTCTTCAGAATAATGTATAACTAACTGTCCCAGACTAATTTTCATTCCTCAAACTCATATCTTACTCTCTCAGCTTAATTAGGGGGTCCATTCTATTCTCCACTATTACCTTCCAATTTGCCATCCTTCCTATTGTATTTTATACCACACATCCTTTGGATTGTAAGCTCTTTTGAGCATCAGTCTATTTTTCTGTCAGAATTTGTAATATTTGTTGTTACATTCCCTTGATTGATATTGAAAATATAAATGGTAATAATAAAACATTATTAGGGGAAGGCTGGGCAGGAGCACAAAATTTGTAATTTCCACAAAAATCTTCAAAACTCCAAATAGTTTATTAAATCACGTCACAATGTGTGTGTGTATATATATATATATATATATATATATATACACACACACACACACATATATACTCACACTCACACATGCATACATACACACACATATATATATATATATATATATATATATATACACACACAATCATGGGAAAAAGAAAGAAAATCGAGACGCTATGTGTGAAAAACTAAGTACACGTTATGGTTCATGTGGTGGGACTGCCTAAACTGTGAATTGCCTGGTTTTATATGTGTGGATGTGCCCTCCTAGAATATGTGTTTCCCCTCTTTCATATTCCTCTTTCTGTAATTTTGACCATAAAATCCTGCAATATACCTCTTGACCGCATTGGAGCCCCATGCTTCATTTAGAACGTTTACTTAGAATGTTCACACCTCGCTAATGACTGCAAGCGAACGAGTGGCGTGTGCTTCCCCTGGGTGGCTGCCAGTTCGTATCACCGAACACCCACCAGGGGGAGCATTCATCTCCCGAACCGGCCTGCGTACACTGTCTTCGATCCGGTCTTTCCCTTACCTGGGAGCTATGAGAGTAGGATTGTGATACTTATTGTGTAACACTTCTTTAATTGGAACTCAACTGCAGAATTTTCTGAGTGCAGGAACAATAAGTTTCACCTCCTTTTGTATTGAAGTGAAACAATGGTGACTGTATCTTTAAATAAATAAGCAGGAAAAATGCAAAGTTAGTTCCAACTTGAATAAGATGGAATAATTTATGAGTAATTTAATAATGAAGTTGGACAGGCTTGCAGTTTGAATAAATTGATATTGGTAGGAAGAATTAGCCTTAGCAACAATCCCTATTTGTTAAGGGAGAGATTAGAGAAATTAAATACTACAAAATAATTGATATGACTTGGTTTCCTTGGCAAAAGATTTACTTAACTTAGAGGCAGTCTGGCACTGGAAGGGTTAATTCACCCAATGGAGGAGAAGATAGGAGTCTCTTTTAACAAACTGAAAATCAGGAGTGGAGAGAAAGGAAGTCCGCTTTTTGCAAGCCGAGGTCTGGAAGAGGAGAAGGTAGGAGTCCGTTTACAAGCCGAGGACTGAGAGAGGAGAAGGTAGGAGTCCGTTTACAAGCCGAGGTCTGAGAGAGGAGAAGGTAGAAATCCATTTACAAGCCGAGGTCTGAGAGAGGAGAAGGTAGAAATCCGTTTACAAGCCGAGGTCTGGGAGAGGAGAAGGTAGAAATCCGTTTACAAGCCGAGGTCTGGGAGAGGAGAAGGTAGAAATCCGTTTACAAGCCGAGGTCTGGGAGAGGAGAAGGTAGAAATCTGTTTACAAGCCGAGGTTGAGAAGTGGAGCCGGTAGCATCAAGTAGAGCAGCTGATCTCACTGCAGCACCTGAGTGAATAATCCAGCCCTTTGAATCTGGCGCGGTCTTCCTAAGTATCGTGGAAGCACCGCGTCAGAAAAAGGGGCGGGGCTAAGCGCCGTGAACCCGGAAGTGGGTTCCGGCGGCAGCATGAATGTTAGAGTATACCTGACAGTACCCCCTTCTCATGGGGCATCCTCTGGGTGCACTTATTTCGGTTTAGAGGGATAGCATTTGTGAAAAGCATCAACTAATCTCTTTGCATGAACATTAGATGAATCTTCCCAGGTATCTTCATCAACTCCATAACCTTTCCATCTAATAAGGTATTGTAAAGAGCCACGGTGGACACGTGAATCCAAAATCTTGTGAATTTCATATTCTTCTTCACCTTGGACGATGATAGGTTCAGGAGTTGTTACTATTTCTCTATGAAAAGGATCAGGGATGTGTGGTTTAAGCAAAGAGACATGGAATACTGGATGAAGTTTAAAACTTGGAGGAAGTTTTAATTTAACAACGTTATCATTGATGATTGTGATTATTTGGAAAGGACCAAGAAAAAGAGAGCTCAATTTCTTTGAAGGACGGTTTGTGGTAATATTTTTTGAAGAGAGCCAGACAAGATCCCCCACTTTGTAAGGAGGGGGAATTCTTCTTTTATTGTCAAAAAACTTTTTCTGGTAGTTTTGGGCGAGTTGAAGATTCTCCCGTAATTTAAGGAATAGAGAGGACATAAATTAATTTTTTGATGTAACCGTAGGATTGGATGAAGTAATAGTTTGGATGGGAAATGAGGACGGATGAAAACCATAGTTGGAGAAGAAAGGAGTCATTTTCGTACTAGAATGAATGGTATTATTGTAAGAAAATTCAGCCATGGGTAACCAAGTGGTCCAGTCATCTTGCAGGTATGAACAATAACATCGGAGATATTGTTCCAAACATTGATTAACTCTCTCTGTTTGCCCATTAGTTTGGGGATGATAGGCAGAAGAGAGTTTGCGTTGAATTTGAAGAGAGAGACACATCTCTTTCCAGAATTTGGAGGTAAATTGTGTCCCCCTATCAGAAATAATTTCTTCTGGAAGACCATGGAGTTTTACAATATTATCAATAAAGACTTTGGACAATTCTACGGAGGAGGGTAATTTTTTTAAAGAGATGAAATGGGACATTTTTGTGAAGCGGTCCACAACAACAAGAATAGTGGTGAAATGTCGAGATGGAGGAAGGTCAACGAGAAAATCCATAGAAATGGATTGCCAAGGTTTTTCTGGAATAGGTAAGTTAAGTAGTAATCCAAAAGGTTGATTATGTTCAGATTTGGACCTTTGACAGATAGGACAAGTTTTGACATATAATTCAATGGTTCTATCTTGGCGAGGCCACCAGTAATATCGTGAAGTTAGCTCAAGAGTTTTCTTTATTCCAGGATGTCCAGCTAGGGGTGAATCATGAACCATCTTAAGTAATTTGTTCCTAAGAATGGGAGGAATATAAATTCTATTTTTAAAGTAAAATATACCATCCTTTTTTGTCAAATTAGGTGTTTTGGGAAGTTCAAGATCCTTCTGATTCAAATTCTTTATGTCATCCTGAAGAGAAGAGAGGATCCCTATTATTTTGTTAGGAGGATAAACATCAATAGTAGCTTTAGAAGGAATTCGAGAAAGAGCGTCAGCCTTTTTATTTCTAGTTCCAGGTCTGTATATTAATTGGAAGTTAAACCGGTTAAAAAATAGGTTCCATCTAACTTGTCTAGCCGTAAGGGTTTTATTAGTATAGAGATATTCAAGATTTTTATGGTCTGTATAAACTATGATAGGTTGTTTTGTATCTTCTAGAAGATGACGCCAATTTTCAAAGGCAGCTTTAACACTTAATAATTCTTTTTCACCAATCGGATAATTTTTTTCAGCAGAGCTCAAGGATCTTGAAAAGAAGGCAACTGGATGAAGTGGATCTTGAGGAGTCTTTTGTTGAGAAAGAACTGCTCCGATAGCTGTATCTGATGCATCAACTTCAAGGACATATAAGAATGTTGGATTAGGTAGTTGTAGAATAGGTGCAGTTGTAAATCTTTTTTTTAATCTGTCGAAGGCAGCTTGTGCATCTTTATTCCATTTGAAAGGACGTTTAGTACTGTTAAGGAGGTTAAGTGGATGTGATACCTCTGAATAGTTTCTAATGAATTTTCTATAGAAGTTTGCAAATCCAAGAAATCGTTGCAATTCTTTTGTAGTAGTAGGAACGGGCCAGTTAATAATACATTCGATTTTGGAGTTATCCATTTTCAGAGAATGAGGTGAAATAATGTATCCAAGAAAAGAGAGTTCAGTAACTTCAAAAAGACATTTCTCTGGTTTAGCGTATAATTTGTGAGTTCTCAGTCTAGATAGAACCCATCTTACATGCTTCCTATGTTCATCCAAATTGTTAGAATATATTAAGATATCATCTAAATAGATAATAACACAGACATCCAAAAGATCTTTAAAAGATATCATTTATAAAATGTTGAAATGTTGCAGGGGCATTACAAAGCCCAAAAGGCATCACTAGATATTCGTAGAGACCATATCTAGTCCGGAAGGCGGTCTTCCATTCATCATCCTGTTTTATTCTAATGAGGTTATATGCACCTCGGAGGTCGAGTTTAGTGAATATAGTTGCAGTCCTTAACCTTTCAATTAATTCATTTATTAGAGGAAGAGGATAACGATTTTTTATGGTTATTTTATTTAAGGCTCTGTAATCTATAATGGGTCGGATGGTTTGGTCCTTATTCCTCACAAAAAATATACTAGAGGCAGCCGGTGAAGTCGAGGGTCTGATGAATCCTTTACGTAAATTTTCATTAAGATATTCTTTTAAGGTCTGCAATTCCTTTTCAGAAAGTGGATAAATGTGGATAAATGTGACCATAAGGAATGGGAGCACCGGGTATTAGATCTATTGGGCAATCATATACTCGATGAGGTGGAAGTGTTTCTGCTTCTTTTTTACAAAAGACATCTGCAAATTCAGAGTAGAATGGAGGTATAATTGATTCTTGAGTAGTTTGGAGAATAGGAATTTGTTGTAAGCAGGTTTTTTTTACAAAAATCAGAAGAAAAAGAAATGGAGAAGGGTGACCATTTAATTAAAGGATCATGGGTTTTTAACCAATTAATTCCTAGAATGACGGGATAAAGTGGAGATTTAATAACATCAAATGTAAGGAATTCTGTATGTACGTTGTTGGCAGGGCTCGAGTCCTGCAGGAACGCATGGGAACGGCGTTCCCGCACTTTTTCCATAGCAGGAACGCCGTTCCCGTTACCTGTCCTGCAGGACCGGCCCTGGTCCCTGCACAGAGGGGCCAGCACACGCTGTGTTCCCTCTCCAGCTTTAACTCTCGCGAGACCCGCGGCTGTTACCATGGCAACGCTCCGCACAGGCGAGTCTCGCGAGAGTTAGAGCTGGAGAGGGAACACTGCGTGTGATGGCTCCTCTGTGCAGCGGCTGCCTCCCTCCAGCATACCACCGGACCACCAGGCGATCTCCCCCCTCCCTGACAAGGTAAGAAGCAGGGAGGGGGGGATAAAATAAAAAAAAAATATACATACACATAAAGTAAGAAAAAATGCTTTTTTTTTTATGGTTTTTCGAACACAAGGAATTTTATTCTTTGTAACAAAAGAAAAATCAAGGAAGGTTCCATTAGCACCAGAATCAATAATGGCTTCAGTCACGATTCTTTTTGTATCCCACTGTAATGTGAGAGATATAGAAAAATAAGTAGAAGTTTTCCTTTTTTGAAGAACGTTCAATATAGAAGTAGATGAATGAAGCTTACCAGCTTTTGAATCGTTTAGTAGAGGACATTCTGGGATTAGATGTTCTTTTGAAGCACAATACATGCACAAGTTTAGTTGTCTCCTTCTTATTCTTTCTTCCGAAGTAAGAGGGCTTCTTATTATACCAACTTCCATAGGTTCATTTTGAGGAAGAAATTTTTCAGGAATTTTTGGAGAAGTAAAATGTTTTCTCCAGTTAGAAGTAGTAAGAACTTTTTCAGCCCTTCTTTCTCTTATACGTCTGTCAATACTAATGGAAAGTTGAATCAATGCATTTAAGGTGGGAGGAAGTTCAGTACGAGAGAGTTCATCTTTCACAGCTTCTGATAATCCGAGACGGAATTGATTGCGTAGAGTAATGTCATTCCATTGGGTTTCTGTAGCCCATCTTTTAAATTCGACAATGTAATCTTCAACAGGTCTGTTCTTTTGGTGGAGAGTTCTGATGTTTAAATCAGCAGTAGCCTGTTTATATGGATCTTCATATAATAAAGACATAGCTTCAAAAAATTAATCCAATGAATCTAATATGGGATCATCATTCTCTAAAAAGGAATGGGCCCAAGCCATAGGTTCACCTCTTAAAAAGGAAATTACTGAACAAACCTTTGACCTTTCAGTGAGATAAGATCTAGGTTTTAAAGCTATCAGAAGTTTGCAAAAATTCAAAAACTCTCTGTACTTTGTTCTATCTCCATAAAATTTTTCTGGATTACAGACAGCAGGATCACCAGCCGATTGAAGAGCGGCATGAGGAAGATGGCCTTGCATGTCTCTAACATAGGTTAATATTCTCTCATTTGTAATTTGCAATTCCTGTAACCCTTGAGCAATTGTATCTACTCTATTGGTTAGGGCAGAAACTTGAGAGTTAATATCTGCTGGTTCCATTGAATAGGCTGGATTATTCTGTGATACTTATTGTGTAACACTTCTTTAATTGGAACTCAACTGCAGAATTTTCTGAGTGCAGGAACAATAAGTTTCACCTCCTTTTGTATTGAAGTGAAACAATGGTGACTGTATCTTTAAATAAATAAGCAGGAAAAATGCAAAGTTAGTTAATAATGAAGTTGGACAGGCTTGCAGTTTGAATAAATTGATATTGGTAGGAAGAATTAGCCTTAGCAACAATCCCTATTTGTTAAGGGAGAGATTAGAGAAATTAAATACTACAAAATAATTGATATGACTTGGTTTCCTTGGCAAAAGATTTACTTAACTTAGAGGCAGTCTGGCACTGGAAGGGTTAATTCACCCAATGGAGGAGAAGATAGGAGTCTCTTTTAACAAACTGAAAATCAGGAGTGGAGAGAAAGGAAGTCCGCTTTTTGCAAGCCGAGGTCTGGAAGAGGAGAAGGTAGGAGTCCGTTTACAAGCCGAGGACTGAGAGAGGAGAAGGTAGGAGTCCGTTTACAAGCCGAGGTCTGAGAGAGGAGAAGGTAGAAATCCATTTACAAGCCGAGGTCTGAGAGAGGAGAAGGTAGAAATCCGTTTACAAGCCGAGGTCTGGGAGAGGAGAAGGTAGAAATCCGTTTACAAGCCGAGGTCTGGGAGAGGAGAAGGTAGAAATCCGTTTACAAGCCGAGGTCTGGGAGAGGAGAAGGTAGAAATCTGTTTACAAGCCGAGGTTGAGAAGTGGAGCCGGTAGCATCAAGTAGAGCAGCTGATCTCACTGCAGCACCTGAGTGAATAATCCAGCCCTTTGAATCTGGCGCGGTCTTCCTAAGTATCGTGGAAGCACCGCGTCAGAAAAAGGGGCGGGGCTAAGCGACGTGAACCCGGAAGTGGGTTCCGGCGGCAGCATGAATGTTAGAGTATACCTGACAAGGATCATGGCTGCCCAGGAGACCGCTCTCCCCGGTGGATATCTGCATGGGGATATCCACCGGAGATAGGGGCGTGCGCCACATGAGAGTCCCTGGGGCTGTGAGTCGGTCTCACAGCCGCAGGGTTCCCGCTGGCTGCATTGAAGTCCGTGCTGACCAATGGGAGAAGGAGCGCCCATTCAAACTGGGTTCGCACCATTCTCCTGATTGGTCGGCGTGAGTAAAGTGCTGATTGGTCATCACAGGGAGCGAGCGAACAATCCGAGAAGGAGCGCTTGTTCAAACGGGGTTTCGCACCCTTCCGTCTGGTTGGGCAGCAAAACACCTCTCATCCCTGGGTGCTGATTGGCGCAAATAAGTTTTGTGCCTTTCAGCGGATTTGTGACATTGGGTTTTGCACCTTATCTTCTGATTGGGCTCCGAAACCCCCAATCCTCCCCCAGCACCGATTGGTGCAGCCGAGTTTCGCGCCCTTTCTGCGAATTGGGAGGCAAAACTCCTTCCTCCCCCTAATGCTGATTGGCGCAATTTGGCTCGCGCCATTTCGGCTGATTGATTGTTGCTTGCTTTAGACGTGAAGTTTGAATTCGCTGGACTAAACCAAGCAACACCATGTAACTGATTTCAGGGATGTACAGAGCCTTGTGTCCCAGGGATTCGACGCTGATATCTCTGGCTCTGACCTATCCTAGTCAAAGGGGATAACCAGCCAGGTTACCCAGGTCCCGCTACAGTTCAACAGTTTACAGAACCACTTTTAGCAGCAATAATGTGAAGTAATTTTATAGCATGACAGGAGGATTCATATTTGCTTAAGTCTCTCTTTACTAGAACTCCACAGCAGCACATTAACATAGAGATAAAAACACCAGAGACAAAAAAAAAAAAAAATCAGGAATCTATAAAAGGCTTCTCCCAACTAACTATTTCCTCTTTCTTTGCTGCTCCGCAGTCAGTACAGGTCAGAGTACCACTGCCTCCTGTTTTATATGGGTGGTTGTGGATATTTTACTGTATTTGTAGGTTTATTACTGTATAAATTATTTGTTTAGAGGGTATTTTTGCATCTACCTACTTAGTGCTGTAGGGATTTATTTTTTTAGCTATACTGTATTTTCTTCACCTAAATAGAGCTGTGCATAACCCCTCAAGGGTTACAGGCACAACTGGCAGTGTTACCACTTATACTCATCCCCCCCCCCTTTTTGTTTGTTCAGATGATTGCTTGCAGTGCTCTGTTTTATCATATTGACCAATGGAGCACCTCTTGTGAAGTAACTCAGTTGGTGAGTTCCCTGACTAGGGAACTCAATATGCAAGTTCACTATTTACGGAGTGTCAGGCACTATTTAACTGAAATGCGTTATCTACAGTTACACAATGGAATGCTATGTACAGTCACACAGTGAATGCTATGTACAGTTACACAATGATATACTATGTACAGTTACACAGAAGAATGCTATGCACAGTTACACAGAAGAGCGTTATGTACAAATTAACAGAAGAAGGTACGTACAGTTACACAGAAGAGTGTTACTTACAGTTACACAGAAGTGTGTTACGTGCTATTAATCTGAAGAAGTGTTATGTACATCTTATCTGAAGAGCAAAAGGTACATTTTATCGGAAGAATGGAATGCGCAGTTCCTCACCTGTACATCTCTGAAGGTCCTGACTTTTCTGTGTCCCAGGAATTGGCCGGCTTTGTCCGTGCCTTACTGATTGGCCTGTTTTGTCTGTGCCCCATTGATTGGCCTGCCTTGTCTGTGCCCCATTGATCTGGCCTGCCTTGTCTGTGCCCCATTGATCTGGCCTGCCTTCTCTGTGCCCCATTGATCTAGCCTGCCTTCTCTGTGCCCCATTGATCTGGCCTGTGCTGTCTGTGCCAGAATGTCTGCATGCCAAGCCTACTGCCACATACCCACACTTGTGCATTGCATGCACTGCCCAACTTGCCTCGGTCACTATATGGGGTGCTGCCCCTATCTCCCTGCCGGGAACACTTGTCCTCTATACTCCTTGAGGTCGCTATGCCTGGGACCGCTGCACAGGAGAAACCCTTATCCGGGTTAACAGCGCAGACAATGACTACTATGGCAGTGACAGCCTCCGTGGAATTAGGCTTTAGCCAGGGTCCTCCCTTAAGCTTATCAGGAGCGTAATGCTAGAGGGCCCACCTTTAAAACGGCAGGCAACTTGAATGAGTCAGACTCTCCTAGAGGAGAGCAGGCAAGGGCACATAAGTGCTACTGGAAGGGTGAAGGCCCTGAACCAGTGACTTGAATGAGTCAGACTCTCCTTGAGGAGAGCAGGCAAGTTCGCATGAGTGCTACTGGAAGGGTGAATGCCCTGAACCAGGCTGCTGGAAAGATAAGACTCTGAGGAGCAGCTAGCCCCTCTGCAATCGGCCAGACGGCCCTGCCTATATGGCGCGGGGGAGGCAATGACCAGTGACCACCTTCTTAAAAAGGCAGATGACTTGAAGGAGTCAGACTCTCCGAGAGGAGAGCAAGCAAGGGCGCATAAGCACTATGGGTAGGGTGAAGGCCCGGAACCAGACGGCCGGAAAGATTAGTCTCCGGAGAAGTGTCTAGTCCTGATACGATCGGCCTTGACTGCCAGACGACACTGCCTATGTGGCACAGAGGTGAAGGTCCCCGTAACTCTCCCCCACCATGGCCACCCTAGCTGAATAGCGGGCGGACAGTTTCCCCTCGGAGGAAGAGGACGATGGGGGTGTGGATTATGATGATGGCCCCTAGTGGCACCATGATCCATTGCTCACCTGGTTTCTTTGGAATGGTCTCTGCCCGATCACCTAGCACCATCGATGGGTTTCTGGGCCAGTAGACCGCTGGCTTGAGAAGCCCGCAGGATAGTTCGAGCGGTATTCCCAGCCGGGCTCCTGAACAAAGTAGCCGCAAACCCAGACTTAGACCCAGATGGGGCACTGCGGTTTTGCTGATTAAGCACCTGTCTAGTATTCAGGAGATCCTGAGTGCGGCCCACTGCAGTGCCTATACTATTAAGTCTGCACTGGCAAGCCGATTGTTCTCCGCTACACGAGTGAGTTGTGCTAGCAGAACATACGAGGAAGTATAATATGTGTCCTTTTTTACATGGAAATACTTGACAGAGGCTTATCTCAGCTCCAACCCGTACCTTTTATGGGGGATTGGACCCTTGACTCTGAATTTCACACTTGCCTCCACTTTCAGATGACATCACAGACGGGGTCACGAGTCTGGGGTGGCAGACGACCCTATCCTAAACGCAATTTGGACCGCTGGAGGTGCTTGGGATAAAGGGATCTGAGCCTCTCGGAGTCCCAGCACGAGTCTACGATTGAACATATATTCATTAATTACTTTGAATTAGACGCGGCCCTCAAGAAACTTCTAGGGACCGCGGGGCCCAGTTCTGGTAAGGTGGCCTCTATTTTCTCCCTGGCGAGATAGGTATCTTGTGCATCAGTCATTTGAGCGACAATACAACCTGGTTGGCAGGAATTGAGAACATTCAGGAATACCAGAACTATCTGAAAAGATCTCGTTTTCCACGCGTTGGGACCTGGACGCGACTCCTCATTGATATAGGACATCTTGCTGTACGGTCTACCTAGACGGACTTGCCGATGGACCCTTCCCTACAGGAGTGTTCGACACGGAGATGTGGACGAGTCTCCTCTGTTTGTTTGGTCTCAGCACCTTTCTATAGGTGCCTCGGTCTGCTGGTACTTTGGAATTATGATCTCCGCTTCGGCAGAGTCGAACCTAGTTCCTGGATTCCCTGGACCCTTGCTCATTTGATCTCAGGGATTGTGATACTTGGGTCTGCATGGCGACCCTGACATAGTTGGGTCTGGTACGGATGTTCTAATTTTGCTACCGCTTTTACAGAGTTCGGGTATTGTTCGGTCACTTTATTACCGGGGACTGCCATATTAGTTAGATTATGTAGCGTGTACGACTGTTGTCGGCGGGCCTCGCTCTGCTTAGAATTCCCTTTACGATTCCTGAGGACGGGTATTCATCTCCCCAAAGGAAAGGTACACGCATTTTTGTCATGCTCCTATGGCGGGTTCTGTCGGGTTTTGCTCATTCACTGATTCTGGATTTATTTCCGTTATACCTTGTTTTTCCTTCAGATGGGTTCGGACCTTAGTTGTCTATCAGCCTCAGTCGGACCCGAGGGTCATATCCTTACTTTGGTAGCACTCCCACCTTTAGGCGGTGTTCGACATCACCGGTTGTTGAAATTGTTCTTCCCTTTTTCTCGCCCTTCATGTACCACTTGGTTGTGGTTGGCATTGGCGGGGCGTATAGGTTTTTTCGGTTCACTTCAGTCAGTAACACGGCGACTTCAGGTACCGACATGGTGGGCATTTTTTCTCCAAGACATCGTACGCTTTCCTGTCGGTTACGAGGAGCTATCTTCGCAGAGTTTAGTTTTGGTTCGGCGGATCGTGTTTCTTTAGTCTTTGCTGTCCGAGCGTTAAAACAGCAAATATGAAGCATCCTGTCATGCTATAAAAATTGTAGATTATACTAGCTTTAGTGTAACTATAATCTTAATTTTATTAATGACAGGAGGCAAATATTTCCCTCCCAGTTTCTCCCTCCCCTTGTTGTTTGTTGGTTTGACTGACATGTTTATTCTCCTGGTCTCCTGGGCTAGGTTGGTTATCTAGGGGAGTTGGGGTTTATCTGGGATATGGTACCGTCAGTATTTTATGATGGGGATTCAGGTTTTTTCACTATCTGGGATATTATACTGTCAGTATTTACGATGGGGATTCATGTTTTCTCAGTACATTTCATTCGCTAATCAGTGTTTTCGACTCTGTTTATATCGTTTCAGTTTAATGGTTTGGCTACAGTTCTTAGATCCAACTACTCTACAGGATAAAGGTCAAGGCTTCACCCACTGGTTCCAATTTCGGATGGCATTCATTTTTATGTTAGGTTTGTTTCTCCTGTTACTGTATTTGTGGTGTATTGTTCATGTACTTTATTTGTCGCAGCGTGAAAGAAGAAATACTTAGTTGGGAGAAGCCTTTTATAGATTCCTGATTTTTTTTGTCTCTGGTGTTTTCATCTCTATGTTAATGTGCTTCTGTGGAGTTCTAGTAATGAGAGACTTAAGCAAATATTTGCCTCCTGTCATTAATAAAATTAAGATTATAGTTACACTAAAGCTAGTATAATCTACAATTGTTTTCTGTATGACTTTATCAGTCTCTCACATTGTTGTAGAGGAATTTTGGCCCACTCTTCTTTACAACGTTGCTTTAGTTCATTGAGGGTTATGCCATTTCTTTATGCACAGCTCTCAAGGTTACACCATAGCATTTCCATTGGATGGAAGCCTGGACCCTGACTGGGCCATTGCAACACCTTGATTCTTTTCTTTTTCAGACATTTTGTTGTAGATATGCTGGTGTGCTTATGTTAATTGTCCTGTTGCATGACCCAATATCTGCCTAGCTTTAGCTGTCGAATAGATAGCTTCACATATGACTCTGGAATAATTTGGTATATAGAGGAGTTCACAGTTGACCCAATGACCCTTGCTTGACAGTTAATATGAGGTGAGATGAAACTTTTTTTTTTTTTTTTATTTCTCTGCACATTGCACTGTCTGATCTTGGTGTGAAGTTGCTGGGATGTTCACTCCTGGAAAGATTGGCAACTGTCTATAATGTTTTCCACTTTTGAATAATCTGTGTTTGTGCACAATGATGGCTTTAAATTGTTTATAAATGGCTTTATAACTCGTCCCAGTTTGATGGAGTGCAACAATTGCTTCTCTAAGATCATTGCAGATGTCTTTCTTCATTGGCATTGTGTTAACACA
>OW240914.1:245928396-245939534 GCA_933207985.1 Pelobates cultripes
CATCATCAGCCTCTTGTCCTCATCTGGTGGTAAGTAGGCAATCCAATATATTACTAGTGGCACTAATCTCTAATTTACCTCACATTAAATGGATACTATAGTCACTAGAAGCACTACAGCTTAATGTTGTGGTTCTGGTGTCTATAGCCTGTGCCTGAAGGCTTTTTAATGTAAACACACTGTCTTTTCAGATAAAAGACACTTTGTGAAGACTGGCGTTGGCCCATATGGCAGAGCATATGGGCGGGGCATTGTGATGTCACATGGTGGGCAGGACATATGGGGGGGGGGCAGCAAATCTTTTTTTTTGCCTAGGGCGGCAAAAATCCTTGCACCGGCCCTGATCCTGTCTGACAGGTTTTAGTACTAGGACCTTTTGTCCTACCTGGAACATGCGTTGGTGGGCACCCCGATCGTACCATACTTTTTGTCACCTGGAGGTTTTTCTTCACCATCTGGGCTAGCTGCTCCATGTGGTCCCGGCGTTCCAACACATATGATACGATGGGGCTCCCCTCGTGTTCCGTTTCTCCCTCCCTATGCTCACTAATGAGATCAAGGGGAGCTCGTACCCTTCTCCCATATAGCAGCTCGAAGGGAGAAAACCCGGTAGATTCCTGCGGTACCTCTCGATCCGCAAACAAGGGGTGAGGCAGAAACTGCTCCCAGTCTCTGTATTCGTCTGTGAATGTCCTCAACATTTGTTTGAGGGTACTATTAAAACGTTCACAGAGACCGTTAGTCTGTGGGTGGTATGGTGAGCTGAGTAGGGGCTTAATACCACAGACCTTCCATAACTGATGAGTGAGATCTGCGGTAAATTGCGTCCCTTGGTCAGAAAGAATTTCTTTAGGGAAACCCACTCTGGCGAATATCCCGACCAGTGCACTGGCAACAATGTCTGCCTGGATATTTGAGAGAGCAATGGCTTCCAGATAACGGGTAGCATAGTCCACCACGGTAAGGATATATCGTTTACCGGATGGACTGGGTCTTTTTAGGGGTCCTACCAGATCAACTGCTATCCGGCTGAAAGGTTCTTCAATAATATGCATACATAGCAGTCGAGCCTTGGGATGATCCCCCCTCTTCCCTACCCTTTGAAAGATGTCGCAAGTCCTGCAGTAGTGTCGCACATCCTTAGAGACTCGCGGCCAAAATAAGTTTTGGGTTACTCGATGGGATGTGCGAGTTACTCCCTGTGGCGGAACCAACCTCGCCACTATGCACTGGAGAAGCCTGGTTGCCAGCCTCCTGCCATGTGACTATGGCCCCTGGGATGTATTGCCCTTTAAAGACATGATTTGGGCATAATGGATTTGTGTTGTGCTGCTGCTAGCCCTTTTAAGAACCATCTGGGGACATACTGTGGAGTTACTGGGTGGCCACCATTTCCTGTATCAGAAGCACATGGTGAGAACAATGGATGGCGGCCACTTTAACTCACAGACACTGTGTGGACTTTTCATCACGGTGCCATCTCGCCAGTATTTGTTGCACAGAGACATCGTGCGGTGGTTTTGGACTATACAGCAGGGGACACATTATACAGTGATGGTTTTTTTTATTTAGCCTGTATATGTTCTGCAGAATCTGCATTAAACTGTATTTTTCCAAAGTACTGAACGGATCTGGGTGAATTTTTGATATGTGGTTCACCAAGATCCCCTGGTTCCAAGGATATACGGGGTTATTGCATGTTTTGAGGTCCCTGTGATGTGTTTTATAAAACTGTATTTCTCTGTCTGTGATAATTAGATTACCCATTGTGTAAGGTAATTGTATCACAGGCAGAGGGGAGGATTTTGTGTGGGAGTGTGTGGGTGTATTGTATGGATTGATTGGCTGTTTTGTATGTAGCCCTGTGGGTACTATGTTTGTGGATTGGGAATAAAGAGGAGATGTATGTGACAGTACAGAGGTTCTGTTTAACCCTCAAGGTGAGTGTCGTCTCATTATTGGGGAAGGATTTATTGTATGCTGTTTATTCCAGTTTGACTGCTAGGAGAGTAAACCTATTAGTATGGTTCCTATGCTTGGGAGAATTTATTTGGAACTTCTCGGTTAGGTGATTGTGGTGTCTGCCAGAGTGCTTGTAGGTCCTCAGAGGCGCTAGGAGCATCCTTCAACGGAGGTACCCAGTCGGGGTGCCAGGTGATCCGTTACATTGGTGGCAAGCGGTGGGATGGCATCCTAGTGCGAGGTAAAGCAGCTCAGAGACACAGTTCGTTTGGAGTTACAATTTGAGGGCAACGCCAGTACCCGTACAGCGCCCCTATCTACGAAGGAACTCAGAAAATGGAGGAGAAGTTGCAAGATAGATTGTACTGTTACGTATCCCTGAGGTCGGGAGCAGTGTCAGAGGAAGACATGTTGAGGTACAGAGAGAGTGCCAGAGCTGGGTTGTGGGACGAAGCCCTAGAGGAAGTACAGTATTCGCGAGGGGATCGGCGCCACAGCAGAAGGCAGCGAATCCTGGCTCGAATGGCAGAGCGGATGCACCTCCTGAAGAAAAAGACCGAAGAAGCGTGGGTGATTAGACTCGAGATTTTAGTATATGCAGAACTGGCGCTCGACGACGCATACCAGGCGATACAGTGGTACGCAGCTCAGTGTGTCCCCGAGTTGGCAGAGTATGAGTTCCCAGAAGGCGGAGGTTACGCTGGCCCTGGCCTATTTTGGGACAATATTGACGATGAGGACTTTGGGAAAGCTACTGACTCTCGTTTTTGGGACCTGTGTTACGACCGAGAAGACATGCTGGGGCTCCCTAGTGCTATTGACCTCGAGGCAGACATACAGTATTTGGTCACCAATGAATGGAACCTGGAGTGGGATTACCTGCGACTCATCAATGAGGCCCGGGAAGAGACAGCCGGTCCTTTTTCCCAACAGCAACCAGCGGTACCCGAGGTAGCGGACCTCCTAGACTGGTCCTGCGAGGGTCCCCAGCGGCAGTGTGTGTCCCAGGGAGCAGCAGTGTGTGTCCCGGAGCTGAAGGTGTTGTCCTTCCTCCCCAGCGGCAGTGTGTATCCCAGGGAGCTGAAGGTGTCGTCCTTCCTCCCCAGCGGCAGTGTGTCCCAGGGAGCTGAAGGTGTCCTTCCTCCCCAAGTGTGTCCCAGGGAGCTGAAGGTGTCGTCCTTCCTCCCCAGCGGCAGTGTGTACCCCAGGGAGCAGAAGGTGTTGTCCTTCCTCCCCTGCGGCAGTGTGTATCCCAGGGAGCTGAAGGTGTCGTCCTTCCTCCCCAGCGGCAGTGTGTATCCCAGGGAGCTGAAGGTGCCGTCCTTCCTCCCCAGCGGCAGTGTGTATCCCAGGGAGCTGAAGGTGTCGTCCTTCCTCCCCAGCGGCAGTGTGTACCCCAGGGAGCTGAAGGTGTCGTCCTTCCTCCCCAGCTGCATTGTGTACCCCAGGGAGCTGAAGGTGCCGTCCTTCCTCCCCAGTGGCAGTGGGTATCCCAGGGAGCTGAAGGTGCCGTCCTTCCTCCCCAGCGGCCGTGTGTGTCCCAGGGAGCTGAAGGTGTCGTCCTTCCTCCCCAGCGGCTGTGTGTGTCCCAGGGAGCTGAAGGTGTCGTCCTTCCTCCCCAGCGGCAGTGTGTACCCCAGGGAGCTGAAGGTGTCATCCTTCCTCCCCAGCTGAATTGTGTACCCCAGGGAGCTGAAGGTGCCGTCCTTCCTCCCCAGTGGCAGTGGGTATCCCAGGGAGCTGAAGGTGCCGTCCTTCCTCCCCAGCGGCAGTGTGTGTACCAGGGAGCTGAAGGTATCATCCTTCCTCCCCAGCGGCAGTGTGTATCCCAGGGAGCTGAAGGTGCCGTCCTTCCTCCCCAGCGGCAGTGTGTATCCCAGGGAGCTGAAGGTGCCGTCCTTCCTCCCCAGCGGCTGAAAATATGTATGGGAGAGGAGCTTGTTACCCCCTCTCCCCAGCGGCAGCTTAGCCCACCAAGGGGAGACAGTAATCTCCACAACAGTGCAGATGGGACAGTGGTCTCTGCACATGCACCACCGGGGGTAGGTACAGTCGGTCCTGTCCCCCAGCAGCAGGACTGTTTAGGCAAAGGGGAGACAGTCTGTCTCCCCCTCCAGCAACCAGGCTCCAACCAGACTACTCCCGTGGTAGTGCTGGCACCAGGACAGAGTACCGCTGGTCTCTGCCCACTCAGCAACCCACCCAGTACGCTTACCAGTCACCCACACAGCCATGGTGAGGCACCTGGACACGGACAAAGTTCTCCTCTACCCAGGTGTAGTAGCCAGTTATTGTGGGTGGGCTGTATTACTGATTGTGTTTTGTGGGTGGGCTGCTGGACTAACAAGGGCACTGACCGGCAGGAGGTCAGATACCCTGTTAGTCTGATTGGTAAAGGGGAGAAGTGTGGCGGAACCAACCTCGCCACTATGCACTGGAGAAGCCTGGTTGCCAGCCTCCTGCCATGTGACTATGGCCCCTGGGATGTATAGCCCTTTAAAGACATGATTTGGGCATAATGGATTTGTGTTGTGCTGCTGCTGGCCCTTTTAAGAACCATCTGGGGACATACTGTGGAGTTACTGGGTGGCCACCATTTCCTGTATCAGAAGCACATGGTGAGAACAATGGATGGCGGCCATTTTAACTCACAGACACTGTGTGGACTTTTCAACACGGTGCCATCTCGCCAGTATTTGTTGCACAGAGACATCGTGCGGTGGTTTTGGACTATACAGCAGGGGACACATTATACAGTGATTGTTTTTATTTAGCCTGTATATGTTCTGCAGAATCTGCATTAAACTGTATTTTCCAAAGTACTGAACGGATCTGGGTGAATTTTGGATATGTGGTTCACCCAGATCCCCCAGTTCCAAGGATATACTTTTTATGGGGTTATTGCATGTTTTGGGGTCCCTGTGATGTGTTTTATGAAACTGTATTTCTCTGGCTGTGATAATTAGATTACCCATTGTGTTCAGTAATCATATCACAGCCAGAGGGGAGGATTTTGTGTGGGAGTGTCTGGGTGTATTGTATGGATTGATTGGCTGTTTTGTAACGCCCTGTGGGCTGTACTATGTTTGTGGATTGGGAATAAAAGAGACTGTATGTGACAGTACAGAGAGTTCCTGTTTTAACCCTCAAAGTGAAGTGTCGTCTCATTATTGGGGAAGGATTTATTGTATGCTGTTCCAGTTTGACTGCTAGGAGAGTAAACCTATTCGTATGGTTCCTATTCAACTGTCTACAGCATTCATATGCTTGGGAGAATTTATTTGTTTCTCCGGTTCGGTGATTGTGGTGTCTGCCAGAGTGCTTGGAGTCCTCAGGAAGCACTAGGAGCATCCTTCAACGGAGGTACCCAGTCGGGGTGCCAGGTGATCCGTTACAGACACAAACGATCTGTTCTTACCATCCGGAGGCCGGTCTACAACTGACGGAGTTAGAATTAATATGCCTTAACCTTAAACCAAAGAAAAAACTTATCTCATTAGTTTACGCAATATACAACTCCACAGTAGGCCCCCATACCTACACCTTCACGAACGCATGGGAACGTGATCTAACAACTCATATAACTGAGAGTCAATGGGCTCAAATATTTAGGGGACACAAAATATTGTGTGCCTCTCATATAGAGATTACGCGTAAAATAATGTACAGATGGTACATAGTCCCAACAAGGCTCAACAAAGGGAACCCAAACATATCAGACACATGCTGGCGTTGCACAGATGGTAAGGGGTCCATGCTACACATCTGGTGGATATGCCCAAAACTGAAACCATATTGGAATGATATAACACAACTAATACAAGACAGCACAGGCGTCCACCTACAACAAAAGCCTGAAGTCTACCTGTTCCAACTATTTCCCAAAGATCTCACAAAACCCCAAGTATACCTCATATACCATATCATAGTAGCAGCCCTACAAATGATCAGCAGACACTGGCGAAACCCAGACCCACCACACATGTCCCAATGTATCACAGCGCTACAGGCGACGAGACAATATGAAATGATGGCACGTAAAAATGCACCACCAAAGCAATTTATAGTGGCAGCTTGGAAAACATGGGAATCGTATATGATGAAAAAAAAAAAAAAAAGTGGGGGGACCCCTGCGTCACCGCAACGCAACCTAAACACGTAAATATGAGAGGCACAGACCGCCTCCACAGAGACACCTAGCCATGCACTACACTGATTGCAATCTTACGCAGGCGACATGCATGAGTACCCGAACCACACTGGGTTAGGCACAACATTACTTGTCCTCAATGAGCATATCCACCTCCTCTCCCCTCCACCCTCGATCCCTCCCCCTTCCCCCCTTATGTTAACGTTGTACTGTTAGTGGTTCTATAACTGTATCAAACTGTATCAACTGGTAGAAACATTATAATGTAAACACTACTGGATATATGTTTTTCAAATCCTCTTCACTGTTATAAATTCCTGATGTACAAGATGATCTATGGTATGTTGATACTATAAAATGGAAATAAAAAAAAACAAAACAAAAACACTATATCCTGTGAAAGGTAGAAATGTATGGCGATTGAATGATTCCTTAATTGAGGAGAATACTCAAATAATTAAATTTAGCAAAGTGATTATGTTATTTTTTGAAGATCACTCTCAAGATATGTCCCATATAACTACACAATGGCTGGCTCTTAAGGCAGTATTACGGTGCCTGTTTATACAGTCAGGATCAATTTGCAAATGTAGAGAAGATAAGAATAAGAAGTGTCTCTTAGATGAATTGAATATAATAGAAACAGAAAACAAATTAACGTCATCAAAAAAATTAACTATGCAAATTAATAAGATTAAGGCAGAACTATAATTAGCTAAACTATCAGTGATAAAAAGGTCAAACGAGAAAGCTTAAATAAAGCTAGCAGATTGGGGGGAGGCAGCCGCTCTCCTTGCTTCTAAACCGGGGGCGCTGAACCACAGATTGCCCACTCCCTCGCTTAGGACCGGTGGGGGTGATCCTGGTCCAACCCTGTCAGACACAGGAGCCACAGCTGACACAGATGGTGGAGCCCCACAAGCAACCCCCAGCTCCACAGTTCTCACCGCGACATCCAGACGAGGTCGCCGCAGAAGTGCCCGGTGACAGACTTGAACCTGGGTACTTTGCAATCCTGGACCTGCTTTTTTGCCTCTGAGCCACTATACAGCTCTTGGATTGCTTGAAGTATAATCTTGCCTTGTACCCAGCACTGGGGGCTGGACGTTATTCTGTGGCTGCTCCAACAATCTCAGCACACCTGTGGCTGATCACCAATTAGCCAGGTATAAGACACTGCCTCTCCGTGAGGGCAGTGTCAGTTCATTGACTCTGGTTCCCTTGTTTGGTTCCTGTCATGCCATATCAGCGTTCCAGTATGTCCTGTCTGATTCCGGCTTCTGACCTTGGCTTTCCTCCTGGACTACTCTGATCTCTGGCTTCCCCTGACTTTGGCTTTCCTTGACTACACTTCTGTTAATCCCTGCTATACTGCTACTTGGAGCCCTATTCCTGGAAAGCCCCCGTGCACAGACTCGCAGATCAGGTGGCGTCTTACCTGGTCACCCTGGTCTGTGTCTACTTTGCAAGGGTGAGCATATAACTCTGTGAGCCGGACTCCCCATCAGGTAAGACTCCTGACAACAGGCCCACATAATGGCAGACTCCACGTGCGGCCATGACGGCTGCGGAGGGGAGACTGCCACGATGACAAGACTGACCGCAATCTTCGACGCCTTTTGGGCAAAAACTAGAAGCCAGAGAGCGGCAGGCAAAAGCACAAAGGAACCTACCCAGAGAAAGTCCCACAGCTGAGCTAAACCCCACTCAACAGTCAACAAACAAAATGGCGCTGAAGACGGAGACATCTCCCGCCAGCCCATAAGCACTTAAAGAATTACAGAATCCAGGTCACTCCCACACGACATCAAGCACTGCTCAGCGACCACTGTGTGGCAGACCCTCACCGGGGAGCCGGAGCAGACACAGCCAAGGGGAACTATAGAGGCCCAGACAAGCACATCACATACCTGCACAGTGATCTCAGGTACCCACAGCAATGAACAAACGTGCCCACCACGGGAACCACCCCAGCTGGACTTACCTCTGCTAGACCCCCATGCCTCTCCTACACACTTCCCCCTGCTGAGTATTGGATAAAGAAGGACTTACACTGCAGGAAAGCACGGGGGACACTGTTTGGCACCTCTGCCGTAATGAACCCTAGCTAGTCCATTCTTCGACTCTTTAAGCCGAGATAGCTGTTCAACGCTGATCTTTACTGCTTGGTACTGCTCAAACGTCTATGCTCATACCTGCATCATAATTACTGATACCTGCATGATAATCTTATGTCTTCTAATAGCTGTGTTTTTAGATAGCCTGTTACTGGCCAATGTCATACCAAATAGCCTATGTGTCTGGCAACTTACAGGTTGCCCTGACTCCTAGTTCAATCGAGTTTTATCAGCAAAGTTTTTTAGTTTGGTCGTATGTAGCCATGCATGCCTTATTAATGCTCCATGTTCACTCACTCTGTAATTATAACGCATAAGACAGGCATGGAATGCGTGTAAATCAGCAACCTATGTCAAGCGGAGTCATAAATCTGTTATCAAACATGTCTCACCTACACTTACCACACGTGTTAAGCTGTATAGATGTTACTAAGACGACTATGCTGAAAGCTAGATGAAGCTGCAAAAAGAGTCCCTCTTGACTTATTAACATAAAAATTTATATTGATACCAAACGTACTGTTTTAACTCTTGCAGCTCTTGCAAGTTTCTAACTTACTTGTAATCACAATGTACGTTTAAATCCAACTGTTTAAGCCTGTTTAAAAAAAATAAAAAATAAAAATTGTGCCTGTTATCCATGTGCCCTGCATGTTAAGCATGGGAAAAGCCAGAGGACTGCTTTTGGGGCACCTCTCGCCAGCCAGTAAAGTATATTGGCACTGCAAAAATAAAGAATGAAAAAAATATAACAAAAACAGATCTTTACAATCTAAATTACTTTATATGTTGTCTCGTAATAAAATTAAATTGTTTAATCCTCAAGAGATATTGGAGGAGTTAGCGGCATACTACAGTGTACTTTAGAACTTAAAATCTGATAAAGATACATATCAGACCAATCCTTTTTATACTTTTTATACCAATAAATCTCCTTATTACCTATCTACCTGTCGGAGTCCTGAATGGCTCCTGATACCAGATGACAGGGCCGCCATCAGGGGGTGACAACCATGATGGTTGTCACAGGCCCGGCGGTCCTGGGGGGCCCGGACTGCTCTGGCAGTCCCGGGCCCCACTTAACCTCTCTGCACACATAGATAGCGAATATCGCTATCTATGTGTGCAGAGCAGGCCCCCGGCTCCCTGTTACAGCAGAGGGGGCCCAGCACACTGCCTGTTCTCCTCTCTTCTCTCTTCTAATAACTCTCACGAGACCCGCAGCCTTCTCGGGTCTCGCGAGAGTTATTACAAGAGAGTAGAGAGGAGAACAGGTAGTGTGCTGGGCCCCCTCTGTGGTACCAAGGAGCCGGGGGCGAGAGTTATTAGAAGAGAGTAGAGAGGAGAACAGGCAGTGTGCTGGTCCCCCTCTGCGGTACCAGGGAGCCGGGGGCCCCCTCATGCCCCCCATGCCACCGGACCACCAGGGAATGGAATCTCCCCCCTCCCTGGACACAGGTAAGAAGCAGGAAGGGGGGAGAAACATTTAATTAAATTTAATAGAAAATTACTGTGAAAATGCCCCTTCCTCCCCCCCAGATTGCACATTTACACACACACTGCATACACTAACACAACACACACACATAC
Organism: Pelobates cultripes; assembly: GCA_933207985.1. Taxonomy (NCBI): domain Eukaryota; kingdom Metazoa; phylum Chordata; class Amphibia; order Anura; family Pelobatidae; genus Pelobates; species Pelobates cultripes. The sequence goes on from OW240914.1 coordinate 245,938,216, forward strand.
ACTGCATACACTAACACAACACACACACTACATACACTAGCACAACACACACACTGTATACACTAACACAACACACACACTGCATACACTCCCATACAAAATCAGATAATCCCTCCTCTGTACCTGGGAGATAATTGGATCAGGAACTGTACTAATCTAATCCAATTATCTCCAAGCACAGAAAAAACATACATACAAACCCCCCAAAATACATTAATACACACAAAACACCCACAAAAGTTACATCCCCTGATAGCCCTGATCTGGGTGACCAACATATCCAGAAAATAACCCAGATCAGTTCAGGGGTTCAGGAATTTCCTGGAAGTCTTAATTTTGGCCGACCGCCCACATGGTCCCATGCCCAAAACAGTTCCAGAGAATCAGGTCTTGCTGTCGGCAGGGGCGTATTAGCCGCGAGGCAAACACGGCATTTGCCTTGGGTGGCATATTCCAGGGGGCGGCAAAAAACGCCGCCCCCCAAATGCCCAGGGCAAATGCCTAGTTAGCCTCGTGGCTAACTGACACGCCGGGCGCTGGGCTGGGCGGGCGGCTGGCGGGGAGCTCTTCCAGCCTCACTCTGCGGCGTGCGAGGGAGCTGAGCAGACCGCTCAGAGGAAGTGCTCCCTCGCCAGCCGCCCGCCCAGCCCAGCAGCCACTGGACCACCAGGGAGAGAGGGAACCCCCCCCAGCATTCCCAAAGGTAAGGTGGTTGGGGGGGGGTAAATAAAAATAATATAAAAATGTGTTAATGTGAGTGTGTGTGTATATGTCTGTGAGTGTGTCTGTTAATGTGTGTGTTTTGTTAGTGTGTGTGTGTGTGTGCCTAACTGTGTGGGTGTGTGTGTCTGCTAGTGAGTGAGTGTGTGTCTGTTAGTGTGTATGTCTGACTGTGTGTCAGTGAGTGTGTGTTTGCCTGTGAGTGTGTGTTTGCCTGTGAGTGTGTGTGTCTGCTAATGTGTGTCTGCTAGTGAGTGTGTGTGTGTGTCTGTGTCTTAGTGTGTGTGTGTCTGCTAGTGAGTGTGTGTGTGTGTCTGTTAGTGTGTGTGTGTGTGTTAGTGTGAGTGTGTCTGCCTGTGAGTGTGTGTGTGTCAGTGAGTGTGTGTCTGACTGTGTGAGTGTGAGTGTGTGTCTGTTAGTGTGTGTGTCTGACTGTGTTTGTCTGTTAGTGTGTATGTGTGTGTCTGACTGTGTGTCAGTGAGTGTGTGTGTGTCTGCTAGTGAGTGTGTGTGTCTGACTGTGTGTGTGTGTGTGTCTGTTAGTGTGAGTGTGTCTGTTAGTGTGTGTGTGTGTTTCTGTTAACGAGTGTATGCGTATC
>OW240914.1:245939634-245972631 GCA_933207985.1 Pelobates cultripes
AATAATGAGACGACACTTCACTTTGAGGGTTAAAACAGGAACTCTCTGTACTGTCACATACAGTCTCTTTTGTTCCCAATTCACAAACATAGTACAGCCCACAGGGCGTTACAAAACAACCAATCAATCCGTACAATACACCCAGACACTCCCACACAAAATCCTCCCCTCTGGCTGTGATATGATTACTGAACACAATGGGTAATCTAATTATCACAGCCAGAGAAATACAGTTTAATAAAACACATCACAGGGACCCCAAAACATGCAATAACCCCATAAAAAGTATATCCTTGGAACTGGGGGATCTGGGTGAACCACATATCAAAAATTCACCCAGATCCGTTCAGTACTTTGGAAAATACAGTTTAATGCAGATTCTGCAGAACATATACAGGCTAAATAAAAAACAATCACTGTATAATGTGTCCCCTGCTGTATAGTCCAAAACCACCGCACGATGTCTCTGTGCCACAAATACTGGCGAGATGGTACCGTGTTGAAAAGTCCACATAGTGTCTGTGAGTTAAAATGGCGCCATCCATTGTTCTCACCATGTGCTTCTGATACAGGAAATGGTGGCCACCCAGTAACTCCACAGTATGTCCCCAGATGGTTCTTAAAAGGGCCAGCAGCAGCACAACCCAAATCCATTATGCCCAAATCATGTCTTTAAAGGGCAATACATCCCAGGGGCCATAGTCACATGGCAGGAGGCTGGCAACCAGGCTTCTCCAGTGCATAGTGGTGAGGTTGGTTCCGCCACACTTCTCCCCTTTACCAATCAGACTAACAGGGTATCTGACCTCCTGCCGGTCAGTGCCCTTGTTAGTCCAGCAGCCCACCCACAAAACACAATCAGTAATACAGCCCACCCACAATAACTGGCTACTACACCTGGGTAGAGGAGAACTTTGTCCGTGTCCAGGTGCCTCACCATGGCTGTGTGTGTGACTGGTCAGCGTACTGGGTGGGTTGCTGAGTGGGCAGAGACCAGCGGTACTCTGTCCTGGTGCCAGCACTACCACGGGAGTAGTCTGGTTGGAGCCTGGTTGCTGGAGGGGGAGACAGACTGTCTCCCCTTTGCCTAAACAGTCCTGCTGCTGGGGGACAGGACCGACTGTACCTACCCCCGGTGGTGCATGTGCAGAGACCACTGTCCCATCTGCACTGTTGTGGAGATTACTGTCTCCCCTTGGTGGGCTAAGCTGCCGCTGGGGAGAGGGGGTAACAAGCTCCTCTCCCATACATATTTTCAGCCGCTGGGGAGGAAGGACGGCACCTTCAGCTCCCTGGGATACACACTGCCGCTGGGGAGGAAGGACGGCACCTTCAGCTCCCTGGGATACACACTGCCGCTGGGGAGGAAGGACGACACCTTCAGCTCTCTGGGGTACACACTGTCGCTGGGGAGGAAGGACGGCACCTTCAGCTCCCTGGGATACCCACTGCCACTGGGGAGGAAGGACGGCACCTTCAGCTCCCTGGGGTACACAATTCAGCTGGGGAGGAAGGATGACACCTTCAGCTCCCTGGGGTACACACTGCCGCTGGGGAGGAAGGACGACACCTTCAGCTCCCTGGGACACACACAGCCGCTGGGGAGGAAGGACGACACCTTCAGCTCCCTGGGACACACACGGCCGCTGGGGAGGAAGGACGGCACCTTCAGCTCCCTGGGATACCCACTGCCACTGGGGAGGAAGGACGGCACCTTCGCTCCCCTAGAATTTACACAATGCAACTAGGGAGGAAGGACGACACCTTCAGCTCCCTGGGACACACACTGCCGCTGGGGAGGAAGGACGACACCTTCAGCTCCCTGGGACACCTACGGCCCGCTGGGGAGGAAGGACGACACCTTCAGCTCCCTGGGACACACACTGCCGCTGGGGAGGAAGGACGGCACCTTCAGCTCCCTGGGGTACACACTGCAGCTGGGGAGGAAGGACTGCACCTTCAGCTCCCTGGGGTACACACTGCCGCTGGGGAGGAAGGACGACACCTTCAGCTCCCTGGGATACACACTGCCGCTGGGGAGGAAGGATGACACCTTCTGCTCCCTGGGGTACACACGGCCGCTGGGGAGGAAGGACAACACCTTCAGCTCCCTGTAGCTCACACTGCCGCTGGGGAGGAAGGACGGCACCTTCTGCTCCCTGGGACACACACTGCCGCTGGGGACCCTCGCAGGACCAGTCTAGGAGGTCCGCTACCTCGGGTACCGCTGGTTGCTGTTGGGAAAAAGGACCGGCTGTCTCTTCCTGGGCCTCATTGATAATTCGCAGGTAATCCCACTCCAGGTTCCATTCATTGGTGACCAAATACTGTATGTCTGCCTCGAGGTCAATAGCACTAGGGAGCCCCAGCATGTCTTCTCGGTCGTAACACAGGTCCCAAAAACGAGAGTCAGTAGCTTTCCCAAAGTCCTCATCATCAATATTGTCCCAAAATAGGCCAGGGCCAGCGTAACCTCCGCCTTCTGGGAACTCATACTCTGCCAACTCGGGGACACACTGAGCTGCGTACCACTGTATCGCCTGGTATGCGTCGTCGAGCGCCAGTTCTGCATATACTAAAATCTTGAGTCTAATCACCCACGCTTCTTCGGTCTTTTTCTTCAGGAGGTGCATCCGCTCTGCCATTCGAGCCAGGATTCGCTGCCTTCTGCTGTGGCGCTGATCCCCTCGCGAATACTGTACTTCCTCTAGGGCTTCGTCCCACAACTCAGCTCTGGCACTCTCTCTGTATCTCAACATGTCTTCCTATGACACTGCTCCTGACCTCAGGGATACGTAACAGTACAATCTATCTTGCAACTTCTCCTCCATTTTCTGAGTTCCTTCGTAGATAGGGGCGCTGTACGGGTACTGGCGTTGCCCTCAAATTGTAACTCCAAACGAACTGTGTCTCTGAGCTGCTTTACCTCGCACTAGGATGCCATCCCACCGCTTGCCACCAATGTAACGGATCACCTGGCACCCCGACTGGGTACCTCCATTGAAGGATGCTCCTAGCGCTTCCTGAGGACTCCAAGCACTCTGGCAGACACCACAATCACCGAACCGGAGAAACAAATAAATTCTCCCAAGCATAGGAACCATACGAATAGGTTTACTCTCCTAGCAGTCAAACTGGAACAGCATACAATAAATCCTTCCCCCAATAATGAGGCGACACTTCACTTTGAGGGTTAAAACAGGAACTCTCTGTACTGTCACATACAGTCTCTTTTATTCCCAATCCACAAACATAGTACAGCCCACAGGGCGTTACAAAACAGCCAATCAATCCATACAATACACCCACACACTCCCACACAAAATCCTCCCCTCTGGCTGTGATATGATTACTGTACACAATGGGTAATCTAATTATCACAGCCAGAGAAATACAGTTTCATAAAACACATCACAGGGACCCCAAAACATGCAATAACCCCATAAAAAGTGGGGGATCTGGGTGAACCACATATCCAAAATTCACCCAGATCCGTTCAGTACTTTGGAAAATACAGTTTAATGCAGATTCTGCAGAACATATACAGGCTAAATAAAAAACAATCACTGTATAATGTGTCCGCTGCGGTATAGTCCAAAACCACCGCACGATGTCTCTGTGCAACAAATACTGGCGAGATGGCACCGTGTTGAAAAGTCCACACAGTGTCTGTGAGTTAAAATGGCCGCCATCCATTGTTCTCGCCATGTGCTTCTGATACAGGAAATGGTGGCCACCCAGTAACTCCACAGTATGTCCCCAGATGGTTCTTAAAAGGGCCAGCAGCAGCACAACACAAATCCATTATGCCCAAATCATGTCTTTAATGGGCAATACATCCCAGGGGCCATAGTCACATGGCAGGAGGCTGGCAACCAGGCTTCTCCAGTGCATAGTGGCGAGGTTGGTTACGCCACAGTGTCCTAAACCATGACGCTAATTGTCTATACGAGAAGTGAGCTGTGTCGGGAAGCCCATATTGTGTTTGGATCTCAGTGAATGTGTTCAAAATTGGGCCCTGACATATGTGGTAGAGATGTTTAATGTCATGGTTGTGCCATATTTGAAGGTGGAATTCCGGTATGATCAGGGCCAGTGTCTCCATTGTTGTTGCCAGAGAGGTACCCCCTTTCATTATATGTGTTTTCCCAAACTGATCCCAGATTTGTAGCGTGAGTCTAGTAGTGGGGAGAATGTCCTTATGTTTAGGCCGTAATTTCCTAGACATCCAAGCCAAAGCGGGGATTGTGAAGTCATTCATGTAACATGCTTCTATACGTACCCACTGTGGGGGGCTGGGGTTACCAGTAACTGCCAAGAGTATGGCCGCTTTGTAGTAGTGAGCTATATTTGGCAAGCCCATACCCCCTTTCTGAAGGGGTTTGTGTAGTGCAGCTGCTGCTATTCTAGGTTTAGTGTTATTCCATATAAACGAGGTTACTAGAGTTTGCACTTCACTTAGGTAACGTCTGGGGATTGCAAGCAGGATGGTTCTAAACAGATATTGTATTCTTGGGAGGAGCAGCATTTTTACAGCAGCTATCCTGCCCACCCATGATATAAATTTCCCTTTCCAACCGTGTACAAAGGATTTTAGCTCCGCGAGAAGTGGGATGTAATTCGCTTTGTGGATGCCCGCTAATGTTTTTGTCAAGGCTATCCCTAGAAATGTAAGTTTGTCCGTGCGCCATTCGAACGCAAAGTTCGTTTTAAAGAGACTCATCTCGGGTTGCGGTATATTGATGCCCAATGCATTTCCCGTGTTGGTGTATCAGATTTTGTAGCGCCGTCAGGGAGGAGCATGGGTTTTGTAGTGTGAGGAGGATGTCATCCGCAAATAGCGTGATTTTATATTCCTCATGTTTTACCCTAATTCCCTGGATCATGGGATCATTCCTAAGCAGATGTGTGAGTGGTTCCAGGGCGAGTATGTACAATATCGGGGATAGGGGGCAGCCCTGCCTAGTGCCATTTGAGATGTTGAAGTTGCTAGATGAGAAGCCCCCATTTACCACTTGTGCCAATGGGCATGAGTACAGCGCTTCCACCAATGCCTTGAACCGTGGGGGGAATTCAAATCTCCCAAGGAACGCGCGGAGGAAGGGCCAGTGAAGGCGGTCGAACGCTTTTTCAGCGTCCAATGACACCAACACGCTCGGCGCTCCCCCTCCCCACAGTCCACCCAGCAGATCCAATACTTTCCTCACCCCGTCTGCCCCCTGGCGGCCGCTCACAAACCCCACCTGGTCTGCGTGCACTAGAGTAGGAATTATTGTTGACAGTCTGTTGGCGTAAATTTTAGCTAATATTTTTGTGTCCGTGTTGAGGAGCGAGATTGGACGTAGGTTCTGGCATCTATTTGGTGGTTTCCCTGGCTTAGGGAGTGTGGCCACAAGCGCCATTAGCATTTCCCTCTGCATTTTGCCCGTGGTGGTTATGTGGTTGTATAATGATGTCAGGTGCGGGGCCAACAGGCGTTAGTGAAGGCAATTGTGTGAGGTCTAAGAAATGTTTGATTTTGGTATCTGTAGGTTGATGGGTCGCGTCGTCCTGCTTTAAATTATACAGTGTGTGGTAAAATTTTGCCATCTCATTGTTGATATCTTGGGGGTTGTATAGTTTTGCCCCACTGCTAGTGTGTAGGTAAGGGATTTTAGATTGGGATTGTTTTTTCCTTAACATTGCTGCCATAACTTTCCCTTCCTTGTTGCCCTGGGAATATTGTCTCATTTTTAAGCGTTGCATAGCGCAGGATGACTTGGCTAGGTGAATGTCATTCAGTCGTTTAGTAGCGGACTCTATTAAGGTGAGATGAGCAGCGTTTGGGTTTAATGCATGTGCGGCCATGGCATCCCTAACTGTTCGTAGTAGTGTCATGTATTCCTCATTGGATGTGCATTTAATGTAGGCGGCTCTGCTGATCAATAGCCCTCGTATAGTCGGCTTGTGGGCCTGCCACAGTGAGCTGGGGGATATGTCCGGAGTATCATTGATCTGGAAATATTGTTCCAGATCCCGTATCAGTCGCGCCCGAAATGTAGTGTCGTGCAGTAGGGAGTCATTTAGGCGCCAGGGTGGCTGCCCTCTATGGGGAAAAGAGTCTCTTAGGGTCACCGTGACAGGTGCGTGGTCCGACCACACAATGTCTCCAATCTGGCAGTGGGTTATTCTTGGCGCCAATGTCCCTGACACCAATACGTAGTCTATTCTGGAGAACGACTTGTGTACCTGTGAATAGTAAGTAAACTCTTTATCCATAGGGTGTAGTGTGCGCCAGGTGTCATATAAGTTGTGTTCTGTTAGTAGGTTGTTTAGGGCTTAACTCTGTGTCCTTGTTGCGGAGTGTCGTGGGGAAATGCTAGGGAGGGACGTATCTGTGTGTGAGTTTAGCACATGATTTAAATCTCCACAGATAACTATATTTCCCGTAGTAGAGATGGGTAATTTGTTCAATACTCTTTTTAAAAATTGTGTTTGGTTCGTGTTTGGGCCATATACTACCACCAGTACATATTCAGAGTTGTTTACTATGCAGTGTAATATACCTCCCCTGTGCATCTTTGCGTATGCTCAGCAATTCAAACGTCAGTGAGTGATGTATCAAAAAAGACACCCCCTTGGATTTGGAGGAGTGAGTAGCGTGGAACTGAGTTGGGTAGTCCCGTAGTCCAAATTTGGGGACTCTATTGGTCACAAAATGAGTCTCTTGGACGCATAGGATATCTATTTTATCCCTATTTGCCTCTTCCAATAGAATGCGTCGTTTATGGGGGTGGTTTAACCCTCTAGTGTTGTTGGATCGTATTGTTATGGACATGGGTGGAAAGTGAGATGCTGGATTGAGGCACATTGTACCATATGAGTTTGTTTCCACTGTGGCATGAGATGGTGTTGTGCTATATAGTGGGTAGGCTGGTCAGTGTTTGGTCCTCTCTTCTGTGGGATGGGGTGGGGGAGGGGTATAACCTGGACAATCGAACTTGGACGTTGTGAACATGGTTTCCTCCTGGGAGGGTGTGGTGCGGAGGGTCCACACCTCGGGGGTGGGAGTTCCTGGGCTCTCCCGTGATGTGGCTGTCGAGCTCTGTGAGATATAATCAATGTCATAGAAAGGCTTAAATGCGAGTTACATGTGGGCTTTATCGGCTTCCATTGTAATTTTAACCTTGGCATAGCAGGGCGTACAGCATATCACCCAGCATAGCCAAAGCTCTTCATGTGAAGCTACATCCGTCATAGCCCGCGCGAGCTGCCGCTGCCGTGTGCACAGTCACTGCATACAGTGGCCTCTGCCCGGCCCACGGCCGATATGCATGACCTGTTCTCCGCCGTGCATAGGGGCGGTGCTAGCCTGCTTCGTCGGCCGCGCAACAGAGCGCGCCCAACGACAGGGACTGTATCTGGGGCTAGATCCCCCCTGCACCCCACACAATGGCAGACCTCACCTGGCCTAAATTTTTCTGGTCTACCTTGTTGTCTACTACGTCGTGTCATGTCTAGCGCAAGCGATGCAGCATCCGGGGGACACTGACACCCTGTGCGTCTATACTTGCGGTGCATGTAACAGGGTCACTATGGAGTCTATGGGATACAGCCTAGGCGTATTTCTATACATATAACAATGCATATAGTATTTCGGGCATCATAACTCTAAACCCCCAGTGCCCATGGCATCTTGATAAACATATGCGAAATTTAGACAGGTAATACTAAAAACATTGTAACAGGCTTGATATTGTTAAGTGGTAGAGCCACTGTGGGATTTCAACAAACTGTAGTTAGTTTAGTTGTGGTTAAGTGTTGGGATAGTGTCAACGATTTGCAAGCAGGGAACTCTGCCTTGCCGCCCCTAAACTGGGTCATCCGCTCCATTTCTTTGTGTGGCGGTATGTACGTGTGAGAAAAAGGGAGGCTGAAAGAGTAACATCTGTAATGAGCGTGTGTATAGGAGTAGTGGAGTGCAGTGTAGGACAGTGTGGCTGTGGTATTGTGCGTGGATAATACTTGCGACCCCTGCCATCGTGTTAATTAGGTAAGTCTCTTGCGGGCAACGCTCCACTCCCATGTCGTCTTCTTAATCGGCTGCGCAGCAGACTCCGACGGGCCAAGCGGTATGCCCCATTCTTTTAGAAGTTTAACGCCTTCCTCCGGGGTATAGACGGGTTTGAAGACACCTCCTCGTTGGATCAACATCTTGGTCGGGTAGCCCCACCGGTATCTGGTGCCATGTTGCCGTAAAGCTTCTGCGACTTGTTGGAACGCCCGTCGTTTTTTCAGCGTTGCCGCCGAGAGGTCGTTGAAGACCTTCACTCTGGGATAGTCTTCATGTGGGTGGTTGCGGTTTCGGCTTGCCATGAGGACCAGCTCCTTGACATGAAAGTAGTGGGCCTGCAACAGCACGTCTCGTGGCGTGGAATCTGGCAGGTAAGCAGGCTTAGGGATCCTATGTATCCGGTCGATTAACATCATGTCCGTTGGTATGTCCGGCGCGTAGGCTCTCAGCAGGCCTCGTGCATAGGCCTGAAGGTCTACCGGTTAAACCGACTCTGGTACTCCTCGAAGCCGGATATTATTCCGCCGAGCCCTATCTTCTGCATCAGCCATTTGCACCTCCAGACGTTCCACCTTTTCCTCCAGGTGTTGGACGTGATCCACCATATTATTGTGGGCAGAAGCGAAGTCCCCCATTTTGTCTTCCATTTTTGAAGTACGGGTTCCCAGCTCTTGCATTTCCTTCCTCATGGCCTCTGCCGTTTGTTGCCATGAGGCTATCAGCTTGCTGGACAAGGTATTCAGTGCATACTCCAAGAAGCTTTTCGTGATTTGGTCGGTCTGTGTGTTGTCCGCCATGGGGAGGCTCGTATCCGAATCCCCGTCGCCATCTTGGGCGTCTGGCTGTGAGGTCGTTTGCGGAGTTTGGCCTTTGTGGCCGAAGAAGTTGATTTTATTCGTTTTAGCAGTCGTTTTTTTTGTCCTGTGGGTAGACATCGCTATTGGTGTGTTTGTCTCGCTTATTTTCTTGCTTGTTTGTGCCTTTTAACGCTCATGTATAAGAGCTCATTACCGGAGCAAGTCCTTATGCGGCCATCTTGCTCGGTGGTCAGCCACGCCCCCAGGATATAGTGTTTTAAAACTTGTGATAACCTAAGCAAGATCAGACCAAATTGTTCTTCTTATGTGTACATCACAGACATTTTGTAAAGTTTGTTTATCTACTAAACACATATCAATATGTGAATAAGTATGGTGGACCTGGGAGAAATAGGTATAATCTCTACCAGATGGAAAGAGATTATGCCAAGTATCGTATAAATCATATATATGTAGGAGATTGGAGAATTTATTACTAAGAGAGATAGTTTGAGAGAGGGGACATATTCCATGGGCCCTTTCAACATCTAATTCAGGATCTAGCATGCTATAAAAGTCTCCACTTATAATAGTGTGGCCTTGTCGCAGTTTTGTAATTTTAGAAAATGTCTTATTCAAAAATATCGCTTGAGACTCATTAGGGGAATATACTGATGCAAAAAGCCAAAAAAAATGTGTAGCGCTATATATATAGTAGAATAAATACGTAAAATATACTTGACCTAGTATCATGCAATGGTGTTCTTTACAATCAGCAGAAACACCTACAATAGAAATACAATACTCCAATAGTGTAAAATAGTATATATCAGGTTGAAGGTAAGAGTTAATAGTAGGAACCACTCACATTTTCCTGAGCTGTAAACTTAGCTCAGGAATGACACGCCACCAGGTCCGTTTAGGCGATCTTCCCCTTCTTTAATACCGTATTTTCTTGTGATTCTAAAATAGAACTAAAGCAGAAGGCATATATGGTGCAATATAGTTTGTACTAAAAGATAGAGTGAAATATCTATATTGAGATAATCACAATAGGCTCAATCACAGCGCGTTGTGTAGTATAAGGACTACATGCCTATAAGCAGGAAACCAATAGCCCAGAATCTAGTATATAAAACTATTTTATTAGTAGGGTATATTTCCCCAAATTCAGTTTACCAGGACTGATTAAAAAAAAGGGTATAAAAACAAAATATGTTAAAAGAGAGGATTTACCCAGCTGAGGAAGCCGAGAGGAATTCGGCAAAATGCGTCCTGGGGACATGGGATAGGGGTACTGATATTCCTAGATGGAATATTCAGAAGAGAGGGAGTCCGACTAGCAGGGAGCTGCTCACACTGGAAATAATAGGGATTCACTAAAACCTATATGTAAAACAGCAAAGAAAGCACCTAAAAGAATGGTACATAAAATCCAGGAGCTAGGGACACTGTGTCTTTAAAAGATAAATATATTGGGGGAGGGTCCAGCCCTGCTGACCACGGTAAAACGAGACCACGGCACCAGCCGCCACACTCCCAGGGACCAGCATCCTGAAACATGCATTGACCACATTGCTAGCCTATTGTTATTGTTATTTTATTCGCTGTTTGTTTTGCTTTTTCACTAATAAGCTCAGTTACCCACAACCTGTTATCACTGACTCCAACCTTACCGGTCAGAATTAATTACACAGCCCCGTGGCGGTAAGGCGGTTGCCTAACGCCCAGACCATAGGTCCTCACGCCCCCCGCCCCCCAACCTATGGGACAACCGAAATGTGAGTACCTCATAAATATGCTGTTGTGGCAGATTTACATATGTCTGTATCATTGACATTGCACCAAAAATAAAGAATTAAAAAATATATATATATTTTTTTAAAATATAATAAGGTGCATATGCAGCATGGAAAATGTACGGTGCGTTTACCCTTGATCCCTGATAAAGTGCAGGGTAAAAGATACTGTCACCAGATGATATACTTTTTGAAGATAAGGATATAAAACATAAATTATTGAGCACACCAGTATATTTAGCTGGTTGCTATAAAGCCTGAGAGTATATCGCTGAAACCACTAAAAACAATGCAAAACTGGAAGTGCAATAAAAACCAGTTTATTAAACAAAATATGGATTAAAAAATATGCATCAGGAACAGTTCATAAGAGCTTAACCAGTCTGAAAAAGATTACGTGTTTCGTAGGAGAATGCCCTACTTCTTCAGAGACTGGATGTAGTACAGTGGTTGAGTGGTTTCTTTTATACGGAATTTGTTAATTGTCAATAAAAACTTTTGCTTAATTTTACAGAAAAACAGAAGATCGGAATCAAAACATATATAGTGATACATCTGCATAACATTTTCTATGTATTAATGAAATAAAATTTCAAATAAAATACAATAAAATAAAATGATCTCTTCGGGATGTAATGTAATATGTATGTAACAGAACATGAAGTGGGATCGTACAGGATGTCATGAATCACCTATCAGACTGCATTTAGGGTATTGAGACACAGAATGTTTAAAAGGCATCTAAAATGTGTTACAATACTTTAAAGTATGATATAGTACAATGGGATAATCTTAAATAAAGTATAGAAAATACAGAATTACAGGATAAATGAGTTGCAGTAAATAACTTACGATAAGTTTACATTGCATTGCTAGGTTTCTCATTTTATTAGTAACATTCATCAACCTGGGAATCTTTAGATATGTTTGTGAATGAATTATCAGAATCATCTAAAGAAAACATAGAGAATACATTCCACTTGTCATATCTTACTTGTAGTATTAGTGATACATAATGCTCATAAATGAAATATTCACATTGCGGTACCTGTTTGTTTCAGTCTATGTATTTATACAAAACCATAAATAAGATTAGGCTAACCAATTTCATTGAATTTCAATAGCTGCCACAGTTTAGTATTTTCTTCCTCCAACTTATAGATTTTAACCATTGCTTCATTATGGGCTAGGCATAGTACCTCCTCTCTTTTTTTCTAAATGATCTGTGCGGTCACCAAGAATTGCAAGTGCAATTTCTTTATGTATCTGATTCGTAATAGAGGTAAAATCCTCTTTTATAGTTCTTCTCAGACCTTAAAGCATTTGTGTCAGAAACTCCTTTGTAACTTGGCCTTCACCTCCACTATCTTGTATGCTATCTTGTGTCCTATCAAGCATTATATCAACTTCAGTCAGACCTGAAACAACAGCGTTGTCAGCATCGTCCTGCACATGTTTCTGTTGGTCTTTTCTGGCTGCCCTCAATGGATCTGTCAGCTTCATTTGTTTTGAAGAAGACATCGTGCTTTTTTTTTTTTTTTTTACTGCACTGTGCCCTCACCTCCAGCTCACAGCTGCTTGTAGCCGTTCCCAGATCTGTTTGAGGTTTTGGCTGGAGATGGAAGTGAGAGGAGATTTTTTCCTCGGCTGGCTCTTACGAGGTCAGAGCGCTCACTCCATGTGTCCGATTACGCCAGAAGTCAGACACGCCACTTACTTTTGAGGGGGGGGGGAAAGTGCATCTTATAGAGAGAAAAATATGGTATTCATAGCACACAAACAACATACATTGTGCACATCATAAATAGAGCTACCCAGGAAAGTTCTTTATAGAAGGTACATGGCCCCAGTAAGATTTCAACACAGCAACCCAAAAAAATCAGCAATGTGCGGGAGATGCTTAACAGAAACTAGAACGATGTTGAATGTATGGTGGACATGTTCTAAAATTAAGATGTTCTGGAGCTCAGTTGCTGAGCTAATATCCCGCTGCTCAAAAATTGTCCTGCCGCCTCTACACTATACGCTGACTACTATTACCGATAGAAGTGACCCGGAGCTCACAGCAGCATTAAGAGGACATTACTTGTCCCATTATTCCACTGCCTGAGCATGAAATCCACCCGTGAGGATCTCTGTCTATTGAAGCCCGCAGCTCGACAGCATGGAGAGGTGGCCGAAATCCCAACTAGGGCAGCATGGCCTGTAGATTTTGATTGCAGGCCCGCCGTGGGGGTTATCCCGGGTCCTACTGAAGAAATTACCCATCTGCTGCAAAAAACGGTTTCTTTTTTTTTCCATGTTTAACTTTTTTTTGCATTTCCAAATTACAGAGAAAATTAAAAAAATAAATAAAATAAAATAAATAAAAAAGCTACCTTAAGCTAAATGAGTCCGGAGTCTCTGACGTGGATGGAGAGCTTTGAGCTCAGGTTCAACAAACTGTGCCAGGAGTTTAAGTTGCAGATTTCGCAATTCCACCATACAAGCACCTCAACCGAATCAAGAGCCGATTCCAATTCACAGTTCTTCCTCTGGGCAGGAGCCCCATGTGGAGCAGAATCCACCATTCAGTCCAAAAACCCAAAGTTGGGAAAGACAGAATCAATGAACTTATGACACTGGCTCCTATGCCAGCCTGGGCAAGAGGCGGGGAGAGATTATGGCATCAGGAATTGTACCTCATGTATTCTTTCAGAGTCCGGTCATTCCTATCTAATACAGAAGTAGATGCTTTGTGGCCTACCTGTGGCATAGGTTGAATATGTAGGGCAGAGTTCGTGCATATATCTGAAATAGCTTTTTAGCACTATGGAGTTCTTACCTTCTCTTTATCTATCTTTTCAGTGGTATTGCAGTTCCTCAGTTACTTCTTTACTGAACAAGCATACACCTCTTTGTTATATATTCCTCTGTGTGTTTAGACTATCTCGTGGGCCTCATAGCCGCTCAAGCCACCGTTTTAGACATACGTACCTAACCTGCCTCTGTTAAATCCTATCACTAGCACTGTTCTCTCATGTTCCATACTGTGCTTATTGCTATATATACTGCCACACTCCTTACGATTACCTTACCACTATAAGCATGTTTATCTTGTCTTATATTATAAAAAACGTGCAGCTTTTTCTTGTACCATAAGTCATTACTAACATGTACTATTGCACTTAAAAAAAAAAAAAAAGAATGTGAAAAAAATAATAATAAAAAAAAAACAGTTCCATGAATAATGATCCACCATACAGTCAACACTCCGCCAGCCATGCACATGCCTTCTATAACTTGAAGGCAACGAGAAAGGAATTAGATCACAAGTCCTAACAAACACTGTACAATACCTACCTAAAGACACTACGACAGATGTGACACAAACCTTTAAATCGCATTACTATGTAATTTCTATGGCATTTTCATTAATAAACATTTCAATAAAAAAAGAGAAGTAACGTGGTGTTTTTTGTATAATGAAATGTTTTATTTAACAGGGTTATTCAGTAAAATGAGAAATCAAAGTGAAGTTGAAAATAAAGGTCAAATTAGCTGAAATAGAAACACCCTCTGTCGGGATCCTGCGGGCGGCTGCAAGGGGAGGCTGCACTCCGCTCGCGGTACTCACCCTCCAGCCGTCCGTGGTCCCCTCCTCCTCCTGGGTCCGGCGAGTGGCATCCTTCCAGCCTCGGATGCCGCCCGCCGTTTTCTCCACGTCCCCCAGCGGCAGCATACATGACGCTGCACACTGGGAGACCGCCCAAGTTTGTACACGCCGGGGTCAGTCACCTGACCCGGCGTTAAAGGCACAGTGCCTCAATCACAGTGGGAGGTCTAGATATCTCCCACGTGTGATTGTTAATTCTGATTGGAAATTATCCAATCAGAATTAACCTTATGGTTTAAATACTTACCTTTCCTGTTCCTCCCTGCCCTGTTGTGGTCTTTGCTTTCTAGTATTGCTACTTACCTTGTACTTCTGGTTACGTACTCTCTGGCTTGTTTATCTGACTCTGTGACTTTCTCCTACCCTTTGACCTCGGCTCGTTTCACGTTATTCTGTCTTCTGGTTCCCCTTACTCGGCTTGTTTCCTGACTATTCTGTGTGTGCTTAGCCCGGCCACTCTAAGGTCCGGTACGGCACCTTTTGTGTGTGTGTGTGTGTGCCAGCGTGTTGGGTTCCCCGAATCGTGACATTACAACAGGGCCATAATGGAACCTGCTGACATACCACAGCTCCTAGTTAATCAAGAGGCTAGAATGGATGGCTTGGACCACCGTATGGATCAGTTTGCTCAAGCTTTGCAAACCATACTGGCTCGTACTGCACACTTGCAACCTGCCGTTCAGGAGGCTGCTGCTGCTGTGCCCGAAGCCATTCCCACTCCAGTACCTGTTCCCGCTCATGTAGTTCACATGACGCCGCCACAGCACTACAGTGGTGACCCAGCATTGTGTCGTGGTTTCCTCAACCAAATCGACATCCATTTGGTGATGAATCCACGTTCCTATCCCACTGACAGATCTAAAATTGCCTTTTTGATAAACCACTTGTCCGGGAGAGCTTTAGCATGGGCCAACCCCATTTGGGGAAATACGTCTCCTATGTCCTTTGCAGATTTTCTGACAGCTTTCAGACGCACGTTTGATCAACCCAGTAGGGTTGCTTCTGCTGGCAAGGCTCTGCTTAGGGTCCGACAGGGTAACAGATCTGTAGCAGATTACACTATCGAATTTCGTACTCTAGCAGCTGAAGTGGTTTGGAATAATGACGCCCTCGTAACAGCCTTTCAGGAGGGTCTGGCCGCTTATATACTGGATGAAATAGCATCCAGGGAATTGCCTGCTCTTCTAGATGATGTTATAGACTATGTGATTCTTATCGATAACCGTATTAGAGAGAGGCGTAGCCAAAGACGGTTGGATACACGGGTGTTACCTGCTCTACCCAGTACTTCACTGCTAGAGTTACCCGCTCCTAGGCAACCATCCCCTGAACCCATGCAGTTGGGTGCTACGGGGTTAACTGAGGCAGAAAGAGCGTATCGTAGAAGGGAGGGGTTATGCCTTTATTGTGGGAAGAGGGGGCATCACTGTAAAGTCTGCCCTAAAGTACAGGGAAACTGCAGCACCTAAGGCCTAGAGAGGGGTCGGCCTCGGGTGTTATGACTTTGTCCCCTCATATGTCCATCTCCAGACCGTTTATTACGGTTTCTCTTTTGGTCAATAAAACCACTATAACAACCAAAGCCCTGATCGATTCGGGTGCGGCAGACAACCTTATGGATGAGACCTTTGCCAAAACCGCAGCCCTGAATTTGATCCGAAAGGAGACACCCTTGGCCGTTGAGGCCATAGATGGTAGACCACTGGAGAAACCTCTGGTGACCCATGAAACCCAGGAAATAGTTATGTCTGTGGGTGTTTTGCACAAGGAGAAGTTAACCTTCCAAATAATTGACTCCCCTACAGCCTCCATCGTTCTGGGTTTTCCCTGGTTAGTTAAACACAACCCTGTTCTTGATTGGGGTTGTTTAGATATACTCTCCTGGGGGGAATCTTGTCAACGAGACTGTATGGCTCATGTACGTCCTGTTTGTTTACTTAACGTTCCCACGGCTAAACCACTCTCGGTTTCTGTCCCTTCTGTATATGCAGACCTTGCCTTGGTTTTTGAAAAGAGGGAGGCAGATAAGCTACCTCCACATCATGAGTATGATTGTGCCATAAACCTCTTACCGGGTACTATGCCTCCTAGGGGAAAGGTCTACCCTCTTTCTGAAAAAGAGAACCAGATCATGGAGGAGTACATACGGGAATCCCTAAGAAAAGGTTTTATTAGAAGGTCCTTCTCTCCTGCTGGTGCTGGTTTCTTTTTTGTGGCTAAGAAGGAGGGCGATTTGTGGCCATGTATAGACTACAGGGGTCTGAACAATATAACGGTTAAAAACGCCTACCCTATCCCCCTCATCACTGAGTTGTTTGATCGTGTTAAAGGTTCTAAATTCTTCACCAAATTAGACCTCAGGGGGGCTTATAACCTTGTCCGTATAAAGGAGAATGACGAGTGGAAGACAGCGTTCAACACACGCAGTGGGCATTACGAATATCTGGTCATGCCTTTTGGACTGTGTAATGCTCCTGCCGTGTTTCAGGACCTCATAAATGATGTCCTTAGGGATCTATTGCATGTCTGTGCTGTGGTGTACCTTGACGACATACTTGTGTATTCTCCTGATTTGAAGTCACACCATAACCATGTTAGGATGGTGCTCAAAAGGCTATTGCAGAACGGACTCTACTGTAAGTTAGAAAAATGTTTATTCGATCAGACCTCTGTGCAATTCCTAGGATATATCATTACTGAACAGGGTTTCAGTATGGATCCTGCTAAATTGGAAGCTATACTGTCCTGGCCACTTCCCCAAGGACTGAAGGCTATCCAGCGTTTTATAGGATTTGCCAACTATTATAGGAAATTTATAAAAAACTTTTCACCACTCATCTCTCCTATAACGAAGCTGACAAAAAAAGGTCTACACCCTAGGGTTTGGACTCCTGAAGCCCTTAAGGCCTTCGAAACCCTCAAGAAGGCATTTGCCTCTGCTCCAGTGCTGCACCACCCTGATCCTTCTCTTCCCTTTGTTATGGAAGTAGACGCTTCAGAGTCAGGTGTGGGAGCCGTACTGTCACAGAGGTTGTCGTATGACAAACCCCTCCATCCCTGTTGTTATTTTTCTAAAAGGTTGTCTGATTCAGAGAAGAATTACGATGTTGGGAACAGGGAACTATTAGCTATTGTGTTAGCTTTTAAGGAATGGAGGTACTTATTAGAGGGTTCTAGACACAAAATTATGGTTATAACAGATCATAAGAACCTATCCTATATAGCTGATGCTAGAAGGTTATCTGCCCGGCAGGCTAGTTGGTCTCTATTTCTCTCACGCTTCCAATATGTTATTACCTATAGACCTGGTTGCCGTAATGCCAAAGCTGACGCTATCTCTCGGCAGCATGAACCAGTAGAATTTGTTAACCCGACTCCTGAACCTATTGTACCTGTGTCTCAGATAATAGCTGCTACCCGTTTGGTTGTTTCTTCACCTTTCTTTGATAGCATTAAGACATACCAAACTCAGGCACCCCCTGAGACGCCGGTTGGTAAACTATACATTGAAACAAATGACAGAAAAAAGTTGTTAACTTTATTTCACACAGCCAAAACTGCTGGTCATCCGGGGGTTACCAAAACCTACAAGGGCCTCCTTCAACAGTTCTGGTGGCCTTCACTCAAGTGAGGCGTAGTGGATTTTGTTCAGGCTTGTCGGGTCTGTACGCAGTGTAAGTCCCTTAATGTGAGACCCCAGGGTTTCCTGATGCCTCTATCTATACCCAAGAAACCATGGACCCACTTATCCATGGATTTCATTGTAGACCTGCCTCTTTCTGACCGTCAGACGGTGATACTGACTGTGACGGATAGGTTCTCTAAAATGGCGCACTTTATTCCGCTTAAGAAACTGCCTTCTGCGGTTCAGTTAGCTCAGGTGTTTGCCAAAGAAGTGTTCCGATTGCATGGGGTACCTCAGGATATCGTATTTGACAGGGGCCCTCAATTTGTCTCTCGGTTTTGGAGGGGCTTTTGTGCTGAGATGGGGTCTCCTTGTCGTTCTCTTCCTCCTATCACCCGCAATCTAATGGTGTGACCGAACGTGCTAATCAGTCTGTGGAATTGTATTTGCGCTGCTTCACTAATGCGCACCAGGATGACTGGTCTCGCCTTCTTCCGTGGGCTGAATTTACCAGGAATACGGTGTCTCATTCGTCTACTGGCTTAAGTCCTTTTGAGGTTGCTTATGGGTTTCGTCCTTCTGTCCTTCCCAGTGCGTTCTCCGACAAGGGAATGCCCGCCTTGGACCAGCACCTCGCCTCTGTGCGGAAGACGTGGGATCAGGTCCATGTTGCGCTGTCTCGTTCAGCAGCTGCTCAGAAAAAGTTTGCTGATCGCCGTAGGGTTGCGGCCCCATCTTATGTTCCGGGTGATAGGGTATGGTTGTCCTCCAGGAACCTCCGTCTCAAGGTTCCCTCGATTAAATTTGCCCCCAGGTTTCTTGGTCCCTACAAGGTGTTACATAGGGTTAACCCCGTTTCCTACTCCCTTGATCTGCCTCCTTCCATGCGTGTCCCGAACACTTTTCACGTCTTTGTTGATTTTATCCACGATCAAGTGACAACTGACCAATAGAGACAAAAAGTAGGAGGAGTAAAGCAATGTATACTTCCAAGGTGAATAAATATATTGAAAGCTTACATTGTTCCCAAGTGTACATACATTTTTAGATTAATACCATTAAGTTGTCCTAATATACTTCATATGGTCTTTCTGAAACTTACAAATGGGTTAAAAAAAAACTAAACAATTCAATTGGAGATTTTAGTTTTAAATACAATACAAGGTGGTATGGGAATGCCAGGTAATTTTAAAATGTACAAGGCAAGCAGACTTATGCACATTTTGATTACACAGAGGAAGTGCTTAAAAAAAGAAACATGGCTCCAGATTGAACAAGATTATTCTATCACCAAAGATTTGCTTGCACTATTTTGGTTTCAGGGGTCTTTAAAAAAAAAAACGCAAAAAAATCATCCCAGTCCTTAAGTGTTGGGAAATATAATTGAAGATTTGTGCATTGAAGAAAAAAAAAAAAAAGCAAACATAAAACAAATTGGTGTGCTCCCTACCTATAAATATTTTTGATTAAGTAATGGAGAACATCAATTTGGGAAATTGGTGCAGCAGCAGATCAATAGTAAAAAATACCTTTTCGACCAAAACAAAATTAAACCCTTTCCCAATGTGGTTTCAGAATATAATCTGTTTGCTAAAGAAATATTTAATTATTTGAGAGTGGGATGTTTTTTTTCTAAACATGGACCTGTAGTGAGTTCAGAAGACCTGAAAGATCTTGAGACGCTGATAGGACAAACACATTTCCAAAGTTTTATGTCTAAATGTGCACAATTGGAGACAGAAGAGAAATCCAGCATAGAAATATACACTGTCTTAACTTGAGAGAAATACAATATAAACTACATGGAATTGGAACAGATGGAATTGGGTCCCTTCTAGAATCTGGAAAGTGAGTAATAATCTGAATGATACTGTTTAGGCATGTGCATGGGGAAAATTTTCGGTTCGGTTCGGCATTCCGAAATTCGGGATTTTCGCAATTCGGGACTTCGGCAATTCGGCACTTCGGCACCTCGACTTCTATTGCAGCTCCTTAGTAGATAACTCCCTAATTCCCACGGTATTAGGGAGTTATCTACCAAAAGGCTGAAAGACCTAAATTGGTCTTTCAGCCAAATTTATTAATACTAAATAAAAATGACTTAGTATTAGTAAATTTTGCCCCTACTCGCTATACCGTGAGTAGGGGCATGTCTATTAAGCAGTGAGCAGCCTGTTTTAAAAAAATAAAAAAAAAAATAAAAACCTATTGCCCCCCCTGGCACCCACCCCTGAGCGGTGGGTGGGGGCCCTAAAGTAATATGATGGGGGGGGACCATCATATTACTTTAGGGCCCCTGGCCCCCACCCCTGAGCTGCGGGTGGGTGCCCTAAATTGGAATAAGGGGGGACCTAATGTCCTCCCCATGGCCCCCACCCCTGAGCGCGCGGGTGGGGGCCCTAGACAAGAATATGACAAAGTTTTTCTTTGATTTATTGTATAGATAAATTGTGCACATTTAGACATAAAACTTTGGAAATGTATTTGTCCTATCAGCGTCTCAAGATCTTTCAGGTCTTCTGAACTCACTACAGGTCCATGTTTAGGAAATAACCCTCCCACTCTCAAATATTTAAATATTTCTTTAGCAGGCAGATTATATTCTGAAACCACATTTTCAATGAATGTCAATGGACAAATGGTCCTATTGTGAAAACTATCAGGACTAGCACCATAACAGTCGCAGGGTTTCTGTAAAATTATACAATTTTCTCTCATTTTTTCTTGTTTCCTTTTTTCCATATTTTTCTCTTTTTCATATATTTTTTTCCTTTTTTTTTCTTTTTTTCTACACTTTTCATTTTTTCTGTGTTGTATATACATTTTTCTAAACAGAGAACTATTTAGCGGTGGATCCATTTGAACATGAATGAACTATCGAACTCTATTTATATTGTATATATAGACTGTAAATAACTGTACATATTCTGGGATGTATATACTATGAAGTCTGTAAAACCAATGAATTCATAAAGACATCATCAAATTACTACGGTGATTCGCATATTACCCATGAATTGGTGTACATAATTTGTATAATACATTAATTTTTCCTTTTTGCATATACATCAATTGACTCAACTCTTTTTTTCATAAATTCATATATTTGAGTGCAGTATTGAACTTATGGATTTTCTGTGGCAACTAATCTTGTGTCATGGTGTATGTAAATGCAGTCCATACTTGTGGCCATTAGATACACAGAGAAGTCCTTAGCTATAGGTGTCGTCTTGGGTTCTATTTTCTTGCTTTTTTCCATTCCGGTTGGAGTCTTGAGGAGCATTGCCTTGAGTTTTGCACCTACCGCCCTGTAACCACCTACTGCTTATGTTTCTATTGCCAGTTGAAAAAGCCCTGTGTGGCGAAACGCGTTTTGGCTGTTTTTAACTGTTTTTTATGTATATTAATGAAGGAATATTGGCTTTTTAATTTATATATGCCATATACCTTTTTTATTCAAACATTTTTTGTTTGTAACTATAATTTTTAGTATTATTTTTTACTATACTTCGGAGCAGTCATCCGCCCAAGAATCCGTAGGTGGGGATTGTACCACCTATGCTATTATAGTGAGCAGTATATTCCTGCTCACTCAAATGTGAGTACTTTACGTTTCTACATTCATCTGCTTTGCTAAAACCACAGTGAGCACTATATGTGTTTTTATTTCTCCCAAATTCTGAGGACCTTTGTTTGGTTATCATCACTCATATCCTACCAGTGGGGGATCGACGTCACTGAATGCCAATTATATCCGAGCTAGCTTTAGCTCTCCATTAGGTGAGTGTAAATACCACATTGCTGTGAATTTTTTTCTCTTCTGGTCATTTGCCATCTACACTATTGGAGTTTTCCTTTTTTTTCTGTCCACATAATCCAACCTGCACCAAGAAAACTCGACTAGTTCAAGTCTAAGGTCCTCCTCCTATCCATTCTCTATCTGGACTTTTATAATATATATATTTCCTTGCTCTGTTCAATATATGTAAGTACATTTTTGCAGTCTATATTACGTTTAGCTAATTGTGGCGTGACCTATTTTTTCCTTTTTTTTTGCTTTACATCTCTGTTTTGAGGGTTTGTGAGGGAACCTCATATCCATAGGTTGCAGCCTTATACTTATTTCAGCTTTAGGTTGATCATACAAGCGCTGATCCAACATCTACTTCTTCCACCTGGGTGGTAACCTTGTGGGGAAAACTGTATAAAAGACCAAGCTGTTCAATAAAACCTCAGATCTGCTGAGTTCCTGTTTTACCCTCAACATAGAGCCTCGCCTCATGTGTGGGGGGAAGGCTGCATCTACCCTGGGGATTGCTATATCACTATACTCCTAAGGGATTATAATCACTAAGTTCTTTTAAGAGCTTGTTCCAGCTACTCTCTCTTGGAGCCTTGTCATAGGTCCAGGGTGGGTAGAAGACAGCGAGTTCCCAGCCAAGCTGGATGTGGGGACTGCGGTGCTGATGGTGTCTGGCGGAGTGCTTGGAGTCTTCGGTGAGCACTAGGAGCATCCATCAGTGGAGGTACCCAACAGGAAGCTCGGTTACACCACCAACCTCCACCATTGTCCCCAAAGGATGTCCCTTCCAATCTCAGGGACCCCCAGAACGGTAACCGCCATGAACAGACACCATTTGCGGGGTCCTTTGTAGAACCAGGCAAGAGAAGCGTCTCTTTTCAGAACATGAATGCACCCACTAGCCGGCGTTTGCATATACAAATGGCAGCCACCCAGGAAAGCATTCATTAATTACTTCCCTTGTGGTTCCACACTCTTTTGCGAATTGTGCCTAATGGGCTGGTGTGAATGTTCCAATGGGTGCTGGGGAGGTCCTCGTTTGGGAACCAAACGAGGTGGGAAGTAATTTGTGAATGCTCCCCCTAGATGGCGTTCATCTAACGAATGGGCTGCCACCCAGGGTAGGCACCCGCTGAGGCTTCCCTTACGGTTTGCGGTTTTGACACCTCATTATGAGGTGCGAACATTCTAAAACCACATTCTAAATGGGATTTCAATTGTAATGGACCGTTTTGCACACAAGAGGTTAAAAACCGTTTAGGCGATATTCCCCTTTCCAGATGCACCGACAGCTACTGCAAGCACCAATCTCCCGAACTGCAAACTACACGAATACTGGAAACAGCCGAACAGGAAAAGCCTACAATCAGCTTACATTCCTGGCAATCAGCATATAATCCAATTCCCCCAATAACGAGACGACACTTCGTTTTGAGGTCAAGCAGAACTGGTTTACTGGGGCTACCTGCCCGGCTTTTATGCAGGTCTCCCACCTGGTGGACACTCCCCTAGGGGACCAGATGGAAGACTGGGACAATAAGGGTAAAAGGACCAATCACAAGCTTACACACTTTAATAATCCCACAATGCATCACAATCCCTCCTCTCTGGCCTGGAGATAATTGGGAAGTAATCCAATTATCTCCAAGGACAGAGGCAAAACTCCATTAACCACATGGCAATAAAAAGACAGTAAAAGACATAAAATTACATACTGTTACATTCATCACATAGAACATAACATTCTACCTATCCCCAGATAGCTTAGATCTGAGCGCACATTATTACCGCATGGCGCTCAGATCACATGCATACAGTTCAATCGCCATGGAGCCAAAGTCTTTCCCATAGTCTTTCGGTATACGAATGGGCTCCATGGCTTAGCTATCTGGGGTAACACTGCTTACATAGGGAAAATAAAAGGTTTTTAATGCAGGGCCACAGTCCAGCAGCAAGAAGTGGGCAACCAGGCACCTCCAGTGGCCAGTGGCGAGGTTGGTTCCACCACATTTCTCCCGTTTACCAATCAGACTAACAGGGTATCTGACCTCCTGTTGGTCAGTGCCCTGGTTAGTCCAGCAACCCACCCACTGAACCCAATCAGCAGTACAGCCCACCCACAATAATGGGTTACTACACTTGGGGAAATGAGTAGCTTGCCTTTGTCCAGGTGCTTCAACACTGCTGTGTGGGGTGCTGGTTGGTGGGTTGCTGAGTGGGCAGAGACCAGCGGTACTCTGCCCTGGTGCCAGAGCTATAACGGGAGTAGCCTGGTTGGAGCCCCACTGAGGAGAAGGGGTAGTAGGCTGCCCTCTCTGGATCTGGTGCTGCTGCTGTAGGGGGAGACCAACTGTCTCCCCTTTGGGCAACCAGTCCTGCTGCTGGGGGACAGGACCGACCATCCCTACCCCCTGTGGTTTGGGCACAGAAACTACGGTCCCATCTGCGCCGGTGTGGGGCTTATCATCTCCCCTTGGTGGGCTAGGCTGCCGCTGGGGAGAAGGGGTAACAAGCTTCTCTCCCATACATACTTTCAGCCGCTGGGGAGAGGGGATAACAAGCACCTCTCCCTGACACTATTTCAGCTGGTGGAGAGGGGAAACGACTGTTTCCCCTTTTGATATATTGGCCCGTGGCTGGGGAGCGAGACCAACTGTCTCTGCTCCTGGCAGGACACACTGCCGCTGGGAGGAAGGACGACACCTTCGGCTCCCTGTAACACACACTGCCGCTGGGGAGGAAGGACGGCACCTTTGTCTCCCTGGGACTCACTGGACTGCTGGGGAGAGGGACCCACGGTCTCCTCTCCTAAGGACACACACTGCCGCTGGGGAGGAAGTACGGCACCTTTGTCTCCCTGGGACTCACTGGACTGCTGGGGAGAGGGACCCACTGTCTCCTCTCCTAAGGACACACACTGCCGCTGGGGAGGAAGGACAACACCTTTGGCTCCCTGTAACACACACTGTCACTGGGGAGGAAGGACGGCACCTTTGACTCCCTGGGACTCACTTGACCGCTGGGGAGAGGGACCAACTGTCTCCTCTCCTAAGGACACACACTGCCACTGGGGAGGAAGGATGGCACCTTCAGCTCCCTGTGATACATACTGCCGCTGGGGATCCTCGCAGGACCAGTCTAGGAGGTCAGCTACCTCAGGTACCGCTGGTTGCTGTTGGGGAAGAGGACCGGTTGTCTCTTCCCGGGCCTCATTGGTGAGTCGCAGGTAATCCCACTCCAGGTCACATTCCTTGGCGACCAGATACCGTAGGTCTGCCTCGAGGTCCCACAGGTCCCAAAAACGAGAGTCGGTAGCTTTCCCAAAGTTCTCATCGTCAATATTATCCCAAAATAGGCCAGGGCCAGCGTAATCTCCGCCCTCTGGGAACTCATACTCTGCCATCTCAGGGACACACTGAGCTGCGTACCACTGTATTGCCTGGTATGCGTCGTCGAGCACCAGTTCTGCATATACTAGAATCTCGAGTCTAGTCACCCACGCTTCTTCGGTCTGTTTTCTCAGGAGGGGCATACGCTCTGCCATTCGAGCTAGGATTCGCTGCTTTCTGCTGCGGCGCCGATACCCTCGCAAATACTGTACTTTCTCTAGGGCTTCGTCCCACAACCTGGCTCTGGCAATCTCTCTGTACCTCAACATGTCCTCCTCTGACACTGCTCCAGACCTCAGGGATACGCAACAGTACAATCTATCATGAAACTTCTCCATTTTCTGAGTTCCTTTGTAGATAGGGGCGCTGTAAGGATACTAGCGTTACCCTCAATTTGTAAATCCATGGAATGGTGTTACCTTGTAGCTGTCCTTCTGGGCTGTGGGAATGATCCCGCCGCTTGCCACCGTTTTGCACACAAGAGGTTAAAAACCGTTTAGGCGATATTCCCCTTTCCAGATGCACCGACAGCTACTGCAAGCACCAATCTCCCGAACTGCAAACTACACGAATACTGGAAACAGCCAAACAGGAAAAGCCTACAATCAGCTTACACTTCTGGCAATCAGCATACAATCCAATTCCCCCAATAACGAGACGACACTTCGTTTTGGGGTCAAGCAGAACTGGTTTACTGGGGCTACCTGCCCGGCTTTTATGCAGGTCTCCCACCTGGTGGACACTCCCCTAGGGGACCAGATGGAAGACTGGGACAATAAGGGTAAAAGGACCTATCACAAGCTTACAAACTTTAACAATCCCACAATGCATCACAATCCCTCCTCTCTGGCCTGGAGATAATTGGGAAGTAATCCAATTATCTCCAAGGACAGAAGCAAAACTCCATTAACCACATGGCAATAAAAAGACAGTAAAATACATAAAATTTACATACTGTTACATTCATCACATAGAACATACACATTCTACCTATCCCCAGATAGCTTAGATCTGAGCGCACATTATTACCGGATGGCGCTCAGATCACATGCATACAGTTCAATCGCCATGGAGCAAAAGCCTTTCCCATAGTCTTTCGGTATACGAATGGGCTCCATGGCTTAGCTATCTTGGGTAACACTGCTCACATAGGGAAAATAAAAGGTTTTTAATGCAGGGCCATAGTCCAGCAGCAAGAGGTGGGCAACCAGGCTCCTCCAGTGGCCAGTGGCGAGGTTGGTTCCGCCACAGTGGTGGTCCCCGTTTAGGGGAGCAGGTAGTTCTACAAACACAATGAAGGAAACATAGGGAAAACACATGAACCCCTGAACCTATCTGGGTGATTTTTAAATATATGTTGTTCACCCAAATCGGGGCTATCAGGGGATGTGACATTTGTGGGCATATGTTGTATTTTGGGGTACATTTGGGGGTTTATAAAAGTGTATGTTTTTTCTGCTTAGAGTTAATTTAGTTAGTCCATTGTCTTTGTTAATTGTATCACAGGCAGAGGGGAGGGATTGTGTACACTGTATGGGAGTGACTGAATGTAAAACTATGTTTTTATTGACTTGTTGTTCCTGTGTCCCTGTGCCCCACAAGGTCTACCTGGGTGGTAAAGCAAAAAAAAAAAAAAGGAAAAAAATAGGTTGCGCCACAATTAGCTAAACTTAATATAGACTGCAAAAAATGTACTTACATATATTGAACAGAGCAAGGAAATATATATTATAAAAGTCCAGATAATCCAACCTGCACCAAGAAAACTCGACTAGTTCAAGTCTAAGAATCCATTTAGATTCACACCAAACTCAAGTACCGGCAAGACTACCTGGTCCTCCTCCTATCCATTCTCTATCTGGACTTTTATAATATATATTTCCTTGCTCTGTTCAATATATGTAAGTATATTTTTTGCAGTCTATATTACGTTTAGCTAATTGTGGCGCAACCTATTTTTTCCTTTTTTTTGCTCTACATCTCTGTTTTGAGGGTTTGTGAGGGAACCTCATATCCATAGGTTGCAGCCTTATACTTATTTCTGCTTTAGGTTGATCATACAAGCGCTGATCCAACATCTACTTCTTCCACCTGGGTGGTAACCTTGTGGGGAAAACTGTATAAAAGACCAAGCTGTTCAATAAAACCTCAGATCTGGTGTGAATGGGTGCTGGGCAGGTCCTCGTTTGGGAACCAAACAAGGTGGGAAGTAATCCGTGAATGCTCCCCCTAGATTGCGTTCATCTAACGAATGGGCTGCCACCCAGGGGAGGCACCCGCTGAGGCTTCCATTACGGTTTGCGGTTTTGACACCTCATTATGAGGTGCGAACATTCTAAAACCACATTCTGAATGGGATTTCGTGCTGGTCCCCGTTCGGGAGGTGAATGGAGTCCCATTCGTGGCAGTTCTCCTGAACGGGGAGCAGGTAGTTCTACAAACACAATGAAGGAAACAGAGGGGGGGGGAATAAGGAGAATACAGAGGGAGAGGGGGGTTAAGGAGAATACAGAGGGGGGGTAAGGAGAATACAGGGTTTGGGTAAGGAGAATACACAGGGGTGGAGTAAAGAGAACACAGGGAGGGGGGAGTAAAGAGAACGAGGACGACACTTACATTGAGGAGGTAAAGAGGCGCTTGGTCTGCTATGGCCCAGATCTTTCGAACGAGGTGGTCCACCAAGTAATGCGCCAGTTGAGTGCTGAGAACAGTGCGGCAATGGCCTTTGAGCAAAAACTGGAGGTTAAGGATATGGACACCTAGTCTCCAGCGGCAGTGCAAGTTACAGGGAGCCGAAGGTGTCGTCCTTCCTCCCCAGCGGCAGTGCAAGTTACAGGGAGCCGAAGGTGTCGTCCTTCCTCCCCAGCGGCAGTGCAAATTACAGGGAGCCGAAGGCGTCGTCCTTCCTCCCCAGCGGCAGTGCGAATTCCAGGGGGCCGAAGGTGTCGTCCTTCCCCCCCAGCAGCAGTGTGTCCTACAGGGAGCAGAGACAGTTGGTCTCTCTCTCCAGCAGCAGGACAATGTTATGGAGTGGAGACAGGCGGTCTCCCTCTCCAGCGGCAGCCTGTGTTTCAGGGAGAGGAGCACAGCACCATATCTCCCCAGCGGCAGCTTACCCTACTAAGGGGAGACACCAATCTCCCAGATGGTGCAGAGGGGACTGTGGTCTCTGTGCCCGACCTACAGGGATGCTGGACAGCCTGTCCAGATCCCCAACTACCCTCACAGGGACAACAGGAGGAGGGGGTAAGTACGAATTCCCCTCCCCAGCTAACTCCTAACTTGGCCCCAGGGTTAACAGAGGAGATGTTAACCGAGGAGATGTTAACCCCCACTGACTCCCATGGTCCCCTGGCTACTGAGCCGGACTATGTTCCCAGCACCCCAGCAGAAGAGCTGGCAGCTGGGCAGAGTGCAGTCAGCCTCTGCCCTCCCTTTGTCCCTTGTCCAGAGCCTGATGTCCTGCAGGCTATACCAACAGAAGAGCTGGCATCAGGGCAGACCGCCGCTGGCCTCTGCCCTACCGATCCCCTTGTCACAGGACTGGCCTGCACCCCCCTCCTCCCAGCAGAAGCGCTGGCATCAGGGCAGAGCGCCGCTGGCCTCTGCCCCTCAAGTCCCCACAGCGTGTTGCCCCATCACCCCAGAGGAATACCCAGGTGCAATCACTGTTTGCTGTGGGTCTGGCAATCTAATAACTGTTTGGGTGGGCTACTCTGGCACTTGCTTATGGTCGGTGGGTGACTCGACTAACTTAGGCACTGACCAACAGAAAGTCAGGTGCCTGGTTAGTCTTCCCCCCAAAGGGGAGATATGTGACGAAGTGCCCTTCGCCACTTGGTCCTGGAGAGGCCTACTTGCCAGCCTCGTCCCCTGTGACTATGACTCTTTCATGTATTTGGCTTTAAAGCCCCTAGTCTACCTTCAGACAGACTATATATGTAGAAAAACTCTGAGAAATACTTGATCAAGGTAAGGATAGAGGTATCATTAACAATAGAGAATTTAAATATTTACAGATGAAATTTCCAAGAATACCCGTTTTCTATCACCTACCCAAGATTCATAAAAGGTTGACCACCAAACCACCAGGAAGGCCAATCATTTCTGGAATTGGGTCCCTCACCGCAAATCTTTCCGAGTATGTAGACCAGTATCTACAAAAGATAGTACCATGTCTTAAATCATACTTAAGGGATTTCACACAAATTTTAAACCTTTTATTTGATTTTAATTGGACTAAAGGTATGCTTTTAGTTACAGCAGATGTCACCTCACTGTATACGGTGATAGAGCATTTACAGGGTTGCGAGGCAATACAATATTCCCTGGCAATATACTCAGAGCTAAAAAATGACCAAATTGATTTTTTAATTCAATGCATCGCGTTTATCCTTACTCACAATTATTTTTGGCGTGATGACCGATTTTATCTACAAATTGACGGAAACGCCATGGGGACTCGTTTTGCGCCAAGTTATGCAAATTTATTCATGGACAAATGGGAAGAAGAATTTATATGGAACCAATGCCCATTTGGCGCAAACCTGTCCCTATGGCGGAGATATATCGATGATTGTTTTTTTATCTGGAAGGGAGACCTGGCATCCCTTGAGGAATTTAAGATCTATCTTAATACCAACCCATATAACCTTAAGTTTACCTTTAACCACTCGTATGAACAAATTGAATTTCTGGACCTGAACATCTACATTGAAGAAAATATGATACAGACTAAAACTTAAAAAAAAACAGTAGATTGTAATAGTTTCATCCCCTTTAACAGCCACCATAAACCAACACAAGTTTTCTCCAGCAATGTCAGTATATGGTATCTGTTTGTATTAAAGCTCCTTTTTTTCTATGTTACCTCTATGACTGATAAAGGGGGCCTATCTAGGGAATGCTCATTTCCAACTGCTGTTTAGTCCTTCACTGGCCTGATGGGCTATTACGCCATTGCACCCTGCATTAAACTGTGGATTAAATATCCCTCCATGGCTGCATGCCTACGCATCTACCCTCAGGCACAGTTACCTGCACACTCTGATTGGCCTGTTTTGTCTGTGCCCCTTGATTGGCCTGCTTTGTCTGTGCCCCATTGATTTGGCCTACACTGACTGTGCCATGGTTTCTAAATGCCAAGCCTCACTGCTGCATACTCACCCTTGTGCCTTGCATGCGCTGCCCAACTTGCCTCTGCCACTATATGGGGTGCTGTCCGATTATTCTGCTGCTGACACTTGTCTTCTATACTCCTAGGTGTCACATTGCCTAGGGCTGCTTCTACCCGGGGGGCAATATTTGCAGGCAATGATTAATGTGGTGGAGGCCAGGGTCCTCCCTCAAACTCAACATGAGTGGGGCGCTAGAGGGACCCCCTAAAAGGCAGACAACTCGGCTGAGTCAGACTCTCCTAGACGAGAGCAGGCAAGAGCGCAGAAGCGCTACTGGAAGAGTGAAGGCCCTGAACCACACTCCCGGAAGGGTAAGGCTCCAGAGAAGCGTTATGGCCCGATGCTATTGGCCTCGCCGGCCAGACGCCGCCACCTATATGGCACAGGGGAGGAGGTCTACACACCCCTCCCACCCATGGCCGCCCTCGCTGAATGGTAGGCGGACCAGTCCCCCTCGGATGGAGAAGACGATTGGGATAAGGACTATGCTGATGACCTCAAGTGGCACCGTGAGACGGAGGACGCATCTGCGCCAGGGGCGACGACGACCATAGTAGACGATGACGACTTGCTGGACGCTTCTGGCGAACCCCTGTTTGACCCTTGGTCCATTCGGCACCTAGGTTTTCTGAATGGTGTCCCGACCACCTAGCACAATTCTTGCTCCTTTTGTCTGCTGGGCAATAGGAATGTTGCTCTCTGCATGGAACGCAGAAAGGCGGCCCTTCTTCGCATGGATAACAAGTTGTCTGAATGAGGGTCGAAGGAGTTGGGCCCCTGGCTAAGGGTTTTCTCTTCGGAGATCCCTTCATAAAGGAGCTTCATAAGCATGTGAATCTGTTCACCTCGCTGGACAAACCCTAGACCTTCATGAAGAGGGTCTTTCGCCCATGGAATTCACATTTTTTTTGGCAGGGATGGACGACAGCGTGGTTGTGTCTCCTGCCATTTATGGCCTTTTCTTGTCACCGAGGATCCCGTGGACCATCCTTCTTTCTGTCCTACCATTTCCGGTCCTTCTACTTCCAAGGGCGCGGTCCAGTGGGCTCCGGACACGCACAGCTTCTTTAGCTCGATTTTTCTGGTAAGGAAAAAGTCCGGGGATTTGCTCCCGGTGATCAACCTGAGAAGCTTAAACACCTTTGTGGTATGCCATCATTTCAAGAGGAAGGGCATCCTTCTCCTACGAGACCTCCTCCGGCCAGGAGATTGGTTCGCGAGACTGGGTCTGTACAGTGGCGTCTCTAGGATTCATTTTTCGGGGGGGCACATGGAGGGCCAGTGACAAAAGTAGGGGGGCACATTTAACCCCGCCCTTGTTGCAGTTTGACCCCGCCCCTGTCGCATGTTAAGCCACGCCCCCGACACAATGTGTTTCATTTTTTTAATAATACCTGGTGGAGGATTCATTATTTTCCACCAGGGATTATTTAAAAAACAAACACATTATCCTTGATACAGTGCCATAGTTGCCAACATTTGAAAAAAAAATTCTAAGGACATTTTGCAGCACAGCTATCAATTACTGTCTGGGTATAATATCCCTCGACAGTCAGTGCTCTCTGTATAATACAGGGTTGTGTGTATAATAAATTGGGACACTCAGTGCTCCCTGTATAGTGCTGCTCTCTGTATAATACAGGTCTGTTTGTGTATAATATCCCAAGACAGAGAGCAGCACTATACAGGAAGCACTGACTATCCCGGGATATTTTATACACACAGATCTGTATTATACAGATAGCTGAGCATATACCCCAATCTCTAGACTACTAGTACCTGTCAACAGCAGCTCCCAGACGCGTGTAACAGGGCTAAAGTGTGCGGCAGCTCACACAGATTATTCAGCGGTAAAGTGCACTCGCTGGCAGAGCCAAACTGGGAATCCCTGGGAATCCAAAGCAGCCCTGGAAAAAAAACGTATGCCATTCCTACAAGTCAAAATATATATATAGTACAGTAAGCACACAATCTCACTGACATGCGCAAATAGGCTTACTGACAGACAAAACTCTCTGACTCACACACAAGCTTACTACAGACACTCACTTGTATAAACAGAAGGCTCACTACAAAGAAGTTCAGGGACACACACACAAGCTCACTAAAGACAAGCTCACTGACACACACATGCTCACTAAATAGAAGCTCACTGACACACACAAGCAGTACCATTTTAACAGAGTTAAGGGCCCCTGGGCAAAGCAATGCACTGGGGCCCTTCCTACACAACAACTCACAGGAATTTTAATTATTGATAGACTGCGGAGTCCATACACACACACACAGATTGCTGAGTCCATACACACACACATACTGCTGAGTCCACACACACACACACACACATACTGCTGAGTCCATACACACACACACAGACTCTGCTGAGTCCATACACACACACAGAGACTGAGTCCATACACACACAAAGACTGCTGAGTCCACACACACACAAAGACTGCTGAGTCCATACACACACAAAGACTGCTGAGTCCATACACACACACACACACAGACTGCTGAGTCCATACCCACACAGACTGCTGAGTCCATACCCACACAGATTGCTGAGTCCATACACACACATATTGCTGAGTCCATACACACACACACACAGACTCTGCTGAGTCCACACACACACACACAGACTCTGCTGAGTCCGTACACACACAGACCGCTGAGTCCATACACACACATACCGCT
>OW240914.1:245983590-246019459 GCA_933207985.1 Pelobates cultripes
ACACACACACACACACATATACACACACACACACACATATACATACATATACACACACACACACATATACATACATATACATATATATACACACACACACACACACATACATACATATACACGTTTGTGTGCGTGTAGCAAGCACATTGTGGTTCCCCTCCCAAGAATTAATCCTGACAACTTAACTTGCACCCACACACTGCACTCTTACCAAACACTGCCCCCTCACACAATCGCCGTCCCCAAACAGTGCCCCCACACGCTGACCCCAACATTGGCACACTGCCGCCCCACACACTGCCCCCTCACACTGTCACCCTCCAACACACTGCTGCTCCACACTGTCTCCCTACCAAGATACTGCCCCCCAAAATGGCCACCCTCCCCAACAAATCTCCCACACATACTTCCCACCCACACTGTCACTTTCCCCAAACACTGTCCCCGCACACAATGTTTGTATCTGTGTATCTGCATCTGTGTGCGTGTCAGTGTGTTTGCAGGTGTATCTGCATGTGTGTCAGTGTAAGTATCAGTGTGTCTTTGTAACTGTATGTGTGGCAGTTTTGTATCTGTACATCTGTATGCATATCAGTATGTTTATCTGTATGTGTCTTTAGGTGTATCTGTGTAACTATATGTGTGGCAATATTTGCATGTATGTCAGCATTTGTATCTGTGTATCTACATGTGTGGCAATGTTTATATCTGTGTGTATCTGCATGATTTTTTATGTGTCTGTATCTGTCAGGGTTCCTATCTGTGTATGTGCAAGTGTGTTAGTGATTGTATCTGCACGTGTGGCACTGGATAAATTATATACATATATTATATATACACACATAACTGGGGAAGAGAAGAAGCAAAAAAATATATATACACATTTGAACTAACAGCAACTATAGTAATTACAAACATGAGGGGTACAATTTATGAAAATGTGCTACCAAGGGGTACACAAGTGAAAAAAAGTTGGATAGCACTGTTGTAGAATATGCACAGTCATGCTTTTGGAAATGTATCATTGATAGCTATAGAAAGATTTTTGTACTTTGTACTAAGGTGTGTCCACCACAATAATGATAATACTATTTCCTTATATAGTTGCACAATGCCATGTTAAAAATAATACCTTTGTTTATATCTACTTTTGCAACATTTTAATTTTTTTTTTTTTATGAAACTGCTATTAAATGCTTCTTATCATTGCTATTATAGTTCACTGAAAATTAATATTTAACTAAAGATAAATCATCTACCACACACACACACACATCAATTCTTTTCAGTATATTCTTGATCATGATTGTCTATCAGTTTTACAGTTGACATTGCTATACAATAATAATTTTCGATTTTTATAGTGCTTTTCTCCCTGTGAGAGTCAAAGCACTTTACAAATATATAAAACAGACATAAAAGTTGAGAGTTTCTGATAGTCAGATGAGCTAACTGAATGTCTAATAAAAGAGGTGGGTCTTTAGCTTTTTTTTTTTTTTTTTAAAAAACGTCTGTAAGGATGGAGCCTCTCTAATTGAGCAAGATAAGAGTTACAGAATGTGGGGGCAGTGTGGCTGAATGCCCAGGAGTTTGTCATTATTCTGAGCACAGACAGGAGGAATCAGTTGGCTAACTGAAGTGAGCTAGATGGAAAATACGATATAAGGAGTTTTGTTTAAGGCTTTGAAGGCCAGTTTTAAAATATTTTCCCCATTTAATTGGAAGCCAGTGCAGGGAGCAGAGAACAGATGTTACGTGACATGATTGAGTTTGATTGGTCAGTCGTCTCTCAGCTTCATTTTGTAATGTCTTTTTCATTATTGCTGCGATACTTTTTACTGTTTTGAAACACAAATATTTGTGTTCAGCGAAGTCTCCTGAGTACAACAGTACCCCTCATGTACAGGTTTTATGGTGTTTTCAAAAGTTACAGCGTCAAATATAAGGCTTGTGTTTCATTTTTTTCACATTAAAATTCGCCAGATTGGTTACGTTGCCTTTGAGACCCCATGGTAGCCCAAGAATGAAAATTACCCCTATGATGGCATACCATCTGCAATAGTAGACAACCCACGGTATTGCAAATGGGATATGTCCAGTCTTTTTTAGTAGCTACTTAGTCAAACACTGGCCAAAATTGGCGTTTTTTTGAATTTTCCACACACAAACAAATACTAACGCTAACTTTGGCCAGTGTTTGTGACCAAATGGCTACTAAAAAAGACTGAACATACCCCATTTGCTATACCTTGGGTTGTCTACTATTGCAAATGATATGCCATTATGGGTGTAAATTTCATTCCTGGGCTACTATAAAGTCAAAGGCAACGTAACCATCTGGCCAATTTCAAATGTAACGTGCTATATTTGACCCTGTAACTTCCCAAAATGCCATAAAACCTGTACATAGGGGGTACTGTTTTACATGTGAGACTTTACTGAATACAAATATGTATTTTATTGCAGTAAAAGCAAACAGTATTATGACATTGACCGTTAAAATGTAATGTAGAACTAAAAAATATTTTTTTCCATATTAAATTATGTTTCATAGCTAAATATTTGATATTAAATGAAAGCCCTGTTTCCCCTGAATAAAATGATATAATAGGGTGGGTGTATTTAATATGAAAGAGGTGAATTACAGTTGGACAGACATGTAGCAGAAATGCCAGGTTTTGTTTACTTTTTGTTTAGTTCACAACGTGTACATTTGGCTCAGTCCTTAAGAGGTTAAGTAAACTATCACCAGCCACCGACAAATTGTTCTGGACTGGTAATCTGCCAGAGGAAGGGCAGAAGAGATCTGTCAGTGAGGGACCAGCTTTTATCTGAAACCATTTGAAATCAGTTTACCCCTTAAAAGTAAGATGGCACCAAGTGACTTTGACCCACATAACTATGTCATTGCATTAAGCACCCCATATTTAGGCAACAATAGCCTATTAGTGTCTATAACTGAGCTAACTTTTTAAATGTGCAAAAACAGTTTAAGGAAAAAAATAAAAAAAATAAAATTGAATTTCTAATAATGCTGGCAATTTCCCAAGGTTTGTGCTCTGCTTAAACTATTAAGGAACTCACAACCTCTGGCCAACTCTGGTTTGTCCATTGTTTTCAGTGGCAACTGAACATATGACATAAAATCAAGTCTATCAGGTTTAAATATATATTTTGTATTTATAAATTTATATGCATGTAAATATTCAGCAGTTCCATTTATCTCATAACATGAATGTAATTGTTACCAAAACTTAGTATTTGCACTGCAGCAAATTAATTGGGTTTTATATTTCTCCCAAACTAGTCTAGACTGCGTCTGATTTGTACAAAGGCTTGATTTTTGTTCGGTTTCTTTTTTTTAAATGAATTAGATCTTTCTCACTGATCATATGTTTAGAAATCATACCTATTTATGGTTAGAGTGCCTTATACGCTTTAAGAAGTAGCATAATAATGTATATTTTATAAAAGGATGGAACAAATATTTCTGTGCAATTAGTTTGACGTAAGTATTAGAAGAAAAGCCTTTGGCCTAAGGTGTGTGTTTGTTTAGTTTTTCCTTTTAAAAGAGTGAAGCATATACAGTTTCTATGTGCAAAGTAATCATTTCTACCTAGGACAATATACAGCACTCCTCTACTAAATGCCATGAGATCTTTTAACCCCTTAAGGACACATGACATGTGACATGTCATGATTCCCTTTAACCCCTTAAGGACCAAACTTCTGGAATTAAAGGCCTTATACAAGCATCTCTTTGAAAAGTAAAATGTTAAATTACCATAGCAAAAATGTATTATGCTGGTCACTTGAAAAAACTGAATTCAGTGAAATGGTTCATCCATACGATTAGATTTTTATTTGATTAAACAAAAAATACACACTACATGGTCAAAAATATAACCATCATACATATGAGCTTGTTAGACAACACCATTTGGCATTGAAATGGCTTTGACTTCCACTTTGCAGCTATAACAGCTGGTACTTTTCTGGAAAGACATTCCACACACTTCTGGATTTTGTCTGTGGAAATGTGTGCCCATTCTGCCAAAGGATGGACGGACGGACAATGTTTATCTGTGGAAAAAAAAAAAACCCACCACTGTTAAGAGATCTGTATATAAAAGCGTTCATCTGGTTTATCTCCTGCATTCATGTGCTACAGCACACGAATGTCGCTAGCATTACATTGCCAGTTTCATGAACAGTGGATTCCTACACTGTTCGTGAAACGAACTAAGGACTAAACAGGAGACCACCCCAGTAGGTCATGTGCCGCTCATTAGTGAGGTTGCAACATTGAGTCCAGCTGTTAATGGGCTTTCTGTGTGTGGCTGCCATTCGTGTACTGAACACGTGGCGGCGGCCATCTTTGCTTTGTTAGAGTTCAGCAGTGTTTGGTCGTCGAGTGCCTGGAACCGAAATCGGCCACTTGATTTCCAAACACCGCTGGACTTCCATAGCGTTCGGGAGACTCGCTCCTTTGGGGAAATAAAGATATTCATGAGTTCTCTTCTAAACCCCAGTTCGTGTAAATGTATATTACGAGTGGCGTTCAGTTAATTCTGCAGGGATCAGAACGGTACTTCGGTATATTGTACCTGCCGATCCCTGCATTGTGTTGAGAGGTCATTCACAGAAATTGGTGGGAAATTGTGAGAATTATAGATTTTAATGTAAAATACTGCATGTTACTGTAACCACTGGTAATTTAATTACCTGTACTTGCTGATGTCATCTTGGTGCCTGTACAGCAGGGGCTGCTAGGAGACAACCTTGCATGGTCAGTTTCCCACACAGTCCACCTGATTAAAACCCCTGCTGGAAACCCTGTACAGTAAAATCACATAAATTGGGGATTGTTTCATTAAGTGAGGTGTGAACATTCTAAGTAAACGTTCTAACTGAGGTGCCAGGGTGGTCCGGCGCACAGGGCGCAGGTGTAGTGCAGGATTTTATAGTCAAAATTATAGAAAAAGGAATAGGAAAGAGGGGAAACACATTCTAGGAGGGTACATCCACACACAAAAGAAGCCAGGCAATTCACAGTTTAGCAATCCTACCACAGTACCCATTGTGACAAACTTACTTTCCTGTGTGTGTTTGTCCAGGATCCTTTGGCAACCACACAGCCCTCTAGGGTAAGAAAACCAGGCCAAGACAATGTCCAGTTTCAAAAAGGCCTCTGGCCTATTTATTTTCTGTTGTTGTGAAGTAACAGGATACAATGAACAGCTACTCTTTCTCCACAAACCACCTTCCTTCTCCTCCAAAACACTTCCCTCACTTCACCCTGCTTTAACTGCAGTTATATAGCTGCTCACAGGCCCTACAGGTGAGGCTAATGACCTCGTTAGGTAGTGAGGTAGGACTCCTTAGAAGACCTGGGCTGGACTCATGCACAACCACTCTGACAGTGGGTGGAGAATCGGCCCACCCTGCTCTTCTGAATACTCCACCCCAGGGACCCAAATAACAGAGGAAAAAAACTACATTTAAACTTAACTTTCCCTGGGGCTGCATGTGTTTACCCACATGTCAGGATAGTGGCTGTGCAAAAGTCTGGGTGTCAGATATACACCCCTGACCACCATCCCCAACACTCTGTTACACCATGTATTGGTTTAATTGCTCTGAACTGGACTCCAAGTGCACAGTGAGTATGTTTGCTCGTGCACTTTCACTGAGCTTTCCCTCAATCATCCTGACGTTGGAGGACAGAGCTGGTCTGTTGGGTGTTAGGGATAATGATGTGAAATACCTGTGTCATATTCAAGTCAGATCATACCCTCCTCTATCAAGTAACACCTACAGTCACCATCAACATGTAATTTTAAAATGTAGTACAGTAACTCATCAGACCATATTAACTTATTTAATTTTTGAGTGCTGTTTATTTTGCTTCACATATGAGGTGTTTAACTTTGCAACATTGGCAACTTTTACTGCTATATATTACAGCTCTTTTTTTTTTCTTCTATGTACCGAGTCATTAAAGTGAGTAACTAAAGTGGTGATTTAATACTATTTTCATTTTTATAGCTATAATTTCAAGTGTCCATCCATCCATTTCACAGAACTTAAGGGGTTTCTCCAACCACCATGACCACTTCTGCTATTAGTGGTAGGAATTGGCTGTGCAGTGTTTCTACTTGAACACTGCACATCCAGAGATATCTGCACTTTTGTGCACTGAGCTATTTGCATCCTGCACACATGGTATAGGGAGCTTGGAATTCTCTTCGAGGCTGCTTAATGTAAATTCTGTGCATATGCTATGTCTGTCGTCAGCATGCACGCTGGCAACAGGTGGAATCTGACTGGGAGTGCAACTGCAAGTGAAACCCTTGCTACCCTCTCCCCTTCACACATATCCCTGTCTTTCCTCCCCATCTGTTTCCTCCTCGCCTCATTTAATCTCTGTGCTGTCTCTCTCTGTCCATCTGTTCTCCTCACCTTCACATATTGTGACAAACTCCCCTTCCCACGTGAGTTTGCCACGAGCTCCTGGAGGAGCCTGCTTGCCAGCCTCCTGTCCACAGACTATGGGCCCTGCAGAGAACCCTATAAAAGACAACCGAACTTGACCAACCGTTAGCACTGATTTCATGGAAGTGTTTTGGGCATAGGACCATGTGCACAGTCGGTCAAAATTATGACTTTCATGAAAATTCCAAACCCCTGAACCGATCTGGGTGCTTTTTGGATATGTTGGTCATCCAGATCGGGGCTATCAGGGGATGTAACTTTTGTGGTGTTTTATGTGTTTTAAAGGTATTTTTGAGGTTTTGTAATATTGTATGTTTTTCTGTGTCTGGAGATAATTAAGTTAGTTCAGTTCCTGACTCAATTATCTCTCAGGCACAGAGGAGGATTTTGTAACTTGTTACTAGTCCCCTCTCAGGTCTAGGAGAGGGATTATCCTATTTGTGTGGGAGTGTCAGGGGCATGCTTAACTCTGTCTGAAATTGTATAAAAGCAGGCCATCTGGCCAGTTTAAAACATTCCAGCTTGTACTCCTAGAACTATGTGTCGTCTGGTTACTGGGAGGGGAAAGGGCTAATTACTGTTCAAGCTTGTTCTCCTCTGCCTCCATGCTGCTGTGTGCACCAGCCTCCTCCCTCCATTCCTCCTGGGCTCTCTGTAAAACTGGGAGGAAGTGACAGGCTGTCACTTCCTCCCTGCTGGTCCATAGTGTCGGGCCCGGTTGGCTCTTAAAGGACCATTACACCCAACTCATGGCCACTGTTTAGCGAATATTATCAGGTGGCCCACAAAATATAAACAATATGCTAGAAACCACACACAATCTGCTATACACTGTATGTTAGATTGCAGACATCCCAAGTCTCCCGGTAGTTCAGATAGACTCCCGCATGTTGAATGCGGCTCCCTGACACTCGTAAGTCATACACAATATCCCAGAAATTACACACACAATCTGATTTGTGTGTGTGATTTCCATTATATTGTGTATTATTTGCACCCCCTAACAACTGCATATTACCCACTTGTAGCGGTACTGCAATATTAAATTCCACGATCTCCGCTGGTAAAGAAGGTAATCCACAGTCAAGCGCTGAAAAGTAAGGCAATATCACCCAAATCACCCAGTAACTGGACGAAACACAGTTCTGGGAGTCAACTGAGGTTTTTATTTATGCAAGTCCCCATGCAAGGGGTTTCCCTACTGACATAGCAGGGTTAATATAGTAGGGGACTACATGGGGGACTTAACATTCTGGACATTTCTCCCATCAGGCACTGCTGGACGAGAGGGATACTCGCACTGGAATATACCGTTAAGTGGATTATCCCTCCCGGCAGCAGAACCGGCATTTTACATTAAAATATATAACTTTAACAATACTTCTATTCAAACGAACGGACGTTTGGTAGATAGCTGGGGTCTGAGTGCACATTTCGTGGGAACACCGCTCAGATCCCAGCTAAAACAACCGAACGCAGCACGAAATACACTTTGCCATTGAGTTCGCCCAAAAGTACCGAACACCGATGGGGAACCACAATAGCGAAAGACCGGATCTCCCGAACGGCCTGGAAGTCCAGCGGTGTTCGCGCCGTCGAGTAGCCGTTTTCAGTTCCACGCGCTCGACGACCAAACATCGCTGGTGAGACAAAGGATCCAAGATGGACGACCGCCGCGTGGTCGGTAGCCGAACGACGGCCACCTAGGAAAGTCTCTAATTACCGATTAATGAGCGCCACACGTCCCTCTTTGTGCTATGTGTGGGCTATTAGGGGGTAGTTCATTCGGTTCACGAACAGCCAGTAAAGTCACTGTTCGTGAAACGAAACACATGAATGCTAGCGGCTTTCGGCTGCTAGCATACGAATTCCATGCACATCACAGTATCAACCCAGGTTTACACATACATTACAGCAGTTATTACAGACAACCTTTTTATACAGCATC
Organism: Pelobates cultripes; assembly: GCA_933207985.1. Taxonomy (NCBI): domain Eukaryota; kingdom Metazoa; phylum Chordata; class Amphibia; order Anura; family Pelobatidae; genus Pelobates; species Pelobates cultripes. The sequence continues at coordinate 245,992,034 of OW240914.1, forward strand.
CCACAAGTGGCTAGCTTTGCCACACCACTAATCAGGGGCCCGGTCGGGTGCCGGCCCTTTGAAAACCAACCAAGCCCCTATGATATCAACCGGCAGGTTCTGCTTCACAGAGGATTGGAGGGAGAAAGCAGCAGAGGTATAGGAGAGGCTGGAGTGAGCTACTCCAGCATATTTACTCCCATCAGCCTCAGCGACCATAACTTCAAGCAAGTCACCGTCCTGGACACAAAGGTAAGCGAACAGGAGGGTGGCTGAAAATCTATAAAGTTTGACGTGTTTCAGATTGTGTGCATGTCAATATGTGTATGTGTCAGTGTGTATCTGAGTGTATGTGCCAGTGTGTGTATCTGAGTCTGTGTGCCAGTGTGTATATCTGAGTGTGTGTGCCAGTGTGTATATCTGTTACCAGTTGTGACAAAAGTAGCCTCATCACTGGCTCTTGGAGGGGCCTATTTGCCAGCCTCCTTCCCTGTGACTATGGCCCTGTGGTAGCCTATGTTTAAAAACACTATTGGTGCCTGTTGGGACTTGTAACAGGAACCATTCGAACTTTCGAAGTGGCATTCGAACTGTCGAACTCCCAAAGCCATTCGAAGTACCATTCAAACTTTAGAGGTGGCATTCGAACTGTCAAACTTCCAAAGCCATTCAAAGTGCCATTCGCGCACATGGCGGTGGCCATCTTGTTTAGTCAAACGCATCCAGCAGTGTTTGGACATCGAGTGTATGGAACTCAAATCGGACACTCGACGGCACGAATACCGCTAAACTTTTACCTTCCATGGAGGTTCGGCTATTCGAACGGGAGTTGAACGGCGTTCTGTAAGAAGATGCCCCAGAACAAGAGTCATACACAGACTATATCCACGAACAGCTTTGTTCAGTAATTCGAACGTTATTTCAAATCCTCTAAGTAGACCGGCCGCACAGCCTGGTTCTCTGGAACTGTTTTGGGCATGAAACCATGTGTGTGGTCGGTCAAAATGGGACTTCCATAGAATTCCTGAACCCCTGAACTGATCTGGGTGATTTTTGGATATGGGATGTAAAAAATTCGTTTTGTAAATTCTGTGTTTTTTCTGCTTGGAGATAATTGGGTTAATGCAGTATCTGCCTCAATTATCTCCCAGGCAGAGAGGCGGGATTGTATGTTTGTATTGGGAGTGTCACACTTTGTAACCTTGTTGTTATTGTTTGTTAAGTTTGTGTTCCTGTCCCCAACAAGTTCCATGTGGGCGTACACCTTGCTTGGGGACTTGCATAAAAGGCCAGGTGTGGCTTCCATTAAACAGAATGCTTTACCCCTTCATGACGTCTTGGCTCATGTTTGGGGGATTGGAGAACTACATACACTCTGGGGATTGCTATATCACAATACTCCCGAGTATAATCACTAGCTCTTTCAAGAGCTGTTCCTGCTACGTTCTCTGGACTAGGAGAGGTCTACCCACTGGAAGCTGGATCCTGGTCTTGGGTCCACTGTGGGTGGAGGATGGCGAGACCCCAACCAAGCTGTGGCGGTTCGTGGGGTTGACTGTGGTTATAGTGTCCCAATGCAGTGCTTATGGTGCTAGCAAATACTAGTCAGCAGCAACTGACAGAGGTACCCGACCGGGGTGCCAGGTGGTCCATCAGTGTGTATATCTGTGTGTATATCTGAGTGTATGTGCCAGTGTGTGTATCTGAGTGTATGTGTCAGTGTGTGTCAATATGTATATATGAGTGCATGTGCCAGTGTGTGTGTGTGTGTCTGTGGCACATACACTTAGTGTATAAGCGTATGTGCCAGTGGGTGTCAGTTTGCATATCTGAGTGTATGTGTCAGTGTGTATCTGAGTGTATATGTCAGTGGGTATCTCAGTGTATGTGCCAGTGTGTATATCTGAGAAAATGTGTCTGTGTGGTTGTTTCAGTGTGTGTATCTGAGTGTATGTGCTAGTATGTGTCAGTGTGTATCTATTTGCCAGTGTGTATCTGAGTGTATGTGCCAGTGTGTGTTTTAATGTGTGTATCTGAGTGTCAGTGTGTATATGCCAGCGTGTGTGTGTGTGTGTGTGTGTGTCTGTCTGTCTGTGTGGGGGAGGTGGGTGATTGAATGTGTGTGGGAGGGGGCAGTATCTTGTGAAGCCACATCCCTGAAATGCATTTTTGCATGTTTGGATGTCTGAGATTGTGTATATTCAAAATACGGGGGTCTCCCAGAACCTCCGGGAGATTTGGGATATCTGCCTTTAAGCTTTCATTGACTCACATGACGTGACCAGTAGGCAATGGGAAGGGACACAGCCAAACATTGGAGCCCACTTTAAATTCTCTAAATCCATCTAGTCTAGTTAGGGAGATATAACTCCCCAATATTGAACAGGAATTTTAACAGACTGCATTCAATAGATTGATGGCTTACTTGGAAGGGGAAGTTATCATCATGGGTGACTTTAATCTTCCCGATGTAAATTGGAAAACAAAATTAGCTACTTGTGCCAGGAGCACACATATTCTAAACTCCCTACTGGGATTGTCTCTAAAACAAGTTGTTGAGAAGCCAACTCGTAAAGAGGCCATACTAGATTTAGTGTTACCAAATGGAGATTTGGTATCAGATATTACTGTAGGTGAAAGATTAGGATCCAGTGATCATCAGTCAGTGTGGTTTAATTTAAGAACAGTGACTGAGTCACACCACACAAAAACAAAGGTTTTAGATTTTAGAAAAACAGACTTTTATAAAATTAGAATATGGGTAGAGGAGTCATTATGAGACTGGAGCAATTTAAATGGAGTCCAAGAGAAATTGGATTATTTAAAAGTTGCACTATTGAAGGCAACAGAAAATTGCATTAGGCTTGTCAGTAAAAGCAAAAAATTCAAGAAACCACTGTGGTACTCCACAGATGTGGCCAAAATAGTTAAAAACAAAAAGTTCGCATTTAGGTATTATAAAAAAAACCCAGAGTGAGGAAGACAAAATGATCTATAAGATTAGACAGAAAGAGGCTAAGCAAGTTATAAGAGCTTCCAAATCACACACAGAAGAGAAAATAGCAGTCAGTAAAAAAGAGGGATAAAACATTTTTTAGATACATAAATGAGAAAAGAAAAGTAAAACAAGGATTAGTTAGATTAAAAACAAAAGAAGGAAGGTATGTAGAAGAGGATAAAGGTCTAGCTGACTGCCTCAATGAATATTTTTATTCTGTATTTACAGATGAAAATGAAGGAAAGGGACCTCAGTTGAGAAAAAGGATAAATGAGTCATTTATTACAAGTGAGTTTACAGAGGAAGAGGTTATATTTCAACTGTCAAAAGTAAAGACAAATAAGTCAGTGGGACCTGATGGAATACACCCAAAGCTATTAAAAGAGCTTAGTGATGTACTAGCAAAACCATTAACATATTTATTTAACCAATCATTGTTAACAGGAGTAGTCCCAGAAGATTGGAAGTTAGCAAATGTTGTGCCCATTTACAAGAAAGGTAATAGGGAGGAGTCGGGCAACTATAGACCAGTAAGCCTGTTACGGTACCTTCAGTAATAAATGTACAAACCGCCGTTTAGTGAATGCTCCCCGTTTGCAATAATGTGGTCTGGTAGCGTATGCAGTATAACCATGCGAACCGCCAGCCAGGGAACACTCCAAACTCCCGAACGGTACCTGTACGGCTCCTTCACTTCACGAGCTCCAAATACACGAACTGCCAATATTAGCCGAACGCCAATATCTTCCAAGCGGCAAATAATTCCAATAAGCAGTCTCTAGTCGCCGGTAATAAAATCCCCCCAATAACGAGACCAAGCTCCGCTTTGAGGGTAAAACACGAACTGAGTTTACTGTGGGCTACCTGCCCGGTATTTATGCAGGTATCCCACTTGGTGGACACTCCCTAGGGGACCAAATGGGAGACTGGAATAGCAGATGGACATGGGGACATTTCAGACAGACATCCCCACAATATTCCCAGCATACATCACAGTTTCCTCCCCTCTGCTCGGGAGATAATTGAAAAGTAATTCAATTATCTCCCAGAGCAGAGGCAAATCACCATTTTAAATACAAGTTATAAAACACATAAAAATACATAACTTTATAACTGCCGAACATATTGTATTCTTGTAACACATCCCCAGATAGCCTGGATCTGAGTGCATATTATTGGCGAATAGCGCTCAGATCCCATACGCACAGTTCAATCGCCATGGAGTCAAAGTCTATTACAGTTCTTCGGTATGCGATTGACTCCATGGGAAGGCTATCTGGGGTAAGTCCATTCGTGCCTGTACACTTCTCAAACGGTCGGTGTTCGCATACTTCTGTCGATTGAGAAGGGAGGTCGACGGCTTCAGCGGTGTTCGGTTGAAAAAGTGTCTGTTTTCAGTTCCATGAAATAACCGTCGAACACCGCTGGTCTTTCGCATAGTTAAAATCGCCGCCGCCTCGTGGTCAACATACGAACGACGACCACACTGTATTCGGTTTTAATTGAGAAGTGTCTGTGGCTAACCGCAATGTTCTAATTGGGATCAATAGGTTAACCAGCAGCACACTTCTCTTCTGGGTGGCCGTCCGTTCGGTAGTTCCGTTCGACAGAAAAGTACATTCCCTTAAGCAAGGCATACGAATGGGGAAATTCATACAAACGGCAAAACAGACGAACACAGCAATTCTAGTTCATACGGATGGGTCTGTCACAAAGCCTTACTTCAGTAGTGGGGAAAGTGATGGAAACCATGTTAAAGCATAGGATTGATGAACATCTAAAAACACATGGATTTCAAGATCAGAGACAACATGGGTTTACTTCAGGGAGATCATGCCAAACTAATCTTTTTGATTTTTTTGATTGGGTAACTAAAATTATAGATCAGGGTGGTGCAGTAGACATTGCTTACCTAGATTTCAGCAAGGCTTTTGACACTGTTGCACATAGAAGGCTTATCAATAAACTGCAATCTTTAAGTTTGGATTCCAATATTGTTGAATGGGTAAGGCAGTGGCTGAGTGACAGGCAACAGAGGGTTGTAGTTAATGGAATATATTCGAAGCTTGAACTTGTCACCAGTGGGGTACCTCAGGGATCTGTACTTGGACCCATTCTCTTTAATATTTGTACTAGTGATATTGCAGAAGGTCTTGATGGTATGTCTTTTTGCTGATGATACTAAGATATGTAACAGGGTTGATGTTCCAGGAGGGATAAGCCAAATGGCAAATGATTTAGGTAAACTAGAAAAATGGTCAGAATTGTGGCAACTGACATTTAATGTGGATAAGTGCAAGATAATGCATCTTGGATGTAAAAACCCAAGGGCAAAGTACAGAATATTTGATAGAGTCCTAACCTCAACATATAAGGAAAGGGATTTAGGGGTGATTATTTCTGATGACTTAAAGGTAGGCAGACAATGTAATAGAGCAGCAGGAAATGCTAGCAGAATGCTTGGTTGTATAGGGAGCGGCATTAGCAGTAGAAAGAGGGAAGTGCTCATGCCACTGTACAGAACACTGGTGAGACCTCACTTGGAGTATTGTACACAGTACTGGATACCGTATCTTCAGAAGGATATTGATTCCTTAGAGAGGGTTCAGAGAAGGGCTACTAAACTGGTTCATGGATTGCGGGATAAAACTTACCAGGAAAGGTTAAAGGATCTTAACATGTATAGCTTGGAGGAAAGACGAGACAGGGGGGATATGATAGAAACATTTAAATATATAAAGGGAATCAACACAGTAAAGGAGGAGACTATATTTAAAAGAAGAAAAACTACCACAACAAGAGGACATAGTCTTAAATTAGAGGGACAAAGGTTTAAAAATAATATCAGGAAGTATTACTTTACTGAGAGGGTAGTGGATGCATGGAATAGCCTTCCAGCTGAAGTGGTAGAGGTTAACACAGTAAAGGAGTTTAAGCATGCGTGGGATAGGCATAAGGCTATCCTAACTATAAGATAAGGCTAGGGACTAATGAAAGTATTTAGAAAATTGGGCAGACTAGATGGGCCGAATGGTTCTTATCTGCCGTCACATTCTATGTCTATGGCTGCAGATGTATTGGGGGAATATGATGTCATATTATCAGTGATTGATGAAAGATGTCACAGAAGACAAGTGAGACATCAAGCTGGTAGAGAAGGTTGTGGATACTTTATAGAAATATAAATTGATCATATCCTCCTGGAGCTGCGACAGATAGTGATGGCATTAAAAGCCTTGTTGCTTAAAGGACCACTATAGTGCCAGGAAAACATACTCGTTTTCCTGGCACTATAGTGCCCTGAGGGTGCCCCCACCCTCAGGGACCCCCTCCCGCCAGGCTGGATGGAGAGGAAGGGGTTAAACTTACCTCTTTCTCCAGCACCGGGCTGGGAGCTCTCCTCCTTCTCTCCGCCTCCTCTCCTTCGGCTGAATGCGCATGCGCGGCAAGAGCCGCGCTCGCATTCAGTCAGTCCATAGGAAAGCATTACTCAATGCTTTCCTATGGACGCTGGCGTCTTCTCACAGTGAGGCTGGATTAACCCTAATATAAACATAGCAGTTTCTCTGAAACTGCTATGTTTACTGCAAAAAGGGTTAACCCTAGCTGAACCAGGCACCCAGACCACCTCATTAAGGTGAAGTGGTCTGGGTGCTGTGAGTGTAAAAGTGGAATAGTGGTTGATGGAAGATACATCAGGCCTGATTTGCTAAACAGCAACCAGAGGATTTTCAGTTAAATGCCCCAGGGAGAGATGTTAAAGTTTGCAATATGCATAGCTGATGCTCTGCAAAACATGGTATGGGTCCCTGGGGCGGAGTATTTGGAGAACAGGGTGGGCCAATGCTCCAACAGCATTAGTTGCTGTGTAACAGACCACTATTTGGATCTGACTTAAGAGTTAACTAATTGGCACTCACCTGTAGTTAGTCAATTAGTACTCAGGCCTTTAAAAGAAGAGGGCAGCCTGCTGCAGAGTGAGGGAGGAAAAGACAGCTAGGAGAGTGAATGACAATTGTGTTTATTGCAAAGACATTTCTTTTGTTTCGAAAATTGGTAAGTGGGAAAGCCACCCAATGCAGATAGCAATTCATGTCTAGTAAGAGCTCAAGTAAGAGCAAGGGATTTTGTTTGTTTTGTTATTATTTAAAGCACCTGTTTTCTTATTTAATAAAAAGGAAAACCGAGCTGAATGTGTCCTGGACTTTGTATACCCTAGAAGGCTGTGGTTACTGCAAGATCTGTGACAATCCTACCTATAAAAGAGGTGGTTTGTTACAGTGCCTAAAGTGGTCCTTTAATTACACTGAACAAAATTATAAATGCAACACTTATGTTTTTGCCCACATTTTTCATGAGCTGTACAAAAAAGGCCTATTTCTCTCAAATATTGTTCACAAATATTTCTAAATCTGTGTTAGTTAACACTTCTCCTTGCCGAGAACATCGATCCACCTCACAGGTGTGGCATATCAAGATGCTGATTAGACTGCATGGTTATTGCAAAGGTGTGCCTTAGGCTGGCCACAATAAAAGGCCACTCTAAAATGTGCAGTTTTATCACACAGCACAATGCCAACGAGGTCAAAAATTTTGAGGGAGCGTGCAATTGGCATGCTAACTGCTGGAACAAGATCTGTTGCCCGTGAATTGAATGTTCATTACTCAACCATAAGCCGTCTCCAATGGCATTTCAGAGAATTTGGTACCTCCACATCCAGCATCTTCAACTCCAAGACTGTGTGAGACCTGTCATCTGCACAGCTGCTGCAACAATTGGTTTGCATAAGCAAAGAATTACTGCACACACTGTCAAAAACCGTCTCAGGGAAGCTCATCTCGTTGTCCTCATCGGGGTCTTGACCTGACTGCAGTTCATTGTCATAACCGACTTGAGTGGGCAAATGCTCACATTCGATGGCGTCTGGCACTTTGAAGAGGTGTTCTCTTCACAGATGAATTCTGGTTTTCACTGTACAGGGTAGATGGCAGACAGCTTGTATGGCGTCGTGTGAGTGAGCGGTGTGCTGATGTCAACATTGTGGATCATGGTGGCGGTGGGGTTATGGTATGGGCAGGCGTATGTTATGGACAACGAACACAGGTGCATTTTATTGATGGCATTTTGAATGCACAGAGATACCGTGATGAGATCCTGAGGCCCATTGTTGTGACATTCATCCACTACTATCACCTCATGTTGCAGCATGATAATGCATGGCCCCATGTTGCAAGGCTCTGTACACAATTCCTGGAAGCTGAAAACATCCCAGGTCTTGCATGGCCAGCATACTCACCGGACATGTCACCCATTGAGCATGTTTGGGATGTTCTGTATCTACGTATACTACAGTTTGTTCCAGGTCCTGCCAATATCCAGCAACTTCGCACAGCCATTGAAGAGGAGTGAACAAACATTTCACAGGCCACAATCAACAACTTGATCAACACTATTCGAAGGAGATGTGTTGCACTGTATGAGGCAAATGGTGGTCACACCAGATACTAACTGGTTTTCTGACCCCCCTGAACAACGGCACATTTTAGAGTGGCCTTTTATTGTGGCCAGCCTAAGGCACACCTTTGCAATAATCATGCTGTTTAATCAGTATCTTGATATGCCACACCTGTGAGGTGAATGCATTATCTTGGCAAAGGAGAAGTGCTCACTAACACAGATTTAGAATAGTTTGTGAACAATATTTGAGAGAAATATGCCTTTTGTGTACATAGAAAAAGTCTTAGATCTTTGAGTTCAGCTCATGAAAAATGTGGGCAAAAACATAAGTATTGCGTTTATAATTTTTCTTCAGTGTAATTAAAGGATCACTATAGTGTCAGGAAAATAAAGCGGTTTTCCTGACACTATAGTGCCCTGAGGGTGCCCCCACCCTCAGGGTCCCACTCCCGTGGTGCTGAAGGGGTTAAAACAACCTTCAGCAGCTTACCTTATTCCAGCGCCAGTGACCTCTCCTCCTCGCCGACGTCAGTTGCCTCTGCCGATGTCAGCGGACAATTTCTCAATGTTTTCCTATGGACACTCTGCGCGATGGAGGCATAATATGCCTCCAGCGTGGAAGATGCGCCTCTAGTGGCTGTCCAGAAGCAACTAGAGGTTGGCTTAACCCCAAATGTAAACATAGCAGTTTCTCTGAAACTGCTATGTTTGCATCTGAAGGGTTAAAACCTGAGGTACCTGGCACCCAGACCACTTCATTGAGCTGAAGTGGTCTGGGTGACTATAGTGTCCCTTTAAGCAACAAGGCTTTTAATGCCATCACTATGTGTCACAGATCTGTGAACAATATTTGAGAGAAATAGACCTTTTGTTTACATAGAAAAAGTCTTAGATCTTTTATTTCAGCTCATGATTGCGTTTATAATTTTGTTCAGTGTAGATTTAAACATGAAATTCTCTACCTCTTTAAACTCTAAACAAAGGTATACATGTGTGTGCTTAAAATTATAAAATGTGTCACAACTACAATACAGATGACTGACTGCTGCTTCAATTTCTATCATATGCTTCCTATTAATGTATATTATTCTAAGCTTACTGATTTGCATGTGGATTGTGACTGCCTATTAGCATGCCATTCAGGTAATGAGTTTAGTGTTATTTTGATTAAGCTGACAGGCTGTAGGACCCAGAAGCAGATTTTTTACTGTTCTTCCTCAGGACTAACTGGTTTATATTGTGACACAGGTAACAGGCATGACGTCTGTAATCAACAGGTGTATTTTGAAAGAAGTAAAATAGTCTCCAGGCAGTCAGCTCAGCTGAAGGAGCTATTTAAGATTTGGGTATTGTTTATAATCTCACTTGTTGCACTTTTTAGGATTTCCTTGGAAACAAGAAACTTTATTTAAAATTAACATAATGTTGAACCAAAGATTTGGATGCTGTCTCATTCTTCAAAGGTTTTAAGAGGAAGTTTCAATTGGAATCTAGCTGCATGTTAAACAATGACTTCAGTCACACCGGACAAATGGGAAAGGGCTTTAAGAGGGAGAAGGAAAAACAAGGATTGTCACCGAACTATCTGGTCTAATCTCATGTTTCAGGGTACCAGTTGGAATGAGAATCCAAACAGTCTGTATCAAACAAATGAAATTAAGACTACCAAGTACACACTGCTATCCTTTATTCCAAAGAATCTATTTGAACAGTTCCATCGATTTGCAAACATGTATTTTGTGGCTGTGGCTGCACTGAATTTTGTGCCTGTGGTCAATGCCTTTCAACCAGCTGTGGCTATTATCCCTATTTGCATTATTCTGGCAATAACTGCAATTAAGGACATTTGGGAGGATTTTCGGAGATATAAATCGGATAAGGAGATAAATAGCATGATATGTCTGGTGTATAGCAGGTAAGGTGTTCTTCAATTATTTTAAAGCCTTCGTGTTCTAAATGTATTTTTATTTATATATATATAATATTACATTTTTTTCAACATGCTCAATGATAGGGACTACTTTGTCTTATGTATTTTTCCTATGCATGACTTTCTTAGACACAAGGAAGTAAGCTCCACTTCCTGTGTCTAGGAAAGTTTTCCAATAATACGCATCTTTCCTCTGTATTCTTGCGCTACCTACAATCACCCTTTCCGAACATCCTGTCAAGTAGACTAGGGAGCAGTCTAAATTATAATTTCATCCGAACTGGAAACAATTTGGTCATTATTTTTTTGGTCCAGAATTTCATTTGGAAGCTGTTTAGTAGATAACCCCCTAAATTGGTAATTTGGTAGTGCAATGCGACTTTATGGATTTTATTTGGCCTATCAGTGTGAGAGGGTAGGTAAAGTATTTGTTTATTGAGGTGGCTACTAGGGGCTTGGGGACCTCTAGTCACTGGGGGGTATTTTTAAAATTAGACCCCACCTGCTGCCAATATCCTATTGTCCTGTTAATTATATTAAAAGGTGCCCCACTAAAGGGGCATGGGAGACCTGTGCCAGGCCCCCCCTTATTGGATTAGTGACTGGGAAGAAATAGCTGCCCAGTCACTATTTTTTTTACAACAGTGAGCAGCCACTGTGCGCTCACTATTTAGTAGACATGCTCCTACTCGCGGCACAGTGAGTAGACGCAGAATTGAGCATTTAACTTCTCTTAAACTGAACTAGGGGTCATATTGATCACCATAGAGTGATAGGGATGGGTGAATTTATGAAGTGGCAGAAAGTCTGTAGCTTCCTCCTTGTAATAAACTAAATAAATGAGCGAATAGTGAATTGAAATTCGGCCTTTGTTCCATTTGTTGTAATTTCTATTGGTTCATTTGTCTTTCAGACGAATGAATGAGTAGCCAAAATTTCTGTGCAAAATTTGGACACAATTCAGAATGCCTAAATCTACAAATGGACATGTGCTGAAATTTCATAGAGCAAACTAGTGTGGGCAGATTAAGGCCCTGCGGTACACGTCACCGAAAAACACTAAAATGGTGGAGAATAAATTAAGCAGTAAAAAAGGTGAAATGGGGGATCAAGAGGCATTTAGGGGTCAGTAGGGTGAAAATAAAATGTAGTGTTGGGAGATGGGTCAAAACATCAGTCATTATTCTGTACATTTGACTTTATAATATACTTTACAACAAAAGTTTGCCTTATAGCTACTATATCAGAAATACTAAAGTATTTGAGGCAGAGTCACTGGGCACTTTAATACCTGATCATAATATAATTAAAGATAATGCATTTTCTGTATCTATATTTGCATGATTACAAATGGCACATTTAACTTTCAACCAGGAATACGTGCCTAGTAAAGGAATATTTATGACAAGCACTGCATTTTACTGCTTTTAATAATAATAATGATAATAATATTTTCGACACATTTTTACAAGGATCCTTAAAGTATGATATCATAAAAATAATTGTATGTTATGGGGTTTTATCATATGTAAGATCATTATACATGTCAGATATTTATTAAATAAACCATTGTATGTCACTAAACATAAATAGGTGTGGCTAAACAATGTTGGAAGATGCTGTCATGCTGGGAAACAGGGCAGGTATGTTCTAAAAAATAATTTCTATTAGTATAGTTATTACTAATTAAATAGATATTCTCTTAGAGTCTCCTATTCTTACAATAGGAAATGGGTGCAAGTCATCTGAGGTCCACTTCCTGTAGTTTCAGCATTCTGTCAATCACATACTTCAGTGCTGATTAACAAGGTGACAATGTAGCTGACTAAGAGACATTATGAGTATGAGGCATTACCATAGTTGCAAACAGTGGTGGCTCTAGACTTTGTGAGGCCTTAGGGGAAACTCAAATATGAGGACCCCACTAACACCCAAAGTGATAAAAAAAAAAAAAATAGGGGTTGTATTGTGTGTGTGTGTATAAGGTGCTGAAGCTATATTGAAGGACGTGCTTGCAGCACTGGATACAGAGAGCTAGTCATCGTTCAGAGCAGTGGTTCCCTAACGTTTTAGTTTTAAGGCACCCTAATATTTCAGTATATTTCCAAGGCACCCCATGTCAAATTTTCTAGGTTGTATATCTGTACAGCGCCTCAGCCTTTACTGGTGCTATAGTCTAATGTACAGTGTTGGTGTTTTAAGGTGTGCTTGTATATAGTTATTGTGTTTTAATACAGGGGTGAGTTTGTATGTAATGTTTGATTGCAGAGGTGTGTTTGAATGTAATGTTCACTTTTAAATACTGATGGGAAGTATTTGAGTTTGAATGCAGAGGTGTGTTTGTATGGAATATTTGTGTTAGATTGCAGGAGTGTGCTTGTATGTTGTGCTGGTGTTTGACTGCTTGGATGTATGCACATACACTACCACATATATACTTACACAGATATTCATGCACATTAACACACAGATGCATATAAATACACTGACACATACACACAAATTCATATAGACACAGACACATACACACCGACATATACACACATGCACCCTGACACACACAAAAATGGATACATACCCACACCATGACACAGATGCACATACACAGAAGCACACTGACACATATATATATATATATATATATACACACACACACTTATACTCACTCACACATATACACAGACTCATACACACACTCATACTCAAACATACTCATACATACACTAAGGATGCACCGAAATGAAAATTCTGGGCGGAACCAAAAATGACTTTTTTCCCCATATGATTTTTTTAAAAAGTAGTTTTTTTTCCCCTATAGTTTTATGGCATAATTTGCAAACAAAATTAATTTGCAATAAATACATTTATTTTGCAATTGTGCAAATTTGTTTATACACGATTGCAGGGTATAGTTGTGTGTACCGGGATTTTGCCGGGATATTGGACATTTTTTTTAAAGATTTTCATTGGGCAAAAAAGCTTTTTATGTATGTGTAATATATATATATATATATATATATATATATATATATATATATATATATATATTATAAAAGATGCAACTTTACCTTTGCATTGCCCATACCATACCACCCTCTAATTGCAACCATAGACACAAATACACTAATACATGCATACACACTCTGATACATGCACATGCATACAGACACACACAAACACACTTGTGATGCAGTGCCTTTTGCCACTTGTGCCTGGAGAGGACTAATTATTATTATTATGATATTTTTAGAGCGCCGTCAAATTCCGCAGCACTTTACAATGGGTGGACGAACAGACATGTAGTTGTAACCAGACAAGTTGGACACACAGGAACAGAGGGGTTGAGGGCCCTGCTCAATGAGCTTACATGCTAGAGGGAGTGGGGTAAAATGACACAAAAAGGTAAGGATAGTATTAGACTAGTGACAGTTGCAGAAGAGGAATCAGTCGGGAGCCATTAACAGTTTAATTGATACGCTTTTATGAAGAAGTGGGTTTTTAATGATTTTTTTGAAGGAGTGGAGACTGGGTGAGCATCTAACGGAGGAAGGAAGCGAGTTCCACAGGAACGGTTCAGCCCTCGAGAAATCTTGAAGGCGAGCATCAGAGATGGGAGTACGGACAGAAGATAGACGTAAGTCTTCAGCAGATCGTAAGGGCCTCGATGGGACATACTTGTGTATAAGGGAGGATAGATAGGTGGGAGCAGCATTATGTAGAAATTTGAAGGCAAGAACCAGAATTTTAAATTGAGCTCTATATTTTATAGGAAGCCAATGTAGGGACTGACAGAAGGGTGAGGCATGGGAGGTGCGGGCAGACAGGAAGATGAGCCTCGCCGCCGCATTCATTATGGACTGTAACGGCGCAAGTTGGGAGCACGTAAGACCGCTGAGAAGCGGATTACAGTAGTCAAGGCGAGAAAGGACAGTGGAATCGACCTTAGTCGCATGTGGCGTTAAGTAGGGGCGGATGCGCTTAATGTTTTTGAGATGGAAATGACAGGATTTGGCGATAGATTGAACATGAGGCTTGAAGGAGAGGTCGGAGTCAAAGAGAACACCTAGGCAGTGAGCCTGCCTGGTGGAGCTGATGGTAGCACCGTTGACTTGGAGGGAGACAGACACAGGAGTAACAACACTTGAGGGAGGAAAGACCAGAATTTGGATTTTATTGTACTTTTTCTGCCCCTTTAAATTGTGTTGGAGCAAGTTTGCAACTTTAAATTGGCACTTCAGATACAGCCGAAGTAGTCGAAGTGGCCGCCATTCGACAAACGAACACGTGGTGGCGGCCATTTTAATTCAGCTGAAGTTTTACCTTCTTCAGACTTCAAGTCATTCGACAATTTGAACGCTGTTCGACAATTTGTTCGACAATTCGAACGGTTGCCGTTTGCCTACTTGAACTATAGTTAACAGGAGAAATAGACCGGCCACACAGCCTGATTCTCTGGAACTGTTTTGGGCATGAAAATGTGCGTGCGTGCGTGCGGTCGGTCAAAATATGACTTCCAGCTATCTCCCGAACCACTCGACCAAATTGTCTATAAATGGAGAAAGTTCAGCACTACTGCTACTCTCCCTAGGAGTGGCCATCCTCTAAAGATGACTGCAGTAGCACAGCGCAGACTGCTCAATGAGGTGAAGAAGAATCCTAGACTGTCAGCTAAAGACTTACAAAAGTCACTGGCAAATGCTAACATCCCTGTTAGCGAATCTACAATACGTAAAACACTAAACAAGAATGGATTTCATGGGAGGATACCACAGAGGAAGCCACTGCTGTCCAAACAAAACATTGCTGCATGTTTACAGTTTGCACAAGAGCACCTGGATGTTCCACAGCAGTACTGGCAAAATATTCTGTGGACAGATGAAATCAATGTTGAGTTGTTTGGAAGAAACACACAACACTATGTGTGGCAAAAAAAGGCACAGCACACAAACATCAAAACCTCACCCCAACTGTAAAGTATGGTGGTGGGGGCATCATGGTTTGGGGCTGCTTTGCTGCGTCAGGGCCTGGACGGATTGCTATCATCAAAGGAAAAATGAATTCCCAAGTTTATCAAGACATTTTGCAGGAGAACTTAAGGCCATCTGTCTACCAGCTGAAGCTCAACAGAAGATGGTGTTGCAACAGGACAATGACCCAAAGCATAGAAGTAAATCAACAACAGAATGGCTTAAACAGAAGAAAATACGCCTTCTGAAGTGGCCCAGTCAGAGTCCTGACCTCAACCCAATTGAGATGCTGTAGCATGGCCTCAAGAAAGTGATTCACACCAGACATCCCAAGAATATTGCTGAACTGAAACAGTTCTGTAAAGAGGAATGGTCAAGAATTACTCCTGACCGTGCACGTCTGATCTGCAACTACAGGAAACGTTTGGTTGAAGTTATTGCTGCCAAAGGAGGTTCAACCGGTTATTAAATCCAAGGGTTCACATACTTTTTCCACCTGCACTGTGAATGTTTACATGGTGTGTTCAATAAAAACATGGCAACATTTCATTCTTTGTGTGCTATTAGTTTAAGCAGACTGTGATTGTCTATTGTTGTGACTTAGATGATGATCAGATCACATTTTATGACCAATTTGTGCAGAAATCCATATCATTCCAAAGGGTTCACATACTTTTTCTTGCAACTGTATATCACAGGCAGAGGGGAGGATTTTTGCTGGAATGAATGGGAGTGTTTAACTGTGTGCCGGTTTATAATTCGTTGTTCCACAAGGCCCACGTGGGTGGTAATCTTGTGGAGAAATGTCTATATAAGAGCAATAAAGCCTCAGTGAAGTCAGTTCCTGCTTAACCCTCAATCTAGAGTAATTTCTCTTATTGGGGGAATTGCTATATCACTACAAGGGATTGCTATGCTCTGCATGCTCCTTTGATAAACACTTCTAAGCTCTTTTAAGAGCTTGTTCCTGCTTCACTCTCTTGGAGGAGAGGTTCACCCACTGAAGCCTGGAGCCTTGTCGTAGGTCCAGGGTGGGTAGGAGACGGCGAGACCCCAAACAAGCTACGGCGGTTCGTGGGGTCTGTGGTGGTTGTGGTGTCTGGCGGACTGCTTGGAGCTCTCAGGGAGGAACTAGGAGCACCCAGTAACGGAGATACCCAGTCGGGGTGCCAGGTGATCCGTTACAACACTGATTCACAGAGACACACACACTGACAAATACAGACATACAGTCACAGTGCGTCACAGTGTGTGTCTGTCTGTGTATATTTCTGAGAGTGTCTGGCATTTTTTATCTGACAGAGTATCCTTGTGTATGAATGTATGTCTCTGTGAGCATGTGTATGTTTGGGTCTGGAACCGTCTGTGTGTGGGGTAGCTGCTTGCAGTGTGTTGTGTGTATGGGGTGCTGCCTGAGGCCTTGTGGCATTGTGTTAATGACAAAGCTATGTTTCATGACACTGTATGTATGATGAATGTGTAGGGTGAGTAATGGGGTAACTGTGGAAGAATGAGAGTGACAGGGCGAGGGAGGGAAATATGTACATGTAAGTCTGTATTGTGAGTGTGTAAGTGTACCTAGGGGCTTTAGTGTGTGTATTCATATAAGGGTAGTAGTAAACATGCGTGTATAGGTGTGGTAATGTGTGCATCAGGGGTTTAGTGTGCGTGTGTGTGTATAGGGGGTGTAGTTTGTAAAGGGTATAGTGTGTGCATAGGTGGTGTAGTGTGTGCGTATAGGGATATAGTTAGTGTATTTATAGGGTGTATAGTGTGTGTGTGTGTGTGTGTGTGTGTGAATGCACATGGGGTATGTAGTGTGTGTATGAGTGCAGGGAGTGTAATGTGTGTGTTTAGATGGTATAGAGTGTGTAAGTGCAGGGAGTGTAGTGTATATTTAGGGTGTACAGAGTGTGTTATTGTGTGTGTATATAAGGAGTATAGAGTGTGCTTGTGTGTAAGTAAATGAGGTGTAGTGTGCATATAGGGGTATAGAGTGTGTGTAGTGTTTTTGTGTGTTAATGCAGGGGGTGTAGTGTGTGTGTGTGTATATAGGGGTGTAGAGTGTATGTAGTGTGTTTGTGTGCCAGTGCAGGGGCTGTAGTGTGTATATAGTGGTATAGAGTGTGTGTGTATAGTGTGTCTATGTAAGTATGTGAGGGGGTGTGTATATAAGGGGGTAGGATAGGGGCTTAAATAATTCATTTAATAATTAAGACAAAAATAAAATTATAATCAAATTTACTCCCCCTTATTACCTTGCTGGGGGAGAGGGAGCAAACGGATCCCTGGTGGTCCAGTGAGAGGGGACACACCACACGCTGATCTATGGTGGTCCAGCCGGCCGGCTATTTGGTCTGTACCTCCACAGAGTACAGACCATGTCTCTGCCTATCGCGAGCGCCGGTCTTTCAAAATGTTGCCAAGGGTTACCATATTTGATAATATCGGTGCTTGAGAGAAGACAGGGACTGCCTACCTTGCATGCATGGTGTATGTCTGGTACAATGTCACACTGCCCAATTTCCCCTCTGGCCCATGAGGGGTCAGAACTCCCTCTTAGGGCCGGTGCTGTCCTACATGGGAGATCCATTGATCTCTCCTGCTGGCATCGGTCCATGGCATCTGCCGGTGTACCCGATGGCCAGTCCGACCTTTATTATACAGAGAGCAGCACGAAACAGGGAGTACTGCCTGTGCTGGGATAATATACACACAGATCTGTATTATACAGAGAGCAGCACTATACAGGGAGCACTGACTGAAAAAGGGGCAGAAAAAGTACAATAAAATCCAATATGCCCAAACCACGTTTTTAAAGGGCCAAATCTTCCAAGGGCCATAGTCACAAGGCAGGAGGCTGGCAATTCTCCTTGACCTGTCTGCGGCTTTTGACACTGTTGATCATCAACAGCTTCTTTTCATCCTCCGCAATATCGGTCTACAAGATATTGCTCTCTCCTGGTGCTCCTCCTACCTCTCCCAGTGCTCTTTCAGTGTTTCTTTCTCTGGCTCTGCTTCTTCTCCCCAACTCCTCTCTGTTGGTGTCTCCCAAGGTTCAGTCCTTGGTCCCCTACTGTTCTGCATCTATACTGCCTCCCTTGGTAAACTCATTAGCTCCTTTGGCTTCCAATATCATTTCTATGCAGATGACACGCAAATCTACCTGTCCTCTCCTGATCTCTCCCCGTCTCTCTTGACAAGTGTCTCTGACTGCCTTAAACTAAACTTGACAAAAACTGAATATTATACACACCGACCTGTATTATACAGAGAGCAGCACTAAACAGGGAGTACTGCCTGTGCTGGGATAATATATACACACATACCTGTATTATACAGAGAGCAGCTCTATACAGGGAGCAGTGACTGTACCAGGATATTATACATACAGACCTGTTATTTACAGAGAGCTGCACTATACAGGGATTACTGACTGCCCCTGGACATTACACACAGACCTGTATGATACAGAGAGCAGCACTAAACAAGGAGAACAGACTGTGCTGGGATAATATACACCCAAACCTGTATTATACAGAGAGCAGCACCATACAGGGAGCACTGACTACCCTGGGACATTATACACAGACCTGTATTATACAGAGAGCAGCACTATACAGGGAGTTCTGACTGTCCTCGGATAATACACACACTGTGAAGAAATGCCCCTCTTATGCTGTAAATTGACACTTTGTATTCTTTTGTTTAATAGTAATGTTCCCTATGGCATTCGGTAGGTAAAACTACCGAATCCAGACCACCCTGTTGCCCATTATACAGACTGTACCTCTTTGCTGGCTGGATTACGTTCGACAGAAGTTTTGCACGAACGGCATGTCTCGCCACCATTTCGGGACTTCCACGTGTTCGCGGCCATTTTAGCTCCCGAACAGCGGTGTTTGCCGTCGAGTGTCTGGAACTGAAAATGGAGACTCAAATAGGCGAACACCGCTGAAGCCTCCAGACCTTCGGTAAACCCCCTTCCAAACTACCGGACGTTCGGTAGAAAGACTTACTAACGGATGGGGAATCAAGTGAACCAAGGATGGTAGCTGGATGGCCGGCCGTTCGGGAGGATTTTCATGCGACCTAAGACCGACTGCAGGGCCAGAATTCATGGAACTGTTTTCGGCTACTTTGCCCGTGCAGTCGGTCAAAACTTCTAAGTACCATATCTCCCGAACGGCTGAACCTAATGAACTGAGTTTTTTTATATGTTGGTTACATCCAAACTTTGGGGAAATTCTGTTACGTTTTAATTGTGTTTAATGGTTATCTGAGGGGAGAAGATGTACAGTATGTGTATATTGTTAGGATTGGATGTATAGCTAATTATATGGGAGGCTCCCTTGCATGGGCAGAATCCCATAAAAAGAGCATGCCTGTCAATAAACCTTTAGTTCATCTTTGTACCCTTCTTCTGACTACGTATGCTGTTTGGGAGTTCGTGTGTTTTACTGCGGGAATTATCCAGGGACACTATTGGAATTACATTGGGATTCGTCTACCATAACTACCGAACGGAGGGCTATATTCACTAGGCTCTGGCGGTTCGGGAGGAAACTACCGATTGAGGTTTAAATGCACTTGGTTTCCTTACAACTGGTGGTAAGCGGCGGGATTCGAACCCCGAACGGACGTTTTAAAGCAAGCAAAGGAATGAATGGCTCAGCAGTACCAACAGCTTAAGAGAACCACGCTAAAGGATTTACTGGAAGCTCGAGGCGTAATAGCAAGCAACAAAACAAAAGCCACGTTAATTGCAGAGCTGTTACAGGGCGACAGAACCAGCACTACAGAAATGGAGCGTGAGGAAGAAACTGAAATGCAGAAAGACATCAGGTGGATGCTCAGTTTATTTGGACCTAACCCAGCAACAGAGGCGGTTCTGCAGGTCATGGCACAAGCCAGACAATCGCAGAAGGAGCGAGATGACCGTGACAGACTGCTACAAGGGGATTTGCTGCACTGCTGTACAAAAGACATGCCAAAAAAGGTAAATTATGCTGCATTTAAAAACTTTAATGACAATGAGATGGAGATTGATAGTTATCTGCAGGACTTTGAAAGGCAATGTGCACTGGAGGAATTAGACTCCACCAAATGGGCTGCAGTACTGAGCAGCAAGTTGTCAGGCAGAGCATCAGAAGCGGCACGAGCAGTCCTGATGAGGATATTCATAATTATGGGAAAATAAAAGACATTTTGTTGGCTAGATATGCGGTTACCCCTGAGGCATACAGGAAGAAATTCCGGGAACTGAGGAAAACAGGGAGGGATACCCATACTGAATGGGCATTCCGGCTACACAGGGCAGCCCGAAATTGGATGAAGGGCTGCCAAGCAACCACTCTGGAGGATGCGTTACAACTCCTCCTATTAGAACATTTTTTTAACCATACAGCAGAGGATATCAAAGACTGGGTTAAAGACAGGAAACCTAAAACTGTGGAGGAGGCAGCAAGACTGGCAGATGAATATCAAGATAACTGGAGGCGAGAACAAGGGGTGAACCAACCTGCGTTTAAACAACCCTATTCAGCTCCAACCATGGCTGCTCCACCTAGAGCCCCCCTGAGTAATCCACCACACAACCCAGCAGCAGCACCCCGACAACCTGCAGTGTGTCACTACTGCAAACAGCCAGGACACTATAAAAACCAGTGCCAACGTTTAAACCGGGGAGGCTGGGAAAGGCCGCCACCACAGTCACAACCCAGGGCCGCTGCATATTGTGTACAGCAGGAGAGTACATCATGGTTAACTACCCACGAGGAACAATGGAGTGTGTTGCACGAAGTCAATCCTGTGCAAGCAGGGGGTGACAACCGGGACCACCACTGTCAATGGATTACCGTAGACGGGGTGGGGGCCCGCGCCTTTAGAGACTCTGGGGCCACGTTAACTGTGGTTCAACCTCACACTGTCAAGGCTCAAACTCACACGGGCCGCACTGT
Source organism: Pelobates cultripes (assembly GCA_933207985.1). NCBI lineage: Eukaryota > Metazoa > Chordata > Amphibia > Anura > Pelobatidae > Pelobates > Pelobates cultripes. The sequence continues at coordinate 246,013,326 of OW240914.1, forward strand.
GGCAGTAAGGGTAGCCGGGGGTGCCATTCACAAACTACCTACGGCTAAAGTCCTTGTGGATTGGGGCTCGGGATCTAAACAACTAGAGGTGGGCATTATGCAGGAGCTACCAGCCGAAGTAGTGTTGGGGAATGATGTGGGCTGTTTAACTTCCCAGCTAGCACGAGACACCGCATCCGAAGCCTATTCGGTTACCACCCGAGCTCAAGCCAGACTGGAAGCACCGCCGCACTCTGAGGAAACCCAGGTCGGAGTTGAAATCCCCCCTTTACCCGACCCCCCTTCCCCGTTCTGGGATACTCCCCAGGGGTTTGAGCAGGAACAAAGGACTGACCCCACTCTAGACAGATATAGGAAAGCGGTAGGGAACAATAGGGGCGACAACCCCCACGAAAAGTTTGAGTGGCACAAGGGACTGTTGTATAGGGTGACGGATGGGGCGGGACACTGAACCGTCCGGGTTACTAAAAAGCAGCTAGTAGTGCCCCGCAAGTTTCGGGCTGAGTTATTAAGACTCAGCCATGATATTCCCCTAGCCGGACATTTAGGGGTTAAGAAAACTAGAGACCGGCTGACGCAAACCTTCTTCTGGCCCAGGGTCACTCAAGACCTCAAATACTATTGCAGGACCTGTGACGTTTGCCAGAAAATAGGGAAACGGGGTGACCACCAAAAAGCAAAGCTTCACCCGTTACCCATCATAGAGGAGCCGTTCCACCGGGTAGCGGTGGATTTAATAGGACCCCTCAGTCGGCCCAGTCAGTCTGGTAAAAAGTTTATACTCACCGTAGTGGACTATTGTAACGGACCGTTTTGCACACAAGGGGTAAAAAACGTTTAGGCGATTGGCCCCCTTTCCAGAGATGCAGGCACAGCTACTGCAGAACACCAAACTCCCAAACTGGATACAAAATAGCACTCCAACTCCCGAACTGGAACCTCACGAATAGCTGCCAGCAGACGAACAGGAAAAGCTCCCAAGCGGCTTACACTCCTGGCAATCAGTCTCCAACAGCATACAGTGAATCCCCCCAAGAACGAGACAAGGCTCTGTGTTGAGGGTCAAGCAGTGGTCTGAGGTGCTGGCACACCCAGCCTGGTTTTTATTACAGTCTTGCAAATACAGGACCGCCCACAGGGAGGTATAAAACAACCAATCACATCACAGTTACATCCCACATATTCCCTCCCCTTATCCTGAGAGGAAACTCAATTACACATACAGTTAAAACATACTTTCTACCCAACTTTCATAACTCTAAAACCATACATCACATTCACATAAAATTACATATTTGGAATCAATCCATTCAGGGGAGCAACATATTAAAAAATGGCACAAATCAGACAAGGGGTTCAAAAGTTAGTAAAAAGTCCTTTGTGACTAAATGAAGCATGGCTTTCTGGCCCAAACCAGTTTCAGAGTCTTCTATCCTGGAGATAAGTAATTCAATTATCTCCCAGGACAGACACAAGACTCCATTAAGCACATGGTTGCAAAAAGACACAAAACACTTTAAAATACATAAAGTCACATTTATTACATAAAACACAGACATGTAACATATCCCCAGATAGCTCAGGTCCGAGCGCACATTATTAAGTGAATGGCGCTCAGACCACACGAATACAGTTTAATCGCCATGGAGCCAAAGTCTTTACAGTCAGTTTCATACGAATGGGCTCCATGGGATTCCTATCTGGGGTATAACACATTCAAACAAATCTACTGAACCCCAGGCAGAAAAGCACGAATGAAGCTTTTCTGCAGGTAAAAAAAGATGTCTTTTAACAGGGGGCCATAGTCCAAAGGCAGCAGGCGAGCAACCAGGCTTCTCCAATGCAATGTGGCGAGATTGGTCTCGTCACATCTCTCCCCTTTTCCAAACAGACTAACAGGGTATCTGACCTCCTGCCGGTCAGTGCCCTTGTTAGTCCAGCAGCCCACCCACAAAACATAATCAACAGCACAGCCCACCCACAATAAATGGTTACTACACCTGGGTAAAGGAGAAGCTTGTCCATGTCCAGGTGCCTCACCACGGCTGTGCTGGGTACGGGTACGCTGACTGGGTGGGTTGCTGCGTGGGCAGAGACCAGCGGCACTCTGCCCTGTTGCCAGCGCTACTGGGAGGGTAGCCTGGTTGAAGCCTGGTTGTTGGAGGGGGAGACCGACTACACACCGCTCTGCTGCTGGAGACCGACTGTCTCCCCTTTAGATACACCGCTCTGCTGCTGGAGACCGACTGTCTCCCCTTTTGTTGCACAGCTCTGCTGCCGGAGGGGGAGACCGACTGTCTCCCCTTTGGATACTCTAAGCTGTCGCTGGGGAGAGGGGGTAACAGGCTCCTCTCCCGATAGAACACTCTGCCGCTGGGGAAAGGAGACTGAGCTCTCTATTCCCTGCCCATTAATGATCCGCCGCTGGGGAGAGGTGGTAGCAAGCTCCTCTCCCATACATACTTTCATCCTCTGTGGAGGGAGACCGACTGTCTCCGCTCCCAATACAGTGTCCTGCTGCTGGGGAAAGGAGACTGGGCTCTCTATTCCTGGTAGGACACTCTGCCGCTGGGGAATGGAGACTGGGCTCCCAATTCCCTGCTGTATCTCCCGCTGGGGAATGGAGACTGGGCTCCCAATTCCCGGCACATCACTCGGCCGCTGGGGAATGGAGACTGGGCTCCCAATTCCCAAAAAATCACGCTGCTGCTGGGGGGCAGGAACAACTACCTCTGCCCCCTGTAGCTCAGCCTGCCGCTGGGGAGGGAGGACGCTGCTCTCCTCTCCCTGCACTTTACACTGCCTTCCCGGCATATCACTCTGCTGCTGGGGGGCAGGAACAACTACCTCTGCCCCCTGTAACTCAGCCTGCCGCTGGGGAGGGAGGACGCTGCTCTCCTCTCCCTGCACTTTACACTGCCGCTGGGGAATGGAGACTGGGCTCCCAATTCCCGGCATATCACACTGCCGCTGGGGAATGGAGACTGGGCTCCCAATTCCCTGCATATCACACTGCCGCTGGGGAATGGAGCTTGGGCTCCCAATTCCCTGCAATATCTCCCGCTGGGGAATGGAGCTCGGGCTCCCAATTCCCTGCAATACCGGTGGAGAGACCTCGGTCCCCTCTCCACCTGCCGCCTGGGGTTCCTCCCAGTAAATTTCAACAATATCTTCCCAGCTGAATGGGTCTGAGACTGGATCTGTCACTCTGCTGTCCTGCGGAGCCTTCCTAATGGAGTGGAAGAGATCTCGGTAGTCCTGCTCCAGTTCCCACTCCAGGGTTGCTAGGTGAGCCAGGTCTTGCTCTACCTCATGGGGGTCATCCCAGTCATGCCTAGCCTCCCTCTCGTAGAAAATTTCCTGAAGTCTGTTCTGCGCAGGGCTCCCGAAGTCAGGCTCTGCAAAGGACTCCCATAACAAGCCAGGACCATCAAACTCCTCTCCCTCTGGCTTGTCATGCTCAGCTGTCCAGGGTATATACTGTGCCATATACCACCAGAGCGCCTGGTAGGCATCCTCCAGCCATAGCTCCTGCCATACCCGATGCTCTAGTTCCTTCACCCATTCCTCCAGGGGCTGCTCTCCCAGGAAGGGCATCCGCAGGGCCACTTGCTTCTGCAACCGCTGCTCTTCACTGGGGAGACTCTCACCCCGCTGGTATTGTACATTATCCAGGGCCTGGTACCAGATGCCTTTCCTTAATGCATCCCGGCCATCCAGGTCCTCCTCCTTGTATAACACTGCTGGTTCCATTCTGTTGCTTTTATGGTCGCTGTACTGGGACATGCATTGCCCCCACTTGTAAATCCAAAGAAATGGTGTCTCCTGTAGCTGTCCTGTTGTCTGTGGGAACGATCCCGCCGCTTGCCACCAATTGTAGCGGAATGCCAATATTAAATCCACGAATTCCGCTGGTCCAGAAACGAATCCACAGTCAAGCGCTGAAAACACCAAGGCAATATCCCCAACCTCCCAATAACCGGACGAGACACAGTTTTGGGAGTCAACTGAAATCCTTTAATCGGCACGACAATTTATACAAGTCCCCATGCAAGGGGTTTCCTGAGTCCCTCCCCAGGGGCACTCCCAGAGGGGACTACATGGGGGACTTACAGTACAACATATTTCTCCCATCAGGCACTGCTGCACGAGAGGGATCATCCTCCCAGAATGCACCGTTAAGGGGATTATCCCCTCGTGCAGCAGAACCGGCAATTCACACAAAAATCCACAACTTTCACAATACACGGTGGATTTACACGAATGGACGTTCGGTAGATAGCTGGGGTCTGGGCGCATCATTCGTGAGATTGCCGCTCAGATCCCAGCTAAAATAACCGAACGCCGCACAGAAAACACATTTCTTTCAAAACACACGAAAAGAACCGATTACTTTTAGTGAACCTGGTCCTGAAACTCCCGAACGTCCTGGAGGCTCAGCGGTGTTCGTGCCGTTGAATAACTATTGGTAATGCTATGCGTTCGACAACACGGAAGCGCTGAAGAACAAGGGATCCAAGATGGCCGACCGCCGCATGGTCGGTAGTCAAACGACGGCCACCCAGGAGAGCCTCTAATTACCGATTGCAACATTGTTGCAATCAGTTAACTAGCGCCACATGCCTCTAAGTGTGTGGGCTATTAGGGGGTATCGCGTTCGCTTCACGAACGGCCCTCCAAAGTGCCGTTCGCGAAACGAACGAGAATCCCCATACAAACCGCCATTGACATTCGGCGGAACAGGTAATTACAGTCTCCACAGAAATACATCAAGCACGTACATAAGAATAAACCGCATATCTCCCCAGACCTGTAGGCAACCCTTAAAGGCACAGTCTCTAGTTATTGTCCAAGTGGCTAGGTTTGCCACAACTATGCCACTCGGTACCCCGAAGCCGTGGCCCTCCCCAATATAGAGGCCGAAACCATAGCCGAGGCCCTGGTCAAAATATTCTCCCGGGTAGGTTTCCCCCAGGAGATCCTATCTGACAGAGGGACTCAGTTCACAGCTCTCCTGACACAACAGCTGTGGCAGAGCTGTGGAGTGAAAGTCCTTTTTAGCGCCCCGTATCACCCTCAGACCAACGGTCTCTGTGAACGTTTTAATGGCACGCTCAATCAAATGCTAAAAACGTTCACAGAGTCCTGCAGGAACTGGGAGAGGTATCTTCCCCATCTTCTGTTTGCCTATCGTGAGGTGCCCCAGGCATCCACGGGGTTTTCCCCCTTCGAACTCCTGTTCGGGAGAAAAGTTCGGGGCCCCCTGGATCTCACACGGGAGCACTGGGAGGGCAACACGGATGATGGGGGGGATCCCTATAGTACAGTACGTATTGGAGTTCCGAGACTGGCTGCGGACTCTCACCGAATCAGTTCGGGAGAACCTGCAGGCAGCCCAGGACTGCCAAAAGAAGTGCTACGACAGGGGTGCCCGAGACAGAGTCTTAGACTTGGGCCAAAAAGTGCTAGCTTTGAGACCCGCCAAGAAGGATAAGCTCCAGGCGGCTTGGCAGGGACCCTTTAAGGTGGTAGAGCGGATAAGCGATACACCTACATTGTAAGTAAATGTTCAGATGAAAGACTGACCAAAGTCTTCCATGTAAACATGTTGAAGCCTTACTACGAACGAACGGAAGATGTCGGCGCCGTATGCGCCCCATCTTCCGAAGATAGCGAGGGACTCCCGCTCCCTGATCTGTTAGACCCCTCAACCTGCAGTATTGACCAGGTCAGCCTTGGTCAGAACCTACAACCTCTAGAGCGACAGGAAGCGTCCGGCCTGCTCCGGGAATACCAGGTCATGTTTTCTGCAATCCCAGGCTATACCTCCGCTGCGGTACACCGGGTAGAAACCCAGGGAGAGACGCCACTACGGCAGCAACCATACCGTATTCCCGAGGCTGTGCGTGAGAGTATGCTGGCAGAAATTACCGACATGCTCAAGTTAGGGGTAATAGAACCCTTTCAAAGCCCTTGGGCATCTCCGGTAGTACTAGTACCGAAGCGTGACGGCACCACACGCTTCTGTGTAGACTACCGGAGGCTCAACGACCGCACCATAACGGATGCATACTGGACCGTATGGCTGGAGGTAATTACTTGACCACTCTGGATTTGTGCAAAGGATACTGGCA
>OW240914.1:246029390-246041577 GCA_933207985.1 Pelobates cultripes
GTTTAATGTAACTGTGCAACAACGTTGCAATTAAATGTGCTATATAAATGATAACAGTTACTCCGCCCACTCCAGTTGTAGACTGGTGGAGGCAAGAACACTTCACATAATTTCCCCAGAAATTGTAGCTTTTCTAGTTTTAATAATGCTGACCGTCAGATCGAAAGTCAGATCACTCTCAACATGGGTTACTTTAAATCAAGAGAGGAAACTGTGGGGGCGGGGCCTGACCGCCAAACCGAGTGGACGCACTACACATCAGCTCCGGACCAAAATTCACATTAATGCCTAAACTCACTGCTCGGTAGCCCTTTCAGGCTGAAAACATATGACCGGAGGCTCCTGGGCATCTCGAGAAGCAATTAGGGATCCAGAGCTGACTTGCGGCAGCCGACAGGCAACACTTGAGGCCTGGTCTAGGGCCTGGCGGGGGAGGCGGCCGATCCTCCGACCGGACCTGGCCGGGTACACCAGGAGTGCGACAAGGGCCCTGCACCCCCCCCTGTGGTCCGGTGGGGGTTATCCCGGACTCCACCAAGTTAACAATCACCTTGGTAAAGCTGCAAACGAACAACCATGGCTACACAGCCTGCAGAGACACAAATCAGCCGGAGCTCATCCAAGATGGCCGCCAAGCTAAGGCCAGAGAGAGGGAGCATGGGCAGCCATTCACATGCTTACTCCCTGGAGGCCCTTGACCGGCTCTGCTCGAGCCTATGCGCGATACTATGTGACGGCGGAATGCCATACCGTCAAGCAACCTGTGTGGTGGCCTCATGGATTCGTCCTGCGACCCGCCGGTGCCATTATGGACTCCCACTGCAGATTTTCAAAGCGGCCATCCAGCCACGCAAGCATCGACAACCACAATGGCGGTAAAGGGACTCAAGCGACCCGGGCGCACATGCTCGCTTCCACACACACAGGACGGAGACCGCCGGGCAAACCCAAAGTCCAAGCAACATACCCAGGTACAGAACCCCAGGCCAGCATGTAACCACTCTGCATTCCAGGGCTAAAGCGGAGCATCACACCGCAGCACAGGCGAAAACCAAGCAAAACACAGCGGGAGCTGGGCCCACAAAAAGGGACTCCAGGCAGACCACTGAGACTACTTACCCACAATGGCCAACTCCGAGGGGGCACCTACCATGCCGCACAAGTGCATATAGCACCCAAGAGACTCACACTCAGCGCCAACAGCCCAGCAGGGCAGGCATCGGCTGACCACGGAAGACCCCACAAGCTGAGGCCCAGACAACTCTCCCGGGCCCCGGAGTGGATTTCTGAGCAACAGCACTGACTCTCTGGGCACCGGGCTATACTGCCTCACAGACTCCTCTCTCTCTCTATAAAACCGCATATGCTGTTAGCGAACGGAGTTGGAAGCGTAAGCTCAAGTGAAGTCCTACTCACACCCTGATCTGCCAGGCAAAAAAAATAGTTTAACAATAATTTAACACTGTTTCTCTTTTTCCTTAACATGCTACATAGGCAAGTAACTTACAACACTAGCCTGCTTCACATAAGTTAGCAACACTTTATTATACCTCAATCACCATGCCTAGCTAGCCTCCCTGAGTTAACTTAAATGTATATTCCAACTTGGACATGTGGAACTAGCCTGCTCCCTCTCGAGATTTAACTTAATTTTACTCCACTGTCGTCTAGCTTAGCGCACTTATAACTACATTTACAGCATAACCATGTGTAGCCAGAATCTAGGAAGGGAGTGTTTAACCCAGTCTACCCCAGTTACATACTGCCTAGCTTGATTGTTACCCCCATTATCAACAAAGTTATTTTATGTTATGGAAGAGACTAAGTAATGATAATACATACTGTTTATTACCTGACGTAATCATATATATGTATAAAAATGTGCTAGCCTTAACAAGTACCTCTATGCCTTACTGTTTGAAATGCGCTAGAGGATTGCCTTTGGGGTACCTCACAAGCGACTGTTAAAATCTTACGCACTACAAAAATAAAGAATTTAAAAAAAAAGAGAGGAAACTGTACACATCTAACTCCTGGAGAAGCACATGTAGGGAAAAGCTAGGAGAGTTTTTGTATACATGAGAATTTGTTTGCAATTATTTAATTGCAGGGTTAAATCAGACAGCTTGCAGGAAAGATTTCATAATGAGAAAAAAGAGAAGAAAAGAATGGAAACACCCTTATCAGATCCCATTACTAACAAAGAATCATGAATAGTAGTCAACATTAATAAGAAGTTTAGTGTCAGGAAATGAATAGAGAGCACAAAGCTAGTTATGCCATTGAGAGAGAGAGCCAAGCGAGGAGAAAGTAATGCCTTTTCAGGATTAATAGCCTGCAAAATGGCTGGAGATGGAGAAGGCTTGGCCAATAAAGTACATTTAGAATTGTCATTGCATTGTCTTTAGTCTCTGTATTGGACACAAAGCCTGATTGATCAGGGTTGATTAATTTCGGAAGAACAGGCTGCAGATGAAGAGCTAAAACTTTTGTAAAGGGTTTAAGTTTCACATTAATTAAGTGCAGAGGAAGAGCAGAGGCAAACGTTTTGTAGTATTTGGCTGTGTACTCATCTGAACTTTTCCCCAAAGTAGTGGCTTTAACCTATTGCAGTCCTCCCCTTAAAGGGACACCGTAGGCACTGTATCTGCTTCATTTCATTAAGCTGGTTATAGTGTATGGAGTCCCCTGGTGCCATCATTTCTTTCAGCATTAAACAGTTTTTAATGTTATAATGTTTTAATGCTAAACAAGAGACCACGGCAGTCCATCCCCTCTGTGCTGCTTTGGCTAATAAGGAAGTATTACCCTGAGCAGCAATGGGCAGCTGACTGCTTTTAACCTGTCAGAGTTCCAACTGACGGTATGAATGGGTATGACAACAAGGAAGTGTGTAATCTCTGCCTTAGCTGCACATACAGAAGGGGCTGGACTGTGGGTGGCCAGGGACTCTTATTTTGTGGCATACTGCACAAACATGGTGCAACACTGAATGGAGGGACAGTGCCAGGGCACTCCAGGCACTATAACCAATTCAAAGAGGCAAAGTGGTTATAGTGACTATAGTGACTACAGTGTCCCTTTAAGGACGCAGGACTGAAAATGTCCGGCCAATACAAAAATTAACCCCAGATTAACACACTCGTGGCACTTGTGGAATTAATGTTCTTGCAGTGTGTCTCCTTGTCTGAGGCAGACTGATGTAGGCAGTTTTGATTGCTCTGACCAGGAGTTAGAGCAATCACACATGCTTCAGTGAAACCCGATCTGCCTCCTTGCACTTTGTGTAAACTGTGAAGTGCAGAGAGACAGATCTTTGCTTATCTGTCTCTCCCTGGGAAGAAAAAAAGTGTTAGTTAGAAAATCCCACCCCCTCATCTCTTTCAAACAACATTTAACCCCTTCCCTGCCCTTTGATCACTGTTTACAAATGCTTGTACAGAAATAGCAGCCTAACAATTCCCTCCCCAGAGTCCCTTTAAATAGGGCTAATCCCTGAGTTTATTGGTGGTTCAGAGGAAGTTGTTTCCAATCCGTGGTCCTACTGGTTCACTTCTTGCACTGGATCACCTGTAGATCTTCAAAAATCATCTCCCATATATCGGCTGGTAATTAGAAATCTGCCAAAAACCGGAACCAGAAGTGCGTTCCATTGGACACTTCCGCGTTCCATTTGTTTAGTGATGTGAGCCACAGAGATCAAAACGGCTATATAGATGCCGTAGAATTCACTGGAGTCATGTGCGGCCTCTAGTGGTCGCCAAAAGGTAATACAAGATTTAACATTGATGTTAAAGGATCACTATAGTGTCAGGAAAACAAACCTGTTTTCCTGACACTATGTCATCCTTGGAGGACCCTCACCCTCAGGGTCCCCCTCCCGTAGTGCTGAAGAGGTTAAAACCCCTTTCAGCAGCTTACCTTAATCCAGCACCAGACTCCCTCGGCGCTGTTGACCTCTCCTCCCCCAGCGACGTTAGCTTCCAAGTGGAGCGAAATGCGCATGCGAGGCAAGAGCCGTGCGTGCATTCTAACAGTCCATAGGAGAGCATTTATCATTGCTTTCCTATGGACGTTCTGCACGCTGGATGCGAATTTCGTATCCAGCATTGCAGAAGCGCCTCTAGCAGTTTCTCAGTTTATGTGTAACGGATCACCTGGCACCCAGATTGGGCACCTCTGTTGACGGACGCTTCCTAGCTGACGCGAGGACCATAAGCACTGCACCGGACACCACAACCACCTCAGACTCCGCAACCGCCGTAGCTTAACTGGAGTCTCACCGTCTTCCTTCCACCCTGGTTCAGCCTCTCTCCTTCAGGACCCCGTGGGAAAGACCTCACCTCCAGGAGAGCATATCAGGAACAGCTCTTAAAAGTGATTAGAGCTCAGGGGAGTATACAAAGTATAGCAATCCCCAGTGTGAATATAGCAGTTCCCTACAATAATGAGACGAGGCTATGTATTGAGGGTTAAGCAGATCAGAACAGGGTGAACTGAGGGTTTATTGTCTCTTTTATACCACCCATGTGGAACACAGGACACAAAGTTACAAAGCCAATTAAAACACTCTTGTACAGTTAGGCACTCCCAGATAATGTACACAAATCCTCCCCTCTGCCTGTGATACAATTACCAAACACAATGGACTAACTCAATTACCCACAGGCAGAAAACACACATTTTTCACAAAACACAGGAAACACCCCAAAACACCACATATCCCCACAAATATTATACATCCCTGGATAGCCCTGATCTGGGTGAACAACATATCCAAAAATCATCCATATCAGAGCAGGGGTTCAAAAGCTTTGTGGAAGTCACATTTGACCGACAGAGATTTTAACATAATTGCCTGTTTCACTTTAAAGAATAATTGAAACTCTGATTCTTTCTATGTCCTACAGGTTTTTAACAAATAGTGTATAAGAATGTCTTTTCTGATTGCCTACTTTGCATAAATATACCAAATAATTATTCCAAGCCTTTACTGTGTGTGCTAGGAGTAAAATTTGCATTTACTGTCATGTGGGTTACTCCAATATTTACTAATTCCTAACAAACCCTGATCACATTTAACCATGGAATTTATTGTGGATCTGCCCCTTTCCAATGGATGTACCTTTATTTTAATGGTTATTGTTTTTTTTGTTTTTTTATATAAGATGGCACATTTTGTTCCAGAAATTGCTTTCTTTCTCTGAAGATGTTCAGGTTGCACAGCTTTTTTGAAGAAATCATTTCTGAGGTGGCTAGTTTGTTTCCAATATGGAAATAGAAACACTCTCTTACTCAGAGATGGGTATAACACTGCCCTTTTCCTCCGCATAGCATCCCTAGTCCAGTTGAGCCTTGAGCATTGCCTATGCTGCTTCAATTCTCACCATCAAAACAATTCAGCTGACCTTCCTTGGACTGAATTCACTCCCAATAATAATACCCATTACTCAGCTGGGCAAAGTCTTTATGTGGTCTGTGACTAACATCCCAGAGTCCTTCAGGCTGCATTTTCTAATTAGGGAATGCCATTACTAAATGGGCATTTGGCTCACCCATGTAGGATGTGGAAGCAGATGCAGTGTCTCTTGGTGAAAGTAGCATCCCAGAAAAAGGTACAAGCTGACAAATGCCATTGAGCTGCCCCTTTCCATCATTTGGGGAACAGAGTATGGACCACCATCCCTAATAGCCATCTCCTGTACCCAATAAAGATGGCACCCCATTTTATTGGTCCTTTTAAGGTTTAATGTGGGGTCAATGTTGTTTCCTATGCTCTTGACTTACTTAAGGAGAAACACTCAATGTTTTTCACATTTCTCTATTGTAGCTTCACTTGTCCTTTTTGGGACTGTAAAATACTTTATTACTGTGAACTGTATTTGGGACTTTAAAATGGCCGTATCCCCTATTGTTCGTCTATGGGGATACAGCAGCCGTTTCCCGAACAGTAATGTGCAACACTGTTCGGGAAACTACCTACACTACCTAACTACCGAACAGCAGACGACCCCAGGAAGGTTGTGTGTCTCTCATTAACTCTGTTGCAACATTGTTGCAAGCGGTTAATGGGTTTCGTGTGTGTGGCCACCGTTCGTGTACCGAACACGTGGCGGCCATCTTTGTTCGTTAAGAGTTCAGCGGTGTTTGGTCGTCGAGTGCCTGGAACTCAAATCGGCTGCTTGATTTCCAAACACCGCTGGACTTCCATAGCGTTCGGGAACCTTACTCTTTCTGTGAATTAAAGCCGTTCGTGAGTTTCCCCTTTATAGACCCGGTTCACAAAAAATGGTGTGTCGTTCGCCTATTTCTGCAGGGATCTGAGTGGTAATTCGTGAGATTGTACACTCAGATACCTGCAATCTAATGAGCGGTCATTCGTGGAAATCTGTTGTAAATTACCTAAGTTATATATTTTAATGTATAATACCAGATTTCACTGTGCCTGATGATGTCATTATTATCCCTGTACAGCAGGGGATGCTGGGGAACGACCTTGCATGGTCAGTTTCCCACACAGTCCACTTGATTAAAATCCTTGCTGTCCCAGTCTGGAAACCCTGTGCAGGGACAACCGTATAAATTTGGTGACTTTTCAATAAAGCCTCAGTTGACTCCCAGAACTGTGTTTCCTCCGGTTACTGGGGGATTTGGCATATTGCCTTCATTCAGCGCTTTTCTTGGATTACTTTCTTTTACCAGGGGAGATATTGGGATTTAATATTGCAGCTCCGCTACACCATCCATTCAAGAAGGTCAAGAGAAATATGAGGTGCAATCCATAATTGTCACGTATTCATCCGCTTATAGAAATGTGGTTAATGACATTTACTGTCCACACAGGAAAAGTTGTGCCGAGCAGCAACCTAATCCACAGAAGGTTTAATGCTGAGCAGTAATTGTGCAAATGAAACCTGGTCTCATGTATTCATCCGCTTATAGAAAAGTGGTTAATGACATTTACTGTCCACACAGGAAAAGTTGTGCCGAGCAGCAACCTAATCCACAGAAAGGTTAATGCTGAGCAGCAATTATGCAAATGAAACCTGGTAACTGACTTTGGGGTCAAAGGCCGGTTACAGCCTATCAGAACTAAAGGAGGGGTATTTAGGCCCAGTTCTCAGCCTGCTCAGTGCCCTGTCGTGGTTTCCCTTGTGGTTGTCTGAGAGCGCGTTCCTGTTTATAGTTTTCTACCTGGTTTTTGACTTTGGCTTTGTTTATTGACTTCTCTATATTCTGGTATCCTGACTCCTGGCTTTCCTCATCGCTGTGTCCCTTTCTGTGTTCCCTGACCTCGGCTAGTATTTTTGACTATTCTTTGTACGTTAAATCCGGCCATTCTAAGGACCGGTAATACGTTACTTATTTGTCATCCGTGCTGTACAGTTCTACGTGCTGGATCAAACAGTAATCCTGACATTACGACAGGGCCATAGATCCTGTAGAACTGTGTCAGCACATAGCTACTTGCAAGAGGAAATTAGAGGAGAATGATCACCGCATGGATCAATCAAGGCTTTAAGTACGCTTCTCGCTAGAAGGGAGCATCTGCAGCCTGCAGCGTCTCCTCCTATAGCACCTCTACCCTGTGTACCTCCACCCACTGTTAATAGGACTCCTAGCATCTCCTTATCACCATCCCTACAGTTTGATGGCAATATCCAGGAATGCAGGGGTTTTCTTAATCAGGTGGAGTACCATTTTGAGGCCTCACCAGGGTCATTCCCCACGGACAGAGCAAGAATTGGTTATCTAATGAATCAATTAAAGGGCAAGGCCCTTGCCTGGGCTAATCCGTTGTGGGAGAGTAATCGGAGCATAGCTCATAATTACCAGGAATTCCTTGCCGAATTCAAGCTCACGTTTGAGCCATTGGGTAGAGAGGATGACGCCTCCACTGCCCTAATGCACATCAGACAAGGTAACCGGTCTATCTCGGATTATGCTATTGAATTCCGTACCTTAGCTTCCGAGGTAGACTGGACTAACAATGGGTTAATCTCAGCATTCAAAAAGGGTCTCTCAGAGACTATACTAGATGAGATAGCCGCTAAAGAATTACCTAAGAGTCTTAACGAATTTATTACGTTTGTCATGCATATTGATAATAGGTTAAGACTCAGAGAAGTCACCAGAAGCAAGACCAGACGTACGGCTATGTCCCTAGCACCTCAATTCTCTAAACCTGTTTTGTCTAACCTCCCTGTACAGTCCGAACCCGAACCTATGCAGTTGGGGTCACTAGACTGTCAGAGGCCGAAAAACAGTATAGGAGAAGGGAGGGGTTATGCCTATATTGCGGTAGAAAGGGACATATGATAACTAATTGTCCAGTGCGTCCGGAAAACTTCCGCACCTAAGAACCTTAAGGGGACAGATCTTAGGTGTGATGGAGTTGTCCTCTAACAAAAACAAAAGTAGATTCCTCCTTGAGGTATCTATTTCCCTTGATAACAAGAAGTTTTCTTGCAGTGCTCTAATGGACTCAGGTGCTGCTGGAAATTTTATTGATGTCCAGTTTATTAGGGGTAATGAGATACCGGTCAGGGAGAGACCTACGCCGCTAGCTGTAGAGGCTATTGATGGTAGACCACTCACACAACCGCTTATAACCCACGAAACTGTCCCTATTACGATCTCCATTGGGGCCTCCCATAGGGAGGAGATGACGTTTCAGGTTATTACTTCTCCATCATGTCCTATCATATTAGGGTTTCCGTGGCTGAGTAAGCACAATCCCTATATTGACTGGGCTAATGGGGAGATATTAGAATGGGGTAAAGAGTGTATGGGGAGATGTATAAAACCAGTACTAAAGAGATTGGATACTATTGACCTTCCCACTACCACTCCCCAAACTCCTGGAGTTCCCATACAATACCGAGAACTTCAGGAGGTGTTTAACAAGGCTCAATCTGATGTATTGCCTCCCCACAGAGCATATGACTGTGCCATTAACCTGTTTCCAGGCGCTATGCCACCTAAGGGGGCAGTTTATGCCTTATCTCCCCAGGAGAGTAAAATAATGGAGGAATACATCAAAGAATCCTTGAGCAAAGGGCACATAAGAAAGTCATCCTCACCAGCTGGTGCAGGATTCTTTTTTGTTGAGAAAAAGGGTGGTGAGTTACGCCCTTGCATAGACTACAGGGCACTTAATAAAATCACTGTAAAAAATGCATACCCTATCCCACTCATTTCCAAATTGTTCGATAGACTTCAGGGAGCTAAAGTATTTACTAAGCTTGACCTTAGGAGCGCTTACAATTTGGTTAGAATTAAAGGTAATCATGAGTGGAAGACGGCTTTTAATACCCGTAGTGGACACTATTAATATCTGGTAATGCCATTTGGGTTATGCAACGCCCCGGCCGTATTCCAAGACTTTACAAATGATGTACTCAGGGAATTCATTTACTCATTTGTCTTGGTTTATTTGGACGATATTTTGGTGTATTCCCCTGATCTTCAAACTCACCACTCCCATGTGAAACAGGTTCTGCAGACGTTGTTGAAAAATAAACTTTATTGTAAATTAGAAAAGTGCATATTTGACCAGCCTGAAGTCCACTTTTTGGGTTACAACATCTCTGCATCGGGATTTCAAATGGATCCTAAAAAACGAGAGGCTGTACTACACTGGCCATTACCCTCTGGTTTAAAAGCCATTCAAAGGTTTACTGGTTTTGCCAACTATTACAGAAGATTAATCAAGGGATTTTCTTCTGTAATAGCCCCAATCACAAATATGACTCACAAAGGGGTTAGTAGCACGGTATGGTCCAAAGAGGCTGTGAATGCTTTTGAGACTCTTAAACAAAGATTTGCCTCTGCAGACATACTAAAACATCCCGACACTAGTAAACCTTTTATATTGGAGGTTGATGCATCCGAGACAGGGGTAGGGGCTGTTCTCTCTCAGAGAGAAAGCCAGGGAACACCATTGCATCCTTGTGGCTACTTCTCCAGAAAGATGTCTCCTGCTGAGCGCAACTACGATATTGGCAATAGAGAACTGTTGGCCATTATTCTTGCCCTCAAGGAGTGGCGACATCTTTTGGAGGGTTCCAAGGACCCCCTGTTGATCATAACCGACCACAAAAATCTGGCATATATAGGGGATGCCAAACGTTTGTCTTCCAGACAGGCTAGATGGTCACTGTTCCTTTCACGTTTTAACTTTCTCATTACTTATAGACCTGGTTCTAAAAATACCAAGGCTGATGCCTTGTCCAGGCAATTTGATAATGAGTCAGCTCCGGAACAGGTGACATCTCCTATTATTCCACCAGAGTGTATTATTGCTACTACTGTCCTCTCACTGTCTTCTCCACTGCTTGGCACCATACTGGAGGCCCAGCCTCAGGCGCCCAGTGGTAAACCGTGTGATAAACTGTTTGTTCCCCTATGTGAAAGGGTTAATATCATGAAAGTGTTCCATGACAATATAACTGCTAGACACCCGGGCATCAATAAGTCCACTGCCGCGATCACTAGATCATTTTGGTGGGATTCACTCAGGAAAGATGTAAAGGAGTATGTGCAGGCATGTTCTGTGTGTGCAATTTCTAAGGTGACTCATGCACTTCCTTGTGACCTGTTGCAGCCTCTTCCTGTTCCTGAGATTCCATGGTCCCACTTATCCATGGACTTTATTGTTGAGCTTCCTAGCTCTGCTGGGTTCACTACTATTCTCATGGTTGTAGACCGATTTTCTAAGATGGCTCATTTCATTCCTCTCAAGAAGTTGCCATCTTCGCAAGATTTGGTCCTAATTTTCATACGTGAAATTGTCCGTTTGCATGGCATCCCCCACAATATTGTGTCTGATAGGGGCTCTCAGTTTGTGTCCAGGTTCTGGAGGGCGTTCAGTAAACAATTGGGGATTGACCTCTCCTTCTCCTCCTCCTACCATCCACAGACCAATGGTACAGCTGAGAGGGCTAACCAGTCATTAGAGGTTTATTTGTGTTGTTTTATTAATAGCACACAAGACAATTGGTCCGAACTACTCCCGTGGGCCGAGTTCGCTAGAAACAATGCTGTTCATGACTCCTCTGGGCACAGTCCATTTTTTGTCAATAATGGTAGGCATCCTACGGTTCTCCCTGCGGTATTTTTTGATACTGCCATTCCTGCTCTGGGTGAGTGTCTGGCCTCCATTCGGGATACCTGGGTTAAGGTTCAAACTGCTCTAGGGGCTGCTGCTGAACACTTCAAACATTTTGCTGATAAGCGTAGGAGTGCCAACCAAGTGGGGGACCGGGTTTGGTTGTCATCTCGCAACATCAAGCTTAAGGTCCCTAGCATGAAGTTTGCCCCCAGATTCCTTGGTCCCTATAGAGTGCTTCGTAGGATCAATCCAGTGTCTTACTCTCTGGCTCTTCCTGCATCTTTAGGGATTCCCAACACTTTTCATGTGTCCTTACTCAAACCTCTTGTCTGCAATAGATATACTGTTCCTTGTGTTCCTCCCCCTCCGGTGGTGGTGGGTGGTCAGGAAGAGTATGAGGTATCTTCTATCGTGGATTCTAGGTTTTCTCGGGGCACTTTACAGTACTTGGTTGTTTGGAAAGGTTACGGTCCTGCTGATCGTTCTTGGGTTTCGGCTCCTGACCTGCATGCGGGCCGTAAGATCCGCGCTTTTCACGCTAAATTTCCTCTCAAGCCTGGTCCTGTCCGCCCGGTGGGCGTTCTTCAGGTGGGGGGTAATGTCACGTATTCATCCGCTTAAAGAAATGTGGTTAATGACATTTACTGTCCACACAGGAAAAGTTGTGCCGAGCAGCAACCTAATCCACAGAAGGGTTAATGCTGAGCAGCAATTATGCTAATGAAACCTGGTAACTGACTTTGGGGTCAAAGGCCGATTACATCAGCACTAAAGGAGGGGTATTTAGGCCCAGTTCTCAGCCTGCTCAGTGCCCTGTCGTGGTTTCCCTTGTGGTTGTCCGAGAGCGCATTCCTGTTTATAGTTTTCTACCTGGTTTTTGACTTTGGCTTTGTTTATTGACTTCTCTATATTCTGGTATCCTGACTCCTGGCTTTCCTCATCGCTGTGTCCCTTTCTGTGTTCCCTGACCTCGGCTAGTATTTTTGACTATTCTTTGTACGTTAAATCCGGCCATTCTAAGGACCGGTAATACGTTACTTATTTGACATCCGTGCTGTACAGTTCTACGTGCTG
>OW240914.1:246041677-246107464 GCA_933207985.1 Pelobates cultripes
GATCAAACAGTAATCCTGACAATAATAGACTCAGATGTTTTGTAAGGGCATAGGGTATTTGTTTACATCATTCTGCTTCCTCTTCACGCTCTGGCATCAGTTGTGATATAGAATGATGTTCCTCCTTACCTTTTCATGACTCTGACAACATTTGCGTCAATTTTGATGCAAGTGCTCCTGCATCATATATGCAATGTCATAGTTGCTTGTTCTGGTGTTACACATATTATGCTATGCAATAGGAATGCTTGAATACCTATTTAAACCTTCCCAATGACCTATTTGTTTCCCTGTATAGAAAGTAAAAAATAATAAATGAAAGTACAAGCCAAGAGTCCGGATAATCATCCAGGATTCATGGATTGACTTGAAATTCCTACAGCCGAGCTCGAGAGAAGGAACTAACTCTCAATATGAATGCAAATTTGAAAAAGAGCCCCTTAAGGAGAAGGGGTCCTAAGTTAGAGCTCGGCCAGTAAAAAGAGGGAAGGGAGCCCTACCTTTATTAGTTTTAGGGAATTAGGTAATGACAATGACCAAAAAATTAGGGAAACAGGCTAAGATAGTGCCAGGGGTATATACCACCGACACCGGGTGCCAGGGGGCTTAAATGAGGGCAAATGATCCAAACAGAAAAAAGGTTCCATTATCTCACATATCAAAAGCTGTCTATAGAGAACCACAGAGTAAAGGCAAAAAAGTACTAATGAGGTAAAAGGGCGGTAAGGGTATAAGGATCCTAATGAACATCCATAGGACTGCCTATGCTCAAGACAAGCTCCCCCTAAAATTACCTCGGCACCAAGGATAAACCACTAGTACCTACCTAAACCGTTCTTTCCTTGACTAGGTCAAGACTAAATCAAGTGCTATACATAAAAGCACTATGATTGTAACGGATCACCTGGCACCCGACTGGGTACCTTTATTGAAGGATGCTCCTAGAACTTCCCGAGGGCTCTAAGCACTCCACCAGAGACCATAACCACTGCAGAACCCACGAACCACCGCAGCTTGGTTGGGGTTTTGCAGTCTCCTACCCACCCTGGACCTACGACAAGGCTCCAGGTTCCAGTGGGTGAACCTCTCTTTCCCCAGATAGCAGGACAAGCTCTTAGAAGAGCTAATTGATTATCCAAGGTAGTATGAAGAGCATAGCAATCCCTTGTAGCTTTTTCCCCCAATAAGAGACGGGACTCTAAATTGAGGGTGAAGTAGAACTGAAAGTTTAATGATACAGCTGCTTCTTGTAACGGATCACCTGGCACCCCGACTGGGTACCTCCGTTAAAGGATGCTCCTAGCGCTTCCTGAGGACTCCAAGCACTGCAGCAGACACCACAACCACCGAACCGGAGAAGCATATGAATCCTCTCAAGCATATGAATGCTGTAGACAGTTGAATAGGAACCATACAAATAGGTTTACTCTCCTAGCAGTCAAACTGGAACAGCATACAATAAATCCTTTCCCCAATAATGAGACGACACTTCACTTTGAGGGTTAAAACAGGAACTCCCTGTACTGTCACATACAGTCTCTTTTATTCCCAATCCACAAACATAGTACAGCCCACAGGGCGTTACAAAACAACCAATCACATCACAGTTACATGCCACATATTCCCTCCCCTTATCCTGAGAGGAAACTCAATTATACATACAGTTAAAACATACTTTCTACCCAACTTTCATAACTCTAAAACCATACATCACATTCACATAAAATTACATATTCACAATCAATCCATTCAGGGGAACAACATATTCAAAAATGGCACAAATCAGACAAGGGGTTCAAAAGTTAGTAAAAAGTCCTTTGTGACTAAATGAAGCATGGCTTTCTGGCCCAAACCAGTTTCAGAGTCTTCTATCCTGGAGATAAGTAATTCAATTATCTCCCAGGACAGACACAAGACTCCATTAAGCACATGGTTGCAAAAGACACAAAACACTTTAAAATACATAAAGTCACATTTTACACATAACACACAGACATTTCACATATCCCCAGATAGCTCAGGTCTGAGCGCACATTATTAAGTGAATGGCGCTCGGACCACACAAATACAGTTTAATCGCCATGGAGCCAAAGTCTTTACAGTCAGTTTCATACGAATGGGCTCCATGGGATTCCTATCTGGGGTATAACACATTCACATAAAGTCTGGTCCATAGTCCAAAGGCAAGAGGCGGGCAAGCAGCCCCCTCCAAGGACACGTGGCGAGGCTGGTTTCGCCACACTTCTTTTATACAGTATTTCCCCACAAGGTTACCGCGCACGTGGACCTTGTGGAGCACAGGACATGAAACTCACAAACCAATACAAAACAGAGTTTTACATTTGAACACTCCCAGTTACTGTACACAAACCCTCCCATCTGCCTGTGATACAATTAACAAACACAATGAACTAATTCAATTACCACAGGCAGAAAACATAAATTTTTACCCAAAACACAGAAAACACCCCAAAACACCACATACCCATACAGATTATACATCCCTAGATAACCCTGATATGGGTGAACAACATATCCAAAAATCACCCAGATCAGAGCAGGGGTTCAAAAGTTTCCTGGAAGTCACATTTGACCGACCGCAAGCATGGCTTTTATGCCCAAAATAGTTCCACAGATTTAGGCTCTGCAGCCGGTCTATCTTCTCCTCTATCCTGATTATCTCCAGGTACAGGAAATATCTCTAAATCCAAAAACGGTTACAAAAACCACATAAAAATACATAACTCAAAAAACCCTCCTCAAACCCGTCCATTTCCGCCCCATCTCCCTCCAAAATGTGGTCATCAAATTATTCACCAAAATACTCGCCAACCGCTTAAACCCACACCTCCACAAATTAATCCACCCGGACCAGGTGGGCTTCATACCCAACAGACAAGCATGCAACAACATCAGATGAACGTATGACCTCATATGGACAGTAACAGCTAGACACCCCCCCACCCCATTCTATCGCTCGATGCCTAAAAAGCGTTTGACCGCTTGCTCTGGCCATTCTTGTTCGCAGCACTACAAAAATTCAAATTCCCGCGACCCCTCTTCAATGCCTTACAAACAATTTATGCATCCCCCACAGCCAACCTACTCCTGCCACTCACCCACCCCCCATCATTCGAGATCCTTAACGGAACAAGACAGGGCTGTCCACTCTCCCCCATATTATTTGCCCTCTCCCTAGAACCCCTCCTACAAACGCTCTGACAAGACAAGAACATAACAGGGACCACAATCTGCACCGAAGGATACAAAACAGCAGCATACGCTGATGATATCTTACTCACCATCACAAATCCCACTGAATCCCTACCACCACTACTCACCACCCTACACGACTACGCAAGGGTATCAGGATACAAACTAAACATCGAAAAAAACGGAAGCCCTACCAATCCACATAGAATCCCAATGATTTCAACACTTAGTGAACACCTATCCATTCGACCTCTCAAGCACAGATATAACATACCTGGGAACCTGCCTCCCCAAGGACCTATCCTTAACATATAAACTCAACTATGCACCACTACTACAAACAGCCGCATAGGACCTACGAACCTGGGCCAACCTCTCCATATCTTGGCTAGGTAGACTAGCATAGGTTAAAATGAACCTACTCCCCAGATTCTTATATTTATTTCAGGCAGTACCCATACCACTCGTCACTAACGATTTCAAAACTCTGCAAATTCAAATAGACCGATTCATATGGGCCAACAAGAGGGCCAGAATCAAACGAGCGACACTATATGTCCCAAACAAAGCAGGAGGCCTTTGCCTCCCCCACTTCCTGCACTATTATCACGCTACTCAAATAGCCCAGGCCCAACACCTACATGCCCCTTACGGCATCAAGCATTGGGTAGACCTAGAACACACGATCTTTGGCAGGGACTTCCCATCCCTATACATATGGCTACCCAAACAAGCCAGACCACGAATCACCAACACCTTATCGGCAATCACAGACTCCATCAAAATTTTGGATAAAATTACAACCAAATGCTCAATGACATCAAACCCCCTCCCCATTAACTCAAATCCTGCGAAACACACAATTTGCCCCCGGCATGACACCCCAACACTTCTCCAGATTCGAAGATAATGACCTCATCCGCTTCTACAAATTCTACCAAGGTCAAACACTGCTCCCCTTCCCCGACCTCCCACAACACACACCGCTAAACACATTTGACCACTTTCGCTACCTCCAAATTTGCAGCTTCCTAGACACACCAACCAACAAAAAAGCAAGCACCACACAACTGACCCCCTTCGAGAAAACCTGCATGACCAACCCTATCCACAAAAGCCAAATCTCTGCCCTCTCTACGGCCATCGTTACAGCCCAAAACGAAAACTCCCTAATATACTTGTCGGCTTGGGGGAGGGACCTCGGGCCACCAAGCCTGCCCTCGGACTGGGGGGGATCTTTGGGAGGCCACAGCCACAGTCTCAATATGTGTTAACCACAAAGAACAAGCATACAAGACCCTAATGCGATGGTACCTCACCCCCCTTAGACTCAAACAGATGGGGATCTCAAACTCTGACCTATGCTGGATACAATGCAGGAACAAGGGCACCTACCTCCACGTGTGGTGGGAATGCCCACAAATCGACAACTATGGCACCAAATGGCACAAATCACATCCAGAGTTCTTCACATAATGATCCCGCTAGACTCCTGGACCTGGCTCCTGTCCAAGCCACTACAACACCCCCCCAGATGCCAGAATAAACTAATTGCCTGCGTTGCCCTGGCAAAGAGCGATTGCAGAGGTTTGGAGCAAACCTGAGGCGCCAACGCCACAGGTAGTCCTACGCAAAAATCGAGGAAGCTAGACATATGGACAAACTGTCCACCATGGTGCACAACACCATCACTATCTTTAACAAGATCTGGGACCCCTGGCTTTACGAATTTCCTATACCCACATAAGACACACTGACAACACAAGAAAACACAAAGAAAACAAACCCGCCACCACATCCGGACGCACCCCAACAAAATCAACCACCAAAAACACATTTTCCTCACGCACCCCCCTTGAGATTCTCTCCATCTTTCTTCTTACCTTTTCTCTCTCTCTCCCACTCTCCACAAACCTTAATAACCACACCAACATGCCACTAACGACACGACACACCAGACAAACCAAACCACACACACCCCATAGAACCGACGAATATCACAAGCCTTCACAAATTCAACCCATACACCAGATCATAGACGTTAGACGTCTAACGCAGACCACAACTTCCCCACCACCTCCCTCTACTAGATAACACTGGGGGGGGAAGGAGGGGAAGGGGGAGAACCTGTACAATTACCAAGTGGATGTTAATAATGTTACATACTGTACAACTGAATAACTTGGACTCCCCATTTCTTCTTTCTGTACCACCCCAACATACAATACGAAAACTTTTAAAATAAAGAATTTAAAAAAAAAAATACATAACTCATATAATACAATGTTTAACCTATATGTCCAACATATCCCCAGATAGCTTGGATCTGAGCGCTCAATATGTCCAAACAGCGCTCATATCTCATGAATACAGTTGGATCGCCATGTGGTTAAAGTTGTCTCTTTTGACCGACCGCAAGCATGGCTTTCATGCCCAAAATAGTTCCACAGATTTTGGCTGTGTGGCCAGTCTATTTTCAATGTTAAAAGTGCACTATAGTAGGGTGAGGTCAGAAAATAGCAAGGGCTGATGGGAGATTGAGGAGGGACAAAGCAGCCAGTTTAAACTGGTCTGGTAGTGTCCATGGGACAACGCCCTGCTGGAGAAACAATAGGACAGGAAAAAGGGGGAGGGGAAGAGGCACATTTTCCCATGGATTTAAAGGGGCAGAAAAAGTGTTTTAAAATCCAATACTTATAGACTTTTTAAATGGCAATACACCCCAGGGGTCATAGTGACAGGGAAGGAGGCTGGCAAGCAGGCCTCTCCAAAAACTCATGGCAAACTCCCTTAGAAAGGGGAGTTTGTCACAATGATCTTTTATGTATAGCACTTAATTTAACTTCGTCTCTCTCTGGCTAACCCTGCAATAAGAAATAACCATTGTCTCAAAAATAGTTCTATAGTTTAGCAAAGTTCAGACCAGCTATCTCCTCTCCCGGTATATCCGGCTGTTGCTGGGGAGAGAGACCAGTTGTCTCCTCTCCCTGCATGGTACACTGCCTCTGGGGAATAGGACCGACTGTCCCTACTCACAGTAACACGCTCTGCTACTGCACACTGCTGCTGTGGAATGAAACTGATTGTCTCCACTCCCTGTAGGATACACTGCCTCTGGGGAGTAGGAACGACTGTCCCTACTCACAGTAACACTCCCTGCACTGCACACTGCTGTTGTGGAATGAAACCGATTGTCTCCACTCCCTGTAGGATACACTGCCACTGGGGAGAGAGACCGGTTGCCTCCTCTCCCTGCAAGATAAGCTGCAGCTGGGGAGTAGGACTGACTGTCCCCACTCCCGGTAACTCGCTTTGCTGCTGGGGAGGAAGGACGACACCTTCTGCTCCCTGTACTGCACATTGTTGGTGGGGAGTGAGACTGTCTGTCTCCACTCCCTGTGTAGGTCTTTTTGTTCTTCGGCCGCCACTGCACCTCATATAGCCAAAGCTCGTAGTTCTGCGCCACTCAGTTCTCATCGTCCAACTTTCACATGGTCGCCGCCATAATCTCTTCTAGAGGATCTGAGCCATACCTGACTAGCCGCCTCTTTACCTCGTCAATGTAGTCATCAAGTAATGTAGTCCTCAAAGCAACATGTCATGTTTGCTTGCTCCAAGTCGATGGGCACCTCTGCTTCCAGAGGTGTATGCACGAATGCTAGCATTGTCCTCAATATAATCCACATGTTACCGGTGTCTCCAGGATGCTGCTCCTCGCACTAGGAAGTCTGCTGCCACCAAATGTGATGGACCGCCTGGCACCCTGACTGGGTGCCTCCACCAATCGATGCTTCCTAGCTGACGCTGAGGACCATAAGCACCGCACTGGACACCATAAGCACTGTAGACCCCTCAAACTGCTGCAACTTGGTGTTACATCCCCTGATAGCCCAACATATCCATAAATCACCCAGATCAGTTTAGGGGTTCAGAAATTCTATGGAAGTCATTTATTTTACCGACCGCAGGTATGGTCCCATGCCCAAAACAGTTCCAGAGAATCAGGTCGGTCTAGTTTGGTAGTTTGAAAATGAACAAACTACCGAACAGAGTCAATAGTCTTACCCTGGAGTTTATTCCCTTCATCAAGATGAATGATCTCACCGAACAGTGCCCTTCTATGTTGTAGAACCGAATGCAGGCGATGATGGAAGTCCAGCGGTGTTCAGGAGTTTCTGTATCCGATTTTAGTTCCATGAGATACATGCCCAAACACCACTGCCTGCGTTCATGCGAACAAGATGGCCGCCGCCTTGTGGTTGTCCATAGGAATTGAGGCCACTCAGATGAACAATTAGAAGCCTTGCGGTGAGAAACGTTCCAAGTTTTAGTAGGTTTTAACAAGCTCCAGGGTGGTCTCTGGTTCATGCGGTTGTTCGGTAATTCGAAGAGCCGCTTCAAATTGCTTCGGGAGTTCGAAATGCCGCTTCAAGAGTTCGAAGTGTGGCCATATAAGTCCAAAAAGGCACACACAGTATTTTCAACCAGGGTTTAAAGGACCACTCTAGGCACCCAGACCACTTCAGCTTAATGAAGTGGTCTGGGTGCCTGGTCCTTCTAGGGTTAACCCATTTTGTCATAATTATAGCAGTTTCAGAGAAACTGCTATAATTATGAACGGGTTAAGCCTTCCCCCAAAGCCTCTAGTGGCTGTCTCATTGACAGCCACTAGAGGCGCTTGCGTGCTTCTCACTGTGATTTTCACAGTGAGAGCACGCCAGCATCCATAGGAAAGCATTGTAAATGCTTTCGCAATTCCCAGCGGGCGGGAGGCGGAGAGGAGGAGGAGAGCTCTCCGCCCAGCGCTGGAAAAAGGTAAGTTTTTACCCCTTTCCCCTTCCAGAGCCGGGCGGGAGGGGGTCCCTGAGGGTGGGGGCACCCTCAGGGCACTATAGTGCCAGGAAAACGAGTATGTTTTCCTGGCACTATAGTGGTCCTTTAACACAGGGGCCATAGTCACAGGGTAAGAGGCTGGCAAGTATGCCCGTCTAAAAACACGTGATGAGGACCAGTTCGTCACAATTACGTATTGCTGTTAGTTAGTCTCCTGTTAACTGATGCACATGACCGTCTTTGAATTAGGAAAATAATTAAAAATTGCAGGTGCTAGAAAGAATGCTCTTTTTTTCAAGTGCAGGATGTTTATAAAAGATAGCGAAAGCTGGTGTCAGGCTCACGGACACAAGAACAGAAAAATATTGTATGTTTAAAAAATGCGAGTTTAACCCTTTCAAAGCACTGACCATTTGGTCTTTCAAGCTATGTACAGTAATACTTTAGCTATATAATAAGAAATACAGAAGTAGAAAGCAGGACATGAGACTGACACCCTGTAACATAAAATATATATCTCTGTATGTCTAGGGCAGTGATGGCGAACCTTTTTGAGCCAGAGTGCCTAAACCGCAATACATGACAACTTTTTTTTCCTCAAAGTGCCAACACGGCAATTAAACCTGAATATTGAGGTTTAAGTTTAGAAAAAACTATTCATACTGTTGTCCGAACTAATTAACAACTTTTGTTTTAAAAGACGAACACAACAACAGAGAGTTCAATGATACAAATTTTAAATAATGATATAAATAGATAAAATGAAGCTTATATTTATTAGTATCTCCAACAAATGGAATACACACACACAGACTGCTGAATATACACACACACACACACAGTCTGCTGAATACACATACAGACAGACTGCTGTGTACACACACACAGACTGCTGGATACACACACACAGACTGCTGGATACACAAACAGGCTGCTGAATAAGTACACACACACAGACTTCTGAATACACACACACAGAGTTCTGAATACGTACACACGCCCTCACAGACTGCTGAACACACACGCACATACTGCATTGAGGGGTGCTGTGTGTATGTGTGAGGGGTGCTGTGTGGGAAGGTAGGGGTGCTGTGTGGGGAGATAGGGGTGCTGTGCTGTGTGGGAAGGTAGGGAAGGTAGGGGTGATGTGCTGTGTGAGAGGTAGGGGTGCTGGGTGGGGGTAGGAGTGCTGTGGGGGTAGGGGTGCTGTGTGTGTCTTGGAAGTAGGGTGCTGTGTGTGGGGGGGTGGGGGTGGTGTGTGTGGGGGAAAGGGATGCTGTGTGTGGGGGGGGTAGGGGTGCTGGTTGTTGGGAAGGGGAAGAGAAAGGGTGCTGGTTGTGGGGGGTATGCAAAATCTGTATCCCCCCTCCCTCCTTCTTACCTTTGATGAAGGAGGGGGGACATAGCCATCCCTGGTGGTCCGATGGTGGTAAGGATTGTAGGGAGCAGCTCCCCTGTCCTCCCGCGCGATGCTGTGTGGAGCGTTGCCATGGTAACATGCGGCAATGCTCCACACAGATTGCTCGCGGGGGGATAGGGGAGCTGCTTCACAGATCCCTCCCCCTGCCTCCTGACACGGAAGCAGAGTAGGCGCATGCCGTTTTGGGCAGGCAGGTGCCTACTCTGCATTGATGGCGAACCTATGGCCGCTTGCCCACAGAGAGCCATAGGTTCGCCATCAATGGTCTAGGGGAATATTTACTAAGCATTGTATAGGTAAAACAAGTTATTTTCCATCAACAACCATTCGGTCTGCCTAATTTAGTACTCATTAGTCTCTGGCCTTATCTGATAGCTAGGATAACCTTATGCCTATCCCACACATGCTTAAACTCCTTTACTGTATTAACCTCTACCACTTCAGCTGGAAGGCTTTTCCATGCATCCACTACCCTCTCTGTAAAGTAATACTTCCTGATATTATTTTTAAACCTTTGCCCCTCTAATTTAACTATGACTGTGTCCTCTTGTTGTGGTAGTTTTTCTTTTTTTAAATATAGTCTCCTACTTGACTGCTTTGATTCCCTTTGTGTATTAAAACGTTTCTATCATATCCACCTGTCTTGTCTTTCCTCCAAGCTAAAGATGTTAAGTTCCTTTACATCCATTCACTGTACACCAGTGCCCACCTTGAATTCTTAATGCAGGAAAAAAGGATAAATCCCACCGCTGCCAACCAGTTGTGACGGTATGGATATGTATTACCGTCTTGCATTCCCTTTTTCCATAAAATAGCAGCCAATAATCCACAGGTTCCAACATCGCTGGTGTCACATAATAACCCACACATGAGCCAAAGCTTAATGCTGGGAAAAGACTGGTTTAATGAGAACACAGGCATTCAATTTATACAGTGTATAACTCCTCCTCTGAGCCAGAGAGATAATTGAGTTTTGAGAACATACTAAACTCAATTATCTTCTGGTCAGAAAAAGTTACATTTTCCCAATTTTTTAGAATTACCCCAAAAATACATTAAAAACCCCACAAAACGCACATCCCTGGGTAGCTTGTCTCTGTGGGAGCAACATATAAAAAAATACAGCCATATCCGTTTGGTAGTTACCGAACGGCACCGCAGAGAGAGCTGACTGGTCTGCCACGAGGTTGTAGCCGAGAAACCGTTCCAGAGGAAATGTAGCAAGAGCCGGTCTCCGTTCATGGGTTTTTATACGAACACCGCAAATTGTGAAATATATCTGGTTCGTGAAGAATGCTCCTTGTGTTCACCGTTCGTCTAAAGTACTGGGAAATAGAACATAGCAGAGTTCCATAGAGACCGGTGTTCGTGCGAGTGTGTTGCCGAAAACAAGTTCCAGGCACGCAGGCAGCTTTCGGGAGACAAGATGGCCGCCACTCATTGTTCTCACCACATGTATTCGTATGCACTAAATGGCGGACATCTAGGAGCATTCACTTAGTCCATGGTTTTCGTAAAGATACATAATGTTCTAAGTTCTAATTAGTCTCTGGTGTGGTCTCAGTTCGGGAAACGAACAACTGAACGAATGGAACCATAAAAAGAACAAATGACTGGGGAAAGCTGATAGCAGGGAGCACAATTAGCCGAATGGTGATGGATTTATTCCTTCACACATTGTCTGCCTACCTTTAAGTCATCTGAAATATTTACCCCTTAATCTCTTTCCTCAGATGTTAAGGTTAGGACTCTATCAAATATTCTATACTCTGCCTTTGGGTTTTACGTCCAAGATGCATTATCTTGCACTTATCCACATTGAATGTCAGCTGCAACAGCTCTGACCATTTTTCTAGTTTACCTGAATCATTTGCTGTTTGTCTTATCCCTGCTGAAACATCAACCCTGTTACATATCTTAGTATTATCAGCAAAAAGGCATACCTTACCATCATGACTTTTCTGCAATATCACTAATCGTCTGGGACTAGAAGATTGGAAGTAAGTGAATGTTGTGACCATTCAAAAGAAAGGTAGTAGGGAGGAGTCTGGAAACTACAGGCCATTAAGCCTTAGTTCACTAGTGAGGAAAGTAATAGAAACCATGTTAAAAGACAAGATTGTTGAACATCTAAAATTATATGGATTTCAAGATCAGAGACAACATGTGTGACAAAAACTATGTATTTTATTCACTCAGTTACTTTCCCTGCGTTCGTTAGATGGATCTACCGAACACCGCCCACCACCCTGGCTCATTAACTTCAAATAAACATAAGTGTGTCTGTGTGCTGGAGAAAATGGTGGCCATCTTGTAGCATGAAAGCAGGCAGAGGGACTTGGTCGTCCAGTGTCTGGAACTCTAAGTCGTGCACTTGACCTCGCGAACACTGGCAAATTCACGCAAACGCCTGCTTCTTTCTAAGACAAGCCAGGAGAGTGCTGTTCAGTAGAATTGTTCACACGAACAAGACGAGCAATCTCTACCTGTGAGCCAGGGGAACCGTTTGTCTTTTTGTTCGTTTTGGAACTCCCGAAATTGACCGACCGCTACCACTGATTCTCTGGAACTAATTTGGGCAGCCGCAAAGTGTGCGGTCTGTCAAAACTTTACTCCGGTGGCGATTCGGCTGTGTTGGAGGGATCTGAGCGCTATTTGGACAACTTGGGCACTCAGATCCAGACTTTACAGGGATATAATATTAATGGGGGTTCCTCTATGTATTATGTGTATTTTTAATATTTTATGTTTTATGATTTGTAACTCTTGTGTCTGGGAGGTAATTAGTTTAAGCAAAGAACCCTACATTATCTCCCAGACACAGAGACTCCTGGGCGTGTTGTGGGAGTGTTATGCTATGTCCTTGCTTGAGACCCCCTGGCCATAATAAAACATTCCTGTTGTACCCTTCATCAAGTCTCAACTGATGTTTGGGTATGCGAACGACAAACCGCTTTGTTATCATGACCAGCTTGGATCTCAGGAAAGTACGAATCAGCGTACTAGGCGAACGGCCTGTAATCACCAAGTCCCTAGCATTTCGGGAGTGTGCAAACAAACGTACTTCATGAAGTACAGGAGGTTCGTTACAACATGGGTTTACGTCGGGGAGATCATGATGGATCCACCTTTTAATCAACATTTTGATTTAGCCAGTACACAAACTCCACCCTTGGAGGCCAACAGGTATTCCAATTTTGCATAATCATAGCTGTGGCCTGTATTATTGAAGCTTTGTCCAAAATATCTACCTATAAATTCAATTTATTCATTAATTCAAAAAGCGCTGTGGAATTTGTTGGCACTATATAAATAATATTAATCATAATAAAAATTTAAAAAGCCCCCAGGTAAGTACAAAACACAAATACAGCCGAATCGCCACCATGGTCAAGTTTTGACCGACCACACATGTGGCGTCTGCTCAAAATAGTTCCATGAGAAAAGTGGTAGTGGTCGGTCACTTTCGGAAGTCCCAAAATGAACAAAATACAGTTCCCCTGGCTCATAGGTAGCGATTGTTCCTCTACCGAATAGTGCTCTCCTGTTTGGTTGGGAATAGAAGCAGGCATTGGTGCAAAGTTACCGGTGTTCGCGGGTTAGAGTGTCCGACTTGGAGCTTCAGACACTTAAAGACAAACAGCCGCTGCCTGCTTTCGGGAGTGAAGATGGCTGCCACGGGTTGTTCTGTTATACGAACGGTGGCCGCCCAAGGAGAGCACTTAAATTTGTGGTTACGTTGAAATTAAATGAGCCAGGGGAGTGGTCGGTGTTTGGTAGATCAAACAAGCGAATGCAGGGAAAACAACTGGGGCAAAGGAAATTACAGGGTTTGTCATAATACATATTTAGTTATAATATGTTCATTATAGATGTGGCGTACCTTTGCCAAACACGCTCCCTAGCTATCACCGAGACACCATCAGCACTTCAGCCCCTAGCTGCCGCAGCTTGGCTGGGGTTTCGCCGTTGCTTCCCACTCTGGAACAGGGTCGTGGATCAAGTCTCCAGTGATCAAAGTTCTCCTGCAGAGAGTACAGCTGTATAGTGATTATAGCTGCCAAGTGATTAGAGCTCTGGAGTGGGTATAGCCTTCCTCCACAAACATTAGCCGAGACATAATGCTGGGAGTGAACTGAGTTTAATGGGACATGGCACAGGCAATTTATACACAGACATGTGTTCGTGCATACAAAAGGCGGCCACCCAGTCGTACACTTAGGATACAAAGTGTAAAATGATGATGGAGGTGTGAGGAGAGGTTAATAGGGGTTAACAAGCCCAGAGGTGGTTCGCAATTTGTGCATTTGTTCAGTTCCCAAACTGAAAACGGAAAACACACAAGCCAAGTATTTTAAGGGGTCGGTTACATAGCCCATAGTCCTTGGGCAGGGGCTAGCCAGCAGGCTCCTCCAGGAGCTCGTGGCATAGGCACATTTGCCACAATAAATAAATATAAAGAGACAGACAAACTCATAAATACCTATAGAGCTTTGTGTTCTGTCTGTCTGTCTGTCTATCGATCTATCTTCCTCTCTTTATATCTATCTATCTATCTAGAGAGGTTGATTAACAGGGACTAGAGTGGAAGGGTTTAACAGTGGGTAAGGGGTTGGCTGACAGGGACTGGCAGAGCAGGGGTTAGCAGTTTGTAGGGAAGTTGGCTGACAGGGACTGGAATTCATCTGTCACGTCTTGCTAAATGTATAACTCAGGCATAAACTGGTCTTACTTGAAGATCTCATGATGACTTTATTTTGGCCATGTTTAAGCTAAAGAAAAAAGTTTGCTTAACCCATTAAGGACCAAACTTCTGGAATAAAAGGGAATCATGACATGTCACACATGTCATGTGTCCTTAAGGGGTGAAAGATCAAGCAAGATTTTTTTTTTTTTTTGCGATGTTCCAAAAAATCCCTTCCCAATACTTATTCAAAGGAGAAGGTAGGTTTTTTTTTAAACTGTGGATGTGATTATAGGAGTTTGGTTACCCCTAGTCATGAAATGTAAAGAAATTCCATATTTATTAAAATGAAGGGACTAGAAATTCTTAGTCTTATTCATAAAGGATGGGGACTTCTCTCCTGGCTTATTATTTTATTACCCTCTGTCTCACTACCCAGGACGTATGTGAATGGCTAGGGTAAATTTCCAAGCCACTACCTGGTTTTACTTGAACCTCCATCCACCATACATAGAGTGAATCAAAAGGTAAGGTCCATTTACACCTACATGGTAAACTAAACTACCCCCCTCCCCCCCCCACACTCTCCCAACACATGGTAGAGTATGAAAGGAATTTGTAATGTCCTTTGTAGTTAAAAGTTGAATCAAACAGACCCTGTATTTTATAATTTTATCTTTTTATTTTAAAGAAAGTATGAGGGAGTTGATTGTCTTTGTTTCTTTATGTTATGTCACATATCACATTATATTACTTGTGAGATTTTACACTTGGTGGCAATAAGTATTGCTTTTTACAGTAAAACAATTTACATGAAACCCCTACACCATCTAGTAAATAGCTAAAAGTTTCCTATGGAGAGATTTTGCTCTGGTCAAAAGTCTTTTCTCATAACTTTGACCTGATACCAAAAATATTAGGCTCAGAGTAAATCGAATTTGTGTAAAATGGCTCCCATTGCTATTGCAAATAACATAAGATTTAAAATCAAATATAAACCCATTATGTGGATTTTTCTTTATTACTTCATCCAGGAATGATAACTGCTACATTGAGAAATTCTGGAAAGATGTCAGAGTTGGAGACTTTGTCAAACTTTTCTGCAATGAAATTATTCCTGCAGATATCCTACTTCTCTACTCATCTGATCAAAATGGGATTTGCCACATAGAGACTGCTAATTTGGATGGAGAGACAAATTTAAAACAGAGACAAGTGGTCAGAGGCTTTTGTAATCAGGTAAATGTTTTACTTCATTTAACTTGATTTTTTTTTATCAATCTTTATTTAAAATTGCTGACATATGCAAAGTGCTAGAGTCAAAAGGAAGCAAAGCAGATAAAGCTGTCAAAACCTTACCAAGAACCAGAAACTTTGCTCCTATCTATTGTTCTGGAAATCAAACAACCAATATATCATATTACACTTGTATCCCATCATATGTCATATCATATGTAGCACATAGCAAATTGTTGACAGATTACTGCTACAACAATTCAATGCTGAAAGCTCCCATATCCAATTGACTTCGAGAAGGGGAAAAAAAATCATAATTTTGTTGTTGAAAAAGAAAGAAAAGAACGAGAAGAAAATAATAAAAAATAATAGGGGAAAAAAAGGGGGCGGGAGAGAGTAGGTTACGGAATGGCTAAGGTAAGTATGTCCAGACAGGAAATGGACTTGAAGGACATGTGTGTACACAGAGAGATCATGAAGGCTATGATAGGGCAACCAGGTTTTCTACACCTCAAAGTAATTTTTAGTTCCACCTTTCAAAGCAGCAGTTTGCTCTATCAGGCAGATCTCCTCCACATGAACCAACTAATTGTGATATGAAGAAGTACATTGCTGCATCCAAAGCACTGGGACCTACTGGCCATCAGCATATGTCTGGATAATCTAATCTTTCTAATATTTGGAGATAGGAAGTTTAGTGCAATTAAGGAGCATATCTACCGGATAAAACTCTACAGCCTCATCAGGCTCTGTGGTTATTATATCATTTATCCTTCTCCAAAAAGTGGCCAAAACTGGACCCTCCCAAAATATATGCAAATATATAACCAATTTGTCATGATTTTGTAACTGATCTCTTGATATTTTGGATATATGGAGGCCTAACATGTATCAGTGTAGTGGAATAGATGCTCTTAATACACATTTATTCCCTTTTGTTTGGCTGTCTGTACACCCTCGGTCATTTACCGAACCAACTCTGTGTGGTCCCCTTGTTTGCATGTGTTAAGTACCGACCACCCCTGGCTGTTAACCACAAATTGGTTATTAGTTCAAGTGCTTTCCCTGTGTGGCCACCTTTTTTTCATCTTTTTCCATTTTCATTCCTTATTTCCTTTTATTGATTGATACATAAATAGTACAGCATAACATAGAATGATGTCCCAATGAGTAAACATGAGTATGCTGTGAGTTTTATCTAGCAAGCCGGCCTTACTTTTGCCACCACAAAACATTTAACAAAAATAAAATCCTACTCTACTCTGGAGACTAACATAGAGTACCCTCTCTATGCTTCTTGGAAGCAAAGCAGACCCCAGTAATTTAACAAACAACTAAATAAAAGGCTTGCAAACTACCTCTACTTGCTATACAGGTTCACAGAAGATACTAATTCTCCTCTGCATAGGGTTTATATAGTTTTCTAATTAGTGTTCTAGAGCAGCTTGATTTTAACCCCCTGTAGTCAATGACACTGAAAGTGCCATTCTGGGGCTAGTGTAGCGGTGTTCCCTCACACTTCCACAACACATAATGGTGAATATTATAAGGTAAATGTTTCTGCAAAACAGGCCCTCCCTGAAAAAGGGAATTCAGGGTCACCAGCAGTGGTTCAACTTGATCTGACTTGAGTAGTCCACAATGTTTTTTTCATTTTGCTGCCTCTGTTATCAAGATTCTCGCATTGTCTTCTCATAGAAAGGAAAAGGTTGCCTTGGCGCATGGCCACTAGTTATGTTGCTCTCTGCTGCTGATCACATTGCTGATTAGAGTTCCAATACTCTTCTATCCAGCCTTGCAATCTCGCTTCGTAGGTCTGCTAGTTCATGGTAAATAGTGTCCTGAATTGAAGTCTTCAGGAGCTTAAAATGAAAGTTTGTGGACATAGAGGTATAGATGTTGCATAGGTCTACTTGCAATTGCACCAAAGGTGATGCTGTCTCAGAATCAGTTAGCGTTGAACTCTTAAAAACTACCTAATGAAGGCATCACTGACGCCATATTGTCTGATTTTAACCCATTGAGTCTGGTAGGAGAAGCTAATACAGCTTAAGACATGTCCAGCACATGGAGCTTCTCTCTTATGCTGCCATCTTGCAAGCAAACCAGGCCTTGCCCTAAATTGTATTTCTAAATATGTACATCAAAAAAATATATAGTATTGTTTCATATTAACTCATTTGATGTTGTTTTCTGATAATTACACAACACACATATTTCACAACAAAACAAATCTTTACATTTATTCAACAGTTAGCATAGATGAAGATTACAAGTACTTACAGTAACATGATGCTTGACGATACCTTACTCCAAGAAAAATAATTGTACGATAGTTGTGAAGTTTGTTCACAGGCTTCAATGAGGCACAATTACTTGCTTCTGTTTAGTCTTTATGAAAGTGTGGGCAGCAAACAACTTTACCCTGTTAAAATTCTTCAAAGAATGAAGATAAAGGCATGGTAGTTAAGCCAAGAAATAATGTGAGTACATATTAAGGCTGTTGTTAAGGATTAAAAGACGTATAGCTCTTAATCTTCAATAAACTGTAACAATAAACAGCAACGCAGACTTTGATAGTAATCTGAATGAAACACGAAATAAATATAATGTGCTTACTGTATATAATATACCATATAAAAGTAATAAAATAATTCTACCAACAATTTTCATAGCAGCTCCTGCTCTGATTATCAGGCATAGGTAGTATATCCCCACCAAGAATATGTAAGAGGTCTGAATATTCCTCAAAATAAATAGATGGGCAGCAATTTGTAAAATCCAAGACTTTGTTGAGAGTTAAAAGCAACACAGAAACCAAGAGAACAATATCTGTCCAGAAAAAATATATAGTTGAGATAAAAATCTCGAGGATACTTTATTGATAAAACATAAAAATAATACTAACAGGAAACAAAAAAGGAACCCTTACTCAGCTACCTAACTACTAGTATCTAGTGTGGTAGTGAACACAGAGAGTACAAATATAATACAAAAGGGAGATAATAACATATAGCCATACAGGGGAATGGTAAACTGAGTGGGTAAAGGAGACAGGGTAAATATAGAAACCCTGAGAGTAAACCGCCGCACAGGGTAGTCAATATATCTAAATTGTGTAGTGTTCCAAGAGATATATAATGCATACTGTTACGGTTGCTTCCAGGCTGGCTGGAAGTTGGACCGTAGAAAGGATGCTCCTAGCGCTCACCAAATTACCATCAGCGCCGTAGACACTAGAAGCACTGCAGACTCCACCTACCACCGCTGCTGGACTAAGATCTCGCCGTCTGCTATCCACCCTGGACCTATGACTAGGCTCCAGGTTCCAGTAGGTGAACCTCTTCCTTCTGTAGAGCGAAGCAGGATCAGGAACAAGAGCTCTTACAAGAGCTCAGTGGCTAAGGGAGTATGAAGAGCATAGCAATCTCTGTAGTGATTATGGCTGTCCCCTACAAACATGAGTCAAGGCTGCAGGTTAGAGGGTCAAGTAATTCTGATTAATTGGCACCAAAGGGCCTTCTTTTATGCAGGTTTTCCTTACATAGGACCACCCATGGGGTTTTACAGAACAACCAATAACAGGAAGGAAGGAGGCTGGCAATAAGGCTACTCCACAATACAGGGAAGCAGGGCGGGCATTTTGTAACACATAATGAGGTGGCCATGTTGATAGCCATAGTGATGTTTAGCGGTTGGTAGAAAAAGCACTCAGATAGGATAAAATACCATCACATAGACTAAGTGAATAGCCCAATAAGAGGGCATAAATCTGACTCAATAAAGGTAAATGGATATACAAAGCAGTGGTCGGCAGTGTATTGTAGATACTGAGTCTTGAAATAAAGATCTATTAAGTCTGTGGATGATAAGAACTCCGTAATACCAGTAGATCAGAAATAAACGTCCTATAATAAGTCTCTAAAAGTACAGAAGATAAAGTACTACTACCTGATAATTAAAAATATTTGTAGGTATAGAGATTTCCTTACTTTTCTCCCATAAGTAGCTTGCTGTAATGAAACAACAGCCTCACATATGCATATATAGCCTAAAGGAAAAATGTACTTTCATGCATAATACCCTGGTCTGCAGAATCTAGTGGCTGAGAGGAGAATACAGTCTGATAAATATAGTAAAGTTACAGCAAAAGTAAGAGAAGCAGGTTGAAAGGTGCCTTCATGGTTACCTGGTACAGAAAAAAGTAGGAGCAGGTAGAGGAGGGTTCCCTGATTTGTGCCTATATGGGCACCTGTCCTAAGAGAACTGAATATTCTGACTCACTGTACTGAGTATGACCCTGGTCGGTATGCTGTTATCGTGCCGTCCGAGAGAAAAGTCAGCAATCTGGATTGCTTTGTTGTACAATCACAGTTGAATATAGTACACGGATTTATCGGAAAGCAGAAATTAGGTAAGTTTGTCGAGCCCCGACGCGCGTTTCGCCGGGCTTCGGCTCAACAGGGGGAACTGGTATGGCTCATTAGGGGGAACTGGTATGGCTAGAATTAAATAGCATGCTTCCAAATCTGATTGGTGGAGGTGTGGAGCAGACAGAGTTAAAAGGTACGGTGGCCACGGTGACTCAAAAGAGGAACATTAGCGAAAGGAGACTCGTCAGTTGTAGCGAAGATTAAGCTAATTGGAAATGAAAATAAATATAGTGAAAATGAAATCGAATAACATGTAAATAAATGAATGTAATGAAATGAATTAAAATGTCTGAAGCATGATGGGAATGAATATACTATTTCGCTGTGATGAAACACAGTCCGGTTGTACTAATAAACAAAAGCGGACTGGTATGGAGTATATGAATAATAGTAGGTAACAAAAGCCTACACGTACTAGGAGATCTCTTACCGGATAATATAAATTAAAAAACTCTAAAATATAATATCGAAACCACTTGTAAATGTATGAATTACTGAAATAGTAAAATGTTCAAAAATGTCTTCCAATATACAGAACTTAGAATATAAAAAACTGGTTGTAATATACATAAATACACTAGGTGGCAGCCTTGCATAAAAGAATCTGGTGTAAAAAGGGTCTTCTACTAAACAGCGAAAACTCTGAATATACAAAGTGGGAAAAAACTTCAGGCTTGATAGTCCAATAAAATCCAAAGCGATGAAAAAATAGAATAATGTCCAGTAAAGTCTATGATAAGCAATGTTTTTTTATTGCAACAGTACCAATCCTACACATACTGTATAATCATATCAGACCTTACAAGGATACTGATTCTTACTGGGACGGAAATAGTCATTAGTACCACTGATGTGTCTATTTTCTGTTTGGTGCGTTAGTAGTTAATAATGGGAAAAAGGTCATATAGATCAAATGATAGAAAGAAAATACAGAAGAAAATACAGAAAAAATATATATAAAGAAAAATAGAAAAAACAAATAGAGAAAAAAAGGAGAGAAAAAAATAAAATATAGATAGACCAGAATACTATACAGAAATAAATCTACCAAATAGTCGCCAGAAACCTGTCCAGAGGACCAACACGTTGTCAATGTATCTATACCAGCTAAGAATATTGTCATGCAAGTGGTTAAATGCTAGATTAGTCGAGTTCACCTACAAATTTGCAAGTTGGGTCTGAGGGGAGAGTCCTATGTTGTGTCATATAAATGTGACATACACAGAAAACTTACCAAGAACAAACAAGAAGTTTCTGGGAACTTACTAGCCTGAAATAATACCTAGAGCAAAAACTGGTTCCTAGGGGGCTGCACCCAGACATCTTGTTACCAGATAAAATCCAGACCGAAGAGCAGCTCAGTGAATGGATTACTATTCTACTGGACTGCTCTTTCAAGTTAATGGATTTTCTGGTAAAATTAGAATCCATTAACTTTGATGCCACTAACAAGAAATTACAAAATGAGATAACCTTAATCAAGAACCATAAATCTGATAATCTGTATGTCCCTATGGAAAATAAGTTGCAACAAAATATCAACAACTACAGACACCATCTTAAAGTTAAAAAACACAAGTTTCCAAGGGACTCTAAAGATTTTAAAAACGGAAAAATCTTTAGACAAACCAACAAATACCCTAGAAGGCAGAATAATTATAGAGGTTCTTCTTCTGGAGAAACTGACTGGTCAGACTGGGAGCAATCACCACGACCAAGACGTAGATCCCCGCCTAAACGTAGCATTGATCACACAAGAGAGCCCAGTTCCCAACCCAATCAAAATAAAAGCATCCTTAGAAATACAGAAAAAACAGTATCCTTTTTGGACATACCGATCCCTGTAAATACCAATAACCTCTCTACCTCTTCCACCATTTCTTTGAATACTTTTTTAGAGCAGGAACTGCCCCGCCAACAACGGGGGCGATTGAGAGACAGGGATCGGTGGGCATACAAAACTCAGGGACGAACCCATCTGTTAATAAAATTATCAACTTGTCTGATTTCCCACTACAAACGCATCACATGACTCTACTGAGCAGAGGATTGTCTTTTGTGCCAACTCCTGCTTGCAATAGATTTAATTGGTCCAAGGATGTTAATCTCTTTGGGAGGAAGTTGGCTCTCAACATAATGCTTGCAAAGAAAGATCAACTGATGGCCAACGAGCTTGGCCTTACTATACAGGACTACGAATCTGTCAAAACACTTACTAGCCTACAATCTGAAAATGACCCTTTGAGACCATTAACTGATTTCCAACCGCCTAGCTATTTCACCCCTAATTTTGCAGATACCCCTCATGTTGACCTTTTTGTACAGATTTCGTTAAATTATTTGAAACTATGGCTAATCATCCCCCTGTCTCGAGAAATCTAACTTTCCTGAAACGTCAAGCTCTCAAGGACTTACAAAAACAAGATTATATCATAATCAAGCCTGCGGACAAGGGGGGTAACATTGTCCTCTTAAAAAGATCTGAATATATCAACATGTGTATGTCACATTTGTATGACACAACATATTATAGGACTCTCCCCTCAGACCCAACTTGCAAATTTGTAGGTGAACTCGACATATTACTATCAGATGCATTATCACAACGGGTCATTAGCCAAGATGAATTTAAATTTTTATTCGCACACAAAAATCCAACTACGCAACATTCTATTGCTTGCCAAAAATTC
This sequence comes from Pelobates cultripes, assembly GCA_933207985.1. Lineage (NCBI taxonomy): Eukaryota > Metazoa > Chordata > Amphibia > Anura > Pelobatidae > Pelobates > Pelobates cultripes. The sequence continues at coordinate 246,064,187 of OW240914.1, forward strand.
ACAAGGATATTCGACCTCTCCCGGGTAGACCCATTGTTTCTGGGAATAATTGCCTCACCGAGTCCTTGAGCAAGTTCATTGACAAAATTCTGCACCCGATGGTATTAACATTACCATCTTATCTAAAGGACACAAAATCAACCCTATTGGCATTACAGGACCTACTGGCTTGTTTAGATGTAGTTGCCCTATATACAAACATCCCTCATGAAATGGGATTAAGGGCATGCAGATTCTTTTTGGATAAGACATCATATGAAGAAGCATAAAAAAACTTCATCCTAGCAATTCTTGAAATTTCCTTGACTTATAATTACTTCATGTTTAATGGGCATTACTACTAACAGATTTCTGGCACTGCCATGGGGACGGCCTGTGCACCCACCTATGCCAATTTATTTTTGGGGTGGTGGGAGCAACACGTCTTCACTAATCTAGCATTTAACCACTTGCATGACAATATTCGTAGCTGGTATAGATACACTGACGACGTGTTGGTCCTCTGGACAGGTTCCGTCCCCCTCTTTGAAGATTTTGTCAGGGCCCTCAATAATAACAATATCAACCTAAAACTTACGTGATTGACGAACATGAGCTTGTCTTTTTGGATTTAAAAATCCTATTGGAAGAAGACGGTACAATTCAGTCCGAATTATTTAGAAAGTCAACTTCCAGTAACAGTTTGTTACATTGGGGAAGCCACCATCCCCATAAATTGAAAGCTTCTATCCCTTTCAGTCAATATCTGAGAGTGAGATGGAATTGCTCGGTAGATCACACCTTTTACAAGGAAAGTAAACTATTAAGATCCCACTTCAAAGCACTGGGGTATCCCAATCGTGTTCTTAAACACGCTTTCCATCCTGTATGTGGTATTGACAGGTACACCGGTCTACATTCCACCAAAGTCAAACTGGATTCTAAGACTCCACGATGCATTGCAACATATGACCAAGGTTGGGACTCTATGTCCCAGTGTAATGACATGAAGGGGTGCTGCCCTGGAACAGCACTGTCACTTTAAATGTGGGAACCCATACAGCAGAGAAATAAATGCCAAGACACAAATAAATAGGATAAATCAAGAGATATATATTTACAGAAAACCAAAGGAAAACGCAAAACAATATTTACACACACAAGGCCACTAAATATATACAGTAAATCAAAATTAGTACTAATCATGCAGGCAACAAATACTGTAATAGTCCTAGGGTATAAGGGTAAGATTGTGCAGCTACCATGAGTAACAGGTAGGGCACAGATCCAGAGTCACCAGACTAAAAGGGACATCTGCAGTCTGCAGGGACAGGATCACTGGTAGTAAAGCCGGGACCACGGAACCAGAACACAGGACCGGAGGACACAACAACGAAGGACCAGGAGGACACAGGACCAAGTCACAGCACGCAGGAGCCAGGAGCCAGGAACACAGGAAACCAGGGAAACAGGAAACAAAAGGCAATGATCTGGCAGGGAGTGAGGGGAGAAACCAAACTAAATAGGTGCTAAACAAGAACCAGGTGAAGTGCTTAATAAAAGGAAATCAGGAACAGTGCCAAACAGAAACAGTGGTGAGTATGAGTACTGCACGAGGGCAGATCAGCTAAGGAGTGTCGTGACAGTACCCCCCCCTTAAGGAGCGACTCCTGGCGCTCCAAAACCCCAAGATCCCCCACGGGTGACAGAAGAAAAACAGGGTCACCCAACCAGTAGAGGAAAACAAGGAGGAGGTTCAGGAGGAATAAGAGGCGGAGAATCCCACGGGAGAAACCAACGAGGCAGAATAGAAACATACAAGAGCAAGGACTGTAGAGTAACATTTAGCATTAGAAGGGCAGACACATAAACACAAATTAAAGGCACATACGATAAACACTCCTTACCAGTGATCGACAAATGTGCTAACCCACTAGATCTGGGACTATTGCTGGTAACAGGTGCATCACTCAGAAATCCTGGGTCTGACTTGGTTTCTGGCTTGTAAGATCCTCGGAACAAAGACTGCGATGCAACTTCTGTAGAAGGGAGAACAGTCTCTGCATTATCTTGGGTAGATATAACTGGAATCAATCGAGGAGAATCCCCTAAACTAGTGAGTACAGGATCAGGAGCACTCTGCGAGCCCTCCTCCTCAGACCGCAGATATGCATCAAGGAACGGTTCCCCCAATATCTCGGAGCATGGGGCCAGCCGAAGCAGGGACGATTCTCTCTCAAATTGATATAATTCTGTAACGGCTAGAGATACCTGGTTACTTAAATCATTCTCTTCTTCGCTTGTGAGCTCAGCTTGAGGTAGTTCTTTACTTGTCATAGAAGTACTCTCAACTGAAGGCAAGTCTTCTTTTAATACTTGCTGGAGTTTAGGTGGAGTGACAGACATCCTGGCAACTGATATGTCATAGAAGGAACTTCCTTCATCATGGGAACAGGTACCGGATATGTGGATGCTACCTTCTTGTTCGGTTTCACTCACTTCTTTTGGAGTTTGGTTAAGCGGCTGATTTGAATAATCTTCGACGCTTGGTTCAGGTACAAGTGTGGTAGTTGGTGTTTCCTCTTGCAGCAGAAAAATTGTTCTACTAGAGCATGTAACTTGAAGAACGATATTAGACCTACATAGAACTGTAGAGTCTTCTTCAGACTGTGGGTTCAGAACAAGCCCGGTCTCATTTAGATCCTTTTCTTGGGCTTGATCCATCACGGGTTTGTCACGTTGCACCAAGTCTGACTCTTTGTCTTCTATTTGAGGATAATAGTCTTTACTTGGCGACAATTCATTTTTCACAGTTGCGGTTGTGAGAGAGGTGCCAATCTTCGAACCCCCAGAGGTAAAAGGGTTAAAATTGGAATCATCAAGCCTCTCCACATCAAAGTCATGAGCTGCCTTTGGCACAATAACCTCTTCTTCCACTGGTTGCTCTGAAGCTTTCACCTTAGGTTTTTCAGCATTCTCAGACAGTGTTTTGAAAGAAGTAGGTCGTTTACCACGTTTCCTACGTGGTGTCTTTTTGATAGGAGGATCATCTTCCACGAGATTAGTCTCCAATTTCAATGGTCCAGTCTTGTCGTCACTTTCATCCTCTGGAGCAAATTTTATAGGTGACTCTTCCAATTTTGAGTCTCCAGTATTAGATGACTCAGCCATGTCTATTTGATCTGAGTCAAAATTGTAGGATGACTTGGGAAGAGGTGGAGAAATTGGAATCTCTGATTCCATAGAGTCAGTATTTGGGTTGACACTAACAGTATTGAATGCTTTGTCCTTTGTGGGACAGACTTCCAGATCAGATCCAGTCACCTGGTCAAGGTCACTGGTGGTCTCCTCAATTGTCACTGTGAGGGAGGAATTAGTATCTCTGGTGGCAGACTCAGGGGAGTCTATTTCTGCTTCGTGGCTGGGCAGACTTTGCTTGAGACACTCTCTGACCAGACTTGTACCCTCCTGAACAGTGTTGAGATCGTTCATCTTGGTAGTCGGTATTCTCACTTTGGGAATAGGCGAGTGGATCTTGCAGAAAAGAGACTGTGGTATAAGGGTACTACGGGTCTCTGGTACGGAGATATTAGGAAACTGCGTACTGGTACTACCTCCACATTCAGGCTGCTCGTCCTCCAGAGCTGCTATGCAATGAGCACCCAGTTCATCAAAGACCCGGTCCATGAGGGGATCGCCAGTGCTATATAACCCTTCAACATCGTCGTCTTCAGTTTGGGCTGGAAGGCATTCAGCATTAAATTCATGAGGAATTTTGGTTTTGCAGTCGGGAGGATCAGCAAGCCTTTTGTCCAAGTCAGAGTCAGGAGGATTAGGGATGCTATGCAAATTAGGAAAGGGAATGTAAACATCAGTATCAGACATAAAGACACTCATCCTTTCCTGTACTAAATCAATAAGAAATATAATTTCAGGAATCAAGGCAATGTAATTATTGTGCATAACTCTTAACTGTTTCTGCATAAACGATAAAGATTTGTTACGTGATGTTTCTTTAAGAGACACACAAAGAAGTTCATTCACCCTATTTAACACAGTGGGCTTTCTCAACCATTTTTTGCAATTAGGTAGCAGAGAAAGCAAAGGGTCACATATTTGTTTGTGATAAATTTGCAGTTCAGTGATAAGTCCACATAATACAGATTTCTGAACTTGGAAAGAAACAGTTATAGTAGACAAGCAGAGGGCAGATGCCTTTTCTATCTGCCGCTGGATATGTTTTAACTGATCATAACATGTCTTAATGAGAGCATACTCTTGCTGTGAATCAGCGTTATTACCAACAATTTTATCCATCGTGATCCTGGACATTATTCTCTGCTGGTTCCAAATGGCCAGATCATTCTGTAATGACATGAAGGGGTGCTGCCCTGGAACAGCACTGTCACTTTAAATGTGGGAACCCATACAGCAGAGAAATAAATGCCAAGACACAAATAAATAGGATAAATCAAGAGATATATATTTACAGAAAACCAAAGGAAAACGCAAAACAATATTTACACACACAAGGCCACTAAATATATACAGTAAATCAAAATTAGTACTAATCATGCAGGCAACAAATACTGTAATAGTCCTAGGGTATAAGGGTAAGATTGTGCAGCTACCACGAGTAACAGGTAGGGCACAGATCCAGAGTCACCAGACTAATAAAGGGACATCTGCAGGGACAGGATCACTGGTAGTAAAGCCGGGACCACGGAACCAGAACACAGGACCGGAGGACACAACAACGAAGGACCAGGAGGACACAATAACACAGGACCAGGAGGACACAGGACCAAGTCACAGCACGCAGGAGCCAGGAGCCAGGAACACAGGAAACCAGGGAAACAGGAAACAAAAGGCAATGATCTGGCAGGGAGTGAGGGGAGAAACCAAACTAAATAGGTGCTAAACAAGGACCAGGTGAAGTGCTTAATAAAAGGAAATCAGGAACAGTGCCAAACAGAAACAGTGGTGAGTATGAGTACTGCACGAGGGCAGATCAGCTAAGGAGTGTCGTGACACCCAGATCCTTAAAAAGAATTGGCCAATATTACAACATAACCCGACACTTCAAAATAAGTTACCTCAATATCCACCCTTGACCGCTCGTAGACCAACAAACTTGCAAGATCTATACTTCCATAGTCAACTGGCATCCCCTTCACCATCTACCAACTGGTTAACCAGCACGAAGGGAACATACAGATGTGGACATTGCAAGGCTTGCCAATATGTCCTTCCCTCCAAATCTGTTATGTCAACCCAAACTCACGTTACCATAGACACCAATGCTTTCATTAACTGCAGTACCACACGTATAATATACCTTAATACTTGTAGCTGTGGAATCCAGTACATCGGAAAAATCTACCAACAGATCCGACAAAGAATACTGCAACATATAACTTCAGTCAACAATACCTTAACTACACTGGTAGCCAGACACATTATCAATTTACAGATTACTTGAAATTTCAGGCTATTGAAAAATGAATAAACAATCCAAGAAAGGGCAATTTCAATAAAAACCCTACTACAAAAAGAATCTAAATGGATTTTTTCATTTAAGACTTTAGCACCTCTGGGACTATACAAAGAATTTAATTATACATAATTCATTCATTGCTGAACTGGCACATAATATATCTGTATATATTTCCCTAACATCACTTCTCTCCCCCACTTTTTCTATTAACATTGTACATAGTCATATCTCTGTATCTCAATACTGTATTATTACCTTTACAACAGGATATAACCTAAATTGATCCAGCCAATTATAGATTGGCCCATCAGACATCACTTCCTTTACATTGATCCTGGGCACCTGACTTTGGTGCCATATACATGGTGCCTCTACCATTACAATATATTTGGAAATTGCAACTTAAATATATTTTTTGAAATACTGAAGCCCGTTTTTGGTACTTACATTAATCTGTATAGATCTTTCCCGTTATATGGACATATACTCCATACCAGTCCGCTTTTGTTTATTAGTACAACCGGACTCTGTTTCATCACAGCAAAATAGTATATTCATTCCCATCATGCTTCGGACATTTTAATTCATTTCATTACATGTATTTATTTAGATGTTATTCGATTTCATTTTCACTATATTTATTTTCATTTCCAATTAGCTTAATCTTCGCTACAACTGACGAGTCTCCTTTCGCTAATGTTCCTCTTTTGAGTCACCGGGGCCACCGTACCTTTTAACTCCGTCTGCGACACGCCTCCACCAATCAGATTTGGAGGCAAGCTATTTAATTCTAGCCATACCGGGGATTCAGTTCCCCCTGATGTGCTGAATGCCCGGCGAAACGCGTCGGGGCTCGACAAACTTAGCTGATTCCTGCTTTCCGAGAAATCCATGTACTATATTCAACTGTGATTGTATAACAAAGCAATCCAGATTGCGGACGGCACGATAACAGCATACTGACCAGGGTCATACTCAGTACAGTGAGTCAAAATATTCAGTTCTCTTAGGACAGGTGTCCATATAGGCACAAATCAGGGAACCCTCCTCTACCTGCTCCTACTTTTTTCTGTACCAGGTAACCATGAAGGCACTTTTCAACCTGCTTGTCTTACTTTTGCTGTAACTTTACTATTTTTTTATCAGATTGTATTCTCCTCTCAGCCACTAGATTCTGCAGACCAGGGTATTTTGCATGAAAGGACATTTTTAGGCTGTATATGCATATGTGAGGCTGTTGTTTCGTTACAGCAAGCTACTTATGGGAGAAAAGTAAGGAAATCTCTATACATACAGTTATTTTTAATTATCAGGTAGTAGTACTTTATCTTCTGTACTTTTAGAAACTTATTATAGGATGTTTATTTCTGATCTACTGGTATTACTGAGTTCTTATCATCCACAGACTTAATAGATCTTTATTTGAAGCCTCATTATCTACAATACACTGCCGAGCACGGCTTTGTATTTCCATTTACCTTTATTGAGTCATAGATTTATGCCCTTGGGCTATACACTTAGTCTATGTGATGTTATTTTATCCTATCTGGGTGCTTTTTCTACTAACCGCTAAACATCACTATGGCTATCAACATGGCCACCTCAGTATGCATTATATATTTCTTGGAACACTACACCATTTAGGTATATTGACTACCTTGTGCAGCGGTTTACTCTCAGGGTTTCTATATTTACCCTGTCTCCTCTACCCACTCAGTTTACCATTCCCCTGTATGGTAAAATTTTATTATCTCCCTTTTGTATTATATTTGTACTCCCTGCATTCACTACCACACTAGATAATAGTAGTTAGGTAGCACAGTAAGGGTTCCTTTTTTGTTTCTTGTTAGTATTATTATTTTTATCTTATATCAATAAAGTATCCTCGAGATTTTTAGCTCAACTATATATTTTTTCTTTTTTGTTCTTGTGACCATCAGTTTGGGACAGATATTGCTAAAAATTATTGTCAGCGCTTAGAAGATAATCCCCTTAACATAATAACAAGGGTGCATATATATAAAAATAATAGTATAGCAATAAACATCTGAACTCTACATAAAAGAGCTGTATGAAGAAAAAAATACAGATGAAAATGTATATAAAAATATATAGAAATATGTCTCTGGAAAGTCCAAAAGTCATGTAAAATCAAATGGGGGAGAATCCAAAATCTGTGATGTTAAATGGAGACCCAAAAGGGTGCTTGAAAATTCCTAAGGCAAAAACGGAGAAAGAGATATAGTGTAACTCTATAACATTTATTTCCCCAGTATAACAAACAAACCCCCCCCTAAATGGGAACTCTCACAATATAAAAGAAATTTATTCCTAAGGACCATATAGGAGAATCTTTGCGGCTGCTGTTAGTCCCGACAAACTGTCCGGTTCTCCACAGTAGACAGCGTCCACCTCGTGCACTCTGGTGGGCTGTCCGAAAATATAACTGTGAGGGAACAGCTGCAAATAAAAGACGACTTCTTCTTCAAACTCAATCCACAGGGGATATATAGCAGAGTCCCCCTAGCACCTCATCAACGCGTTTCGTCCTACTACTGAGGACTTTTTCAAGATAGGTGCTTTGTCCGTTGCTGGCGATTTTAAATTTTACCGGGCAAAACGGATTCAAATTCTTTAAAGGCATACACTTACATTTTCAACATATGTATTAAAACGATCCTCTCTATTGGGACAGATATTGTTCTCTTTGTTTCTATAATTATCAACATTAGGGTTACCCCCTCATCTGTCCCTCTCTGACTTTACATCATACTAATTGGCCTACTTCCTTTCTCTTTATAGCAACACAGCTTAAAACAAATTAAAAGAAACGATAAATTTTGCCAACAAAAATATTTTTGTGTAATGATTTTAATCCTGGCAACTAACCCTTATATAGGGAACTTTCACAAATTGTGTCATAGTCACATGACTGCCATCAGGCAAACGGCTATTGTAATACATATTTAAAAGCAATAAATAAGCATAGAAACTATCAGCAATATGACACAATTCCATACTTCACTGGCTATTAGGTGCCTCCCTCTACCATAAGGGGGTACACACAGTTGTCCTAGTATGCACCGCCGTGGCGAGCACAATGTCCGGGTGACCAGCAAGAGGGCACTCTTCCCTGTGTAGCACACCACATGGCTAGTGCCTAGTGAAGGGCCTGGACTTTTGGGAACTTCATAGAGCCAGACAGCATGCTCCCAAGGGATCTGATTGCACTGGGTCTCTATATACCTTGTTTAGTATATCACTGTATGTCTGCATCTGTATGTTGCTATATGACTGCATCTATGTCTTTCTCTGAAGGACTGTGTCTATATATTTTTGTATGACAGTGTCTGTATGTCTCTATATGATTGTATGTCTGTGTTTATATGACAGTGTGCCTGTACCGTTTATTACTGTGCGTCTATATATATTTGTGACAGTGTGCCTGAATAACTATGTTTGCCTGCCTGTATGGTTGTGTGTCTGTATATGTGTGTCTTTGCACATGTGTGTATTTTTGCCTGTATATCAATGTCTGTATGGCTTGTGAGGAAAGAGACTCACAAATGGACTGAGGAAGTGACACACAATATGGGCTGAGAGGAGAAAGAGCCACATAAAGAGGCTTAGGGGATGAAACAGACACAATAGGGCTGGTGTGGAAGTAAGGGACACACAAAGTGGCAGGGGGGTATAAGACACACAAGAGGTATAAGACACATAAAGGAGCAAAAAAGTGTGAGACATTCAAACCCTCCCCTCTGCCTGTGATACAATTAACAAAGACAATGGACTAACTCAATTACCCACAGGCAGAAAACACACATTTTTACTCAAAGTACAGAAACACCCTAAAACTACAACATATCCCCATAAATTTTACATCCCTGGATAGCCTTGATCTGGGTGAACAACATTTCAAAAAATCACCCAGATCAGAGCAGGGGCTTCAAAAGTTTATGGAAGTCTCCTTTGACCCACCGCAAGCATGGCTTCCATGCCCAAAATAGTTCCACAGATTTAGGCTCTGCGGCCGGTCTATGTCCAATAGCTGAAATACAGTTTGAATCATTGAACTGAGTCGTCCGTGCACTAAGGTATAGTTGAAGGGGGTTCGGTAGATGACTTCTACCAAACAGCGCTCTGTTCGTGTGCATTTTGACGAAATTGGATGGAAGTGGAAGTCCCAGTGGTGTTCGTGCCGTCGAGTGTCTGATTTTAGTTCTATGAACTCGACAGCAAAACACAGCTGACCAAGTTCGGCTAAAGAAGATGGCCGCCGCCACGTGTTCGGCTATAAGAACGGCGACCACCCAGCCGTTCGTCAACTAGCTGCGGTTAACCACAGCTTCTGGGGGGTAAACCAGCAGCACACTCCACTTGTGGGTGGTCCGGCTGTTCGACAGTTTGTTCGGTAAACCCCATTTACCAAACCACATAGGGAAAAGGCATGAACAAGCCTTTTTACAGTCTGGGGACAAAGTTTTAGCACATGGGCCATAATCCTGGGACAAGAGGCTGGCAATCAGGCCCCTCCAAAACCCAGTGGCAATGTGCAATTCATCACACATCTTCCCTTTTCGGGGGAGACTAACCAGGTACCTGACCTTCTGTCGGTCAGTGCCTGAGTTAGTCGAGCAACCCACCCACAATAAACAATTACTGCACCTGGTGAGTCCTGGTGTCTGGCTCTGGCCTGTATGTCCCAGGTTGCTGGATGGGTGTTCAGCACCCTTGATCTCCCTGGTGCAACTAGGCAAGGCGCTGAGTGTAATTGGTGGGCAGCAGCAAGCTGCGCTCTGCCCAGATGCCAGCTCTGCAGCTGGGGTGACCGGGGCATAGTCCTGCCTGGTAGCAAGGGGAAAGTTGGGGCAGAGGCCAGCAGCGCTCTGTCCTGATGCCAGCTATTCTGCTGAGGCAGCCTACAGGTAGCCAGGCTCTGGACAAGGGAAAAGAGGAGGGCAGAGGCCAACTGCGCCCTGCCCAGATGCCAGCTCTTCTGCTGCGGGGACAGGGGCATAGTCCTGCCCTGTAGCAAGGGGAAAGTTAGGGCAGAGGCCAGTGACACTCTGCCTTGATACCAGCTCTTCTTCTGAGAGGGGGCCAGTGGGGGTTAACATCTCCTCCGCTAACCCCAATACTAGATTAGGGGTTAGCTGTGGAGGGGAGGGATTGCTTACCTCCTCCTCCTGGTACTCCTGCTGCTGCTGGGGTGAGAGACCGATTGTCTCCTCTCCCTGTAACTCCAACTGCTGCTGGGGATCTGGGCCGGCTGCCCAGTATCCCTGTAGGGCCGTGGAGAGACCTCGGTCCCATCTCCACCTGTCAATTGGGGGTCCTCCTAGGACCAGTCCTTCAGGTGCCCTACCTCGGGTACCTCTGTTTGCCATTGGGGAGGAAGACCAGTTGTCTCTTCTCCCAATAACACATTCAGCTGCTGGGGAGGGAGACCGACTGTCTCCTCTCCCTGTAAGACATACTGTTGCTGGGGAGGGGGACCACCTGTTCCCACTCCTGGTAACTCCTGTTGTGGCTGGGGATCTGGGTTGGTAGAGAGACCTCAGTCCCATCTCCACCTGCCATTTGGGGGTCCTCCCAGGACCAATCCATGAGGTCCGCTACCTCGGGTACCTCTGGTTGCTGTTGGGGAGTGAGACCGGATGTCTCCACTCCCTGTAGGATACACTGCCGCTAGGGAGGGAGACCGACCGTCTCCACTCCCTGTAACTCACCCTGCCGCTGGGGAGAGAGGACAATGCTCTCATCCCCCTGGAAGGGAAGCTGCTACTGGGGATAGAGGCTGGTTGCCTCCTTTCCCTGCAATTTACACTGCTGCTGGGGAGAGAGGCCACTTGTCTCCTCTCCCTGAACTTCACTCTGCTGCTTGGGTCTCTGCAAACGTGCCAATTTGCTTGCCATCCATGCTTTGTGCTGCAGGTATTCTGCCACTAGTTTCCTCGTGCTCTGTATGCTTTTCTCAGCTGGGTTGGGTCTGAAGAGAGACAACCAACTCTTCAGCGTAGCGTCAAACTGTGCCTCAGTATAGCTGAGTGCCATGCTTGCTCGGTATCTCCAGGATGCTGTTCCTTGCACTAGAAAGCCATCCCACCGCTGCCACCAAATGTGACAGCTGCCCCAAGCTAGCTGAGGGTTGGGCTGCCGGTGGATGCTCCTAGTGCTTAACAAGGACCATCAGCACCGCACCAGACACTATAAGCACTGAAGACCCCACGAACCGCCGCAGCTTGGTGTGGGTCTCGCCATCTCCTACTCACCCTGGACCTACGACAAGGCTCCAGGCTCCAGTGTGTGAACCTCTCTTCCTTCAGAGAGCGAAGCAGGAACAGCTCTTACAAGAGCTCAGTACAGCTAAGGGAGTATACAGAGTATAGCAATCCCTGTAGTAATTATAGCTGTTGCCTCCAAACACGAGACGAGGCTGTGAGTTGAGGGTCAAGTAGAACTGAAGGTTTAATGGTACAGCTGCTTCTTTTATACAGTATTTCCCCACAAGGTTACTGTCAAGGTGGACCTTGTGGGGCACAGGACATGAAACTCACAATCCAATAAAAACAGAGTTTTACACTTGAACACTCCCAGTTACTATACACAAACCCTCCCCTCTTCCTGTGATACAATTAACAAAGACCCTGAACTAACTTAATTAGCCACATGCAGAAAACACACATTTTTACCCAAAGTACAGAAACACCCCAAAACTCCAACATATCCCCATCCCTGGATAGCCCTGATCTGGGTGAACAACATATCCAAAAATCACCCAGATCAGAGCAGGGGCTCAAAAGATTTATGGAAGTCTCTTTAGACCCATCGCAAGCATGGCTTCCATGCCCAAAATAGTTCCACAGATTTAGGCTGTGCGGCCGGTCTATGTCCAATAGCTGAAATACAGTTTGAATCGTTGAACTGAGTTGTCCGTGCACTAAGGTATAGTCGAAGGGGGTTCGGTAGATTACTTCTACCGAACGGCGCTTTGTTCGTGTGCATTTTGACAAAATTGGATGGAAGTGGAAGTCCCAGCGGTGTTCGTGCTGTTGAGTGTCCGATTTTAGTTCCATGAACTTGACAGCAAAACACAGCTGAGCGCATTTGGCTAAACAAGATTGCCGCCGCCATGTGTTTGGCTATAGGAACGGCGACCACCCAGCCATTCGTCAATTAGCTGCGGTTAACCACAGCTTCTGGGGGCTAAACCAGTAGCACACTCCACTTGTGGGTGGTCCGGCTGTTCGACAGTTTGTTCGGTAAACCCCATTTACCGAACCACATAGGGAAAAGGCACGGAAAAGCCTTTTTACAGTCTGGGGACAAAGTTTTAGTGCATGGGCCATAATCCTGGGGCATGAGGCTGGCAATCAGGCCCCTCCAAAAGCCAGTGGCTAAGTGCAATTCGTTACATATTCCAATACTTTTTTTTGCCATTCTTTTCAAATATGTTTTATTGATTTTTTTTTTTATAGATTTCTCAGCAATATATTTAGTATTATAAATTAAAATGAAAAAATTAAAAAAGTTAAATACATATATTTTTTACATAAAAAAGTGAACTATACAATAATAACAATAATACAATTACATAATTGCATCATTATCTTATTTGTATCAGCAATATATTTAACAGTATATAATGAATTCAAAAGACTGTCTACATAAACAAACAGTTGCAACATACAATAATAACAACAGTACAATTACTTAATTATACTATTATCTTATTCATATATAATAATGAACTCTTAAGAATGTCCCTGTGACGAAGTCCCCTTCACCACTTGTTCTTGGAGAGGCCTGATTGTCAGCCTCTTGCCTTGTGATTATGGCCCCTGTGTTAAAACTTTGTTTCCCCCTGTAAAAAGGCTTGTTAAAAAGGTGACTTCCATGGAAAATGTGCCTCTTCCCCTCCCTCTTTTTACTGTCCTATTGTTAACTTGCAGGGTGTTGTCCCAGGGACACTGCCAGACCAGTTGAAACTGGCTGCTTTGTCCCTCTTCAATCTCTTATCAGCCCTTGCTATTGTTTAACCACATGGCGTTCCAACTGTATTTGTGAGATCTAAGTGCTTTTCGGACATATTGAGTGCTCAGATCCAAGCTATCTGGGGATATGTTGGACATATAGGTTAAACATTGTATTATAAGAGTTATGTATTTTTATGTGGTTTTTGTAACAGTTTTGACTTAGAGATATTCTCTTTACCTGGAGATAATTAAGTTACCACACCCACTTAAGTCAATTATCTCCAGGATAGAGGAGAAGATAGACCTAAATCTGTGGAACTGTTTTGGGCAGGAAAGCCATGCTTGCTGTTGGTCAAATGTGACTCCAATGGAATTTGTGAACCCCTGCTCTGATCTGGGTGATTATTGGATATGTTGTTCATCCAGATTAGGGCTATATAATTTGTGGGGATATGTGGTGTTTTGGGGTGTTTTCTGTGTTTTGGGAAAAATGTGCATTTTCTACCTGTGAATAATTAAGTTAGCACATTGTGCTTGTTAATTGTATCACAGGCAGAGGGGAGGGTTTGTGTACATTGTCTGGGAGTGTCTACACTGTACAAATCTGTCCTGATTGGTTTTGTAACTTTGTATCCTGTGTACCACAAGGTCCACGTGGGTGGTAACCTTGTGGGAAGAACTTTATATAAGAGACAATAAACCCTCAGACTGCTGAGTTCCCGTTTTACCCTCAACATAGAGCCTCGTCTCATGTGTGGGGGAAAAGGCTGCATCTACACTGGGGGATTGCTATACTCTGTATACTCGCCTGGCTATAATCACTAAGCTCTTTTAAGAGCTTGTTCCTGCTTCGCTCTCTGAAGGAAGAGATGTTCACCCACTGGAGCCTGGAGCCTTGTCGTAAGTCCAGGGTGGGTAGGAGATGGCGAGACCCCAACCAAGCTGCAGCAGTTCGTGGGGTCTGCAGTGCTTATTGTGTCAAGTGGAGTGCTTGGAGCATAACATAGTATAAACCTCTAAGACTCAAGAATTATGTTTAAAATTGAGAACAGGTGTGTTTTTAAAGCAGACAAGAAGAGGAAGAGGAAAGCAAAACAAAACTGTACCACTGAAATAAACAGTGGACTCAATTTCCTTGAAATGTAAGACACATGGGCACAGGGCAATCACCTTAGGTGACACATGTTTGTATGACAAATGACACCTGCAAGACAATTGCTAAGTCATTGTGACTTGTTTAGTGCCACAAGCTCTCAGTACAACATTGGAGATTTGTGAGGGATGCAAGGCTGGCTTATCATTCCACAAAGGACTGAAGCATAAATAAGAGAACAATTTAAGTGTATTGCAGTACTTAACTATGCCCAATACATGAATGGCAATGTTTGACACCTGGTTTCATTGCCAGATGCCTGGAACATTTAATTGTGTTTCTCTTTCATAAGTGTCATGATATAACAGATAATACTTTGAAATTTTACGCACTTTTGGAAAGGGTTGATTCAGTTAGAACTTATTATAAATGCATCATTTAGGAGAAATGCTCCAAAATGTCAGCGTAAACGTTATCTAAGTCACCTTAGTGATAAGGTAATGAAAGCTACCTCCAAACTCATTTAACCTTCAATATAGATACATTTCAACAATCTTAGTAAAGTAAAAAATATTGCTAGAGTATATAAACAGTTACTACAGTGAGGGAAAAAGTATTTGATCCCCTGCTGATTTTTAACATTTTCTCACTGACAAAGAAATGATCAGTCTACAGTTTTAATGGTAGGTGTATATTAGCAGTGAGAGACAGAATAACCACAAAAAAACGCATGTCAATGAAGTTATAAATTGATTTGCATGTCAATGAGTGAAATAAGCATTTGATCCCCTATCAATCAGAAATATTTCTGGCTCCTAGGTGTCTTTTATATAGGTAATAAACTGAATTTAGGAATCCTAATCCTAATCTCAGCTCGATGCCTGTATAAAAAACACCTGTCCATAGAAGTAATCAATCAATCAGATTTCAAACTCTCCACCATGTCCAAGACCAAAGAGCTGTCCAAGAATGTCAGGAACAAGATTGTAAACCTACACAAGGCTGGAATGTGCTACAAGACCATTGCCGAGCAGCTTGGTGAGAAGGTGACGACAGTTGGTGCGATTATTCGCAAATGGAAGAAACATAAAATAACTATCAGTTTACCTCGGTCTGGTGCTCCATGCAAAATCTCACCTCGTGGAGTTTCAATGATCATGAGAATGGTGAGGAATCAGCTCAGAACTACAAGGGAAGATCTTGTTAATGATCTCAAGGCAGCTGGGACCATAGTTACCAAGAAAACAATTGATAACACACTACGCCGTGAAGAACTGAAATCATGCAGCGCCCGCAAGGTCCCCCGCTCAATAAAGCAAATGTACAGGCCCGTCTGAAGTTTGCCAATGAACATCTGAATGATTCAGTGGAGAACTAGGGGAAAGTGTTGTGGTCAGAAAGACCAAAATAGAGCTCTTTGGCATCAACTCAATCTGTTTGGAGGAGGAATGATGCCTTTGACCCCAAGAACACCATCCCCACCGTCAAACATGCAGGTGGAAACATTATGCTTTAGAGGTGTTTTTCTGTTATGGAGACAGGACTACTGCACTGCATCAAAGGGATGATGGATGGGGCCATGTACCATCAAATCTTGGGTGAGAATCTTCTTCCCTCAGCCAGGGAATTGAAAATTTGTCGTGGATGGGCATTCAAGCGTGACAATGACCCAAAACACACAGCCAAGGCAACAACAGCATGACAATGACCCAAAACACACAGCCAAGGCAACAAAGGAGTGGGTCAAGAAGAAGCACATTAAGGTCCTGGAGTGGCCTAGCCAGTCTCCAGACATTAATCCCATAGAAAATTTGGGGAGGGAGCTGAAGGTTTGAGGTGCCAAATGTCAGCCTCGAAACCTTAATGACTTGGAGAGGATCTGCAAGGAGGAGTGGGACAAAATCCCTCCTGAGATGTGTGCAAACCTGGTGGCCTAATATAAGAAACGTCGGACGTCTGTGATTGCCAACAAGATTTTTTCCCACCAAGTACTAAATCGAAGAGATCAAATTCTTATTTCTCTCATTGACATGCAAATCAATTTATAACTTTGTTGACATGCATTTTTCTGGATTTTTTTTTATTTTTTATTATTCTGTCTCTCACTGTTGAAATACAGCTACCAAAAAAAAATAATTATAGACTGATCATATCTTTGTCAGTGGGCAAACGTCCAAAATCAGCAGAGGATCAAATACTTTTTCCCTCACTGTATATAGAGTAAGGAAAAGAGGTGCTGAGAAAGAGTGATAGGCTATGAAAAAAAAAAAACCTGTGAGATAGATTTGGTAAATTGGTTTATTTTAAGTTTTCCTTGTACAGCAACCAGTGAAAAAAAGCAGACTATTAATTTTTAGTTATATGAGTGGCACAGAGGCACCTGGACCACTTCAGCTAATTGAAGTGGTCTGGGTGCAGTGCAGTCCCTGTCCGTTTAACCCTGCAGTAGTAATTATGTAATTATGAAGATCTCTCTTCCATTTTTATGAGTTATTTAATTTGTTTTATAGATAATTTGAGCACATTTGACCACAAAACTTTGAAAATGTATTTGTCTTATCAGCGCTTCTAGTTCTTTCAGCACTTTTGAACTCTCTTGTGGTTTGTGTTTAGAAAACAAACTGACATTCTTAAATAATGAAATACTTCTCTATAGAGTAGGTTTTATGCTATAACCAGATTTGTTAAGGATTTTATTTTGTTTTGGTCAAAAATGTATTTTATTTTATTAATTCCTCTGCTCTCCGACATGAGGCATTACTAGCTCGATCATTTTCATGCCGGCATAAAGCATTACTAGCTCAATCATTTTTGTAGGTAAGGAGTTCACCAATTTGTTTTCTATTTTTACTTTTATTTTTAATTTGCTCCAATCTTTTTTTTTTTTCTTCAAATCTGGGAGATATTTTTTACATTCTTTTAGAGGTATCTGAGACCAGAAGAATTCAAGCAGATCTTTAGATAAGGAATACTCTAGTTCAGGGGTAGGCAACCTACGGCACTAGTGCCATACACGGCACTCAAGGTGTCTTGGCACGGCACTCAAGGCTGCTAGAGCCAAAAGGGCTCCGGCATACCAGAAGTCCCAGTGAAACTTCAGATATCTGCTAATACGAAAAGGTGGTGAAGGCCAATCCTCAATTTATGCATTGCAGCACATAGAGGAAGTGATCTCAGATCACTTCCTCCCAGCACTTGTGAATGGGAATCCACACTGTAGTAGAGCAGCCTGCAGCTGCTGTTACTGCTCCTGTCCTTGACCTGTACCTGGCAAGCCTGGTCCCCACTGGAACCCAGGGAAGCCACCCACACTGCTAGATATACACAGAAATGCAGAATAACCCTCCCCTCATACAAATAATACGAACAGCCCACACACAAACATACACACAATCCGCACAAACATAACCCGCTAACAATCCACATACATGCACACATCCCCACATGCAGCCTCTCACTAGTTCGCGAACCGCCATAGACTTCAATGGGCAGGCAAATTTTAAGACACACAGGGACTCTTTCTGGCCACAATAGTGATGGAACAGTTGTTTCAAGGGGACTAACACCTGGACTGTGGCATGCCGGAGGGGGATCCATGGCAAAACTCCCATGGAAAATTACACAGTTGATGCAGAGTCTGGTCTTAATCCATAAAGGGCATAAATCACCTAACATTCCTAAATCATAATGGATATGGATTGACACCTGACATATGACATATTGACACCTTGACATATGGATTGACACCTGTCCTCAGAGACCCTGATACACACTGACAGAGCAGAATAGAGACTGTTCCTCCTACATAGGGTCACTTGGCAGATATGGATTGACACCTGTCCTCAGAGATCATGATACACACTGACACAGAGCAGAATAGAGACTGTTCCCCTACATAGGGTCACTTGGCAGATATGGATTGACACCTGTCCTCAGAGCCCCTGATACACACTGACACAGAGCAGAATAGAGACTGTTCCTCCCACTTGGCAGATATGGATTGACACCTGTCCTCACACACTGACACAGAGCAGAATGAGATTATTTCTCCTACATAGGGTCCTTGGCAGATATGGTTGGCCTGTCCTCAGGACTATGATACACACTGACACAGAGCCAGAATAGAGACTGTTCACTCTACATGGGGTCCTTGGCAGATATGGATTGACACCTGTCCTCAGAGCCCCTAGTACACACTGGCACAGAGCAGAATAGAGACTGTTTTCCTCCCTACATAGGGTCCTTGGCGGATATGGATTGTGCACTGTCCTCAGGGACCATGATACACACTGACCTGGAGGCAAGGTGGACTGTTTTCCCTATGGGGTCACTTGCTTGAATGGATTGACACCTGTCCTCAGAGCCCCTGATACACACTGACACAGAGCAGAATAGAGACTGTTCTCCTACATAGGGTCACTTGGCAGATATGGATTGACACCTGTCCTCAGAGATCATGGTACACACTGACACAGAGCAGAATAGAGACTGTTCCTCCTACATAGGGTCACTTGGCAGATATGGATTGACACCTGTCCTAAGGATCGCTGATACACACTGACACAGAGCAGAATAGAGACTGTTCCTCCTACATAGGGTCACTTGGCAGATATGGATTGACACCTGTCCTAAGGATCCCTGATACACACTGACACAGAGCAGAATAGGGACTGTTCCTCCTACACAGGGTCACTTGGCAGATATGGATTGACACCTGTCCTCAGAGACCATGATACACACCGACACAGAGCAGAATAGAGACTGTTCCCCCTACATAGGGTCACTTGGCAGATATGGATTGACACCTGTCCTCAGAGCCCCTGATACACACTGACACAGAGCAGAATAGAGACTGTTCCTCCTACATAGGTCACTTGGCAGATATGGATTGACACCTGTCCTCAGAGACCATGATACACACTGACACAGAGCAGAATAGAGACTGTTCTCCTACATAGGGTCACTTGGCAGATATGGATTGACACCTGTCCTCAGAGCCCCTGATACACACTGACACAGAGCAGAATAGAGACTGTTCCTCCTACATGGGGTCACTTGGCAGATATGGATTGACACCTGTCCTCAGAGACCATGATACACACTGACAGAGAGCAAAATAGAGACTGTTCCCCCTACATAGGGTCACTTGGCAGATATGGATTGACACCTGTCCTCAGAGACCATGATACACACTGACACAGAGCAGAATAGAGACTGTTCCTCCTACATAGGGTCACTTGGCAGATATGGATTGACACCTGTCCTCAGAGACCATGATACACACTGACAGAGAGCAAAATAGAGACTGTTCCCCCTACATAGGGTCACTTGGCAGATATGGATTGACACCTGTCCTAAGGATCCCTGATACACACTGACACAGAATAGGGAATATTCACTAAATGCCAAACATTGTTATACAGGGGAATATTCAGTAAATAAGGATAAGGGGGGACCTACTGTCCTCCCCCCTGCCCCCACCCGTAAGCGGTGGATGGGGGTCATAAAAAGAATGAGGGGGGGACCTACTATATGATGTTGTATCGATCAGGTAGTGTAATTTATGCCCGCTTCACAGTGACAGACCAAACTCCCCGTGTAACGCACCGCAAACAACCGCAAACAGGCCATTTGCACAACCGCAAACTCCCCATTTGCACAAGGTTGGATACCAAGCTAGCCATGTCCCATTCCTTGTCCTCACTGATGTCATTGAAGGTCTCTTCCTCCTCCCAGCCATGTACAACACCAAGGGTCCCCGAAAGGTGACAACAAGCCCCCTGGGACGCCTGCTGTGTTTGGTCTTCCACCTCCTCAAAGCCACCTTCCTCCTCTGACTCCTCTTCTTCAGACTCCTCTCTCTGCGTTGCCTCTCTCTGTGTTATTATAA
The DNA here is from genome assembly GCA_933207985.1 of Pelobates cultripes. Classification (NCBI taxonomy): domain Eukaryota; kingdom Metazoa; phylum Chordata; class Amphibia; order Anura; family Pelobatidae; genus Pelobates; species Pelobates cultripes. The sequence continues at coordinate 246,084,625 of OW240914.1, forward strand.
GGTCTGTTAAGTAGTATTATTCTTATCAGTTTAATCCCTGTTATGTGCCTTTTTTTGGTTTGGTTTTTGAAACCACAGTGCAGCACCAGAGGCCCGAAAAATTAGGCATGTACATATGCCTGAAAAAATAGGTATTGTTGCAGCCGCTGCTGTAGCAGCGGCCAGAAGAATTGATGTTTGTTTCCCAGTCAGAAAGTGCCCTAAAACAGTGTTCCCCAACCCCTGGGCCGCAGACCGGTACGTGGATCAAACGTTTACCGGTCCGCGGCGATAAAAAGGTTGGGGAGCACTGCCCTAAAACATTGCGGCTTGAACCCTAGTTGGTGGCAGATGAGTCACGCAAGTCAACCGGCATTCAGAGCTAAAATACAGCAGCGTGTGGACCATTTTTAGCCCAAGGCAGCTCATCTCATTAGGCCTTTTTTAGTCGGATGTATCGCCCAGTGTCAGTCCCGTCTGGATCCATCCCTCATTCATCTTAATAAAGGTGAGGTAATCTAGACTTTTTTGACCTAGGCGACTTCTCTTCTCAGTGACAATACCTCCTGCTGCACTGAAGGTCCTTTCTGACAGGACACTTGAAGCGGGGCAGGCCAGACAACTCAGCAAAGGAAGCAGCAGCGGGTACAACATCATCATCATCACACCGTACATGTGTAATGCTGCCTGACTGAGACATATCCCTGTTATCTACATCCTCTGTCAATAATGGTTGCGCATCACTCATTTCTTCAAACGGATGTGTAAATAACTCCTCTGACATAGCAAGTGAAGCGGCTGTGGTGCTAGTGTTGGTGGTGGCGGCAGGCGGGTGAGTGGTATCTTGAGAGGTGCCCGAAGCTAAGCTGGAGGATGATGTTGCATCAAGGCTCCGAGTGGAAGCAGTAGAAAATTAGGTGTCCTGTGTTAGCCAGTCATCTATGTCCTCAGAACTTTTCAAGTTCAGGGTACCTGGCCTCTGAAAACTGGGCATTATTCTAGGGCAAAAGGGAATCACAGCACCATGACCACGACGGCCCCTGCGGGGTGGCTTGCCTCTGCCTGTCATTTTTTTTTCGATTAGTGGTACTATGCGTGCAAGCTACTGTGACACCAGATATGAGTGGCACTGTGAACTGGCAGAGGTTGGCAGAGTACACGCTGTAGACCTGACACACCTGCTTGAAGACAACTAACTGCTATTCAATCTATAACAGTGAAAAAAGTTTTTTGTTTTTAAATGCAAGCTACTGTGACACCAGATATGAGTGGCACTGTGAACTGGCAGAGGTTGGCAGAGTACACGCTGTAGGGCTGACACACCCGCTTTTAGACAACTAACTGCTACTATAACAGTGAAAAAAGTTTTTGGGTTTTTAAACGCACGCTATTGTGACACCAGTGAGGGAGTGGTGGCACTGGGCAAGTGGGCACAGTATACGCTGCGAGCCTGACACACAGATGCTTGCAGACAACTAACTGCTATTCAATCTATAACAGTGAAAAACGTTTTTTGGTTTTTAAATGCACGCTATTGTGACACCAGTGAGTGAGTGGTGGCACTGGGCACAGTATCCACTGTGAGCCTGACACAACCACTTTGAGACAACTAACTGCTATTCAATCTATAACAGTGAAAAAAGTTTTTTTGGTTTTTAAATGCACGCTATTGTGACACCAGTGAGTGAGTGGTGGCACTGGGCACAGTATCCACTGTGAGCCTGACACACCCGCTTTGAGACAACTAACTGCTATTCAATCTATAACAGTGAAAAAAGTTTTTTGGTTTTAAATGTAAGCTATTGTGACACCAGTGAGTGAGTGGTGGCACTGGGCACAGTATCCACTGTGAGCCTGACACACCCGCTGGCAGACAACTAACTGCTATTCAATCTATAACAGTGAAAAAAGTTTTTAGTTTTTAAATGCAAGCTATTATGACACCAGATATGAGTGGCACTGTAAACTGGCAGAGTACACGCCTGAAACACCCGTTTTGAGACAACTATCTGCTATTCAATCTATAACAGTGAAAAAGTTTTTGGGTTTTAAATGCAAGCTATTGTGACACCAGTGAGTGAGTGGTGGCACTGGGCACAGTATCCACTGTGAGCCTGACACACCCGCTTTGAGACAACTAACTGCTATTCAATCTATAACAGTAAAACAAGTTTTTTGGTTTTAAATGCACGCTATTGTGACACCAGATATGAGTGGCAAAGTACACTGGCAGAGGTCTGCAGAGCACACGCTGAAGGAGGCCTGACACCCGCTTTAAGGACACTGACTGCTATTAGCTTACACTGAAAAACTTTTTTTCTTTGTAAAAGCACGCTATAGAGACACCAGATATGAGTGGCAAAGTACACGGGCAGAGGTCTGCAGAGCACACGCTGAAGGAGGCCTGACACCCGCTTTAAGGACACTGACTGCTATTAGCTTACACTGAAAAACTTTTTTTCTTTGTAAAAGCACGCTATAGAGACACCAGATATGAGTGGCAAAGTACACGGGCAGAGGTCTGCAGAGCACACGCTGAAGGAGGCCTGACACCCAGACGCTTGCAGACAACTAATTGCTATTCAATCTATTACAGTGAAAAAAATTTTTTTTCTTTTTAAATGTCAAGCTTAAGCTATTGTGACACCAGATATGAGTCGTTGCACTGGGCAAATGGGCACAGTATCCACTGTGAGCCTGACACAGAAGCTGGCAGGCAACTAACTGCTATTTAATCTATTACAGTGAAAAACATTTATTTTTAAATTTCTTTTTAAATGTCAAGCATAAGCTATTGTGACACCAGAAATGAGTGGTGGCACTGACTGGGCAAATGGGCACAGTATCCACTGTGAGCCTGACACAGAAGCTGTCAGGCAGGCAACTGCAATTACATTACACAGAAAAAAAAAAAAAGCAGACTGATGTTCTAACCCTAAAAAGGGCTTTTTGGGGTGCTGTCTGTGACAGACCCATCTGTATGGACTAAAAGCACTGTGTTCGTCTGTTTTGTCGTTTGCATGAATTCCCCCATTCGTATGCTTTGTTTAAGGGAATGTCTTTTTTTGTCGAACGGAACTACCGAACGGACGGCCACCCAGAAGAGAAGTGTGCTGCTGGTTAACCTATTGATCCCAATTAGAACGTTGCGGTTAACCACAGACACTTCTCAATTAAAACCGAATACCGGGTGGTCGTCGTTCGTATGTCGACCACGAGGCGGCGGCCATTTTAACCATGCGAAAGACCAGCGGTGTTCGACGGTTATTTCATGGAACTGAAAACGGACACTTTTTCAACCGAACACCGCTGAAGCCGTCGACCTCCCCTTCTCAATCGACAAAAGCATACGAATGCCGGCCGTTCGGGAGATTCAACAACACGAATGGACTTAACCCAGATAGCCTTCCCATGGAGTCAATCGCATACCGAAGAACTGTAATAGACTTTGACTCCATGGCGATTGAACTATGCGAATGGGATCTGAGCGCTATTCGCCAATAATATGCACTCAGATCCAGGCTATCTGGGGATGTGTTACACGAATACAATATGTTCAGCAATTAGAAAGTTATGTATTTTAATGTGTTTTATAACTTTGAGTTAAAATGGTGATTTGCCTCTGCTCGGGGAGATAATTGAATTACTTCCCAATTATCTCCCGAGCAGAGGGGTGGGAACTGTGATACATGCTGGGAATATTGTGGGGATGTATGTCTGAAATGTCCCCATGTCCTTCTGTTATTCCAGTCTCCCATTTGGTCTCTTAGGGGAGTGTCCACCAAGTGGGAGACCTGCATAAATACCGGGCAGGTAGCCCACAGTAAATCAGTTCGTGTTTTACCCTCAAAGCAGAGCTCGGTCTCGTTATTGGGGTGATTTTATTACCGGCGCCTAGAGACTGCTTATTGGAATTATTTGGCGATTGGAAGATATTGGCGTTCGGCTAATATTGGCAGTTCGTGGATTTGGAGCTCGTGAAGGGAAAGAGCTGTACAGGTACCGTTCGGGAGTTTGGAGTGTTCCCTAGCTGGTGGTTCGCATGGTTATACTCTACACGCTACCAGACCACATTATTGCGAACGAAGAACATTCACTAAATGGCGGTTTGTACATTTATTACTGGAGGTACCGTAACAACTGGTGGCAAGCGACGGGATGATCCTCAGCGCCCAAAGAGACCACTACAACCAGGACTAAATGGAATTACAATACCAGAACCTGAGAAGAGCTACCCTAAAGGATTTATTAGAACAAAGAGGCGGACAAGCCAGTAACCTCAGGAAGAGGGATATTATTGCACTATTGCTGGAAATGGATGGAGTACCAGCGGCAGAGGGAACCAATGGACCCAGCACAGCTGACAAACCCCCGAGGAGGCAAGCTTTGACCGGGCGGTAAGAATCAGGCTGGCACATTATGGTCCCAACCCATCTGCAGAGATCATCGACCGGGTCATGGCCGCTGTGGAGGCCAACCTGCTTCGCCAAAGTGGTGCTGCAGCAGCCCCAGTCACAGCAAACCTGGGAGAAAGAAAGAAGGTGCCGTTTACTGCGTTTAAAGCCTTCAGTGAGACAGAAGGAGCGATTGATGGGTACCTTGCTGATTTTGAGCGGCAATGTGCCCTGCACAAGGTACCCCTGGAAGACTGGGTTACTATATTGTCTGGCAAGTTATCCGGCCGGGCCAGCGAGGCTTTTCAGGGATTATGTGGCCGTCAGGGAAGCTTTACTCTACCGGTATGCCGTTACACCCGAGGCATACCGGAGGAGGTTCCGAGACACTGTCAAGACATCTGGGGACTCGTACGTTGAATGGGCATGTAAGGTGCACCGCACAGTCGCCCACTGGATGGCGGGGTGCCAGGCTGTGTCCGGAGAAGAGGTGCTGCAGATGTTTCTTTTGGAACATTGCTTTGATAAATTGCCAGCAGGGGTCAGAGAGTGGGTAAGGTACCGTAAACCCTCCACTCTGCACGAAGTAGCTTGCCTGGCGGATGAGTATACCGATGCCCGCAAACTGGACAGTCTCATCGGCAAGGCTCCCGCCAGAGTGGAGTACAGCAACAGCAGCTAACATATATCAGCCTCCAACGAATTGTCCATCAGCACCCCCTCCATCTGCCCAGTATCAACAGCCACCCTGGTTTAATTCACGGGAGCACGCACAACCCATTCGGTGCTACCTGTGCAAGCAGCTAGGGCACAAGCGACCAGAGTGCCCGATGAACAGCGCCAACCAGAACCAGTCCTGGAGGAGACCAGCCGGCGGCAATCCACGACCACCCCTCCCAGCCGCTCACTGTGTAGAGGAAGAGGAGTGCTAGGGCACCCTGCATGAGGCAGACCCCGTACAGGCTGCCCACCGGGATAACAGACAGCACCACTGGCAGTGTGTAAAAGTAAACGGGAAGGAGGTCAGTGGTCTACGGGATACCGGGGCAACCATGACTTTACTCCAGAAGCACCTGGTATCCGAAGCCCAACATACCGGGGACACGGTCGCAGTGCGAGTAGCCGGGGGTGCCGTGTTTCGCCTACCCGTTGCCCGGGTACATTTGGATTGGGGAGTGGGCGCTAGACATGTGAATGTGGGGGTCATGAAGGACTTACCTGCGGATGTCCTCCTTGGCAATGACTTGGCGCCCCTTGTTTCAGCCTTCGCTCCCATGGGTCCCGCTGAAGTGGATGCTGTCACAACCCGTGCCCAGACCCGTGCCGCCGAGACCGGCCCACCTGCTGCTGAGACCCAAGTAAGACTCTCTACCCCGACTTGTACCTTAGACCAGGCCCCTTTAGGCTGGGATACCCCAGAGATGTACAGGGAAGACCCGACGCTAGCGAAGTACAGGGCCAGGGCCGATTCTGGGGGAGAAGAAGTAGATGGGGAGCACTACGAGTGGGTGGGGGATAGACTATACAGGATCCCGAAACCACCCCAGAAACCGAGTACCCCTCCGCAGAATCGACAGCTAGTGGTACCTGCAAAATACCGGCAGGAGATTCTGAGGATTGGGCATGATGTGCCGTTAGCGGGCCATCTAGATTCCTGCCGCACAGCTCATAGGATCACACAAAACTTCTTCTGGCCCAATTTTAACAGAGATGTGCGGGTTTATTGTAGCACGTGTGACACCTGTCAACGGGTAGGTAAGCGGGGGATCACCCAAAAGCTAGGCTTCAGTCGATGCCTATCATTGGAGAACCCTTTTCCCGCATAGCTGTTGACATTGTGGGTCCACTGGCCAGGGCTAGCCCATCAGGTAAGAAATACATTCTCACCGTGGTGGACTATGTCACACGTTATCCAGAGGCAGTAGCGCTGTCTAATATAGAGGCAGAGACTGTTGCTGATGCCTTGGTGAAAATTTTCACTAGGGTCGGGTTCCCTCAGGAGATTCTCTCCGATCAGGGAACTCAGTTCACCGCTGTGCTTACCCAGCAGCTGTGGAAGGTGTGCGGTATTAAACCTCTGCTTAGCTCACCTTATCACCCACAGACTAACGGTCTCTGCAAGCGATTTAATGGCACCCTCAAACAGATGTTGAGGACCTTTACTGACACTTGCAGAGACTGGGAGCGATTCCTGTCTCATCTGCTATTTGCATACAGAGAGGTGCCCCAGGAATCTACTGGGTTCTCTCCCTTTGAGTTACTCTATGGGAGAAGGGTCCGTGGACCCCTAGATCTCATTAGAGGACACTGGGAGGGGGAGACAGAGCAAGAAGGGACCCCCATAGTACCATATGTCCTGGAACTCCGGGACTGCATGGAGAAACTATCCCTGATGGTAAGGGAGAATCTCCAGGCGGCCCAAGTTAGACAGAAGCGGTGGTACGATCGGGGTGCCCGACAGCGGGTCTTCCAGGTTGGGCAGAAGGTTCTGGTGCTCAAGCCTTTGAAGACGAACAAGATGCAAGCATCTTGGCAGGGCCCGTATAAAGTGTTAGCTCAGGTATGTGATACTACCTACCTTATAGCCAGCTGTTCAGATGAAAGGATTCAGCGATCCTTCCATGTGAACATACTGAAGGAGTATCAGGAGAGACCAGAGGATGTTGCGGCAGTATGTGCCCCAGCTACTGACGACCCCGAGAATTTACCCTTACCCGACTTGTTAGAGAGGGATCCCCAGACAGACCTTACTAGTCTTGTGCAGCTAGGGGACCGGCTAAACCCGGCAGAGAAGGTACAGGCAAGACAGCTTCTGTGGGAGAAGCAGGCGACGTTCTCCCAAGAACCCGGGTACACTACCCTAGCTGTGCACAAGGTCGAGACACCCGGACAGAACCCCCTACGACAACCCCCATACCGTATCCCTGAAGCAGTCCTAGAAGGAATGCTGAAGGAGATACAGGAGATGACCAGGCTGGGGTTTATCGAACACTCAGACAGCCCTTGGGCCTCGCCTGTAGTTCTGGTGCCTAAGAAAGATGGGACCACCCGGTTCTGTGTGGACTACAGGCGGCTCAACGAGCGGACCACCACTGACGCCTACCCTATGCCCCGGGTAGACGAATTATTAGACAGCATTGTCAGGGGGCGCTACCTGACCACCATTGACCTGTGTAAAGGTTATTGGCAGATCTTCCTGGCCGAGGATGCTATCCCTAAGTCGGCCTTGGTCACCCCATTTGGCCTGTACCAGTTTAAGGTTATGCCATTTGGGATGAAGAATGCTCCGGCAACTTTCCAGCGTATGGTGGATAGGCTCCTCGATGGCTTCCAGGACTTTGCGTGTGCATACCTGGATGACATTGCGGTCTACAGTGAGTTCTGGGAAGATCATTTAGTACACGTGGGGGTGGTGCTGCACAAGATTCGGGCTGCAGGCCTGACCTTGAAGCCAGACAAGTGCCATCTAGGCATGGCAGAAGTGCAGTACTTGGGTCACAGAGTAGGATGTGGAAGCCAGAGACCGGAGCCAGCCAAGGTAGAGGCTGTAGCTAACTGGCCCACACCTATCACCAAGACCCAAGTGCTGGCCTTCCTGGGGACGGCAGGGTACTACCGACGTTTTGTCCTCAACTACAGTACGGTTGCCAAGCCCTTGACTGACCTGACTAAGAAGAATTTACCTAAGCAGGTCCTGTGGTCTCCAGCTTGTGAAGCCACGTTTCAGGCATTGAAGCAAGCTCTTGTGAATGCCCCTGTCCTGGCTGCCCCAGTCCCTAACAAACGTTTTCTCGTTCATACAGATGCTTCCATGTATGGACTGGGGGCTGTGCTGAGCCAGGTCGGGGAAGATGGAGGAGAGCATCCTGTCGCATACTTAAGCAGAAAGTTACTACCTCGGGAAGTGAGTGATGCGGCAGTGGAGAAAGAGTGTTTAGCCCTGGTATGGGCACTGAAGAAATTGAGCCCTTATTTGTACGGGCAGGAGTTTTCACTTATAACAGATCACAATCCCCTTGTCTGGCTTAACCGGTTCTCAGGAGACAATGGCAGACTGCTGAGGTGGAATTTGGCACTGCAGCCTTATAACTTCACCATCAGCTACCGACCCGGTAAGCAGAATGGGAATGCGGATGGGTTATCTCGGCAAACAGACGTCCCTTCTCCTTCCCAGTCCGGTCATCCCCAAGTTGACCCGCCAAAGGGTCAAGCCGGGTCTGCTGGAGTGTTCCACAAGGGGGGAGCCGTGTGACAGACCCATCTGTATGGACTAAAAGCACTGTGTTCGTCTGTTTTGCCGTTTGCATGAATTCCCCCATTCGTATGCTTTGTTTAAGGGAATGTCTTTTTTTTGTTGAACGGAACTACCGAACGGACGGCCACCCAGAAGAGAAGTGTGCTGCTGGTTAACCTATTGATCCCTATTAGAACGTTGCGGTTAACCACAGACACTTCTCAATTAAAACCGAATACCGGGTAGTCGTCGTTCGTATGTCAAACACGAGGCGGCGGCCATTTTAACCATGCGAAAGACCAGAGGTGTTCGACGGTTATTTCATGGAACTGAAAACGGACACTTTTTCAACTGAACACCACTGAAGCCGTCGACCTCCCCTTCTCAATCGACAAAAGCATACGAATGCCGGCCGTTCGGGAGATTCAACAACACGAATGGACTTAATCCAGATAGCCTTCCCATGGAGTCAATCGCATAGACTGTAATAGACTTTGACTCCATGGCGATTGAACTATGCGAATGGGATCTGAGCGCTATTCGCCAATAATATGCACTCAGATCCAGGCTATCTGGGGATGTGTTACACGAATACAATATGTTCGGCAATTAGAAAGTTATGTATTTTAATGTGTTTTATAACTTTGAGTTAAAATGGCGATTTGCCTCTGCTCGGGGAGATAATTGAATTACTTCCCAATTATCTCCCGAGCAGAGGGGAGGGAACTGTGATGCATGCTGGGAATATTGTGGGGATGTATGTCTGAAATGTCCCCATGTCCTTCTGTTATTCCAGTCTCCCATTTGGTCCCCTAGGGGAGTGTCCACCAAGTGGGAGACCTGCATAAATACCGGGCAGGTAGCCCACAGTAAATCAGTTCGTGTTTTACCCGCAAAGCGGAGCTTGGTCTCGTTATTGGGGGGATTTTATTACCTGCGCCTAGAGACTGCATATTGGAATTATTTGGCGATTGGAAGATATTGGCGTTCGGCTAATATTGGCAGTTCGTGGATTTGGAGCTCGTGAAGGGAAAGAGCCGTACAGGTACCGTTCGGGAGTTTGGAGTGTTCCCTAGCTGGCAGTTCGCATGGTTATACTGTACACGCTACCAGACCACATTATTGCGAACGGGGAGCATTCACTAAACGGCGGTTTGTACATTTATTACTGGAGGTACCGTAACACTGTCCTTACAGCAGAGATCAGATGAGTCCTTCAGTACTGTAGTGGACACTGAATACCCTAGCCTAGCTATCAATTTCCCTATCTAATGAGCAGCAGCTACACTTTCCCTCCTCTCACTAAGCATTCTGCTTCAGAATGAATCTAAAATGGATGCTGGGAGGGAGGTGGGAAGGTCTGGAAGGGAGGGTCTGCTGCTAATTTGCTGGAATGTGTCTGCTGACCGTGAGGCACAGGGTCAAAGTTTGCTCAATGATGACGAATAGGGGGCGGATCGAACCACGCATGTGTTCGCCCGCGGCGGCGAACGCGAACACGCTATTTTCGCCGGGAACTATTCGCTGGCGAACAGTTCGGTACATCACTACCTCTCACATGCAATACCCCAAACAGCCCACACTACCAAACACACAATGTGACATATCCATCCACACACATTTCCACAAGCAGCCCTCATACACAGCTCACATTTATATGTATCATACACAATACCATAAATTATTAATGAACATATTCAATCTAATCACTCATATACACACAAATACAATGATACAAAGCAATTACAGTATAAATAACACAAGCAGAATACGGCAACATACACACTTCAATAAAAAAAAAAAATATAGGATCGGCACGCTATGGGACATCACAATCCTATATCGGCACAGTGCTGCCAAAAGGTTGCCTACCCCTGCTCTAGTTCAATCTGGAACCCTCTTTCTTTTTTTACACACACTTTTTCTGAAATCAAAGTGTGCATAAGTCTGCTTGCCTTATATTCTGAAAATATCTGGCATATCCATACGACTATGTATTTTATCTAGAGCTAGAGTCTTCAAATTGTATCTTGTTTTTACAATCCAGACAAATTTCATAAAGACCATATGAAGAATATTAAAGGAACATTATACGGTCAGGAACAAAAACGTGTATTCCTTACCCTATAGTGCAAAACCCACCATTTAGGTGGCTTGCCCCCCATAAGCCCCCTTAAAAGTTAATAAAACTCACCTTATTTCCAGCGCCGCGCAGATCCGCTGACTCTGGCCCCGCCCCCTTGGTTACATAATTTGAATTGACAATTTCTAAAATTGACAAAGGAGCAGGGCCAAACACAGTTTTGGCTAATCAGCACCTCCTCGTAGAGATGCATCGAATCAGTGCATCTCTATGAGGAAAATTCAGCTTCCCCATGCAGAGCGTGAAGACACTGAATGGCACTGCTGCCTACTGCAGCACTCTACTGTCTCCTCCAGCTCTGCTCCACTCCCACCCTTTTATTATTGCTATCTCCTGTCCTATTGTTTTTTTTTTACCCCATTTCCTATAGACTGTAAGCTTGTTTGAGCAGGGTTCTCTTCAACCTATCGTTCTTATAAGTTTTTTTGTAATAGTCTTATTTATTGTTAAATCTCCCTTTTTTATAATATTGTAAAACGCTATGGAATCTGTTGGCACTATATAAATGCCAATAATAATAAACCTGAGCCAGGAAGCACCTCCAGTGGCCAGTAGCACTCCGTTATGGCATTCCGTCACACATCTCCCCCTTGTCCACCTCCCACAGCTGCAGCATGATCCACATGGATCAGCTCACTGTTGTCTGGAGTGGACACAGTCTGTGAGTGCAATGTCCGCCATAACAACTGTCCTCTCCCTAGACCTCCTGTGTGAAATCTATCAAGTCTCCAGTCTCTGGAACCTGCAGCTGGGGTGTGGGTATCCCACACTGTGCCCTCTCACTTGCCAGCTCTGCGGTGCACTGCAAGTACTCGTCCATTATTTTCTTCATGTGCTGTCCGTATTTCTCAGTGAGGTTCGCCCAATCTCTTTGAGACAAAATATAGGCTTGTGCCTCTGAGAGCAGCCTGGTGATGATTTTCGCTGGGCGCCATACTCGTTCCCTTAACGAACGCTGGGAAGGATGATCCCACCGCTTGCCACCAGTTGTAGCGGACCCCGGATAACCCGACCAGTTACCTCTGCTAATTTGCTTCCTTTAGCCGCTTCGAATATAAAGAGACCCATTTCCCCCCAGTAATTGGACGAGACGCAGCTCTGGAGGTACAACACTGACTGAGCTCTGTTTATTTCGTCACGCATGGTTTTACATGCACAGACCCCTACATGGGGTCTCCAACACAAAACAACAAGGGTTTCAATCCCAAGAAGCTGATGGGGGATGGAAGAGGGACAAAGCAGCCAGTTCAAACTGGGCTGGCAGTGTCCCTGTGGCAATGCCTTGGTGTGACATACAAAGAAAGGGGAAGGGGGAGAGGGAGTGGCACAGACAAGCAATACATTTCACTTAAACATGGGGATATGGCACTTAGTGACTGCGTTCCGTCACAATGTTTATTATCCCCCACCATGAAAAACCGCCAGTATTTTTGTTTGTTTTAATAACTCGTGAAAGTTGCTTTCTATTATGGAGTCTACAGAAGATGTGATATTAATTCCTAAGTATTTAATATGGTATTGTGCCCAGATTAAACCATATTTTTTATACAATAAGCAACCAAGTTCCATTGTAAATTTTTAGTGAGAAAACCAGATTTATCTAAAGTTATCTTATAACTGGAATATATAGAATAGTTGTCTTATTCTTTAATGCTTCTAATGAAAGTAATGGATCTTCCATTGTCAACAAGACGTCATCCGCATGTACATTTAGCTTACTGATGGTATTGGAGGTATGAAAGCTCTTAATATCGTGATTTTCTCTAATTTAATTGCTAATGGTTCTAAGGCCAATATGTATAGGAGAGGAGAAACCTTGGTGCATTCTGTTTTTAATTGTAAAACATTGTGAAGAGAAATTAGGACCTTTCACTTTAGCCGTTGGTCCTTCATAGAGGGATTGCCTGTATCTCTCCTCCAAAAAATCCATTATTCTCAAAGGTTTTGAATATGAACTCCCTTCAGATGTATCCCATTGACTCAGCAAGAAGGCATGGTATATTTAAATCTAAACTTTGAATAGGAAATTATATTCCTCATTAAGAATTAGATAAAACAAGCTAGAATAAGATAAAGCAAGGAGCATTTTTTTGCTATGTACAAATTTTGCTTATTATGGGTGCAACTATTGAGGTTTCGATTGATATTCATTTGTTGGTCCATCAAGCTTTCTAGTTTCTTCCCACCTTTGCTAGGCTATTTTCCATATTTTGTTTGTTTGGTTGGCTGCAGTTCTAGCCATACTTTCAGAGAGCTTGTTTTTCTCAACTAGTTATATGCAGAGGTTGCACCATTTTGACAATTTTTGCTTAAAACCGTAAGGGGAGCTTAAATTATTCTCTAACCTTTGGTTTTTGTAATATGGTGGTTGTCTTTGCCATGTGTAAATCATTGATGGATTTGTCAAATTGGTTTACAGTTTTTTTTGTGTTTGAGCATTTGGATTTAAAATGTGTTTTGTGGTTGTGCTTTGTAATTTCATAAAAATTGAATGTATTAAGCTTGAGACGTATGTTTCTTGTGTGATGCTTAGCTCACGAAGGTCTTTTACAACAGTTTTGTGTGCCTGCCATTGTTCAGCTTGGTAGTCTCTCCAATGGTATTGGTTTCAAAGTAAGCGTGTGAGGTGCTGTCTAAAGATTTTTTATAGGTTTCATTGTTACGCCAAGGGTGCATAATTAATTGTTGCACAATAGAATATTAATGTAATTTGTGTAGTGCGTATATGAATTGACCACTTGGTAAAGATCAGATGACAGAAGTCTGAATTGCATAGAAATTGCAGCCCACAATGAATATTTTTGTGGCCCGCGAGCTTGACATGCTTAGCAGAGTAGGCACCTGCTCTCCCCACATTGCAGGTGCCTACTCTGCTCATTTACCCGACCGGGGAAGAGGTCTCTGGCGGCAGCGAGGGAGCTTAGTCTTCTTGCTCCTCACTGCTCCCTCGTGTGCGCTGTCTGAACTGCGCGCGCAGGAGCAGTGAGGAGCAAGAAGACTAAGCTCCCAAGAGAAGATCAGGGAGAGGTCCCACGCCAGCTCCCAAAGTTAAGAAGCAATGAATACAATGATGTGAGTGTGTACAAGAATGTTGAAGTGTGTGTGAGGCTATCAGTATGCGTGTGAGACTGTCAGTGTGTGTGTGTCTGTCACTGTGTGTGTGTGTGCAAGAATGTTGAAGTGTGTGTGAGACTGTCACTGTGTGTTTGTGTCTGTCACTGTGTGTGTCTGTCACTGTGTGTTTGTGTGTATGACATTTACTGTGTGTGACTGTTACTGTGTGTGACTGTCACTGTGTGTGTGTGTGACTGTCACTGTGTGTGTGTGAGACTGTCAGTGTGTGTGTGTGTGAGAGACTCAGTGTGTGTGAGAGACTCAGTGTGTGTGTGTGAGACTCAGTGTGTGTGTGTGAGACTCAATGTGTGTGTGTGACTATCACTGTGTGTGTGTGTGTGTGTGTCTGTCACTATGTGTGTGTGACTGTCACTGTGTGTGACCATGTGACTATGTGTGTGTGACTTTTTGTAGTATATGTGGAACTGCATTCACTCCCATAAATCTGAGCCAGTGTGCTTGCTGAGCCGGAATCAAACACCAGATTGCCAAAGATTAATAAAGTAATAGAGGTCCAGGCACTCCTTGGTTCAAGACAGGCACTTTATTAGGAACCACAACAGCAACGTTTCGACCCAAAGGTCTTTGTCAAGCTGTGTGTGTGTGACTGTCACTGTGTGTCTGTCACTGTGTGTGTGTGTGTGTGTGACAGTCAGTGTATGTGTGTCTGTCTGTCAGTGTGTGTGTGTTTGTGTTTGTCAGAGAGTGTGTGTGTCTGTCAGTGTGTGTAGGTCAGTGTTGCGATGGCCGCGGCTGGACAGTGGAGAACCTGGTGGGGCACGCAACACCACATTCTGAAGTGACGTTAACATGCTCCACCTTCCCAGGTTTTAAAGGAGTAGCAGGAGGATCTGTTTGGCACAGGATGCAGCGGCAATGTGAGTGGAGTCTGCTCGTTGGCTAATATTGTTTTTTGGGTTTTTTTTAAACAAGGGCTGGGGTTTACTAGAGGGGGGAGGTGGGGTTTACTAGAGGGGGAGGTGGGACTTGGGGTTTACTAGAGGGGGAGGTGGGATTTACTAGAGGGGGTGCTGGGATTTAGTACAGAGGGAGGGCTGTGAATTAGTACAGAGGGGGGGGACTGGTATTTAGTACAGAGGGGAGCACTGGGGTTTAGTAGAGGGGGTGCTGTTTTTTTTTTATATACTCTACTTTTTAAAACAAACCTACATTTCTAAGGTTTTTTTTTCAGCCATATGACATCTACCTTTTAATTGATGAGTGGATTTCTTTGATATGTTAATGATCATTAGCTTTCAAGAAAAGAGAAAAAACAAGCCTTGTGTTCCAGTATCATATCTAAAAGAAAGAAACATTAATATTTACCTACAGAATAATAATTAAGCCTCATTTTTGTTATATTTGGAATGTGACCAGCACAATCTTCTAATTAAGCCCAAACATGAGTTGTGTGACTTAACCAAAGGGGAAGAGATTATGATCTTTGCTATATTGGGTAACAAGTAAGAAGTGTGACATATCAATGGTGCAATTATTATTTCTGTTGTAAGAACATAAGAGGAGATAGAACCAGATGTTTCCATTTGGATTGATGTTGGTCTGAAACACAAGGGGGTGGTCATAGTTGCTATAGGTACGCCTTATCTCAACCTCTGGTCGGGGCTCGGTATATGTCTAATTATTCTGAAATGTGTGGCGCCAAAATCTAATTTTGAGTGTGTCTCCATATTCCTTGCCAGCGACCACCTGGGCAGAAGATTTACTTTGAAAACCCAAGGAGTAAGTGATTAGGAGTTTTGTTATTTTAAACTAATTTGATTGTCATCTATATTTTTGTATGCACTGTGACTATTTTTTTGCTCATAATAAATATTCCTTTATTAAGTTCTGCCTTTGTCTGGTTAAAAATCACGTTACCTGAAGAGACTAATTAGTGTTTTGCAATTACTTAGATATTGTGCTAAGTTATATTTGGTGGGTTTTTCTTATTAAATTACCTGGGGGACCAAGCCACCCCATTTGTAATTGTCTTGGTGGTGGTAGTGTTAACATAATAATAGTTATATTATTATGCTTAAGTATGGCTGGTGTTAAGGGGGATTTTATCATTATTATGTCTGGTCTAGTGCACACAAATAGTGAACTTCAACCCTTTCACCACCTCAACTACCTCATGCACAGTTGAAGTAGGGTGCATTCGTGACATTCATCATGTAATAGTATTTTGTTGCATCGCCATTGTGCCTGGCTTCTTGTGGGAAACAACTCTGATATAGTCAATATGTTTGGTGCATGGTCTGATAGTGCTGCGTATGACCCTGTGCAATGTAAGGCCAGAGACCTGTATATAGTGTTTCCAAGAGTGAGTCTAGTGCACTGGTAAGTAGTGTGAGTAGGTGCGTTCTGATGGGTGGAATATGTGACAGGCACCGTAAAGACTAAATTCTGTAAGTAACTTAGGATGGACTTTACACTGAGATTTGAGTGACCTATATCTGGGTGATGAGGGTTAGGAGGAAGTGTTCAACTTATGGTCTGGGATGTGGTTCAGATCACCACAAACAATGTTCAATTCAGACTGGAGTGATCCTAGCTTGGATAAGATTCTGTGGAGGACATTTCACTGATGAGTATTTGGGCCATAAACATTTGCTATTGTGTGTTGTTGATTTTACAAACCATTATTATGTATTTTCCCTGACTATCTGTAATTAACCTGAGTAATTCAAATAATAGAGATGTATGGATTAATATAAAGACCCCTCTTGATTTGGATTTATGTAGGGCACTCTTTGGTACCAAAGGTTGGGATGTTAAGTTTGGCAAAATGGGTTTCCTGGATGCACAGAATGTCAGCTTGAGCAGTTTGACTATCACTATCAAAAGAAAGCAGTGTTTGTAAGGGGTGTTTAAACCCCTAACATTCTGTGAGTATATTTTCATATTGTGAAACCAGGAAAATGAGTTGCTTCATTCCCATGCTATTGCACAATACTTATTAGAAAAATGCAGGTTATAGCGAAGGACAGCATTGCAAACAGCTTAATACACTGTTTGCTTTGCTGCAGTGTTTTTAACTAACAGTACAGAAGTGTTTGGTATTTTGTGAAGGTATGTCCATTCTCGATGTAGTGGCTATCTGGGCTCTCAGGAGTACACAGTTAAGAGACTAGTTAAATTAGTGATGCTGATATCAACCATTTTGTTTTTCTGGTGGACTATGCTGCCTTAGGTCTGATAGAAACTTACATTTTTGGAGCGTTTTGCCTCTTCTCTCAGTTTAGTGACAGGCTAAAACAGTTGTGGTGTCACCCGACCTCCATAACCTCCTCAGAGCTAAGTCCCCTAAACCTCGTAGAGGGTAGGGGGTCTCTGCAGTCATAAACCATGTAATGTATACCCTCTTATGTTCTGAAAGGTCAGTCAGAGGTGTGGTGGGCACCTATTACTGGAAATGTGGCCTAGTCAGCTCACAATATGTAAAATACATCTGGTTGTGTAAGCGAACACAAATAAAGAAAGTATAATATGCTAAATGAAACTGGTTAAACAGGAAACCATAAGATATTGGTACTTGCGTGCTAGTACTGGCAGATCAATAGCATGGGAGCAGTAGTCTCTGAAATCACAGTTATTTCACAGTCACTAACCACTCTGGGTGCAAAACAACAAGAATGAAATGCACACACTAAAAAGGGGGGATACATCCTGCAGGGTGCTCCAGAAAGGGAGGGCTAATCCCTAAAGACATCTAATGGAAAAAAAAAAACATATGAGATTTCTTCTAAAAGAGACAATGTTTTGGCTCCCCTTTGAGCCTTTATCAGATGTGCCTAGATATGCCTTTTTTCACTAACCACTCAGGAGACAGCTTTCGGTCAGGATTTGGCGATTCTGAGGCAGATTTATGCAGTTTTCAGGATTTCAAACCTTCATCAGGAGCATGTAGGGATGTTATACTATTGTTGCATAGGATTAGTATCTTCGTGGGGTAGCTCCATCTGTACCGAATATTGTTCTTGTGGCGGAACCAACCTCGCCACTATGCACTGGAGAAGCCTGGTTGCCAGCCTCCTGCCATGTGACTATGGCCCCTGGGATGTATTGCCCTTTAAAGACATGATTTGGGCATAATGGATTGGTGTTGTGCTGCTGCTAGCCCTTTTAAGAACCATCTGGGGACATACTGTGGAGTTACTGGGTGGCCACCATTTCCTGTATCAGAAGCACATGGTGAGAACAATGGATGGCGGCCATTTTAACACTGTGTGGACTTTTCAACACGGTGCCATCTCGCCAGTATTTGTTGCACAGAGACATCGTGCGGTGGTTTTGGACTATACAGCAGGGGACACATTATACAGTGATTGTTTTTTATTTAGCCTGTATATGTTCTGCAGAATCTGCATTAAACTGTATTTTCCAAAGTACTGAACGGATCTGGGTGAATTTTGGATATGTGGTTCACCCAGATCCCCCAGTTCCAAGGATATACTTTTTATGGGGTTATTGCATGTTTTGGGGTCCCTGTGATGTGTTTTATGAAACTGTATTTCTCTGGCTGTGATAATTAGATTACCCATTGTGTTCAGTAATCATATCACAGCCAAAGGGGAGGATTTTGTGTGGGAGTGTCTGGGTGTATTGTATGGATTGATTGGCTGTTTTGTAACGCCCTGTGGCTGTACTATGTTTGTGGATTGGGAATAAAAGAGACTGTATGTGACAGTACAGGGAGTTCCTGTTTTAACCCTCAAAGTGAAGTGTCGCCTCATTATTGGGGGAAGGATTTATTGTATGCTGTTCCAGTTTGACTGCTAGGAGAGTAAACCTATTCGTATGGTTCCTATTCAACTGTCTACAGCATTCATATGCTTGAGAGGATTCACATGCTTCTCCGGTTCGGTGGTTGTGGTGTCTGCTGCAGTGCTTGGAGTCCTCAGGAAGCGCTAGGAGCATCCTTCAACGGAGGTACCCAGTCGGGGTGCCAGGCGATCCGTTACATTGGTGGCAAGCGGTGGGATGGCATCCTAGTGCGAGGTAAAGCAGCTCAGAGACACCGTTTGTGGAGTCACAAATTGAGGGCAACGCTAGCACACGTGCAGCGCCCCGGGAGCAGAGGTATCCAGCGACTTGGAGCAGACAAGTATGGAAGGCTCTGGTGATGATTGGCTGGCCGAGGTGAGGCAGCGAGTGGCCCAGTATGGTGATAATGTGCCCATGGATATATTCCAGGCGATCTGGAACCAGGTCACAGCCGAGCGAAACACAAGGATGGACCGAGAATTCCGGCTGGTGAAAGAGAGAGAATATGCTCAGCGGAAGGAGTGTTACAGCAGCCAAAGAGAGGCTGCATTTGAGGAGGTTAACCGTTTCCCCCTGAGGCGGCCAGAGGAACCCGAAGTAGGGGTCCTCATAGACTGGTCCTGTGAGGAACCACAACAGGCAGGTGGAGATGGGACCGAGGTCTCTCCACCGGGCCCAACGGGATGCTGGGCAGCCGGCCCAGATCCCCAGCAGCAGCCGGAGTTAGCGGGTGAGAAAGCCAGTGGTCCTTACTCACAAATGTTGAGGGACCTCACAGACTGGTCCTGGGAAGACCCACAGATGGCAGGTGGAGATGGGACTGCGGTCTCTCTACCGGCCCTACAAGGATGTTGGGCGGTCGGCCCAGATCCCCAGCGGCAGTGTTTGTTACAGGGAGCTGAAGGTGCCGTCCTTCCTCCCCAGCGGCAGTTTGAGTTACAGGGAGACAAAGGTGCCGTCCTTCCTCCCCAGCGGCAGTGCGAGTTACAGGGAGCCAAAGGTGTCGTCCTTCCTCCCCAGCGGCAGAGTGAGTTACAGGGAGCCAAAGGTGCCGTCCTTCCTCCCCAGCGGCAGAATGAGTTACAGGGAGCCAAAGGTGTCATCCTTCCTCCCCAGCGGCAGTGTGTACCCCAGGGAGCAGAAGGTGTTGTCCTTCCTCCCCAGCGGCAGTGTGTGTCCCAGGGAGCCAAAGGTGTCGTCCTTCCTCCCCAGCGGCAGTGTGTGTCCCAGGGAGCTGAAGGTGCCGTCCTTCCTCCCCAGCGGCAGTGTGTATCCCAGGGAGCTGAAGGTGTCGTCCTTCCTCCCCAGCGGCAGTGTGTACCCCAGGGAGCAGAAGGTGCTGTCCTTCCTCCCCAGCGGCAGTGTGTATCCCAGGGAGCTGAAGGTGCCGTCCTTCCTCCCCAGCGGCAGTGTGAGTCCCAGGGAGCCAAAGGTGTCGTCCTTCCTCCCCAGCGGCAGTGTGTACCCCAGGGAGCTGAAGGTGCCGTCCTTCCTCCCCAGCGGCAGTGTGTACCCCAGGGAGCTGAAGGTGCCGTCCTTCCTCCCCAGCGGCAGTGTGTCCTGCAGGAAGCGGAGACAGTCGGTCTCGCCCCCCAGCAGCAGGACAATATATTAAAAGGGGAGACAGTTGGTCCCCCTCTCCAACAGCAGAGAGTGTTCCAGGGAGAGGAACCAGTTATCACCTCTCCCCAGCAACAGGACAAATTATTGAAAGGGGAGACAGTCGGTCTCCCCCTTCAACAGCAGAGAGAGTGTCAGGGAGAGGAGCTTGTTATCCCCTCTCCCCAGCGGCTGAAAGTATGTATGGGAGAGGAGCTTGTTACCCCCTCTCCCCAGGGGCAGCTTAGCCCACCAAGGGGAGACAGTAATCTCCACAACAGTGCAGATGGGACAGTGGTCTCTGCACATGCACCACCGGGGGTAGGGACAGTCGGTCCTGTCCCCCAGCAGCAGGATTGTTTAGGCAAAGGGGAGACAGTCTGTCTCCCCCTCCAGCAACCAGGCTCCAACCAGACTACTCCCGTGGTAGTGCTGGCACCAGGACAGAGTACCGCTGGTCTCTGCCCACTCAGCAACCCACCCAGTACGCTGACCAGTCACCCACACAGCCATGGTGAGGCACCTGGACACAGACAAAGTTCTCCTCTACCCAGGTGTAGTAGCCAGTTATTGTGGGTGGGCTGTATTACTGATTGTGTTTTGTGGGTGGGCTGCTGGACTAACAAGGGCACTGGCCGGCAGGAGGTCAGATACCCTGTTAGTCTGATTGGTAAAGGGGAGAAGTGTGGCGGAACCAACCTCGCCACTATGCACTGGAGAAGCCTGGTTGCCAGCCTCCTGCCATGTGACTATGGCCCCTGGGATGTATTGCCCTTTAAAGACATGATTTGGGCATAATGGATTGGTGTTGTGCTGCTGCTAGCCCTTTTAAGAACTTTTTATGGGGTTATTGCATGTTTTGGGGTCCCTGTGATGTGTTTTATGAAACTGTATTTCTCTGGCTGTGATAATTAGATTACCCATTGTGTTCAGTAATCATATCACAGCCAGAGGGGAGGATTTTGTGTGGGAGTGTCTGGGTGTATTGTATGGATTGATTGGCTGTTTTGTAACGCCCTGTGGGCTGTACTATGTTTGTAGATTGGGAATAAAAGAGACTGTATGTGACAGTACAGGGAGTTCCTGTTTTAACCCTCAAAGTGAAGTGTCGTCTCATTATTGGGGGAAGGATTTATTGTATGCTGTTCCAGTTTGACTGCTAGGAGAGTAAACCTATTCATATGGTTCCTATTCAACTGTCTACAGCATTTATATGCTTGAGAGGATTCACATGCTTCTCCGGTTCGGTGGTTGTGGTGTCTGCTGCAGTGCTTGGAGTCCTCAGGAAGCGCTAGGAGCATCCTTCAACGGAGGTACCCAGTCGGGGTGCCAGGCGATCCGTTACAGTTCTCCTTAAGAATCTCAATGATTTTGTGGAAGGAGCTGCATCATCACAGTGTGGCTGAGGAAAGATCCACATAAATCTTCACCATGGCGTATTCAGTAGGTAGATGCCCTTTGATGTGGCTGCACTTCACAATCATTTCTTTGATGTGGAAATAGAGTGCCCGCAGTAGTACCTCACAAGGTACAGCAGCAGAGAGATGCCTAGGTTTCAGGACACAATGTACCCAGTCTAGAAGGAGCAAGTCTGCTGAAACTTCAGGTTCCAGTGTTCTCAGTAGGCCATATACATAGGCCGGGAGGTCTGCTGGTGTCACAGACTCTGGAAGGTCTCGCAGTCTCAGATTGTTCCATCGTGAGCAGTCTTCTGCGTCTATCTTTTTTCATTCCATGGAGATAAGTTGCTGTTCAAGTCTCTGCACATGATCTGAAAGATCATTATGAGCCTTTGAAAACTCCACCATTTTGTTTGCGTTATGCGATCTCCTGGGCCATAGATCTTGTATATCTTTACGGGGACATCCATGCTGGTCGACCATGACGCATTTAGTTTGGTGAATAGAGAGTCTAAAGTCTCTTGTAGATGTTTGGTTGTAAACTGTGTGTCAGCACCTGGACAATCAGATTAAAATGCAGAATTGCTGTCTTCTGAGAAACCTCTGCCATTTTGTGATGCGGTCTGTGCAACCAGAGACACAGGAGTAGGTTTTTGGCAAAATAAAATATGATATTATAAAAAAATTAAAATAAAATATTTCATAGGGTAATGGTTTCTTTTAAAGTTTGAAACAACGATTGCTAAAACCATTAGGGCCAGCTACTTTCCTCTGTTTTATTTTATTAATCCTTTTGTCATTAGGTTATCTACTTTGTTACCTCTATACCATTTGCAATTAAGTTTTTCTAGAGCTTTATTTGTTTCATTATGAGTTGGTCACGTATTTCTTTTTCTACTGCCATGATCGTATTTGTTGTTTGTTTAATTTAAGAATTTTTATTTTGTAATTTCACGTCATTTAGAGTAATATATTTGTAAAAGAGCTTCCTGTACCCCGGTTAGGTACGTCCGCCGACAGATGCTCCTAGTGCTCCCCGCGGACTCCAAGCACTCCACCAGACACCATAAGCACCGCAGTCCCCACGTCCAGCATTACAGCTTGGCTGGGAATTCGCCATCTCCTAACCACCCTGGACCTATGACAAGGCTCCAGAGTGGGTGAAGCTCTCTTCCTCCAGAGAGTCAAGCAGGAACAACTCTTAAAAGAG
>OW240914.1:246107564-246208796 GCA_933207985.1 Pelobates cultripes
TAGGAGAGTAAACCTATTCGTATGGTTCCTATTCAACTGTCTACAGCATTTATATGC
Source organism: Pelobates cultripes (assembly GCA_933207985.1). NCBI lineage: Eukaryota > Metazoa > Chordata > Amphibia > Anura > Pelobatidae > Pelobates > Pelobates cultripes. The sequence continues at coordinate 246,107,622 of OW240914.1, forward strand.
TTGAGAGGATTCACATGCTTCTCCGGTTCGGTGGTTGTGGTGTCTGCTGCAGTGCTTGGAGTCCTCAGGAAGCGCTAGGAGCATCCTTCAACGGAGGTACCCAGTCGGGGTGCCAGGCGATCCGTTACATTGGTGGCAAGCGGTGAGATGGCATCCTAGTGCAAGGTAAAGCAGCTCAGAGACACCGTTTGTGGAGTCACAAATTGAGGGCAACGCTAGCACACGTGCAGCGCCCCGGGAGCAGAGGTATCCAGCCACTTGGAGCAGACAAGTATGGAAGGCTCTGGTGATGATTGGCTGGCCGAGGTGAGGCAGCGAGTGGCCCAGTATGGTGATAATGTGCCCATGGATATATTCCAGGCGATCTGGAACCAGGTCACAGCCGAGCGAAACACAAGGATGGACCGAGAATTCCGGCTGGTGAAAGAGAGAGAATATGCTCAGCGGAAGGAGTGTTACAGCAGCCAAAGAGAGGCTGCATTCGAGGAGGTTAACCGTTTCCCCCTGAGGCGGCCAGAGGAACCCGAAGTAGGGGTCCTCATAGACTGGTCCTGTGAGGAACCACAACAGGCAGGTGGAGATGGGACCGAGGTCTCTCCACCGGGCCCAACGGGATGCTGGGCAGCCGGCCCAGATCCCCAGCAGCAGCCGGAGTTAGCGGGTGAGAAAGCCAGTGGTCCTTACTCGCAAATGTTGAGGGACCTCACAGACTGGTCCTGGGAAGACCCACAGATGGCAGGTGGAGATGGGACTGCGGTCTCTCTACCGGCCCTACAAGGATGTTGGGCGGTCGGCCCAGATCCCCAGCGGCAGTGTTTGTTACAGGGAGCTGAAGGTGCCGTCCTTCCTCCCCAGCGGCAGTTTGAGTTACAGGGAGACAAAGGTGCCGTCCTTCCTCCCCAGCGGCAGTGCGAGTTACAGGGAGCCAAAGGTGTCGTCCTTCCTCCCCAGCGGCAGAGTGAGTTACAGGGAGCCAAAGGTGCCGTCCTTCCTCCCCAGCGGCAGAATGAGTTACAGGGAGCCAAAGGTGTCATCCTTCCTCCCCAGCGGCAGTGTGTACCCCAGGGAGCAGAAGGTGTTGTCCTTCCTCCCCAGCGGCAGTGTGTGTCCCAGGGAGCCAAAGGTGTTGTCCTTCCTCCCCAGCGGCAGTGTGTGTCCCAGGGAGCTGAAGGTGCCGTCCTTCCTCCCCAGCGGCAGTGTGTATCCCAGGGAGCTGAAGGTGTCGTCCTTCCTCCCCAGCGGCAGTGTGTACCCCAGGGAGCAGAAGGTGCTGTCCTTCCTCCCCAGTGGCAGTGTGTATCCCAGGGAGCCAAAGGTGTCGTCCTTCCTCCCCAGCGGCAGTGTGTACCCCAGGGAGCTGAAGGTGCCGTCCTTCCTCCCCAGCGGCAGTGTGTATCCCAGGGAGCTGAAGGTGTCGTCCGTCCTCCCCAGCGGCAGTGTGTGTTCCAGGGAGCAGAAGGTGCCGTCCTTCCTCCCCAGCGGCAGTGTGTCCTGCAGGAAGCGGAGACAGTCGGTCTCGCCCCCCAGCAGCAGGACAATATATTAAAAGGGGAGACAGTTGGTCCCCCTCTCCAACAGCAGAGAGTGTTCCAGGGAGAGGAACCAGTTATCACCTCTCCCCAGCAACAGGACAAATTATTGAAAGGGGAGACAGTCGTTCTCCCCCTTCAACAGCAGAGAGAGTGTCAGGGAGAGGAGCTTGTTATCCCCTCTCCCCAGCGGCTGAAAGTATGTATGGGAGAGGAGCTTGTTACCCCCTCTCCCCAGCGGCAACTTAGCCCACCAAGGGGAGACAGTAATCTCCACAACAGTGCAGATGGGACAGTGGTCTCTGCACATGCACCACCGGGGGTAGGGACAGTCGGTCCTGCCCCCCAGCAGCAGGACTGTTTAGGCAAAGGGGAGACAGTCTGTCTCCCCCTCCAGCAACCAGGCTCCAACCAGACTACTCCCGTGGTAGTGCTGGCACCAGGACAGAGTACTGCTGGTCTCTGCCCACTCAGCAACACACCCAGTACGCTTACCAGTCACCCACACAGCCATGGTGAGGCACCTGGACACGGACAAAGTTCTCCTCTACCCAGGTGTAGTAGCCAGTTATTGTGGGTGGGCTGTATTACTGATTGTGTTTTGTGGGTGGGCTGCTGGACTAACAAGGGCACTGACAGGCAGGAGGTCAGATACCCTGTTAGTCTGATTGGTAAAGGGAAGAAGTGTGGCGGAACCAACCTCGCCACTATGCACTGGAGAAGCCTGGTTGCCAGCCTCCTGCCATGTGACTATGGCCCCTGGGATGTATTGCCCTTTAAAGACATGATTTGGGCATAATGGATTGGTGTTGTGCTGCTGCTAGCCCTTTTAAGAACTTTTTATGGGGTTATTGCATGTTTTGGGGTCCCTGTGATGTGTTTTATGAAACTGTATTTCTCTGGCTGTGATAATTAGATTACCCATTGTGTTCAGTAATCATATCACAGCCAGAGGGGAGGATTTTGTGTGGGAGTGTCTGGGTGTATTGTATGGATTGATTGGCTGTTTTGTAACGCCCTGTGGGCTGTACTATGTTTGTGGATTGGGAATAAAAGAGACTGTATGTGACAGTACAGGGAGTTCCTGTTTTAACCCTCAAAGTGAAGTGTCGTCTCATTATTGGGGGAAGGATTTATTGTATGCTGTTCCAGTTTGACTGCTAGGAGAGTAAACCTATTCGTATGGTTCCTATTCAACTGTCTACAGCATTTATATGCTTGAGAGGATTCACATGCTTCTCCGGTTCGGTGGTTGTGGTGTCTGCTGCAGTGCTTGGAGTCCTCAGGAAGCGCTAGGAGCATCCTTCAACGGAGGTACCCAGTCGGGGTGCCAGGCGATCCGTTACATTGGTGGCAAGCGGTGAGATGGCATCCTAGTGCAAGGTAAAGCAGCTCAGAGACACCGTTTGTGGAGTCACAAATTGAGGGCAACGCTAGCACACGTGCAGCGCCCCGGGAGCAGAGGTATCCAGCCACTTGGAGCAGACAAGTATGGAAGGCTCTGGTGATGATTGGCTGGCCGAGGTGAGGCAGCGAGTGGCCCAGTATGGTGATAATGTGCCCATGGATATATTCCAGGCGATCTGGAACCAGGTCACAGCCGAGCGAAACACAAGGATGGACCGAGAATTCCGGCTGGCGAAAGAGAGAGAATATGCTCAGCGGAAGGAGTGTTACAGCAGCCAAAGAGAGGCTGCATTTGAGGAGGTTAACCGTTTCCCCCTGAGGCGGCCAGAGGAACCCGAAGTAGGGGTCCTCATAGACTGGTCCTGTGAGGAACCACAACAGGCAGGTGGAGATGGGACCGAGGTCTCTCCACCGGGCCCAACGGGATGCTGGGCAGCCGGCCCAGATCCCCAGCAGCAGCCGGAGTTAGCGGGTGAGAAAGCCAGTGGTCCTTACTCGCAAATGTTGAGGGACCTCACAGACTGGTCCTGGGAAGACCCACAGATGGCAGGTGGAGATGGGACTGCGGTCTCTCTACCGGCCCTACAAGGATGTTGGGCGGTCGGCCCAGATCCCCAGCGGCAGTGTTTGTTACAGGGAGCTGAAGGTGCCGTCCTTCCTCCCCAGCGGCAGTTTGAGTTACAGGGAGACAAAGGTGCCGTCCTTCCTCCCCAGCGGCAGTGCGAGTTACAGGGAGCCAAAGGTGTCGTCCTTCCTCCCCAGCGGCAGAGTGAGTTACAGGGAGCCAAAGGTGCCGTCCTTCCTCCCCAGCGGCAGAATGAGTTACAGGGAGCCAAAGGTGTCATCCTTCCTCCCCAGCGGCAGTGTGTACCCCAGGGAGCAGAAGGTGTTGTCCTTCCTCCCCAGCGGCAGTGTGTGTCCCAGGGAGCCAAAGGTGTTGTCCTTCCTCCCCAGCGGCAGTGTGTGTCCCAGGGAGCTGAAGGTGCCGTCCTTCCTCCCCAGCGGCAGTGTGTATCCCAGGGAGCTGAAGGTGTCGTCCTTCCTCCCCAGTGGCAGTGTGTACCCCAGGGAGCAGAAGGTGCTGTCCTTCCTCCCCAGCGGCAGTGTGTATCCCAGGGAGCTGAAGGTGCCGTCCTTCCTCCCCAGCGGCAGTGTGAGTCCCAGGGAGCCAAAGGTGTCGTCCTTCTTCCCCAGCGGCAGTGTGTACCCCAGGGAGCAGAAGGTGCCGTCCTTCCTCCCCAGCGGCAGTGTGTATCCCAGGGAGCTGAAGGTGTCGTCCTTCCTCCCCAGCGGCAGTATGTATCCCAGGGAGCTGAAGGGGCCGTACTTCCTCCCCAGCAGCAGTGTGTCCTGCAGGAGGCGGAGACAGTCGGTCTCGCTCCCCAGCAGCAGGACAATATATTAAAGGGGAGACAGTTGGTCCCCCTCTCCAACAGCAGAGAGTGTTCCAGGGAGAGGAACCAGTTATCACCTCTCCCCAGCAACAGGACAAATTATTGAAAGGGGAGACAGTCGGTCTCCCCCTTCAACAGCAGAGAGAGTTTCAGGGAGAGGAGCTTGTTATCCCCTCTCCCCAGCGGCTGAAAGTATGTATGGGAGAGGAGCTTGTTACCCCCTCTCCCCAGCGGCAGCTTAGCCCACCAAGGGGAGACAATCTCCACAACAGTGCAGATGGGACAGTGGTCTCTGCACATGCACCACCAGGGGTAGGGACAGTCGGTCCTGTCCCCCAGCAGCAGGACTGTTTAGGCAAAGGGGAGACAGTCTGTCTCCCCCTCCAGCAACCAGGCTCCAACCAGACTACTCCCGTGGTAGTGCTGGCACCAGGACAGAGTACTGCTGGTCTCTGCCCACTCAGCAACCCACCCAGTACGCTTACCAGTCACCCACACAGCCATGGTGAGGCACCTGGACACGGACAAAGTTCTCCTCTACCCAGGTGTAGTAGCCAGTTATTGTGGGTGGGCTGTATTACTGATTGTGTTTTGTGAGTGGGCTGCTAGACTAACAAGGGCACTGACCGGCAGGAGGTCAGATACCCTGTTAGTCTGATTGGTAAAGGGGAGAAGTGTGGCGGAACCAACCTCGCCACTATGCACTGGAGAAGCCTGGTTGCCAGCCTCCTGCCATGTGACTATGGCCCCTGGGATGTATTGCCCTTTAAAGACATGATTTGGGCATAATGGATTGGTGTTGTGCTGCTGCTAGCCCTTTTAAGAACTTTTTATGGGGTTATTGCATGTTTTGGGGTCCCTGTGATGTGTTTTATGAAACTGTATTTCTCTGGCTGTGATAATTAGATTACCCATTGTGTTCAGTAATCATATCACAGCCAGAGGGGAGGATTTTGTGTGGGAGTGTCTGGGTGTGTTGTATGGATTGATTGGCTGTTTTGTAACGCCCTGTGGGCTGTACTATGTTTGTAGATTGGGAATAAAAGAGACTGTATGTGACAGTACAGGGAGTTCCTGTTTTAACCCTCAAAGTGAAGTGTCGTCTCATTATTGGGGGAAGGATTTATTGTATGCTGTTCCAGTTTGACTGCTAGGAGAGTAAACCTATTCATATGGTTCCTATTCAACTGTCTACAGCATTTATATGCTTGAGAGGATTCACATGCTTCTCCGGTTCGGTGGTTGTGGTGTCTGCTGCAGTGCTTGGAGTCCTCAGGAAGCGCTAGGAGCATCCTTCAACGGAGGTACCCAGTCGGGGTGCCAGGCGATCCGTTACAGTTCTCCTTAAGAATCTCAATGATTTTGTGGAAGGAGCTGCATCATCACAGTGTGGCTGAGGAAAGATCCACATAAATCTTCACCATGGCGTATTCAGTAGGTAGATGCCCTTTGATGTGGCTGCACTTCACAATCATTTCTTTGATGTGGAAATAGAGTGCCCGCAGTAGTACCTCACAAGGTACAGCAGCAGAGAGATGCCTAGGTTTCAGGACACAATGTACCCAGTCTAGAAGGAGCAAGTCTGCTGAAACTTCAGGTTCCAGTGTTCTCAGTAGGCCATATACATAGGCCGGGAGGTCTGCTGGTGTCACAGACTCTGGAAGGTCTCGCAGTCTCAGATTGTTCCATCGTGAGCAGTCTTCTGCGTCTATCTTTTTTCATTCCATGGAGATAAGTTGCTGTTCAAGTCTCTGCACATGATCTGAAAGATCATTATGAGCCTTTGAAAACTCCACCATTTTGTTTGCGTTATGCGATCTCCTGGGCCATAGATCTTGTATATCTTTACGGGGACATCCATGCTGGTCGACCATGACGCATTTAGTTTGGTGAATAGAGAGTCTAAAGTCTCTTGTAGATGTTTGGTTGTAAACTGTGTGTCAGCACCTGGACAATCAGATTAAAATGCAGAATTGCTGTCTTCTGAGAAACCTCTGCCATTTTGTGATGCGGTCTGTGCAACCAGAGACACAGGAGTAGGTTTTTGGCAAAATAAAATATGATATTATAAAAAATTAAAATAAAATATTTCATAGGGTAATGGTTTCTTTTAAAGTTTGAAACAACGATTGCTAAAACCATTAGGGCCAGCTACTTTCCTCTGTTTTATTTTATTAATCCTTTTGTCATTAGGTTATCTACTTTGTTACCTCTATACCATTTGCAATTAAGTTTTTCTAGAGCTTTATTTGTTTCATTATGAGTTGGTCACGTATTTCTTTTTCTACTGCCATGATCGTATTTGTTGTTTGTTTAATTTAAGAATTTTTATTTTGTAATTTCACGTCATTTAGAGTAATATATTTGTAAAAGAGCTTCCTGTACCCCGGTTAGGTACGTCCGCCGACAGATGCTCCTAGTGCTCCCCGCGGACTCCAAGCACTCCACCAGACACCATAAGCACCGCAGTCCCCACGTCCAGCATTACAGCTTGGCTGGGAATTCGCCATCTCCTAACCACCCTGGACCTATGACAAGGCTCCAGAGTGGGTGAAGCTCTCTTCCTCCAGAGAGTCAAGCAGGAACAACTCTTAAAAGAGCAAAGTGATTATACTCCCCCAGGGAGCAGGGACGTATTAGCCGCGAGGCAAACAAGGCATTTGCCTTGGGCGGCATTTTTCAGGGGGCGGCAAAAAACGCCGCCCCCAAATGCCCAGGCCAAATGCCTAGTTAGCCTTGCGGCTAACAGACATGCTGGGCTGGCGGGTGGCGCTGGCTGATGGTCGGGTGGGCGGCTGGCGAGGGAGCACTTCCTCTGAGCGCTCTGCTCAGCTCCCTTGCGCGCCGCTGAGTGAGGCTGGGAGCCGGAATATGACATCATATTCCGGCTCCCAACCTCACTGTGCGGCGCGCAAGGATGCTGAGCTGAGTGCTCAGAGGAAGTGCTCCTTCTCCAGCCGCGCATCAGCCCGACCGGCAGCCACTGGACCCCCAGGGAGAAAGAGGAACCCCACAGCACTCCCAAAGGTAAGGAGGCGGGGGGGTTTAAATAAAAAAATGTGAGTGATTGTGTGTGTGTGTGTGTGTTTGTGTCTGACTGTGTGTGTGTGTTTGTGTCTGACTGTTTGTGTGTGTGTATTTAGAAGGTGGGGCGGGGGGGAAGGGTTGGGTGGGGGTGGCGCAGGGGGAGGGGGGTGCCTGAGTTTTGTACTGCCTAGGGCAGCACAAAACCAGGATACACCACTGCCAGGGAGTATAATGATATAGCATATATATATATATATATATATATATATATGTGTATGTACTGATATATATATAGTTTGCATTCTATTCTATACTGACCTTATCTCTAGTCCCTTATTAACATTTATTTCTATCAGTGGTTCTTTCTGTGAGGTTCAGCGAAAAGTTATATAAAAATCTATACCACATTCTTATAATTTTCATTTTGTAATCTAGATCTTTAGTGCTACCCCTCCCTTAGTAATATAAGAAATAATAAATATACATACACACATACATACACACATATACATACATATATAAATATACAGAGAACTAACCAGAGTCTGTTTTTATATATGAAAGTTAAGGCCGCGCAAATAAATAAATAAATTAATTAAAAAATAGAATGAGTGGGGCTAAATACACAGCAAAGGTATTATGCAATTGTCATGGTGTAATACCCCAACATGCAGAGTTTAGGATAGCAAGGGACAAGACAAGGATATATTACCAGGGCCTTAGAATGGCCAGACTAAACGTCAGTCAGAGATAAAGTGTAGTCAGAGAAGAGCCGAGGTCAGGGTAACGGAAAGACAGCGAAAACGAGAACTAACCAGAGTCAGTACACGGTAATCAGTGTGATAGGCAAACAAGACAGGAAAGGGTTAAAGATACACTCAGTCAGGAACAATGTCAAGGTCAATACCAGAATAAACACAATAGATCAAGAAATGGACTAAAGGGTACTGAAACAGAAACCACGATATGGCAAAGTGGATAGGGCTAGGGAAGTTTTAAATAGCCTTTACTGATTTGCCCACGTCATGCCTATGCCCCCAAAATGTGCGTGTGTGGGGGTGCCGAAATTACATGATCCAATGGGAGCCTGAACCAACTTGCAGTTTCCACTGCCTCTTTAAGGGCACGCTTGTGATGCGAACCGCACTCCTAGTGTGAGGCGGACCGCGTGATCGCTCACTGCGGTCAGCGCCCACGGCCCGCGCAGAGGAGGAAATCGAGCCACATGTTCAGGGCCAGATTAACAGCCCAGTGGGCCTGGTGCTGACAATTATGATGGGCATAATTACAGAATCTTATCGGCCAAAAACACTTAAAACCCCCAAGCATCATGTATTTGATGAAGATGGTGCTGGAGGGAAAGAAAATGCATACCCTATGCTAATCTTTCTCTAACTTATGTTTTCATCTTTCAAGTAAATACATAACCCCTAACAGCAGTGTCCAGTGAAGCAGGAAGTCAATGACACAAATTACATAAACTGACACAAATTACGTAACCTGCCAAAAGGGGCAAACATGCCCAAAAAGAGGGCATGTCTGCCCAAAGAATTGGAAGGCCAGCCTGGCATTAATGCATGCCAATCATGCAGGCTGGCCAACTAAGGGCACAGACACTAGAGACACAGGCTGGGGACATGGGGACATTTAGACATGAGGACACTGGGAGACACCAGGGCCATAGACACTAGGGACACTGGCTGGGAGACATGGGACATTGAGACACTTGAGGCACTGGGAGACATGGGGGCACAGGGAGACATGGGGAGACTGAGAGACCAGGGACAATGGCTGGGAGACATACAGGGAGTGCAGAATTATTAGGCAAATGAGTATTTTGACCACATCATCCTCTTTATGCATGTTGTCTTACTCCAAGCTGTATAGGCTCGAAAGCCTACTACCAATTAAGCATATTAGGTGATGTGCATCTCTGTAATGAGAAGGGGTGTGGTCTAATGACATCAACACCCTATATCAGGTGTGCATAATTATTAGGCAACTTCCTTTCCTTTGGCAAAATGGGTCAAAAGAAGGACTTGACAGGCTCAGAAAAGTCAAAAATAGTGAGATATCTTGCAGAGGGATGCAGCACTCTTAAAATTGCAAAGCTTCTGAAGCGTGATCATCGAACAATCAAGCGTTTCATTCAAAATAGTCAACAGGGTCGCAAGAAGCGTGTGGAAAAACCAAGGCGCAAAATAACTGCCCATGAACTGAGAAAAGTCAAGCGTGCAGCTGCCACGATGCCACTTGCCACCAGTTTGGCCATATTTCAGAGCTGCAACATCACTGGAGTGCCCAAAAGCACAAGGTGTGCAATACTCAGAGACATGGCCAAGGTAAGAAAGGCTGAAAGACGACCACCACTGAACAAGACACACAAGCTGAAACGTCAAGACTGGGCCAAGAAATATCTCAAGACTGATTTTTCTAAGGTTTTATGGACTGATGAAATGAGAGTGAGTCTTGATGGGCCAGATGGATGGGCCCGTGGCTGGATTGGTAAAGGGCAGAGAGCTCCAGTCCGACTCAGACGCCAGCAAGGTGGAGGTGGAGTACTGGTTTGGGCTGGTATCATCAAAGATGAGCTTGTGGGGCCTTTTCGGGTTGAGGATGGAGTCAAGCTCAACTCCCAGTCCTACTGCCAGTTCCTGGAAGACACCTTCTTCAAGCAGTGGTACAGGAAGAAGTCTGCATCCTTCAAGAAAAACATGATTTTCATGCAGGACAATGCTCCATCACACGCGTCCAAGTACTCCACAGCGTGGCTGGCAAGAAAGGGTATAAAAGAAGAAAATCTAATGACATGGCCTCCTTGTTCACCTGATCTGAACCCCATTGAGAACCTGTGGTCCATCATCAAATGTGAGATTTACAAGGAGGGAAAACAGTACACCTCTCTGAACAGTGTCTGGGAGGCTGTGGTTGCTGCTGCACGCAATGTTGATGGTGAACAGATCAAAACACTGACAGAATCCATGGATGGCAGGCTTTTGAGTGTCCTTGCAAAGAAAGGTGGCTATATTGGTCACTGATTTGTTTTTGTTTTGTTTTTGAATGTCAGAAATGTATATTTGTGAATGTTGAGATGTTATATTGGTTTCACTGGTAATAATAAATAATTGAAATGGGTATATATTTGTTTTTTGTTAAGTTGCCTAATAATTATGCACAGTAATAGTCACCTGCACACACAGATATCCCCCTAACATAGCTAAAACTAAAAACAAACTAAAAACTACTTCCAAAAATATTCAGCTTTGATATTAATGAGTTTTTTGGGTTCATTGAGAACATGGTTGTTGTTCAATAATAAAATTAATCCTCAAAAATTCAACTTGCCTAATAATTCTGCACTCCCTGTAGAGACACTAGTGTGACATAGTGTCCCCAAGTGTCTGTGTCATAAATATATTTTAAATCAGTGGGCCCGGGCCTGGGCCTGGAGCTGCAGCTCCATCAGCCCCTATGTTAAATCCAGCCCTGCACACGTTGCTCTTGTGGAGGCGGGAGTGCTGAGAATCTCGGCCGCCCGATTAAGGTAAGTACTGCCACAGCAATAAAAATGCCTAGTTAAAGGGACATTATAGTCACCTGAACAACTTCAGCTTAATGAGGTTGTTCAGATGAGAACTATAGCTCCCTGCAGCCTTTCTCATGTAAATACTGTATTTTCTGAGAAAATACAGTGTTTACATTGAAAGCTAGGAACACCTCCAGTTGCAGTCACTCAGAGTGAACCAGAGGGACTTCTGAGTTGATGGAGGCATAATATGCCTCCATCCACTCAGATCTGCTGTGATTCAGTATCTCCTCACGCTGCATGCAGACACTAAACTTTCCTCATAGAGATTCATTGATTCAATTCATCTCTATGAGGAGATGCTGGTTGGCCAGGGCTGTGTTTGAATCATGCTGGCTCTGCCCCTGATCTGCCTCCTTGTCAGCCAATCCTCTGGGGAAGCACTGTGATTGGATCAGGATATCACATGTCAGCAGACTGCTTGTTTTTCCTGAGTCTAACAGCATACAGATTTACAGCTTCTGGATGAATACAGTAAGATTTTTACTATATTTATGGAGGCATGAGGGGCCCAGGGGGGCTAGACTGTGATGCGAACCGCACTCCTAGTGTGAGGCGGACCGCATGATCGCTCACTGTAGGGTCAGGAATACATGTAGTTGGACTGGTGACTATAGTGTCCCTCTAAGGCACTGTTTGTACAAAAAATGGATTTGCCAAATATAAAAAAAAAAAAAAAAAATGATTTATTCACATAAAAGTTGCAGATAAAAACACAATAAAACAGCATAGGAAATAATCAGCACATTGGCTATATAGATGGTGGACCGCAAATTAGCATGAGAAACAGCAGCATAAAGTAAATCAACACAGAAACACTAGCAGCATATAGTAATGATTAGCAGCAGATATAGCAGCCTAAGTCACATTAAGGGATGCAGTGTATGAACACTGGAGTTGACTCTTCTAAAAGAAGAATCTATAGGTAGTTCGGTTCAAATCAGGATTCCTGGCTTGTTCCAGCTATCTCTTGATCTCAATATAGTACTGGAGAGATTAATTAATGTTCTCCTTGTGGGTATCGATCGCATCTGTGATGTCAAATGCATTTTGCCTAATTAGACTTTATCAACAACTGTTGGATTGTAAGGAATGTTCCTCTTCTTGTTTAAATAGCCTGACTCCATATTATGGGCATAGCGAAGGGAAGTCCTTCACTCCAATCGAGCTTGGATCTTTCCGCCACCTCTACAGAATTTAATTTCTCAGTGCTCATGTGCACTGTGTCTTCTTCTGCACGAGGATATCTGTCAGAGGGGTGGGGGAAGGATAGTCTATTGGAGATCGTCTCATGCCGCTGATGATACTTTATATAGTCTCTTATTCCATGTGTTTCCATGATATGAAAGCCTTGAGATTACAAATTCCCATATGATCAATTGTACCATTAGAGGAAGTATACATAAACACTGATCATGTAATCAAAACTAAAAATAAAAAATAATGAAATGAATACAAAACATTGTAATTTATATTTAAAAAAAAAAAAAACATTAAAAAGGTTAAGCTAATAAAGAACAGTGTCATTTCTAGACACATTTTAAAAAATGATTAGGAAAGATTAAGCTCAGACTAATGGAGAACAGTGTCATCTCAGACAAATGGAGAACAGTATCATTTCTAGAGGGGAGAGAAAGAAAAAAAAAAAGGTATATCCTTTTTATTTCCACTCTGCCGAGTTCTTTCAAATGATTGCCTCCTCTCCAGTTCTTCTTTGCTTTGCTTTGTAGATTGCAAAATATTTCAGTAGTCTGGCATCAGGAAGGAGGAAGAAATACCAAAAGAAAACAAAAGAGTAAGAGGTTCAACTAGGAGGATAATTTTAACTTTAAAAATCTCTTCAGCAAAGGCCTGAAATTTGCCCTGACTTGAGAACTTAATAATTTTAATTGTATGGTAGACATAGTTATGAAGAGATGAATTCATGTTCTCACAACTGCTCCTTGTGGGTATTGATTCATTGGTGAAGTTTGCATAGAGAATGATTACAACATTCAAAGGGTCCAAGGATAACAAGGTCTGAATTTAATTGGTGAAAACTAGAGTCAGAATATTTTGTTTTGTAAGCTTAATCCACTATCCTCTGAGATGTTAATTTCTTTGTCAGATTTTGTTTCTGGTAGTGAGAAAAAATGTAATAGTCGTTTTTCCAGTTTGTGTTCCTGTTTTTTTATCCTTTTTCTGAGTTTGTCTTGCCTCATTTGCAGATTTTTGATTAGACATCTGTGACGAAGTGCCCTTCGCCACTTGTGCCTGGAGAGGACCAATTGCCAGCCTCTTGCCATGTGACTATGGTCCCTGGGAGACTTTGCCAGTTAAACACACTATTTGGACTTATTGGTGTTTAAAAGACTGTTCTGGCCCTTTAATTGGAACTGGCACAATTCTGCACCTTTGATTCCATGGGAGAATCCCCTCCCCCCTTTTCCTGTCCCATTGTTCTCCAGCAGGGCGATGTCCCAGGGACACTGCCAGACCAGTTTAAACTGGCTGTTTTGTCCCTCCTCAATCTCTCATCAGCCCTTGCAAAACTTTAACCCCATGACAAATTTACTCTGTTCGTGGGATCTGAGCGCTGTTCACCTATATTGGGCGCTCAGATCCGAGCTATCTGGTGATAGGCAAAGGTGGGGGTTCTGTGTAATATAACAGGAATTATGTATTTTTATGTATTTTTACTGTTAGTATAAAATGGAGATATTTTCTGTACCTGGAGATAATTGAGTTTACTGCAGTTCCTTAAGTCAATTATCTCCAGGATAGAGGGGAGGGATTTTACTGTGTATGTGGGAGTGTTATTTTGTTAATTAGTGTTCCCATTGGTTTGTGTCCCTTTTGTCGCAATTTACCACCAGGTCCAGGGGGTGTGCCTCTGACCTGAAGACTTGTATGGATTGCATTAAACAGACCTGCTGAACCCTTTCTTGAAGCCTTGGCTCATGCTTGGGGGATGGAATAACTACACTCTGGGGATTGCTATAATCACACTATATTCCCCAAGGTAAGCTCTTGTAAGAGCTGTTCTTGTTCCTGCTACACTCTCTGGAGGAAGAGAGGTCTGCCCACTGGAAGCTGGAGACTGGCCTTGGGTCCAGTGTGGGTGAAGGACGGTGAGACCCCGGCGCAGCTGCATCACTGGAAGTGGGGTCTGCAGTGCTGATGGTGTCGGTTGGAGTGCTTGGAGTCCTCAGCAAGCACTAGGAGTATCGATTGGCAGAGGTACACGGTCGGAGTTCCAGCGGTCCGTCACAACATCTTTGATTGGTACCCAATCTAGGGAAATGGGGGGAGGATCATAATTCTCCTTTCTTCCACAAAAATGTACTTCTGCTGCTCCTGAATTTTTTATTAGCTGCCGGTTTCTCTTTTTTTCTTTCTTTTTTTTTTCTTTTTCTTCCTATTAGCCTTAAGTGTAGAATTTAAACAAAATGTACTCCTAGATAGAAAAAAATCCAGCAAGGAGTACAAAAGGAAGGGTTACAGGGGTACTAAAAGGGCTTAACCCCTAACTTACAGAAATACAGAAGAAAATACAGAAATGAGGGAGAAGCAACCCATAAAGAAAAGGGAGCAAATACCCTCAAAACTAGTACCCCAAATAGAGCAAAGTAAGAAAATTTGCAAACAAATGTGTATCCAACAAAGTACCAAAAAATAATAAAGTTTTATTAATAATTAGAAAAAAATCCAGATACCACATGTCTAAAATACACCAGACAACTTCAAAATAAGAGGTGGAGAGACACCAAGAGAAAGTATTCCAGTTTAAATAGATACAAATTCACAAAATGGATACTACATAAGTAGATTAGCTCACTCACAGAGTAGCAAAAATTATGGCTACTACAGAGTGTAGCAATATGTGAAAAAAAAAAAAAGTATCCATATAGTTTGCATATCGTAAAGGCTTACTGGAATAAAATCAGGGTCCTCCACACCAATAGAATATTAAGTGTCTATAAAAGAATCCCACCCTCTCCTCTCTCTTCTTTTCTCTCTCTCTCCCCCTTCATAGATATAAAAATATTAAAAAATATATAAATATTACTTCAGAGCAGCCTATAACTAGCTCACTCCTGATGGCTTACTATCAAAGTATCTTGGCTAGATTAGCTCAGTATGTATCAAGGTTGATAAATCGAAAGTGTAAGAAATTATGACCCTCTTACAAGGATATTCTTTTAGGGAATGTGTGACAAATAAGACATAAACACAAGTGTATAATAAAATGTATTGTAAATATTCATTTAATGATACTGTTAGATTTTAAAAGGATATACACAATATACATTATACATTCTATCCGGTACATAATAAAAGGGCAATACTTAAACATTTAAATGCAGGTCTTCCCCTTGCGCCTTCATCTTGGGTAATCTGGGACAGCCTCTCTCAGTTCACCATGGCCCTGCTTGCTGCGTTGTCCTCTCCAAAGAGAGAGAGAAAGAGAGAGAGCCTTCCTTGGTTGTTGTCCTTTTAAAGATTGATTCTTGGAGTAATAAACTACAAATCCCAGAATCCCCTTTCCTTCCCAAAAGTAGTTAATCCCGCCCTCTTTCTCCTACCTGGCTCGCCAATTTGTAAGAAATTATGACCCTCTTACAAGGATATTCTTTTAGGGAATGTGTGACAAATAAGACATAAACACAAGTGTACAATAAAATGTATTGTAAATATTCATTTAAGGATACTGTTAGATTTTAAAAGGATATACACAATATACATTATACATTATATCCGGTACATAATAAAAGGGCAATACTTAAACATTTAAATGCAGGTCTTCCCCTTGCGCCTTCATCTTGGGTAATCTGGGACAGCCTCTCTCAGTTCACCATGGCCCTGCTTGCTGCGTTGTCCTCTCCAAAGAGAGAGAGAAAAGAGAGAGAGCCTTCCTTGGTTGTTGTCCTTTTAAAGACTGATTCTTGGAGTAATAAACTACAAGTCCCAGAATCCCTTTTCCTTCCCAAAAGTGGTTTATCCCGCCCTCTTTCTCCAGAGAGTTCTGTCTTTACACAAGTCTTTCCCTTTGATCTTTTCCCTCCAGCTATACTGTAATGTTCTGAAAGAAGTGACCAGTTAGGGTTGGTTTCTGGGTGGGTTAGACTGCTTGGGAAAACACACACTTCCATGGTTACACCTAGATGTCTATTACTCTGATCTCCTGATAACATGCAAGGAATACTGGAGGGATGTAAGCTTTTGTTTTAGCTGGGTGTTGTAAAATGCAACTGAAAGCTTTGATCCTTATCACACTGTTATCAAGTAAATGACCCCAACTTGTGAAACCAGTCACATACACAGAAAGTTATATACAATATTGCAGTTTGGAATATCAATTTCTTACAAAAGGACAGAGAGCGGCAAGTAGGTGAAAAATAAAGTGAGAGTCAATAGAGAGGGTTCATATTTTACCATTACAGACTTAAAAAAGCCGTCTGCAGAGTGTGGAAAGAATACCCACACCCCCCAAGCCCAACACGTGTTTCGGCGACAAAATATCACCTTTCTCAAGGGCACAGTAAGCAAATGCAGTCCCCACATCCCCTTCCTTATATACACGAAAAAGTGGCGCCAAAAATCCGCCTATACTAAATGGCCGGTGTTTCCATTTTACCCTGCCAATCAGGTTCGGTGGTGAGAGGTCCCACAAAGTGGCATTCTGCCACAGAATGCGCATGCGTGTACTTGATGTGACTGCGCATGCGTCCAACATTATTTCGGCGCAACAAATACAGTTCTAACCCACGTCTCTCGTAGTTAGACACAATGTGTCAAATACTGTATGGTAAATAAACATCGTGACAATACAGATCGGTCTGGGGAATACTATAAGAGGCAGGGGGAAATGGAGACAAATACACAAATATATAAATTAAATTAAATTAAATTAAATTCAAAAAAGCAGGTTATATTAAATTTCATTTTAAGATTAAGTGGAAAAGAGAGAGGCTGTAAAGAAGATTATAAAAATAGTCATTATTATTATTATTATTACAGGGGAATGTGTATATTTTAGTATAATTGCTTAGATATCCTAAAGCAGTCAAATACACATAGATAATATATAGTCTCTCATGTATTTTAAAGTGCCAAAGTTGTAAGGACAATTAAAGAGAAACAAATGTCAACTCATTCATCAACATTAAAGCGTATAGAATACAATTGTCTCCCATATATATATATATATATCTCAAATAAAGGGGGCAAAGTAAAAAACCCTCATTCAGGCCAGACGTTGTAGTGTCTTGGGTTAGTCTAAAGATCCATCTAGACTCTCTTTGTCTTAGTAGTCGATCATAATTTCCACGTCTCGCATGTCTCTTTACCCATTCCAGACCACAGAATTTTAAGTTACTGGGATTACCCCGATGGTGTTCCTTGAGGTGTATTGAGATGGGTGTTTCAAGGCAGTTCTTAGGGGACCTTACATGTTCCATGATCCTTTCCTTTAATGATCTAAATGTCTTGCCTACATATTTTTGTCCACATGAGCAGGACAGCAGGTATACCAGGCCCTTTTTGTTACAATTAAAGTTTTTAATTTTAATTGAGACTTGGCCTGTACTGTCATTCACAATTTTACATTCCTTGGAGATATATTTACAAGCTACGCATCTACCACAGCCATAAGAACCACAAGGAGGATTACCCAGCCATGTGTCTCTTGGCTGTGGTTTGATAGCTAAATGGCTTGGTACCAATAGGTCACGAATATTACGCCCTCTTCGGGCAGTGATATTAATACATGGACCTAAGATCTCCCTCAGATGTATATCAATCAAAAGAATCGGCCAAAATCTATTAAGACACTTCCTTGCTTCAGACCAGCCTGTGTCATATGTAGCAATCATACGGATATTACCCTTGTTCTTTGGATCATTCTTCGCAGGTTGGTCGCAAAGAAGTTCATTTCTATCAGTTTCCAATGCTCTCTTATAGGCTTTTTTAAGGCAGCGATTTGGGCAACCTTTTTCCTTGAAATACATTTGAAGTTGATTCGCCTTTGCTTTGAAATCAACAACGTCACTACAATTTCTGCGGAGGCGAAGGTATTGCCCAACCGGGATCCCCTCCTTGAGGTGCCTTGGATGGTAGCTTTTCCAGTGAAGGAGGGAATTTGTAGCGGTCGGTTTTCTAAAAAGGGTGGAATAAAACGTCCCATCCTCATTTATGGAGATAGTGATGTTTAGAAAATTATTTGAGCGTCCCCCATATTCGGATGTAAATCTAAGGTTCTCAGTGTTCTGATTTAAACACCCCACTAGATCTACAAATTCCTGTGAGGTCCCTTGCCATACCAACAGGATATCATCACTATAGCATCCCCACCATAAAATCTTGGGGAGATAATCCTTTAAAACCTCTGACGAGAAAATTTCTTGTTCCCACCACCCCAGGTGCAGGTTTGCATATGAGGGGGCACAAGCTGTCCCCATGGCCGTACCCCTTATCTGGTGGTAAAACCTCGTGTTGAACAGAAAATAAAAGTATACTTCTTTGTTTGTAGAGTTCTTTTTCTGTTTCTCTTTTCTTTTCCCCCTCCCTCATTATTTGGTTATTACTAAATTGCTTCTATACCCTATATTTATCTTTATTTAACCCATTCGTTACGCATGATGGAAATTTTCCAATAACGCAGTCCCACCATTAAGGATGCATGATGGAAAATTTCCATAATTTTCCATAATTTACTAAAGTTGACCCCTAGATCGGTGTGATTGCTGCAATCATGGGGTTAATGCTGCTGCCGTCTGCCTTGGTATCTGAAAGGGAAGCGCTGGTTTGTAGATATAGCCTACTCCCACATTAACTGGATGACACTGTCAGGGGTCCGCAGGCGGCTGTGAGGGGAGGCTGCACTCACCGTCAGTCCGGTCTCCCCTCCTCCTACCTGTCGGCGAGCGGCGTCTCCTCTCTTCTGCGCGCAGCTCGCGTCCTCCTCCACGCCTCCCAGTGGCAGCATGTATAACGCTGCACGCTGGGAGCCAACGCATTTATGCAAACTCACGTGACCCGGCGTTAAAGCAACAGTACCACAATCACAGTGGGGGGCGTCACCTGCTTTACCCAGTACTGCATTACTAGCATTACCTCCCCCTAATCAACCATCTCCCGAACCCATGCAATTGGGTGCTATAGGCTTAACTGAAGCTGAAAGAACGTATCGCAGAAGGGAGGGCTTATGCCTTTACTGTGGAAAGAGGGGGCATCTCCTAAGAAACTGTCCTAGTTTGCAGGGAAACTTCAGCACCTAAGGCCTAGAGAGGGGTCGGCCTTGGGTGTTATGGTTTTTTCCCCTCATGTGTCCATCTCCAGACCATTTATTACGGTTACTCTTTTGGTCAATCAAATCACTATAACAACTAAAGCCTTGATCGATTCAGGTGCTGCAGACAACTTTATGGATGACAACTTTGCAAAAACCTCAGCCTTGACTCTGATCCAAAAGGCCACACCCTTGGCCGTTGAGGCCATAGATGGTAGACCACTTGATAAACCTCTGGTGACCCATGAAACCCAAGAAATGGTTATGGCCGTGGGTGCCTTACACAAGGAAAGGTTAACCTTTCAAATAATTGACTCCCCTACAGCTTCCATCGTTCTGGGCTTTCCCTGGTTAGTTAAACACAACCCGGTACTTGATTGGGGTTGTTTAGATATACTCTCCTGGGGGGAATCTTGTCAACAAGACTGTATGGCCCGTTTACGTACTGTTTGCTTACTTAATGTGCCTACAGCTAAACCACTTTCTGTTTCTGTCCCTCCCGTGTATGCAGACCACGCATTGGTCTTTGAAAAAAGGGAGGCTGATTGTGCCATAAACCTGTTACCTGGTACTATGCCCCCTAGGGGTAAGGTCAACCCGCTTTCTGAGAAAGAAAATCAGGTCATGGAGGAGTACATACAGGAATCCTTACGTAAAGGTTTTATTAGAAGGTCCTCCTCTCCGGCTGGTGCTGGTTTCTTTTTCGTTGCCAAGAAAGAGGGTGATTTGAGGCCATGTATAGACTACAGTGGTCTGAATAATATAACAATTAAAAACGCTTATCCTATCCCTCTCATCACTGAGTTGTTTGACCGTGTTAAAGGTTCTAGATATTATACTAAACTAGACCTCAGGGGGGCTTATAACTTGGTTCGTATAAAAGAGAATGATGAATGGAAAACAGCGTTCAATACACGCAGTGGGCATTACGAGTATCTAGTCATGCCTTATCGGAGGTTTATTAAAAACTTTTCATCAGTTATTTCTCCTATCACGAAACTGACTAAAAAGGGTTTGCACCCCAGGATTTGGACTCCTGAAGCCGTTAAAGCCTTTGAGACTCTCAAAAAGGCATTTGCCACTACCCCCGTACTACACCATCCTGATCCTTCCCTTCCCATCCCTTTGTTATGGAAGTAGACGCTTCAGAATCAGGTGTAGGAGCCGTATTATCACAAAGACTATCGCATACCGAACCCCTACATCCCTGTTGTTACTTTTCTAAAAGGCTGTCTGATTTGGAAAATAATTACGACGTCGGGAACAGGGAACTATTGGCTATTGTGATGGCTTTTAAAGAATGGAGGTACTTATTAGAAGGAGCTAGACACAAAATCCTGGTTATAACTGATCATAAGAATCTCTCATATATAGCGGATGCTAAAAGGTTGTCCTCTCGTCAAGCCAGATGGTCTTTATTTCTTTCACGTTTTCAGTTCATTATCACATATAGGCCTGGATACCGTAATGTCAAGGCTGATGCTATCTCCAGACAGGAGTCGATTGTCCCCACTCCTGAACCCATTGTACCTACATCTAAGATAATAGCTGATACCCGTTTAGTTATTTCGTCTCTTTTCCTTGATGGTATCAAGATATACCAATCCCAAGCACCCTCTGAGACACCTGTTGGTAGATTATACGTGAAAGAAAAAGATAGAAAGAAATTGTTAGCTTTATTTCACACCGCCAAAATGGCTGGTCACCCAGGGGTTACCAAAACATACAAGGGTCTCCTTCAACAATTTTGGTGGCCCTCACTTAAGCAAGACATAGTAGGTTATGTGCAGGCTTGTCGTGTTTGTGCACAGTGTAAGTCCCCTAATGTTAAACCCCCGGGACTCCTAATGCCTCTATCCGTACCCAAGAAACCATGGACCCACTTATCCATGGACTTCATCGTAGATCTTCCTTCATCTGATGGACAGACAGTAATTTTGACTATGACTATGACTAAAATGGCACACTTTATTCCACTTAAAAAAACTACCTTCTGCGGTTCAGTTGGCTCAGGTATTTGCCAAAGAGGTGTTCCGCTTGCATGGTATACCACAGGATATCATATCCGACAGGGGTCCTCAATTTGTCTCTCGGTTTTGGAGGGGCTTTTGTGCTGAGATGGGGATCTCCTTGTCATTTACGTCCTCCTATCATCCACAATCTAATGGAGCTGCCGAACAGCAAATCAATCTGTGGAGTTATATATACGCTGCTTCACGAATGCGCACCAGGACAACTGGTCTCACCTCCTTCCCTGGGCTGAATTCACCAGGAACACCGTGGCTCATTCGTCCACTGGCTTAAGTCCTTTTATAGTTGCTTATGGGTTCCAACCCTCTTGTGAGGAACTGACTCTGCTGGGTTTCGAACCCTGGTTTACATGGTGCTAAACCTTTTCCTTACCAGTACACCAGCCTGCCTTTTGCAAATTTACCTGAGATCTGATACCATTGCTTGTAGAGTCAAGGTTATCAGTGACAACTCTCTTCAGCTGTGTCTGGTCAGGTGTCTGGTTCTTGGCCTATAAAAGCCACTTCCTGTCTCTGTACCTTTGCCAGATTATTGTGGTTCCTGTACTCTCTAATCAAGCGTGTTCCTGTTTCTCCTTCCTGTTGCTGAATTTGGACTGTTTTGACTTTGCTGCTTCTCCTTCCCACTGACCTCGGCTTGCCTCACTACGATTATCATCTTTCTGTTCCAGTCTCCCATCTCTGCTTAAGACCAGAAGGCCACTCAAGGCTCAGGGGCTCAACCACCTGGGTAACGAGTGGCTACCTCTGGCAGAAAACATTGCTGATCTGGCTACTGGACTCCAAAACTTTGTAACATCAATATCATTACAGAATAATCTGGCCCATTCATGGAGACCGTCGGATCAGATTCTGCATTGGCCCAGCAGGTTGCTTTTAATGCAAGAACTATGCAGACCCAGGCACAGACCATTCAAGTGCTGCAGGATCAGGTAGCTGAACTGCAAAATGAAGTTCGATCAATGCATAGTGAGCTTACCAGCTACAGGGCACATGATGTTGCGGCTGCTGCTACTACTACTGTTACACCTGCACAAGATGCCCGCTTGCCTCTACCAGAAAAATTTGGAGGAGACCGCAAAAAATTCAGGGGTTTCCTAAATCAATGCCGTTTGCATTTCATGATGTTACCTAACCATTTTCCATCTGAAAGAGAGAAGGTGGGATTTATTTTTTCCCTCTTCAAAGATGAAGCCCTGGCCTGGGGCTCCCCTTTTCTGGAACAGGACAGTCCAATCTTGGGAAATTTAAAAGACTTTCTTGAGGCCATGTGCCTAGTTTTTGATGATCCCAATCGCTGTGCTACAGCAGAAGCCACTCTCCTTCATTTACATCAAGGGAGGCACTCTGTGGCTGAATATGCTGCTGAATTCAGACAGTGGGTTACTGATACTACTTGGAACCAATCAGCCCAGAGGTTCCACTTCAGAAGGGGTCTCTCAGAAGCTATAAAAGATGAGCTAGCTCGTGTTGATCTTCCTGTTGAGTTTGATGCATTTGTGCGGTTGGCTATCCGTATTGATCGGAGACTTTCAGAAAGAAGATTGGAAAGACAGGGCTCTTTTAAACCAAGTGCTACTCCTACTTTCAATTCAAGAATTTCTACTCTGACCCCACAAACACCTACAGACTCTGAACCTGAGGCTATGCAGGTAGATCTAATAAGAGGGCCATTATCCAATGAAGAAAAACAGTGGCTACGCACTCACAACTTATGCCTGTTTTGTGGTAGTGCAGGGCATTATGCCATCAATTGCCCTAACAAGTCTAAAAGAACAATAGCTAAGACTGCTGAGGGTGCACAGATTCAACACCAATCCCAGATTTCAGACCAACTGGATTCTGTCACACAACCCTTGTTTTCTCTGGCTCAGGGTGAAGAAGGTATGATGACTCAACATCCTCATTTGGTGGTGCCTATCACTTTGCAATATGGTGATAATAAAATTTCAACTACAGCTATGATAGATTCCGGAGCAGGCGGAAACTTTATGGACATTAAATTTGCAGCAGGAAATAAAATTCAGTCTATCCCTAAATCTTCATCTGTGTTAATGGAAACAGTAGACGGTTCTCCACTTACGTCAGGCCCGGTTACACATGAGACTGTGCCCTTAAAATTGATTCTGGAAGTGAATCACCATGAGTCTATATCTTTCCACCTAATTTCCTCAACACAGTTTCCAGTGATTTTGGGTATACCCTGGCTTGCTCTGCATAACCCACAGATTGATTGGAAGACTAGAACTTTGTCCTTTCCTTCAGAACATTGCTTAATGAATTGTCAACCCTCTAAGGCGACACCTGTTACCACAACAATTAATGAAATGGTTGCTACAAACTTAACTAAGCTTCCGCTACAATATCGGGATTTTGCAGATGCCTGTGATAAGAAGAATGCTGATCAGCTTCCACCTCACAGGCCTTATGATTGCCCCATAGAGCTGCTACCTGGAGCTGCTATCCCATTTGGCCGTATATACTCCCTTTCTGAGCCTGAATAGAAAGCACTTCGTGAATACATACAAGAAAATCTTGCCAAAGGCTTTATTCGACCATCCACTTCTCCAGCAGGAGCTCCTATATTCTTTGTAGAAAAGAAAGATGGCAGTCTACGGCCATGTGTCGATTACAGGGACATTAATAAAATCACTGTTAAAAACCGTTATCCCTTGCCTCTCATTCCTGAACTTCTGGAGAGACTTCGTTCAGCTAAAATATTTACGAAGCTTGATCTACGGGGGGCATATAATCTGGTTCGCATAAGACCAAATGATGAATGGAAAACAGCTTTCAGAACCAGGTACGGACATTACGAATATCTAGTAATGCCATTTGGGCTTTGTAATGCCCCTGCAACTTTTCAGCATCTAATCAATGATGTACTACGGGATCTCCTGGATCAGTTTGTTGTGGCATATTTGGATGATATCCTGATATTTTCTGATAATCTTGAAAATCACAGAAAACAGGTCTGCATTGTTCTTGAGCGCCTTCGTACCCACCACCTATACATTAAACTGGAAAAATGTGAGTTTGAACAAACAGAAATTCAGTTCCTGGGGTATGTAATAACTCCTAAAGGTTTAAGTATGGACGCAAGTAAAATTAAAGCTGTGCTGGACTGGCCCATCCCCAAGAATGAAAAAGATATACAGAGATTTGTGGGGTTTGCCAATTTTTACAGGCTTTTCATTAAGAATTTCTCTGCCGTTATTACACCAATCACTGAACTTACACGTAAAGGGACTCCTTTTCAGTGGTCCAATAAGGCTGACACTGCATTTTCCAGATTAAAGACTCTGTTTACATCTGCCCCTATCTTGGTACATCCTCAGCCAGAATTGCCATTTACTGTAGAGGTAGATGCTTCTGATTCAGCTGTTGGGGCTATACTGTCTCAAAGGACTGGACCTAAGATGTTGTTACATCCATGTGCCTTCTATTCCCGCCAGATGTTACCAGCAGAAAGAAATTATGACATAGGGAATAAAGAACTTTTGGCTATAAAAGCTGCCTTCACCGAATGGAGACATCTCTTGGAGGGAGCCACCCATCCAATTACTGTCCTCACAGATCACAAAAATCTGGAATGTATCCAATCCGCTAAGAGACTGTCAGCCAGACAAGCACGCTGGTCCCTATTTTTCTCAAGGTTTAATTTTTTTATTTCATACCGCCCTGGTTCCAGAAATGGCAAGGCGGATGCCTTGTCTAGGATAGCTGACCCCCTCCATACTACAGTAACCAAGGCCACCATCTTGCCGGAGAGCAGATTTTTAGGAGTTACCTTTCCTTCTGATCTAATGTCTCGCATTAAAAAGGGCTACTCTAAAGATCCAGTTTTTCGTGATCCTCCTCGTGATCTTCATATGACCATGCTTAATGGGTTTTGGATTTTTCAACAACGTCTGTTTGTTCCAGAATCAGTGCGACTGGACGTTTTACGCCTCTACCATGACTCTAAACCAGCAGGTCATCCAGGAATCCGAAAGACACAAGAACTACTTACCCGATCCTTTTGGTGGCCTAAATATTATGAGGATGTTAAGAAGTATGTGTCCTCTTGTGATGTATGTGCCAGACATAAGACTCCTCGCTCATCCCCTGTTGGCTTGCTTCAGCCTCTTCCGATTCCTCATCGTCCCTGGGGATCTATATCCATGGACTTTGTTGTGGAACTACCTCCCTCTAAGGAACACACTACTATTCTTGTTGTTGTGGACCGGTTAACCAAGATGAGTCATTTCATTCCAGCTCGTGGTCTCCCTTCAGCTAAACAGACTGCTGACCTTGTTATTCGGGAAATATTTCGCTTGCATGGAGTGCCTGATGAAGTAATTTCTGACAGGGGAGTGCAGTTTACATCTCATTTTTGGAAATATTTTTGTTCTATTCTAGGTATTAATGTAAATCTGTCTTCAGCTTTTCATCCACAAAGTAATGGACAGACTGAGCGAACCAACCAGACTTTAGAACAATATTTGCGGTGCTATATTAGTTACCTGCAGGATGACTGGCTGGATTTTCTACCCACGGCGGAGTTTGCCTATAACAATGCCCAACACTGCTCCACTTCTCTGAGCCCATTTTTGCCAATTATGGTTACCATCCAACCTTTCTAGTGAGTCTCCCAATTACTACTCCCATTCCTGCAGTCACTGACCGGCTAACCGCCTTACGAGATTCCCAAGAACTGTTGAAGGAGACTCTTTCGGAGGCTCAGGAATGTTACAAAAGAGCTGCTGATAGGCACAGAAAGGAGGCCCCAGTTTATCATGTTGGTGACAAGGTTTGGCTGTCAACAAAGAATCTTAAGCTTAGGATTCCTTCTCATAAATTGGGTCAAAAGTTCATGGGACCTTTTAAGATAATCGCTCAGATCAATGCAGTCACCTTCCGTCTGCAACTTCCAGATTCCATGAAAATACATCCGGTGTTTCACGTGGCACTGCTTAAACCTTTTCATGAAAATACTTTCCCTGGTCGAGCCTTGCCTGCCCCACCACCAGTCCTCGTGGATGGTGAAGATGAATACGAGGTGGAAAAAATTCTTGACTCCAGGATCTTCCGCAACAAGCTTGATGCATTGGAAAGGCTATGGTGAGGAGGTTAGATCGTGGGAACCAGTGGACAATATTCATGCTCCTGATCTTCTTCAGTCTTTCCATGCACAGTACCCTGCTAAACCAGGAAATAGAGCATCCAGAGGCTGCGCCTGTAGAGGTGGAGGTAATGTGAGGAACTGACTCTGCTGGGTTTCGAACCCTGGTTTACATGGTGCTGAACCTTTTCCTTACCAGTACACCAGCCTGTCTTTTGCAAATTTACCTGAGATCTGATACCATTGCTTGTAGAGTCAAGGTTATCAGTGACAACTCTCTTCAGCTGTGTCTGGTCAGGTGTCTGGTTCTTGGCCTATAAAAGCCACTTCC
The DNA here is from genome assembly GCA_933207985.1 of Pelobates cultripes. Taxonomy (NCBI): domain Eukaryota; kingdom Metazoa; phylum Chordata; class Amphibia; order Anura; family Pelobatidae; genus Pelobates; species Pelobates cultripes. The sequence goes on from OW240914.1 coordinate 246,134,299, forward strand.
TGTCTCTGTACCTTTGCCAGATTATTGTGGTTCCTGTACTCTCTAATCAAGCGTGTTCCTGTTTCTCCTTCCTGTTGCTGAATTTGGACTGTTTTGACTTTGCTGCTTCTCCTTCCCACTGACCTCGGCTTGCCTCACTACGATTATCATCTTTCTGTTCCAGTCTCCCATCTCTGCTTAAGACCAGAAGGCCACTCAAGGCTCAGGGGCTCAACCACCTGGGTAACGAGTGGCTACCTCTGGCAGAAAACATTGCTGATCTGGCTACTGGACTCCAAAACTTTGTAACATCAATATCATTACACCTCTGTCCTTCCCGGCGTGTTCTCTGACAAGGGAATGCCCGTTTTGGACGAGCACCTCACCTCCTTACAGAAGATGTGGGATCAGGTCCATGCTACTCTTTCTCGTGCGGCTGCTACTCGGAAGAGATTTGCTGATCGTCGTAGGGGTGCGGCTCCTTCTTATGCCCCGGGTGATAGGGTTGATAGGGTTTGGTTGTCCTCTAAGAATATCCGCCTCAGGGTCCCCTCGATGAAATTCGCGCCCAGGTTCCTTGGCCCCTATAAGGTATTGCGTAAGGTGAATCCTGTGTCCTACTCCCTGGCCTTGCCTCCTTCCATGCGTATACCTAACACTTTTCACACCTCCCTTTTGAAGCCCCTGCTCTGTAATCGATTCTCTGGTCCTCTCAGGAGTCCGGATTCCCTCCGCTCTGTCTCCAGTGACGTGTACCAAGTCCTCGAGGCTGGGGGGGGGGTTATGTCAGGGGTCCATGGGCGGCTGTGAGGGGAGGCTGCACGCCACTTGCAGCACTCACCCTCAGTCCGTCGCTGCGGTCGGCGAGCGGTGTCTCCTCTCCACTGCGCGCCGCTCGCGTCCTCCTCCACGCCTCCCAGCGGCAGCATGTATAACGCTGCACGCTGGGAGCCAGCACATTTATGCAAATGCCGGGGTCACTCACGTGACCCGGCGTTAAAGCAACGGTACCACAATCACAGTGGGAGGCGTAGATATCTCCCACTTGTGATTGGTAATTCTGATTGGAAGTTATCCAATCAGAATTAAGCAAAGGACATTTATACTTACCTTTCCTGTCTCTCAGTGCCCTGTTGTGGTCTTGTGATACCTGTATTGCAGTTTGCTCGTATTTCTCTCTGGTTACTGATTATTTGGCTCGTTATTCCGATTTTCCTGTTATCTCCACTCCTTTGACCTCGGCTTGTTTCTCGTTCTCCTGTTTTCTGGCTCCCTTTACTTGGCTTGTCTCTTGACTATTCTAAGTGTGCTTAGCCCGGCCACTCTAAGGACCGGTATAGCATCCTTCCTCTCTGTGACCTGTTAGCGTGTTAGGTTCCGGAATCGTGACAGACACACAGTTGTGGGAATCAACTGACTTTTATTAACCCACACACAGCTTTTTATGCACAGACCCATAGTATGGGGTCTCCAGGATAAGTTGACAGAGAACTCTCCCAAGAATTCTCTGAGAGATAATTGAGCTGGGAATTTTAGATAACTCAATTATCTCTGTAACATAAAATATTAACTTTTTATAAAACACCCCAAAACATAATTAAACAGTACAGGAACCCCACAATTTGAAATATCCCCGAATAGCCTGAATCTGAGTGAACAACATATCCAAAAAGTGCTCAGATTGGTTTGGTGGAACGAGATCGCTATTCAGGAGAAGATTTCACCAGCCGGCCACAAAGGCATGCCTCAAAAGACTTCCAAAAAATCCAGGGTAGTAGCCTGTCTTGGTTTGGGAGTACATGCCTGAACACCAACGAATGCTCCCCCTGGCTCTTAGCTATCGAATGCTCCCCCCAGTCGGTAGATCATATCTCCCGAACTTGTTTTGTGTAGTTGTTCGTGTAGTTGTTCGGGAAAATATACAGGCAGCAGTACCATCTTGACAAGGGGCTCGCACTCAATGACCAAGTACCGCTGCCTGCGTTCGGGAGACAAAATAGCCACCGAACGCACGTGGTTCAGTGCACGGCAGCCACCCAGGGAAAGCACTCAAGAACTTTTTCATTGCGGTTAACAGCCAGGGGTGGTCGGTGTTCATAGTCAATAACAGGGGGAAACCACACACGTTCTGTTTGGTTCCCAAATAGGGAGTTACAGATTTGTTCGTAAGAACTCAATATGAGTACGGGCAACCCCAGGGATTGATGTCAGGTCCGCCACACACCCTCAAAACCATCTATAAAAATTCACACTTGAAAACCTGAAATTGTCACTTCTCTTGACCCAACTCTTAGAATGCTACGTCCACCTAGGTTTGGATGCTTGGCGTCTAGCTTGTAGAGGGCCGCTGGTTCATAGACAAGGCCATGTTAGCTTTGCCTGGGAGGCATAAGGCCCTTTTGGCACTTTCATGAATGTGGCAAAGACCAAGTAGAATTCCAGAGTGAGGACATTCCACAAAAAGTTTATTGCAGACATCTTTATCCAAAGGGCAATGGAGCCGGTATCTTAGGAACTCCACAATGTGTCCTGGTGGAGTCTATTCTGAGGACCAAGGGTGTTGTAGAGCCTTGGGATCTAATAGCAGACGTCCCACCAAATCCAGTAACTCCACCTGCTCATTTATCAGTTGGGCAGGGAGTTGGTTCTCAACCACTGTGTCCTAGACATAACTAGAGTCCAACTAACCTGAACTCTCACCCCTGAACTGCCAGCATATTCAACCACCACGTCAAAGGCAGGGTCTTCTTGGTGCACCAACGACTTATGAGAAATTTGTGTAGGGCCGAGCCTCGCCAATTTAATGGAAGCCTTGCCCTTGTCCACATAGATGCTGCGGTCCTTCCATGGGCAATTGCGAGAGCTACCTGCTTCAACCCAGGTGTTGAACATTCCTAGTGGGTGGTGCTTTTAGGAGTTATATAACGGTTTTGGACATTAGCTTGGCTAATATAGCTAGGTTGCTGCTTCTAGGTGCTGCTTCAAAGTGTGGGCTTGGAGATATTCTGGAGAGTTTTACTGATTCTTCAACTTTCTAAGATTTTGTTAAGGTTTTTCTTTTTACTGTTACAGATAAGAGTCATCTATAGGAAAAGGTTACTGATTGCACAAGGTTTGATTTCCTGTTGGTAATTGGTAAGGCATTTGATTTGATTAGCTAGATGTTTGCTTTTGTTTGTTGGTTAGTGTCACGAGCGTGGGCTATAGGCCCAGCCGAGACAGTGGAGAAAGTATGGAAGTGACAGGGTTAATGACACCAGATCCCTGGTTACCTGTTGCTAGTCCCAGCAACCACTCAATTAACCCCTGCAATCCCTTCTACACTAACCCCCTAGTACACACTTTAGTGCCACCACCAAGACTTTAAACCCGGGCATCTTAGGTTACCCCACAGACAGGAGAATTATAGAATCACAGTTCTACTTTTACTGATCAAACACATATAATTAACCCCTTTTGGTAACGTGTTTACCTGAGCTTTCCTCTGGAGAGTGAAGCTCATAGAGAACAGAGACACAAGCTGATTAAGTAAACATTTACTCTGACAAAAAAATATTCACAGTGCTGAGTACAAAATACAGAAGTAAATGACATACAGATAAATTGCAAAACAGTACATAAAATAAAATAGGAGAAAACACAAGAAATTTCTTACATATATTTACCCCATATAGAATTCTTGTGGGAGTCTTAGATGGTATAGGTCTCCTAGAAGTTGCTGACCAAAGGCAAAATGAAAAGCTCTCTCGATAGTCCAGCACCCTCATTAATATATCTAAACTAGTTGTTTCTCAGTGGGCAGACCCCTGGGGGGGATCAGAGGGGGTTGGTCTGGCAGTTTATTGCCCACTCTATGCAATTCCTTGTGTCCAGCTCCGGTGATGGCTATCTAGATGTTTTATGGTCTAGTCCTGGTGCCAGATCAAAGACCACAATAAATGTCATCCCAAGGTTTACAAAAAAACAACTCTTAACGTATATCAATACATCAAACACCAACTCATACTTTTGGCATGACAGTTAGCTATTGTTTGCAAATAAGCATAGGCCCACCCAGGTGTTAAACATTACTAGTGGGTGGTGCTTTTAGGAGTTATATAAGGGTTTTGTACATTAGCCTGGCTAATATAGCGTGGTTGCTGCCCCAAAGTGCTGCTTCAAAGTGTGTGCTTGGAGATATTCTGGAGATAATTTGAGGTATACAGGAGAAAAATAAGTTAAGATTTTGTTTGATTTAAATTACTCATTAAAATGGCAGACTTAGTTCAGTGTAATAGTTGTTATGCATTTGTTTCACGTTCCACTTTTTGGAGATTTGGATGCTGTCTAATCTGTAAACATTTCTCTATATTGCGGCAGTAGATTGTATTTTTAAAATCTGAGATCTGTAAATTATCCGTTATAAAAACTCAGGCTGGAACTTTTGCAAAGCTACTACCGCAGAGACGTCCTAGGAATGGCATATTGATTACTGTAGGATCTAGTAGATTTAAAGTTGTGGATAAAAGGCTTTTTGCACAGTCTGTTGCTCTACATAATTCATTTTCAGCACTCTCAGAGTGTAATAGTGTTTGGAAGATTGGAAGTTAGTGAATGTTGTGCCCATTCACAAGAAATTTAGTAGGGAGAAGTCGGTCAACTATAGGTCAGTAAGCCTTACTTCAGTAGTGGGGAAAGTAATAGAAACCATGTTAAAGGATAGGATTGTTGAACATCCAAAATCACATGGATTTACTTCAAGGAGATCATGCCAAACTAATCTTATTGATTTTTTTCTGATTGGGTAACTAAAATAATAGATCAAGGTGGTGCAGTAGACATTGCATACCTAGATTTCAGTAAGGCTTCAATAAGGCTGTTTCACATAAAAGGTCTAATCAATAAACTGTAATCTTTAAGTTTGGATTCAAATATTGTTGAATGGGTAAGGCAGTGGGCAAGTGACAGGCAACAGAGTGTTGTAGTCAACAGAGATTATTCAAAGCATGGTCTTGTTATCAGTGGGGTACATCAGGGATCTGTACTTGGACCCATTCTATTTAATATTTTTATTAGTGATATTGCAGAAGGTCTTGATGATAATGTATGTGTTTTTGCTGATGATACTAAGATATGTAATACAGCTGATGTTCCAGGAGGGATAAGACAAATGGCAAATGGTTTAGCTGAACTAGAAAAATGGTCAGAGCTGTGGCAGCTGACATTTAATGTGGATAAGTGCAAGATAATGCATCTTCGATGTAAAAACCCAAGGGCAGAGTACATAATATTTGATAGAGTCCTAACCTCAACATCTGAGGAAAGGTATTTAGGGGTAATTATTTCAGATGACTTAAAGGTCGGCAGACAATGTAATAGAGCAGCAGGAAATGCTAGCACAATGCTTGGTTGTATAGTGAGAGGGATTAGCAGTAGAAAGAGGGAAGTGTTCATGCCATTGTACAAAACACTGGTGATACCTAATTTGGAGTATTGTACGCAGTATTGGAGACCGTAGCTCCAAAAAGATATTGATACTTTGGAGAGAGTTCAGAGAAGGGCTACTAAACCGGTTCATGGATCACAGGATAAAACTTACAAGGAAAGGTCAAAGGATCTTAAGATGTATAGCTTGGAGGAAAGACAAGACAGGTGGGATATGATAGAAATATTTTAATACATAAAGGGAATCAACACAGTAAAGGATGAGACTATATTTAAAATATGAAAAACTACCACCACAAGAGGACACAGTCTTAAATTAGAGGGGCAAAGGTGTTATGGATAGAAATTAATGTTAGTAAAATGTTTGTTTACTTAAAATGGTTGCTAGAGCATAGAGCACCCCCACCCTTTCTGTGTTCATTAACTGCTCAAAATGGCTAATGAGCACCCCTTCCATCATCTAAAGAATGTACTAAGATGACGTCTTCTGCCAGGGCCTCACCCAGTATGCTGGTGACATCACACTTTGGAGGAAAGGCATTAGATAAGACATTTAACACTTGCCCAATTAAAGATGTATTCTCTTTGTTATCTCATGTTTTGCATATGATGTATTTCTGCCTTTATAAGGGGCTCCCCGCGCACCTGATTAAACATTCCGAAGTCTTTCATTAACCTGCAACTTGGTGTCTCAGTGTGATTTACTTCAGAGCGTGCACGTATTCTATTTAATTTGGACAGGAGCAGATACTCAGATAATCAAACACTTGGTTTGATCTAAATCAAAGGTTTAAAAATAATATCAGGAAGTATTTCTGAAATGGTAGAGGTTAACACAGTGAAGGAATTTAAGCATTTGTGGGATAGGCATAAGGCTATCCTAGCTATCATATAAGACCAGGGACTAATGAAAGTATTTAGAAAATTGGGCAGACTAGATGGACCGAATGGTTTTAATCTGCTAGGACATTCTATGTTTCTATGTAACAGAATGGTGGGAGCTGCCTGAATCAGAGCTCTCACTTCCTGGGGTAGTGGGAGGTTTCTGGGATGGTGCCTGAGAAGGTGAGTCAGAGTGGAGTGCAGCCAGGCAGGAAGATGGCCAAAGCCACAGGGCAATATAACTGGGGGTCATCCAGAATAAGTCCAGGGCCTACCAGGGTACAGAGCCCAAAGGACAAGAAAAAATAGGTCTCCGTTGTGCCAAAACCACATGTGTATAAAAAAAAAACAGTATCCCACTATATGGGGAGTGACACAACTGATGCAGCTCAGTTATCAATGATCACAAAGCCTATAGGCTAGATACGAGTACAAAACAGTAGATATGGACCATGAAATGTAGGAACCAAACAGAGAGGACCTGTGGAGGAAAAGGGAAAGAAAAAGGGGAGAGCCAGCAGCACTGTGAGAAACTGTAAGGATACTGGTATGCCGCAAACCACATGCCAGAACAATAGGGAGAAGGGTGCAGAGCATGTCGGACACCAAAGAGTGGTGAACCTGGAAGCAGCACTAAAGCGAGCTGTAAACAAAGCGATTGCTGGGCCGTCAAGCAGATAGACGCTGGCAAATGCACAACTCGGAAGCCCGAGGGGGAAAATAGTATATGGAGTGCTCAAACTCCAAGAATTTAAACCACAGCCAGATAACACAACTTGGCATGTAATAAAAAAAAATAGAGACAAGAAATAACATACAGAGCACAAAACACCAAACAGGTTAGAGATAGCTCTAAAATTGATGTTGCTCACCTAGAGGTAGCAGCAAAAAAAGAGGAAGTAGTAGGGTCTAGTTAAGGTTTTATATATATTAACCTGTGTGGTTGTTTTTAACTAACTATATTAAATGTTTCTTTGCTGCTGGAGATGTCAGAAAGTAAATATGAAGCCTTCTGTCTTGCTGTAAAATTCATCTGCAAGCTTATTTATTTATTTTTGTTAAAATTAAATATTTTTTATATATCTTATCACATGCAGCAATTTTTCAGCTAGACATATTTTACTGTCTAAAAAAAATCAATTAACATTTAGCTTTTCTTTAATTCCTTGTGTTTTCCAGGAATCTCCATTTAGCCCAGAATCATTCAAAAACACAATTGTCTGTGAATCACCTAATAATATTCTCAACAAGTTCAAAGGTTACATGTGAGTATACATTATACAATGTTTCATTGGCCTTCTCTTCCTGTTTAAACTTCAATTCTGAACCAAAACAAAACTCCATTTGAGCTATATGTTCACTCAACCATAATTTACCTCTTTTATTATAACTGCTCCAACACTTATTACATATAATTTTGTTCAGGGCAAATATGATTTTACATCACATATAGATGAAACATACTTTTATATGAAAAAACCTAAATACATGTGTGAAACTAAGAATTCTATTTTTTTTAGAATGGCCTTTGTTTACTGTGAAAATCATACATGTTTAATAGGCATGTCCAGTCTTTTTAGTAGCCACTTAGTCACAAAGCCTGGCCAAATTTGGTAATAATTCTTAAATCAAGAAGCTGTTACTCCACATACTAAAAAGTATATCCCGCAACATTATGTTTTTATTATTTTTATTATATTTTTAGCATCCTGTTGCTATTTAAACATCTGTACAAAATCGGTCTTTTCGGCCAGACAATTCCACATTCTTATTGTTCTTACTGTAACATAAAAACATTTCTTTGCCTTCGACTGAATCTCCTTTCTTCCAGTTTAAATGAGTGACCTCCTGTCCCATGTAAAGTCCTGTTTATGAATAGATTTCCAGACAATGGTTTGTATTGGCCCAGAATATATTTTTATAATGCTATCATATCCTCCTGAGGTGCAGTCTTTCTAAACTAAACAAATTTAAATGTATTAACCTTTCTTCATAACTAAAATCTTCTATTCCTTTTATGAATTCCTTAGCCCACCTCTGCACTTTAATAGTGCCATAATATTTTTCTTTAGAACAGATGTCTAAAATTACACAGCATATTCAAAGTATGGTCTTACCACTGATATATAAAGAGGCAAAATTATATTTAATCCTGAGAATTATTGCCCCTTTATGCATGACAATAGTTTATTGGAATTAGCAATTGGTGATTAACATTTCACAGTGCTACCTAGTTTGTTGTTGTTGTTGTGATTAAGCAACTTATTTTTCGTTATAAAACAAAATTCCTTATATTAGGGAGCCATAAACAAATCCAGACCTGAACCCTGATTAGGCTTAAAAGATCTAGGCAGCCATCATCAAAAGAACCTGCTAAAATATCCTGCATATCCTGAGGGAGAAAGAGAAGATGGAGATCTTCTTGGAATTTGGCTATCTAGTAAGAATTAAAATTATCATATAAAGTAGGAAAAGAGTCAAATAAAGATTGCAATTAATGTAGGAAAACATAACATAATTTTCATAGTGACCTTACCACTCAGGGCACAAATTTAAGATATGTGTTTGATAGCCATGCGTAGGGCCGGCGCTTCCTATAAGGTAAACTAGGGTGCTATATAGGAGGGGGCGCCCTGCGCTCCCATCGCTGGCTCTTTAAATGCTGCAGCCGCCTGAGAGCTCTATAGAGATCCTCAGACGGCAGCAACACTGCCTCTCTCCTCACCTTCCCTTCCCTGTGTAGCGTGGGTGGCCGAGCTCCTCTCCGGCACGCGGTACCCGGCCGAACTGACAGGAAGTGCACAGTGTGCGCACTTCCTATCAATCCGGCCGGGTACAGGAAACAGAAGTTCCTGTACCGCGAATGGCAAAGGCGCTCGGCTACCCACGCTACACACAGGGAAGGGAAGGTGAGGAGAACACGGGGGGGGAGAAGAGGAGAACACGGGGGAGAAGGAGAACGAAGAACGGGGGGGGGGAAGAGGAGAACACGGGGGGGGAGAAGAGGAGAACATAGAGGGGAAGAAGAGAGGAAAGAAGGGGAACACAGAGGAAAGAAATGGGGAAGAAAGAGAGAACACGGAGGGGAGAACACGGGGGGAAGAAGAGGAGAACACGGGAGGGGGAAGAAGGAGGAGAACACAAGGAGGGGGAGAAGAAGGGGAAAACACAAGGAGGGTGGAAGTGGAGAACACAGGGAGGGAGAGAAAGGAGAACACAGGAGGGGGAGAAGAGGAGAACACAGGGGGAGGAGAAGTAGAGACCACAGAGTAAGGGGGGGAAAGAGGAGAAGTAGGGGGGAAGGAGAGAGAAGGAGAAGGAGGAAAAGGAGAAAAGAGAGGAAGAGAGGAGAAGAACGGGGAGGATGAAAGGGGAAGAAAAGGGGAGAACATAAGGGGAAAAGAAGAGGAGAACACACGGGAAGAAGAAGAGAACACGGGAAGAAGAGAGAACAATGGGAAGAAGAAAGGAAGAAGCATGGAGTTGTGAAGAAGAGGAAACACAGGGGGGAGAAGAGTAGAAACACATGGAGGAGGAGAAAGATGAGAACACAGGGAGGGGGAGAATATAAGGAAAACACACAGGAAAGAGATGAGAACACAGGAGGGAGAAGAAGAAGAAAACACGGGGGTGGAGAGAGAGAACACAAGGGGAAAGTAGAACATGGGGGAGATGAGGAGAATGTGGGGGTTGAGGAGAAGCGAGGGGAGGGTGAGGAGAACCACTAAGGGATGGTAGGGAGAGCAGAGACCACTAAAAGGGAGGGAGGGGGGTGACCACTAGGGGAGGTGGGGAGAGGAGAGACCACAAAGGGTGGGGGGGAGACCACTAATGGAAAGGGGGGGTGAGAAGAGATGCCTAAGCGTGGGGGGAGACGAGAGACCACTAATGGAAAGTCGGGGAGAAAAGGAGACCACTAAGGGAGGTGGTGGGGTGAAGAGAGTAGAGACCACTAAGGGACAGGGGAGGAGAGGAGAGATCTCTAAGGGATGGAAGGGGCAGGGGGCAGGACAGGGAGCTCTTTCACACTACGCATACACACACATACACACAATGCATCCCTATACATACTCAGAAACGCACAATGCATCCCTACACACACAGAAACACGACATGCTTCCCTTACATACAGAGAAACACACAATGTATCCATTACACACACACACACAATGCAACCCTTACACATAAAGACAATGCATCCTTTGCACACATACACAGAAACACACAATGCATCCCGTACACACAGATGCAAATACACACTGCTTCTCTTACACACACACACATAAATACAATGCATCTCTTACACACACTCAATGCACCCCTTACAGATACACACACTGCATCGCTTACATACACAGAAATACATCTTGCATCCCTTATGCATACAAACACAGATTTACACAATGCATCCCTTACACACAACCAGAAACACACAATACATCCCTTATACACAAACACACACTGCTTTCTATCCCTTACACAAAAATCTGCTTCCACTACACACAAACACACTGCATCACCTACGAAAAACTGGTATCCCTTTACACTACATGCCATAAGGACACACATTAGATCCTCTACAATAAAACATCCACTACACACTACACTCTCTGTGAGCGAACTCATGGGTGGAACATGTAGGTGGCCCTTATGGGCATATTCACTGTCAGGCCCTGGGGCCCAGACCTTGAGCTGTGTAAGGGGCCCCAAAAAAATGGAGCTGCTTCCCGTTCTCCCAGAACATTGAATTTTGTGACCACATGTAACGGTACTCCGGGTATAGAAGGGTTTAACACCGCCAAAGCTGTTCCCTTCCCGAATACAAGGTCAGCTACTGAACACTCCTAAGCGCAGAACAGGAAAACACACGAATAATCCCCCCCAAGTACGAGACGAGACTCTGTATTGAGGGTCAAGCAGGAATATGTTTAATGTGGGCTTAATGCCAGTCTTTTATGCAGGTCTTCCACCCAAGGACACTCCTATAGGGACCTGGTGGAAGACTGGGACAAGTTCATACATGACCAATCAGAAACATATACAGTGATAAACACTCCCACAGGCACATTACAAACCCTCATCTCTATCCTGGAGATAATTGGGTTAAGTGCTAGAAGTCACTCAATTATCTCCAGGGATAGAGCATAACCTCCATTTTACAGGCACAATAAAAATACATAAAAATATATAATTCCCAAACTACCGAACAGAACCTCCACATTCAACGTATTCCCAGATAGCTTAGATCAGAGCGCAAAATATCACCGAATAGCGCTCAGATTCCATATACACAGTTCAATCTCCATGGAGCAAAAGTCTTGTACAGAGTGCATTCTTCAAACGAATGGGCTCCATGGGATCTGCGCTATCTGGGGTAGCTCTGTTCGTATAGTCAATGTACCGAACGGCACGGCATTCGTATGAAATGTGAACATAACGAAGAGGCGTCGGCGGCTTCAGCGGTGTTCGTATGAAATAGTGTCAGATTTTAGTTCCATAGGTTTGTTGACGAACACCGCTGGGCGTTCGACTATCCAAGATGGTCGAACGCCACATGTTCGTTCATACGAACGACGACCACCCAGCCGACCATTCGAGAGTGGAAAGTGTCTGCGGTTAACCACAACATTCCAATGAGGGCAAGAGGTTAACAAGCAGCCTGCCGTTCGGTAGTTCTTTCGTATGCAGGGAATAACACATGGGGTCATACGGACAAGTGGTAATTATCGAACAAACAGACGAACCAAGGTGAAATAAAAGTAATCCAAAGACAGAGGTCTGTCACATCACAGTTACAAACAGCCAGACCAGTGGAGCCAAACTGCAGCCAGAGCCCATCACCATCCTCATCTGGTTGTAAGTAGGCAATATAGTGTATTATTACACCTTGTTCCAAATTATTATGCAAATTATATTTAAGTGTCACAAAGATTAAATATTTTGTTTTTCAGTTTAACTCATGGATGGCATTGTGTCTCAGGGCGCTTTTGATCACTGAAAACAATCTCGGACACCTGTGATAATTAGATTTCCAGGCGAGCCCAATTTAAGGAAAAACTACTAAAGGAGGTTGTTCCACATTATTAAGCAGTGCACCATTTTCATGCAATATGGGGAAGAAAAAGGATCTCTCTGCTGCCGAAAACAGTGAAATAGTTCATTGCCTTGGACGAGGCATTAGATATTTCACGAAAACTTAAGCGTGATCATCGCTCTATTAAGAGATTTGTGGCTGATTCACAGCACAGATGGGTTCGTGCAGATAAAGGCACATTGAGGAAGATTTCTGCCAGATCCATGCTTGGATCAAGAGAGCAGCTGCTAAAATACCATTACATGGCAGCAAACAGATATTTGAAGCTGCTGGTGCCTCTGGAGTCCCACAGACATCAAGGTGTAGTGTCCTCCAGAGTCTTGCATAAACCTTCTATTCGGCCACCACTAACCAATGCTCACAAGCAGAAATGGCTGCATTGGGCAGAAAAATACATGAAGACTAATTTTCAAACAGTTCTGTTCACTAATGAGTGCCGTGCAACCCTGGATAGTCCAGATGGATGGAGTAGTGGATGGTTGGTGGACGGCCACCCTGTTCCAACAAGGCTGCGATGTCAGCAAGGTGGTGGTGGAGTCATGTTTTGGGCCAAAATCATGAGAAGAGAGCTGGTTGGCCCCTTTAGGGTCCCCAAAGGTGTAAAGATGACCTCTGCAAAGTATGTGGCATTTCTGACTGACCACTTTCTTCCCTGGTATAGAAGGAAGAACTATGCTTTCTGTAATAAAATCATCTTCATGCATGACAATGCACCATCTCATGCTGCAAATAATACCTCTGCATCAATGGCTGCTATGGGGATAAAAGGAGAGAAAGTCATGGTGTGGCCTCCATCCTCCCCTGACCTCAATCCTATTGAAAACCTTTGGAGCATCCTCAAGCAAAAGATCTATGAGGGTGGGAAGCAGTTTACATCCAAACAGCAGCTCTGGGAGGCTATTCTGACATCTTGCAAACAAATTCAAGCAGAAACTGTCCAAAACCTCACAAGTTCAATGGATGCAAGACTTGTGAAGCTGCTATCAAATAAAGGGGTCCTATGTTAAAATGTAACATGACCTGTTAAAATGTTTAAACAGTTAAAATGTTGTTATAAGTTTGATTGAAATAGCTTTTGATTTCAGTAAATATGCTGCAAACACAACAAATGACAATTTTCAGTTCTTTACAACCTACAAAGTGTTTTGAAACTTACTGTGCGTAATAATTTGGAACAGTGCATTGTAAGTTTTTTATGTTTTAAAAAAAATACTGTTATCATTAGGAGGTTTGTTCAGTAAAATTTGAATTGTACTCTTAATAGTTGATAACATGAGAATTGTGCTGACTGTTATTTACATCAATTATTTAGGTAAATGAGAAAAATATAATTTGCATAATAATTTGGAACAGGGTGTAGTGACACTAATCTCTAATTTACCTCACATTAAAGGGACACTTTAGTCCCCAGAACCACTGCAGTTTAATGAAGTGGTTCTGGTGTCTATAGCCTGTCCCTGCAGGCTTTTTTAATGTAAACACACACTGTGTGCAGCACTGGCATTAGTTCATATGGCAGATCATATGGGTGAGGCATTGTGATGTCACTGGGCCACGCGATATTTAAGCTGATGTGCCAAAAAAGAGACAGATGATTAGCAAAGATATTGATAATCAATTTGCCACATATGACAGGGTTTATAACTCTCAGAGAGTGGATGGAAAGAAGGTTGATGGGCTATTAAGAGCAAAATAATCAATATAGATATGAACAAACTAAACATACTTAAAAGATGCACCCCCCAGGCCAAGGCTAAGAGATACACATATATAAATATGTATTTGCCCCCCGAATCTGTTCTGCTTACCTCCTGAGCAGGAAGGGGGGCAATAATACGAGGAACCTTGGACCACCAAAGAAGGATTTCTAAAGGGCTGTGCAGGGAGATCTTTTGATGATCAGAGCCAGTTCTTATAGGTTATCTGGGTATGGTGATGGCTCTCCTGTTAATTCTGCAAACATACAGCCTCTGCATCTGGTGATAAATGAAACACATACAGTATCACCTAGGGCTCAGCACAGGCAATCCATTTGAAAATCCTTCTGAAGATCTCCTCTAAATAGTTCACTAGAATTTGTCAATCTTGGTGGGGTAACGGATCACCTGGGGACCTCCGTTGAAGGACGCTTCCTAACTGAGTCGAGGACTATAAGCACCGCACCTGACACCACAACCACTGCAGACTCCACAAGTGCCGTAGCTTAACTGGAATCTTTCTTCCACCCTTCCTTCAACCTCTGACATCCAGGACCGTGTGGGGGTTCTCCTCATCCAACTCTTGCATGATTAGGTCGATCATCACCATCGGAGGATCTGGGCCATACCTGGCTAGCCGATTCTTTCCCTCCTCTATGCAAGCGTTGTCCTCCTAGCGATGCATCATTTTTGCTTGGTGTCTCCTGGATGCTGCTCATCGCACTAGAAAGCCATCCCTCCACTGCCACCACTGTAACGGATCACCTGGCACCCCGACTGGGCACCTCCGTTGACTGACACTTTCTAGCTGATGCCGAGGACTATAAGCACTGCACCAGACATCAAAACCACTGCAGACCCCACAACCGCCATAGCTCAACTGGAATCTCGCCGTCTTCCTTCCACCCTGGATCAACCTCCAGGAGAGCGTAAAAGGAACAGCTCTTAAAAAAGCTAAGTGATGAGAGTCCCGGGGAGTATACAAAGTATAGCAATCCCCAGTGTGAATATAGCAGTTCCCTACAAAAAAAACGAGACAAGGCTACGTATTGAGGGTTAAGAAGATCTCTGGTTTAATGAGCACAAAGGCATTTCTTTTATACATATTTTCCCCACAAGGTTACCACCCATGTGGACCTTGTGGAGCACAGGACACAAAGTCACCAAACCAATAGGAACAATAATTAACATAGTAACACTCCCACATACAGTCAGCAAGCCCTCCCCTCGGCCTGTGATTAAGCTAGCTAATGGAATAACTTAATTATCCACAGGCAGAAAAAACATACATTTTTACAAACCCCAAAATACAACATATCCCCATGTTATATCCTTGGATAGCCCTGATCTGGGTGAACAACATATCCAAAAATCACCCAGATCAGAGCACGTGTTCAAAAGTTTCATGGAAGTTACATTTGACCAACCGCATGCACATTTTCATGCCCAAAACAGTTCCGGAGAATTTGGCTGTGCGGCCGGTCTATTTCCAATAGTTAAAATATATTAAGTTCTGTTCAAATGCACGAATGGGGCCATTTGTGCAATTACTCAAAGTTAAAGTGACATTCGAATTGTCAAACGCACTTCAATTTCCGTCGGAGAAGGTAAAGTTCAGCGGTGTTCATGCCGTTGCGTGTCCGATTTGAGTTCTATGAACTCGACGAAAAAAAACCACTGAACGCGTTCGACTGAATTAAAACGGCCATTTCAAAAAGTGCCACTTTGAAAGTGCAAATCCTTTCCAATTGTATTTAAAGGGGCAGAAACAATGTTTTAGGATCCAATATGCCCAAAAAGTGCTTTTAAGCAGCAAACATCCCAGGGACCATAGTCACAGGGCAAGAGGCTGGCAAGCAGGCCTCTCCAAAACCCAGTGGCGAAGTGCAATTCGTCACAGATGGCTACCGGGAAAAGGGGCGGACTGACAACTCCCTCAGATCAAGAACCCCCCTCCTGGTGCACGGTATTTGTGCAGCTCTCACATAGATATTATGTGCACGCTACCCAGCACCCAGGATGGCTGTGTGAGAGCCACACAGTGTGACTCCCACACCTGCAGGGCTGCCACAAAAGGGGTTAATCCAACCAAAAACAGTGTTTTAATAAAATATAGTTTTTGAATGGAGTAACCCTTACTGGCATGCCTCATGCCCACCCCCATTAAATAAAGAAATAAAGCACTTTTAATAAAAATCCTCTGTGTTTGTTGGTGACATCACAAGCAGCGTCCTCCACATGTGTTTGGAGGCTACTTGTGTGGTTGTGTGTGTGGCATGCTGCTTGTGATGTTGTGTTCTAACGCAACATGTTGCGCTAGAATTAATAATTTGTCATGTTTTACTTATTTGTAGCGGGACCTGGGTAAACAGGCTGGCTATCCCCTTTGGTTAGAGTAGGTCAGACCCATTTCCCCAATAACAGGACGGGACACAGTTCCCAGAGAAAATGTTTGACAATGTTTATTGGGCACACAGCTTTTTATGCACAGGGGGTCTCCATCCAGCACAACACAAAACACATACAGGAGGGGGCTGCGGAACAGCTAACCATTTCCTGCTCTGGGAGATGCTAACAGGACACAGGGACACGCATGAGTACACTTCACATACAAGGGGTGAACTTTGGGGCTCAGCACCCTGGGACAGGGAAGGGATACAGGGTTACTTTTTACATGGGGGAATACCCCTGGGTTCCATCTAGGATCCCTGCAAAAAGTTGGGTGATCGGATAAACGGAGCCGGAGATATCAGCGTCGGACGTTTGGGGCTCAAGGCTCTGTACCCCGGAATCAGTTCCATGGTGTTGATTGGTTTAGTCCGGTGAATTCAAACTTCGCGCCTAAACCAAGCAACGACAAATTAGCCGAAATGGCACGAAAACCAAATCGCGCCACTCAGCGTTAGTGGGAGGAAGGAGTTTCGCCACCTAATCCAAAGAAAGGGCTCAAAACACTGCTGCATCAATCCGTGCTTGAGGAAGATGGGGGTTTCGCGGCCCAATCAGAAGAGAGGGCGTGAAACCCAATGTCACCAATCTGCTGAAAGGCGCGAAATGCCTGCACCAATCCGTGCTTGAGGAGGATGGGAGTTTCGCTACCCAATCAAATGGAAGGGCGCGAAACCCCGTTTGAACAAGCGCTCTTCCTCTGATTGGTTGCTCACTCCCTGCGGCGACTAATCAGTGCTTTATTCGTGCTGGCCAACCAGGAGAGTGGTGCGAACCCAGTTTGAATGCGCGCTTCCTCTCCCATTGGTCGGCATGGACTTCCATGCGGCCAGCGGGAGCCCTGCGGTCGTGAGACCGACTCACAACCCTAGGGACCATCTGGCTGGCACGCGTCCCTCTCCTGGGCAGCCAGGTGAGGGACAGGGATGAGGGACTACGGGTATCACAAGGGACGGGGGGGAGTGATTATAGCTCCATTGGGAGCAGTTAGGGTGATCCATGACACCGGGATCAAAGACAGCATACACAGGCCATTCGGGAGACAAATGCTCCCCCTGGTGGGCGTTCTCCTGCGGTCTGCGGTTTTCACACCTCGTTAGCGAGGTGTGAACGTTCTAATTGGAGTATCATGGTGGTCCTGTACTGTTCGGGAGACAAATGCTCCCCCTGGTGGGCGTTCGGTAATACAAATCGGTGGCCACCCAAGGGAAGCACACGCCACTCTTTTCCTTGCGGTCTGGGGTTTTCACACCTTGTTAGCGAAGTGTGAACATTCTAAGTAAGCGTTCTAACTTAGGTGCCAGGGTGGTCCAGAGCACAGGGCTCTGTGCGCTGGAGTGCCCCCGGTCAGTCAAAAGGTGTAGTACAGGATTTTATAGGCAAAATTATAGAAAAAGGAATAGGAAAGAGGGGAAACACACATCCTAGTAGGCACATCCACACGCAAAAGAAACAAGGCAATTCACAGTTTAGGCAATCACGCCACACTATAGTACTGTGCTGCAGAATATATTGGTGCTATATAAGTAATTGTAATAATTGTGTTTGTGTGTGTATAAGGAGGCTGTATGCAGTATTGCAATGATGGGAAAGCCTCTTGTGATGTACGTGTAGGGAGGCTGCATGTGGTATTTAATTTGTGGGAATGCTGCTTGTGGGATTATGTGCATACAGTGAAGTTCCTTGTGGGTGTGCGTGTGTGGATGGAGCTGTTGGGGGATACATAGGCTGCAGTATATGTGGATAGTGACTGCAGTGCATTAGGGGGATATTGGCTGTAGGGGGGCATAGGGACAGGCATAGAGACGGTAGTGTGTGCATGGGGGGACAGTGGCTGTTCGGGGTACAGAAGTGGTAGGGGCATAATCAGGTGCTGGGAGGTATAGGTGCTATAGTGGGTGCAGTGAGGGATAGGGGCTGTAGTGAGTGCAGAAAGGCATAGGGATGAGAGTGATGGGGGCTCTAGTGGGTGCAGGAAGTCACAGGGTCTGTAGTGGGTATAGGGAAGGATAGGGATGAGATAGAAAGATGCGGGATCTAGTGGATACAAGGAGGGATAGGAATGAGAGGGATATGACTGAAGTGGGTAAAGAGGCTCTTGGATGGATGGGTAAAGGGGTTATAGGGTCTGCGATGGGTGCAGATGCGAATAAGGGCTGTTGTAGGTGCAGGGGGCATAGGGACTGTAATGGGTAAGGGGATATTGGGGCTCATTTGGATAGAGAGGGAATATATGGGCTGTGGTTGATAAGGGGTGGGTGAAGGGGGTATAGGGACTGGGATGGGTAGAAGGGGGCATAGAGTCTGGGATGAGTGAAAGGAGGAATAGGGGTAGGATGGGTAAAGTGAGGCATACGGGCTGGGATGGGTAAAGGGGGAATAGGGTCTGGGATAGGTAATGGGGGGCATAAGGGCTGAGATGGGTGTATGGGTGAAAGGGGGCATAGAGTCTGGAATGTTTAAAGGAGGCATATAGACTGGGATGGGTGAAAGCGAGGTAAGGGGTTGGGATGAGTAAATGGGGTATAGGTTCGGGTATAGGTGAAAGGGGGCATAGGGGCTGGGATGGGTGAATATGGACAGAGGGGCTGGGATGGGTGAAGGGGGCATAGGTGCTGGAATAGGTAAAGGGAGGCATAGGTAGCTGGTATGGGTGAAAGGGGGCATAGAGTCTGGGATAGGTAATGGGTCATAGGGGCTGAGATGGATGAATGGGGGCATAGGTGCTGGAATAGGTAAAGGTATGGGTGAAAGGGGGCATAGAGTCTGGGATAGGTAATGCTTGACATAGTGGCTGAGATGGGTGAATGGGGGCATAGGTGGCTGGTATGGGTGAAAAGGGGCAAAGAGTCTAGAATGTTTAAAGTAGGCATTTAGGCTGGGATGGGTAAAGCATATTCTGCAAGAGATGGCAGGAAGTGAAGTAACTTCCCCGCCTCTTCCCCTCACACAGAGCTCCACACAGCCAGACTTGGAGGAGACTTGGCAGGAGCAGCAGGATCACTGCCAGGTCTCAGAAGGTGGGGGTGGAGGGGAGTCAGAGGGGGAATACTTAGAGTGCGATAGGTTGCAGAGGCAACCTATCGCTGTAAAATCTACAATTATAGCTTTTTCTGGCTGTGGAGATCTCTGATCTGATCTCCCCAGCCAGAGCATTGCTGTGCAGCCAGCCAGGCCCCTGACTACCTTGGGTCCTCGGTCCATGACAGATTTTCCCAAGTGGTCAGTCCGCCCCTGACCAGGAAAGCTGGCTGGCAGGTGCATGCCAGGATCTCACTGATCAGCATGCACCGGCTGCATGCACTTGAAAGACAAAACAAGGGACACCCAACTGAGTCTTTGCCACGGGTGAAAGAATGTTTAACTTCACCACTGAATAAGCCTTTTTTTTTTTATAGCTAATTGTTTAACTGGCAATATTGAAAGGGGAATAGAGGTATGAAAAACATCCAGTGCTCTTTCCCTCTAATTAATCATAATTGAATTCTTATTCCACTATCACGATACCAAGGATTGTCTCTTCTCAAGAATATCAGTTATCTGCTATTATTTAAGTCATCAGCCATTGGCAGATAATTGAGCAGTGAGACTACAGGGGCATACACTATACACCAAAGCTGCTTCATAACGTTGTTTTTGGTGCCTATAGTATCCCTATAAGATCAGTGTCCTTAGCAAACAATAGATCAATTTATTAAATAGATAATAATAAGATACAGGGTCAATATTCCTGTACCTATTAAAATGTCTCTTTACCCAAAAGATACCCAAATAGAAAATGTGTTTCTCTGTAAAATTCTTAACATATAATTTATGAGAAATAAAGTTTTATATAAATATTAATGATGAAATTAATTGTATTTTTACTCTTAAAGGCAACACCCTAATGCTCAACGGACAGGATTTGGAAGTGAAAGTTTACTTCTCCGAGGTTGTACTATACGTAACACAGAAGAAGCCATTGGTATTGTGGTGTATGCAGGTACAAAACAGAATTCATACAAACCCATGTCTTAAAGAATTCCATTAAGTTATAAATGCAGGATATTGAACACGTGTTGTAGGGGAGCTCCCTGTACCCAGGCTGGGTACCTCCGCCAAGGACCGCTTCCTAGCTGGAATAGGGGAAAACCTCAGCACTTCTGCCCTAGCTGTCGTGGCTCGACTGGGGTCCTGCTGGAGCCTCTCTGTCCTGGAACAGGATAGGGGACTAGCTCTATTCCCTCCCAGGGACTGGACAACACATAGTCCTGGGAGCTCTAGTCCTCACAAGGACTTTCCAAGCAGAATCCTCCATGAGCTGGAACAAGGTGCTGAGCAATGATTATAGCCCTTCTCCTCCCAGTAACTAGGCAACACATAGTTCTGAGAGTACAACTGGTTAAATGCATCCAAACATAGCCTTTTTATACATAGACCCCAGCATGGGGTCTTCATTGTCTTCATCACAAGCCCCTCCCAGGAATCTCTGGCCCTGGGGAATAATTGTGGTAAAGACCAGTAAGCTAATTATCTCCCAGGAACAGAGAGGCAAACATAAAAATATAAAACATAAAAATACCCCAAAACATAGTAAAAACATAAAATAACCCCACAAATAATACATTGTTAAATAGCCCTGATCTGACCGCCCAAGTTCTCCAAATAGCACTCAGATCTATATATTGTAGGGGAAACGCCACCGTGTTAAAGTTTTGACCATCCGCACACGTGGTCCTATGCCCAAAATACTTCCAGGGCGTTTAGTGCTTTTGCCGGTCAACTTTCTGGAGCTCCTTCAGCCGCAATACGGGGTGCTTCGCCTGGCTCTTAGGTAGCGTTTGTTCCCCTTAGTCTCAGGCACCTTCACTCCAAAGTGGTTCAGAACCGCGAATCAAGTTGTCTGGGAATGGCACGGTCACCTCATGCCGAAAACAGTTCCATAACATTTGCGGCTAAGTCCCGCTGAGGTGACCGGGAACCCACAAAGTCCTCATGCCAAACTTCGTTCCATAGCTATCGCGGCTAAGTACCGCTGGGACTATTCATGGGTTTGGTTCATGCGAACAGCCACCGGAGAGCCAGCGTTCAGTTCTATTCACATAAAGGAAAGTGCCGAACCAGGGGCACCAAGGGAAAGCTACTAATGGTGGCTGGGCGGTGGCAACTCCCAAACAGTGTCCCAGACCTGGACCATAGTCAGTGAGCAGGAGGCCAGCTTCTACACTCCTCCAGGAGTCCGTGGCAAACATACGTGGGAAGGATTGTTTGTCACATGTGTATCTTACTATTGTGGTTAAAATGTGTCCATACAAATCACTGTTCCATGATTGTAAATAGATATATCAAGGTAGTGTTTTTTTGTTTTCCTGTGCTATATAGACACAGCAGTTTTCTTTACAGCAGGGCTGATGTACCTGAGAGACATCTCACAGTAACATTTGGCTTTTGTATTGGGTTTATTTGTGACTCATATCGCTGGTTGTTAACATTTATAACTATCACTGTGTTACTTGATCTATACTATCATCTTTCTATTGAAAGTTTTGTTTCTTAGTGTAACAGCACCCCCAGGCATAAAAGGGGTTAAAAGCCGTTTAGGAGATCTTCCCCTTCCAGAGATACAGGCACAGCTACTGCAGAACACCAAACTGCATACAAGGGAATGCTCCAAAATCCCGAACTGCATACAAAGTAGCACTCCAAGCTCCCGAACTGGAACCTCACGAATAGCTGCTAGCAGACGAACAGGAAAAGCACCCAAGCGGCTTACACTCCTGGCAATCAGTCTCTAACAGCATACGAGACAGAACTCCGTGTTGAGGGTCAAGCAGTGGTCTGGTTAATTGAGGGCTACCTGCCCAGTATTTATGCAGGTCCCCCAGCTGGTGGACACTCCCCTAGGGGACCACAATGCAT
Organism: Pelobates cultripes; assembly: GCA_933207985.1. Lineage (NCBI taxonomy): Eukaryota > Metazoa > Chordata > Amphibia > Anura > Pelobatidae > Pelobates > Pelobates cultripes. The sequence continues at coordinate 246,156,721 of OW240914.1, forward strand.
CCTAACTTCCCTCCCTCTGTCCTGGAGATAATTGAGAAGTAATCCAATTATCTCCCAGCACAGAGGCAAAACTCCATTAACCACATGGCAGTAAAAGACAGTAAAAGACATAAAAATGTATAAAGTTACAACTGTTGCACAAAACATATACATTCTACCTATTCCCAGATAGCTTAGATCTGAGCGCACAAAAGTACCGAATAGCGCTCAGATCATATGCACACAGTCCAATCGCCGTGGAGTTAAAGTGTTCACAAAGTCTATTCTCCATACGAATAGACTTCACGGGATGGCTGTCTGGGGTAATGCTGTTCATACGGTTTAAACTACCGAATGAACAGGCATCCGGTTAAATGACCGAATGCAGAAGCAAGGAGGTTGACGGCTTAGCGGTGTTCGCGCAAATAAGTGTCCGTTTCATGTTCCATAGTTTGGGCGCTGAACACCGTTGGCCACTCGGGACTTTAAAATGGCCGCCGTCACGTGCTCGGCAAACGAACAAAGGCCACCCAGCATTTGTCAATTAAGCTGCGGTTAACCGCAGATTCTGGGAGGTAAATTGCCGACACACTCCCAATACAGGTGGTCCAGTCAATTGGTTGTTTTTTCGGTAGGTTGAATCTACCGAACACTGGGCAGAAAGGCACGAACAAGCCTTTTCTGCAGGGGAAAAGAAGGCTTTTTAACATGGGGCCATAGTCTAGAGGCAACAGGCGGGCAACCAGGCTTCTCCAATGCAATGTGGCAAGATTGGTCTCGTCACACTTAGTATCTCTTCTTTCACACATTTTGGGTTTTTTGATATGTTTGCAATAGATAAAGTTTAGTGTATGTGGTTCACATGTATGTCACACATACAGTGCCTTGCAAAAGTATTCACCCCCACTTGACTTTTTACCTATTTTGTTACATTACAGTCTTAAGTTCAATGTTTTATTAATCTGAATGTTATGTGATTGATCAGAACATAATAGTCTAAGTTGGTGAAGTGAAATGAGAAAAATATATACATAACACTATTTTTTAGAAATAGAAAACAGAAAATTGGCATGTGCGTATGTATTCACCCCGTTTGTTATGAAGCCCATAAAAAGCCCTGGTGCAACCAATTACCTTCAGAAGTCACATAATTAATGAAATAATGTCCACCTGTGTGCAATCTAAGTGTCACATAATCTGTCATTACATATACACACCTTTTTTGAAAGGCCCCAGAGGCTGCAACACCTAAGCAAGAGGCACCACTAACCAAACACTGCAATGAAGACCAATGAACTCTCCAAATAAGTAAGGGACAATGTTGTTGAGAAGTACAAGTCAGGGTTAGGTTATAAAAAAGTATCCAAATCTTTGATGATCCCCAGGAGCACCATCAAATCTATCATAACTAAATGGAATGAATATGGCACAACAGCAAACTTGCCAAGAGACGGCTGCCCACCAAAACTCACGGACCAGGCAAGGAGGACATTAATCAGAGAGGCAGCACAGAGACCTAAGGTAACCCTGGGGGAGCTGCAGAGTTCCACAGCAGAGACTGGAGTATCTGTACATAGGACGACAATAAGCTGTATGCTCCATAGAGTTAGGCTTTATGGCAGAGTGGCCAGAAGAAAGCCATTACTTTCAGCAAAAAACAAAATGGCACGTTTTGAGTTTGCGAAAAGGTATGTGGGAGACTCCCAAAATGTATGGAGGATGGTACTCTGGTCTGATGAGACTAAAATTTTACTTTTCGGCCATTAAAGAAAACGCTTTATCTGGTGCAAACCCAACACATCACATAACCGAAAGAACACCATTGTGGCAAACATAGCCACTTGGACACTATAAAGAGACTGTGCCTTTAAGGATTGCCTGTAGGGTTGTGGGATATGGGCTTAACTATATAGAATGTATGCTGGTTATAATTAACATGTATTTGCTATATGGGCTATCTGCCGAATGCAGATAGCTGTATGTATTGTATTTTCTTTCGTTTCACGAACAGCACTTTTGCAGGCCGTTCGTGAACCGAAAATACCCCATGTAGTAGCCCACACACTTAGAGGCGTGTGGCGCTTGTTAACTGATTGCAACAATGTTGCAATCGGTAATTAGAGGCTCTCCGAGGTGGCCGCCGTTCGACTACCGACCATGCGGCGGTCGGCCATCTTGGATCCTTTGTTTCCTTAGCGGTGTTTGGTCGTCGAGCGCATGGTACTAAAAACGGCTACTCGACTGCATGAACACCGCTGAGCTTCCAGGCCGTTTCTGGAGTTCCGGGCCGTACGGTACTTTGTTCCCTGAAAGGCAATCGGTCATTTAAACGTGTATTTTGATGAATGTGTTTTTCGTGCGGCGTTCGGTTGTTTTAGCTGGGATCTGAGCGGTAATCTCACGAATGATGCGCTCAGACCCCAGCTATCTACCGAACGTCCATTCGTGAAAATAGAACGTATATTACCACAGTTATGCATTTTAATATAAATTGTCGGTTCTGCTGCACGGAGGGATAATCCACTTAACGGTACATTCCTGTGGGAGGATCCCTCTCGTGCAGCAGTGCCTGATGGGAGACATGTCTTGTACAATAAGTCCCCCATGTAGTCCCCTCTGGGAATGCCCCTGGGAGGGGACTCAGGAAACCCCTTGCATGGGGAATTGTATAAATTGTGGAGCTGAAAATAAAGACCTCAGTTGACTCTCAGAACTGTGTTTCGTCCGGTTACTGGGAGATTTGGGATATTGCCTTGCTTTTTCCAGCGCTTGACTGTGGATTACTTCCTGAACCAGCGGAATTCGTGGATTTAATATTGGCGTTCCGCTACAACCATCCCCACAGTGAAACATGGTGGTGGCAGCATCATGCTGTGGGGATGTTTTTCAGCAGCCGGGACTGAGAAACTGGTTAGAGTTGAGGGAAAGATGGATGGTGCTAAATACAGGGATATTCTTGAGCAAAACCTTTACCACTCTGTGCGAGATTTGAGGCTAGGATGGAGGTACACCTTCCAGAAGGACAATGACCCCAAATACACTGCTAAAGCAACACTTGAGTGGTTTAAGGGGAAACATGTAAATGTGTTGGAATGGCCTAGTCAAAGCCCAGACCTCAATCAAATAGAAAATCTGTGGTTAGACTTAAAAATTGCTGTTCACAAGTGCAAACCATCCAACTTCTGTTATTTTGTCCTATTTGTTGTTTGTTTCACAATAACAAAAAAAACATATTCAAAGTTGTGGGCATGTTCTGTAAATTAAATGATGCAAATCCTCAAACAATCCATGTTAATTCCAGGTTGTGAGGCAACAAAACACGAAAAATGCCAAGGGGGATGAATACTTTTGCAAGACACTGTATGTGGGGTTAGCCGGTGTGGGATTTAATGCACTGTTGTTGGTTGCTTCAGACTTATGATTGGGAGCTGTTTGCACATGTGTTTGTATGCCTATTTAATGCTTATCCTGATGGAAGTCCAATTTGGGACTTAAATTACTATTCTGTAAAGTGACTGAAATTTTGAAATTAATTGTGTTTGAAATAAAATCCAAAAGTACGAAGGTCCAGGCACTTCAGAATTCATGAAAAGGCAATTTATTAAACCCACAGCCAAATCGCAATATTTTGACCTATATGGTCTTTGTCAAGCTTGAAAAAGACCATGTAGATGAAAACATTGCGATTTGGCTGTGGGTTTAATAAATTGCCTTTACTTGAATTCTGGAGTAAAATACAAGAGAAAACAGAGTAAACCGTGCCCAAGGTGTATCTACAGAATATTATACATAGGTCTTCAAAGGATAATACACAATGAACCTCAAAAACAAAGCAACCGAGACAAAATATTAGTGTTATACTGTATAATTAAATGTGTAAGTGGTAGATAATCTTGTGTCACTTCCTCTCACAGTTCATAGAGCTAAATTAGAGCTTTCCTGTGTTGCTCATGGACGGAACAATCCCCGTCTAACGATATATGTTGGTGTAGTTACCCCAGGTACTTCAAATAAGGTGCAGTATGCAGGACGTATATGGAAGTAAAAAGAGGAAACTCCAATGGTGAAGTAAGTACAAATTGAAGGTCAGATGGATAAGTAAAATATAGTACTAACATTCACCAGAGTATATAGTATAACCAGAGTACTAGTATAAACAGCGTTGGTGGTATAATCCCCACCTGAGGATGTGATGGTGCCAGGAAACAATCAATGAATAAATAAAAGGTAAATAAAAGTGAAATATAAACAATTTATTTACCAAACAAAAAAAACAAAACAATAAAAACAGTAATAAAATACTTTAAGGGGTCGCACTTATCGCATTTCACCTCTCCAAGGCTTCTTCAGACGTGTGGTTAGGTCCTTGTAAAGTTCTGTTTATATAGGGTATCTATAATTGAAGATTGCTTCCTGGTGAAGATGATTTGTTAATTTACTGTACCCATTCTAGAACGCAGGTGTCATACCAGAAGTGACGCCGCGATTCACAGATATGGTAGTCTCCATTGACTAAGTGCGTGTCAGGCTGGAACGCATACATAGCCAAAATGGTGCTGTTGCGTTCCATTCTGTTTTGTTACAGTCCTTCCCACAACAGGGTTTATGGTTGTCACTGGGAAATTAGTTATATATGTCCCACTTCTTTTACAAATGTCTGTTTTGCTCCATTTGATTTCGGATGGGGTGTGGCATCACGGAGGAAGTGACGTGACGCAGGAACTTCTGATCTTTCACATCAGTGTAGTTACTCAGCGGCCATGATGGAAAAGGGCAAAGGTAGGGAAATACCTGGGATAAATACACCAACATATATCCTTAAACAGTGATTGTTCCATACATGCGCAACACAGCAGAGCTCTAAGTTAGCTCTATGAACTGTGAGTGGAAGTGACACAAGATTATCTACACTTATCTACACTTACACATTTAATTATACTGTATTGCATTATTATTTTGTCTCTGTTGCTTTGTTTTTGAGGTTCATTGTGTATTATCCTTTGAAGACCTATGTACGTATAATATTCTATACATAAACCTTGGGTGCAGTTTACGCTGTTTTCTTTTGTATTTTATTCACTTTCAAGGTCTGGGAATCTTGCTGCCTGCTTTATATCTTTTCCCTAGTTAAGGATCGCCAGACCCCTCCTCGTTACCGTTGTTGGTCTAGCGATTTGCATACCTGGACTTCCGGGTGCAGCAGATTGCCATTTTGCTTACCTTTCCTCGTGGATACCTTACCTGTTCTTAGAGTGTCTGCATGTTCGTGGTTCAAGTTTTTCAGCTGTCCACAGCCTCCGGGATACTGCAGTAACAGTGAGTTGGTTGACCTTTGCGACCCTGTTGTGGGCACACAGTGTCATCATGGTCCAACTCTATTCTCATACCGACCTCTATTTTGTATGCCGTTCATGTAGTCTTTCGTTAACTTCCATACGAACATACGGCTTGGTAGTTTGTTTAATTATTTTACTACTTGTTGGTTCGTATGCTTTGGCTTTGGTGAGTTTGCGCTCCTCCATTCGCCATTTCGCTCATATGCACAAACGTTACTTACGATTCGTACAACATGTCTTTTATAGTGTTCAGTCAAACATGGAGCGTTCGGTTGTTATGGGGCTCTTTGCTCCTCTTTGGGACCGTTCGCATAATTACAGCCGAGTGCCCTGTTATAGTAATAGGTATTCTCAGGGTCTATACGAACATTTGCATAATTGTATGTATATGCTTGATAGGCTGCTGACCTCTATAGGCCATAGGGGAGAACTGCATGTTTAAAATTTCTGATCAAATACTTTTGTTTAAATTTAATTGAGCAGCGCATTGTTGCTAAAATTTTGTTCTGCCTATTAGATATGTTGTAACAAGATATTTTGGAGGTTGCTGGGCTTGAACCTGCCTTTTGGCTGTGCCTCTGAGGGTTTTTCAAGTTTTTAATAGGTTCTGGTTGCCTCAGTTTCAATTGTCCAACTCGCTTTAGGTGGGTCCTTTTTATTTTTGTCAATTAGTAGTTAGTTATGCTTTCTTGGAGGTTCTGATGTTGGTTGTATTATATATTACTGGGCATAAGTATGGTGGTACATACTTTTATGATTACCACTTGGTGGAGTTTTGGTGACTGGGTTCAGGGAATTGTTCCATACGGGAATCATTTACATGCCATCCGGCATTGTAGAATGCAAGAACCTGCTGTCCGCCCTTACCAATCCAATAGCTGTTAACACTCTGTGACAGATTGAATTGGATCAAGGTTTCCTACTTGAGCCGTTCCCCGCCTTACTCGGTATGGAGAACTAACCCTATAGGAGTGGTCTCTGGTAAAAGTTCAGCCAAGTAAAGGTTGACCGACCTTTCTGCTCCCCACTCTTCCATGACCCCCAGTCTTAACTCTCTCATTCCTTTAGAGGGATTCTCCCTTCAGTATACCACCATTGATAACGCCATTGACGTAATTCTGACTGCAGGGACGGGGGCATTGCTTAGTAAGACTGAGATCATTAATGCTTTCAAACTCCTCCCAATCCATCCTTCTTTGTGGCAGGGTTCTTACTATTTTTTCACTTGTCTCACTTTTGGTGCAAAAACTAGGGGCTAGTAGGTGTAGGAGTTTTGATACCTTCACTGAGACTTTATGCTGGCTACTGCTCAATGTCTGTAGATGCCCCACAGTTATTCACTATTTAGATGACTTCTTGACTATTGAGAGTGACTTATTTCCACCCAGTAGCCTGAGAGCCACGATCCAACTTTTCTAATACCTGAGGATTCCTGTCACCCCTAAAAAGACAGAAGGGCCCGACACGTTGATAAATTTCCTGGGTATCCCGCTACATTCGGTTAATATGCAAGCCAGTTTACCTAGAGATAAGATTGAGCGCACCCTATCCAGCATCGATTTATATCTTTCTGCGGGATCTTCTAATCGTACAGAATTACAGTTTCTACTAGGCTCCCTCAACTTTACCAGGGCAGGGCTTTTATATCTGCTCACAGACTGCTCAGTCTGTATCCCTTAACTTGCCTCTGACTCCCTTACTATTTTTACAGACGCAGCTTTCACCAGCTTTTGGTGATAATTGGCTATGGGGGTTTGGCCTATTGTACCAGGTTTTTCTACCACTTCTGCCCTGTTCAAGATCTATCCTATTGTAACTGCTGCAGTGGCGTGGGGAGCAGCATGGTCAGGTCAGGCAGTGAGATGTTTTTCGGACAACTTAGCCACCTGCCATATAATTAACAAGGGTCATTCTAAATCTCTGATCATCATGAGCTTTCTGAGGAAATTGACTTTGCTGGCTGCTAACCAAAATTTCTTCTTGGTATGTGTCCATATTCCTGGCATTCAGAATATAGCAGCTGATCATTTATTTCGCTCTCAATTTCAGGAATTCCACAAAATTTTACCGGTGGCTACCCATCTAGTCATGGCAGGATATGACATTGGATTTGGAGATCTGTTAACTTATGGCAGGCTCCTTTCATAATTGGCTTTGTCTGACAATACTAGGAAATCATACAACAGGGCATTCCGTGTTTATAACAGATTTTTGTTTGACTTTCAGGTTGTAAATAAATATTCAATGAAAACCATTGTAGCTCTCACTTCTTTTTGCCACCTTAAATTAAAATTATCTTACAACACCATCAAATTATATCTGACAGAAATACAACACTTACACATTGGCCAAGCAACCACAGTTTCCTGTCATCTTTTCAAATCAAAAGCATAGTAAAAGGCATTAAGAATTCAAACCCCACACCACCGTCTTCTAGATCACCTATTCATAGTCAACTCTTCCAATCATTATCAGACCTCATAGATACAACCCCTTTCAAATCACACAGTAATCATGTCATTAAAGCTGCTATCTACATAGAGATCCCAGATTGCTACATACTATTGCTCAACCACACTAAAAGCACACCAAAAAAAATCAACTGGTAAAGATTCCCTATTACCCTACCGGCAACAAATGGTGCCCGGTACAGGTATTAGATAAATTCCTAACCATTGTTCCTAGTTCCCCTTACCAAACTTTGTTTACCTTACATGGCAATGCTCTCACCACTAGTAAATTCATGCTCTATATTAGAGTATTACTGGCAAGGTTAGGCCTTAATCCATCCCACTACTCAGGACACTTCTTTGCATTGGAGCAGCCACCACTGCTTCCAGTAGGAACATACCGGTACATATTATTAAGACATTGGGACAGTGGAATGCATCAGCATATACCAGATACATACCCCAACAAATACAGGAAATACGCAAAGCTTTTGTAACATGAACATGTGATATGTGCTATATGTTTGTCAAATTGTAGGGTGAAATAATTCTTGTATGGTATACTCTTTTTGCCCTCTTTTATTACAGGCCTACCGCATCGTCTACTGCATCGTCAGTTTTGGCACACCACAACCGACTGTTCATATTTTCTATTTTGTTGTATGGTATAAGTTATATAAGTCATTGTGTCATTGCGGCTTATTTTATTTTTTTGGGCCTCCCTCTAGCGCAAAAGGTAGATCTCCATCTATTGTACAGCTCTCAAGATGCTATGCTAGTTGAGGATCTACCATTTGCTCATCCTTGCAGGGTTGGATTTGTGAGCAGTGTGTTAGAATTTAAGTGTGTTTTTGTATAGAGTATGTGTGTACTTGTAGGGGTGTACAGTTGCAAAAAAAAAGTATGTCAACCCTTTGGAATGATATGGATTTCTGCACAAATTGGTCATAAAATGTGATCTGATCATCATCTAAGTCACAACAATAGACAATCACAGTCTGCTTAAACTAATAACACACAAAGAATGAAATATTGCCATGTTTTTATTGAACACACCATGTAAACATTCACAGTGCAGGTGGAAAAAGTATGTGAACCCCTAGACTAATGACATCTCCAAGAGCTAATTGGAGTGAGATGTCAGCCAACTGGAGTCCAATCAATGAGATGAGATTGGAGGTGTTGGTTACAGCTGCCCTGCCCTATAAAAAACACACACCAGTTCTGGGTTTGCTTTTCACAAGAAGCATTGCCTGATGTAAATGATGCCTCACACAAAAGAGCTCTCAGAAGACCTACGATTAAGAATTGTTGACTTGCATAAAGCTGGAAAGGGTTATAAAAGTATCTCCAAAGTATCTCCAAAAGCCTTGCTGTTCATCAGTCCACGGTAAGACAAATTGTCTGTAAATGGAGAAAGTTCAGCACTGCTGCTACTCTCCCTAGGAGTGGCCGTCCTGTAAAGATGACTGCAAGAACACAACGCAGACTGCTCAATGAGTTGAAGAAGAATCCTAGACTGTCAGCTAAAGACTTACAAAAGTCACTGGCAAATGCTAACATCCCTGTTAGCGAATCTACAAAACGTAAAACACTAAACAAGAATGGATTTCATGGGAGGATACCACAATTTGTGCAGAAATCCATATCATTCCAAAGGGTTCACATACTTTTTCTTACAACTGTATTTGTATGTACTTTTGCCATTGAAATGCAGGGGTGTACTACGTGTTTGTGTTTGATTGTGTGTGTTTGGATGTAGTGTTGGTTTTTAAATGTGAATGCACATTTGTGTGTATTATTAGTGTTTGAGTGAAAATGTGCGTTTGTATGTAATTTTGGAGTTTCAATGAAAGTGTGTTTGATTGCAGGGATGTGCATAATATGAATAATACCTGTGGTCCTGCACCAAGGAGCAGCAACCCTAAGCCGCCATATGGCGGCTTCCTATTTAAGCTGTCCAGTTCTCACTTCCTCTCTGCTTGCTGATACTACATGGGCTCTGTTCAGCGATACCCATCGGGTAGCCCAAAATGCATGGGCCACCCGATGGGCCTCCAGTGCATGCAGGCCCCAAGCCACCTATCTTCTCTGCACCCATCCCTCCTCTGCACCCACTAAAACCCCCTCTACCCACTACAGCCCCTATCCTTCGTCTGCATCCACTGCAGCAGCAATACCACCTGCACATACTATAGTCCCTATTTCCTCCTTCACCCACTACAGTCTCTATTGTCCCACCACATCCACTACAGTCCCTATACCCACCCTGCACCACTAACACACTTCAACCCACCAAAGCCCGTATTACCTACTCTTACTACATTGGGAAATAGAGGCTGCACCCACTACAGCCCATTCTACCCACTGCAGCCTCTATTTCCCAATGAATCCACTGCAGCCTCTAACACTCCCCTGCACAATCTACACCCCTGACCCTCCCCTGCACCTACTATAACCACTATAGTGCCAGGAATACGTCCTTATACAAAGCATGTATACAGTCTCATTCCAACAACACTGAGTAAACTGCTTTTAACCCCTTCAGGACCGAGGGCGGTTCAGCATTTTTGCATTGCTGACCGGTGACGGTCCTGAACCGTCCTAACGGTCCAATGTACTTACCCGATCGCCGTAGTTCCCCCGGTGGCGATCGGTGTTGCTTCCGTTGTGGGGAGACTGCCTGCAGCCCAGACAGTCTCCCCGCGGTGAATTAGGAAACCTGGGGCCATGTGATCGCTCAACAGAGCGATCACATGGTCACAATAGGTGTCCATGTGTCTGCCTGCAGGGGGTCTGCCTGTGCTGACAGGTAGTCTCCCTGCTAGTGTAAAATCAAAAAAATAAATAAAAGTTAATGTTAATAAAAAAAAAAATGATTATATATGTGTATATAAATATGATGTCTATATATCATATATATAATGTCATACTAAGTGTATTTTTATATTAATATGTACATATATTAATATAAAATACTTATAATTAAATTACACACGTGTATATATATAATATATATATAATAACTATATATATTATATTATTATAAAATACAAATAATAAGTAATTTAAATTAAATAAAAATGTAAAAATAATAATAAAAATTTAAAACAATATATATCTATATAAAATTTTATTCTAACTGTATTTTGATAGTAATATATATATATTTATATCAAAATTCTCTTAGAATGAAATTTTATATATATCTATATATAAATAAATAAAAAATAATACGAAATATACATATGTCCATATACAGAAATACATAAATAATTATATAAATATACACGTAGACTTCAAATATATAAATATGCATATATATATTTAAATTCTATGTGCGTATTTATGTAATATTTTTACATAATTAAGTAATTTTATTGATTGCAATTTGAGGGACCTGCCTGCCAACCTAGGCCGAAAGTCCAGAGAATTTAATTTGCAGGCACTATATTTTACCCTGTAACTTTCTAGGACACCTTAAAACCTGTACATGGGGGGTACTGTTTTACTTGGGAGACTTTGCTGAACACAAATATTAGTGATTCAAAACAGTAAAACATATCATAGCGATGATATTGTCAGTGAAAGTGACTTTTTTTTTTTTTGCATTTTTCACACACAAACAGCACTTTTACTGATGATATAATTGTTGTGATACGTTTTCCTGTTTTGAAACACTAATATTTGTGTTCAGCAAAGTCTCCCAAGTATAACAGTGCCCCCCATGTACAGGTTTTATAGCGTTTTTGAAAGTTACAGGGTCAAATATATGGGTCAAATATTTTTATATTGAAAAAGGCCAGGTTGGTTACGTTGCCTTTGAGAGCATATGGTAGCCCAGGAATGAGAATTACCCCCATGATGGCATACCATTTGCAAAAGAAGACAACCCAAAGTATTGCAAATTGGGTATGTCCAGTCTTTTTTAGTAGCCACTTAGTCACAAACACTTGCCAAAATTAGCATTCAATTTAGTTTTTTACTTTTTTCACACACAAACATATATGAATGCTAACTTTGGCCAGTGTTTTCAACTAAGTGGCTACTAAAAACGACTTGACATACCCCATATTGAATACCCTGGGTTGTCTACTTTAAAAAAAATATGTACATGTGGGGTGTTATTCAGAGATTTATGACAGATAATAATGTTACAATGTCACTATTGATAAATTTAAAAAATGTATGTTTTGAAACCGCAATATCCTACTTGTACCTATAGCCCTATAACTTGCAAAAAAAGCAAAAAAGCACGTAAACACTGGGTATTTTTAAACTCAGGACAAAATTCAGAATCTATTTAGCAGTTTTTTTCATTCGCTTTTGTAGATCAGTAAAAGATTTTTCAAGTAAAAGTCAAAAAACATGTATTTTTTTACATTTTTCATCATATTTTTAAATTTTTTTTAAAGTAAATTACATGATATTATATAAATAATGGTATGTAAAGAAAGCCCCTTTTGTCCTGAAAAAAACAATATATAATTTGTATGGGAACAGTAAATGAGAGAGCAGAAAATTACAGCTAAACACAAACACCACAAAAGTGTAAAAAGAGGCCTAGTCGCAAATGTACAACATCGCAAAAACAGTCCAGTCGTTAGGGGGTCAACTGACAACCAGGCTGCCTAAAAACAGGTAGTGATATCCTTACTTTAATGAGGCAAAAACGTATCAAATACTTTAAAGTAGTATTTGTACCCAGGAAGTACATTTAAGTATTACATGGAATTGCATGTAGTTTCAGAATAGTGGTGTAAAATGTATACATTTTCAAATGTTTTAAAATCCATGCTTTCTTGTGTTTTTTTTCTTGCGCAAGGTCATGAGACGAAAGCAATGTTAAACAACAGTGGTCCTCGTTATAAACGCAGCAAACTTGAAAGGCGGATGAACATCAACGTTTTCTTTTGCGTTGGGATCCTTTTCATCATGTGTCTCATTGGAGCTTTAGGTTATTATTTATATTTTAGAACTGTTCTTTATATGGCAATTTGATTTGTTTATATTTTAGATCTTTCTGGAAAAAAAGTGAATCCATGCCATTTTAATTTCCAGAATTTAATTTTCTGCATATTTATATAGAAACATTGCAGATGTAGAGCAAGCCTTGGAGACTTGGATTTTCCTGGGCGCCATGATTAGTTTGCAAGCTAAGCAAATTACAATGTTTTGGAAGCTCTTCAAGTTTTCAGCTATTAATTTTGGGTAATTAGGGTTCATAAATATTGAGATTTGGGTAGAGAGTTCAGAATCAGGATAGATTTTAGGACCACCTGGCCTCTTCTAAAGGGATACTATAGGCACCAAGACAACTTCAGCATAATGAAGAACTTCAGTCTCACTGAAGTTCTCCGCCATTTAAATCGCATTGTTAGTGAAGCTCACACCTCTCTGCACGTCAGCCTTTCTAAAAACTTCTTATTGAGAGAGATCCAATGTTTAAACTTCCTGTACTGCACAGTCTGTTTGATTTAGACTTTATTATCTCCTGCTCGGTGAATAGTCATCAATATCCAGCAGGAGCCTGTGTGAGTTATCAAAGCTCAATTTACAGAGGAGGAGTTAAAACCTTTAAAGTAAGGTAAAATCTGATTGAAAATGGAACCATTTTTATATTTGCCTTGACACCATCACACATGGAGATATAATTTGTTAGGTCCTCCCTGGTTAATGAAAAGGTATGGGAACCTCACACGTTAAACAATAAATAATAATAAAGTGAGTGATATAAGGTTTCTCTTTCGTTATATGTCTTGGTTACCTGGACCACAGAACTGTTTTTTTTTCTGATATTTATCTGCATGCAGCTGTAAGTTGCTACCTATGCCATGTTTTCCTGCGGCTTAGGGTAAACTCTAAGTTTAATATAGTATAAGTTCCAAGTAGAATTATTATTATTATTATTATTTTAAATATGCATTTTTGTTCTGGCAATTATCCTGTTAATGTTTAAAACTCTCATGGAAACAATTATCCCATGAGTGTTATAAAATGTAAAACAATCTGTTGAAAAATCAGCATTCTCAAGAGAGATTGGCAACCGAGTGCATCTTTAATGCTTGGTTAAACTATTCAGCATTTAGATTTCAAAGAACAGCATTTCCTACCTAAATGGTAAGCTAATAAATGTTCATACAAGAACATAAAATAACTGCTTAGTGGGAACAACCCCAATGAGAAATGAATGCGTTTAATAACGCATTTTTTTATTGGGGATAAATCTAAAACCAGCTTGCAAAACCTTTGCCAACCTTCTACCCCAACCCAGAATTTCTGTGGCTGTCCAATCACAGACTTCCCAATGCGACTCAATGAGAAGTCTTTTCAAGACAGTTTTCTTCCTTTTAATCTTGGCTCCACTGAGCCACTAGAAGTAGAAGAACTGGTTGTCTGACTGGCAGCTGGGGGTGTGGGGTGTGGGGGGGGGGGAGGGTGGAGGGTAATTTATAAAAGTTATCATTTATTTTGAAACCTGAAATTTGTTAAATTCCCCCCCAAAAAAAGAGGACATATTATTTACACATAAAGCATGTCAGCAAGCTGAAGTGCTTTAGGAGTCTAGGGTGTCATAGGCTTGTGGTAATTAATACTTAAGTCTTTTTGTGATTATTTTTGAGGTTTGCATAGCTTTAAAAATTTAATTACAAATGTAATCATGCCTTATTTATGTAAAGTTTCCTACTAATCGATACTTAAGAAACACGTTACATTACTACAGTCCATAAACTTAGAGGCTCACGTACAGTGCTTCGGCAATGTGTCACATTATGCATATCATGCATGGTTTAAGAAACATAAACTTTCATATTTTAGCAACCGTCTCAACATTTAAAACACAGGAACACAGGAAAGTGAATACAAAAATAAGGTGCATAGGGAGCATTGGATAAAATGAAAAAAACTATGTAGTATAACAAACAAGAATATATCATTGTCATGTTAAATAATGTATTATCATTGCAACGTATTATACTTTTCATTGATTCCACTTTTTTGTAGGTTATGGTATCTGGTCATCGAAGTTTGTGTTGAACCATCCTCTATTTGAAGTCCCAGAAAAAGATGGAACTTATATTTCTCCTGCTCTTGGTGGCTTTTATATGTTTTTAACAATGATCATTCTGCTGCAGGTAAATAGATTCTATGAAGCTCTAATTTTATTTTTTTTACCATAGTTTTGTGTCATCTATGATGAAACACATTTCTGAAATGGAGTAGGATATGTCCTGTTTCAATCAATAACAAATGGTAAATTTGAAGAATTATATTTATCGAGACAGATTTTATTTGGTATTTTAAACTAGTTTTTCGAATCTTTCGCACTAGACTAGTTGTCCCTACCTGTGTATTAGTTATTTTCATTTTTTTGTCAATCTTTGTTTTATTGAGCTATAAGCATGAAACATTCAATGAGTAGCAAAATACCAGAAGGAAGTAGCATGGTACACTAGTGAGATATACAATACAAGTCTAATTTATTTCTGCATGATAAAAAAAACCTCTAATTTTAAAAATCAATAAACTAAAAATAAAAAGGATGAAAATTAAAAACATTAGGCAGTCGAGTGCAAAGATGGATGCATATTGTATCGTTCTGTGGCTGTGCTATATGTTTCGGGTGAGAATACAGCTGTCAAGCAGATACAGATTGAAAAAGCTGTAATGAGCAAGCTTACACTGTTACCAGAGCAATAACAGGAACAAACCGCAGAAGCCACACATAGAGATATGGACACAAGTCTTCAGGAAGTAACAGGTCTTTTATTTACACACCGATCGGATCTCACGCTGAACTTGTGTTCAAAAGGTATGATCCTAGAGTATAGTTTGCACAGGCTATTTATTAACAATAACTCCTCCCATTCATAGCTCCACTCACACATAACCTTAGACCAATCAGTGAACAGGATATTCAGGATCACCCAATATGGGCAGACCGTATGACTCCTTTTAAAGACAAAGGAATATGAATACAGTTGATGCACATGCTCAGTACATTGATGACCGTATTTTAGCTACATGTAACTAACTAACAGATACAACAAACACCTGTACTTGTATATGCCACATGGAGATTTCAGGCCTACTAAATTTTGAACCATGTTGAAATCCCATCACAACACCTTATGTGACATGTTTCTCAGATGAGACAACATTACAGGAGTCAGACTCCAGGCCATGAGGTGCGATTTGACTAAACTAGAGCAATATAGGAGTGGAGTGTCTTGTCATAAGAGAGAGGAATAAAGCTAATGTCCATCAATACTAGGGTAGTGGATGTATGCTATCCTGTTCCCAATGTTAAACTGAAAACAAACTAAATGAAAGCATGCAAAGGAGTGTTAAAGGACCACTATAGTGCCAGGAAAACATACTCGTTTTTCTGGCACTATAGTGCCCTGAGGGTGCCCCCACCCTCAGGGTCCCACTCCCATGGCGCTGAAGGGGGAGGACGGGGTTAATCCCTTACCTGTTTTCCCCCGCCGGCTCCCTCGGCGCTGGGGACTCGCCTCCCTCTTCTTCCGTCACCAGCTGAATGCGCATGCGCGGCAAGAGCCGAGCGCGCATTCAGCCAGTCCATAGGAAAGCATTTTGACCATGCTGGAATCCCATCACATTCCCCCCTTTGATGCTTCTGAGACAAATTTATTCCAGATGCATCACTAATCATAATTTCCCGACTCCATTCTTGCAACCACGAACCAGGACAGACCACGTGAGCATTCTAACTTAACTCTGCTACCTCTCAGCACTCATCATCCTGATTATTAATAATCTCTCTCTGGGCTAGAGGTTTATATTTCCAGATGGCCATTACATGAGCTGCTGTGCTCTCAATAATGCTACGTATAGACCGAATTACTAATGGAATCAGACAGGGCAGGAAGAGGCATAAGAAAATAATAAATACTACTCCTCCTACCAGTGCTTTAATCCCACCAAGCTGCTCATACCAACTCCCAAACCAACTATTTGGATTATACCCGATCCAAATCTGAATAGGTACATGTGTCAGTTTAACCATGTGGCTGGTAAGGTCAACCACTGCCTGCCCCTCATCATTTATATGCAGACAACAATTACTGAGGTTAAACTTTCCACACATACCTCCTTCAACTGCTAGCAAATAATCAAGAGCCAGTCTATTTTGGTAAATGGCTGATCTCATACAGGTATTTTGCTTAGCCTTAGCTGTCTCATTGGTTATGATCTCAACCACCACCTGTAATCTTATAATGCGGTTGAGCATATATATGGGGGTACGGTAACCATAAGTGCCATCTTCAGCCCAGGTAGCAGGTCCATAATAATTAATAATGCGCTGAGGGGGTTACTCATCCTCCCAACTACCTACATTCAATGATGCTTGCTTCTTTTTATGATTTACATCATAAACCTTAACTCCCAAGCTCTCTCCCGTTTCAATTGGTAACAAGAAGAAGGATGGTTTGAGCATACCTAGCACACATGCTCCCTCCCAATCTTGTGGCAACTCCGAGTATGCTTGTGAGGAACTGACTCTGGGGCTCCCCTTTTCTGGAACAGGACAGTCCAGTCTTGGGAAATTTAAAAGACTTTCTTGAGGCCATGTGCCTAGTTTTTGATGACCCCAATCGCTGTGCTACAGCAGAAGCCACTCTCCTTCATTTACATCAAGGGAGGCGCTCTGTGGCTGAATATGCTGCTGAATTCAGACAGTGGGTTACTGATACTACTTGGAACCAATCAGCCCAGAGGTTCCACTTCAGAAGGGGTCTCTCAGAAGCTATAAAAGATGAGCTAGCTCGTGTTGATCTTCCTGTTGAGTTTGATGCATTTGTGCGGTTGGCTATCCGTATTGATCGGAGACTTTCAGAAAGAAGATTGGAAAGACAGGGCTCTTTTAAACCAAGTGCTACTCCTACTTTCTATTCAAGAATTTCTACTCCGACCCCACAAACACCTACAGACTCTGAACCTGAGGCTATGCAGGTAGATCTAATAAGAGGGCCATTATCCAATGAAGAAAAACAGTGGCTACGCACTCACAACTTATGCCTGTTTTGTGGTAGTGCAGGGCATTATGCCATCAATTGCCCTAACAAGTCTAAAAGAACAATAGCTAAGACTGCTGAGGTTGCACAGATTCAACACCAATCCCAGATTTCAGACCAACTGGATTCTGTCACACAACCCTTGTTTTCTCTGGCTCAGGGTGAAGAAGGTATGATGACTCAACATCCTCATTTGGTGGTGCCTATCACTTTGCAATATGGTGATAATAAAATTTCAACTACAGCTATGATAGATTCCGGAGCAGGCGGAAACTTTATGGACATTACATTTGCAGCAGGAAATAAAATTCAGTCTATCCCTAAATCTTCACCTGTGTTAATGGAAACAGTAGACGGTTCTCCACTTACGTCAGGCCCGGTTACACATGAGACTGTGCCCTTAAAATTGATTCTGGAAGTGAATCACCATGAGTCTATATCTTTCCACCTAATTTCCTCAACACAGTTTCCAGTGATTTTGGGTATACCCTGGCTTGCTCTGCATAACCCACAGATTGATTGGAAGACTAGAACTTTGTCCTTTCCTTCAGAACACTGCTTAATGAATTGTCAACCCTCTAAGGCGACACCTGTTACCACAACAATTAATGAAATGGTTGCTACAAACTTAACTAAGCTTCCGCTACAATATCGGGATTTTGCAGATGTCTGTGATAAGAAGAATGCTGATCAGCTTCCACCTCACAGGCCTTATGATTGCCCCATAGAGCTGCTACCTGGAGCTGCTATCCCATTTGGCCGTATATACTCCCTTTCTGAGCCTGAATTGAAAGCACTTCGTGAATACATACAAGAAAATCTTGCCAAAGGCTTTATTCGACCATCCACTTCTCCAGCAGGAGCTCCTATATTCTTTGTAGAAAAGAAAGATGGCAGTCTACGGCCATGTGTCGATTACAGGGACATTAATAAAATCACTGTTAAAAACCGTTATCCCTTGCCTCTCATTCCTGAACTTCTGGAGAGACTTCGTTCAGCTAAAATATTTACGAAGCTTGATCTACGGGGGGCATATAATCTGGTTCGCATAAGACCAAATGATGAATGGAAAACAGCTTTCAGAACCAGGTACGGACATTACGAATATCTAGTAATGCCATTTGGGCTTTGTAATGCCCTGCAACTTTTCAGCATCTAATCAATGATGTACTACGGGATCTCCTGGATCAGTTTGTTGTGGCATATTTGGATGATATCCTGATATTTTCTGATAATCTTGAAAATCACAGAAAACAGGTCTGCATTGTTCTTGAGCGCCTTCGTACCCACCACCTATACATTAAACTGGAAAAATGTGAGTTTGAACAAACAGAAATTCAGTTCCTGGGGTATGTAATAACTCCTAAAGGTTTAAGTATGGACGCAAGTAAAATTAATATATCACAAATGCAACAAATGGCACAGTAGGTGACTGTAATAGCTCAAACACCCGTGTGGTATCCCCTATACCAACACAAAAAAGTACATACAATACAAACACAATGGATGGAGCAATATTAGTTCTCTCCTCTTCTCCAATATATTGCTGTGGAGATAGAGAGATATACAAAATAGTGTAGATCGTTTACAATATATATTAAAGTGCAATAGGTGCAAGGAAACACTCACAAAATCAGAGCCAAGGGACCTGGCTCTGGTATAGATGGCTTCTGGATCTATTGTGGGTTGATCCTTAACCCTTCTGTAGCTGGTATGGTCTCCAATAAGTAGAAGAGGATCCAGAGGATGGGGTAACAAAGAACTACGTTATTATAAAAAAATATATACATAAACTATTAATTAAAATATAGAAGAATAAAATATAAGTGGTAAATAGTAAGCCAATACGCGTTTCGCCAATTGTGGCTTCCTCAGTCAGCTTTCAATGATGTGTCCAGTTGATGTCTTTATATAAGTCCTTATTCTCTTGTATTTCGCGGTAAAAATCTGATGTGGAACGCATACATGCGTTCCATGTCTCCACTTGCATCCATTTCCTCCCTTCCGGCCACGCCGATATTGTAACGTCACTTCCGGGTTTTCCTCTGAGTGGAACGCACGGTGCGTTCCACTCCTTCTGATACTTTCAGTTCACATAGTGAGGCACCTCAGTGGGACGCAAATATGCCTTTCAATCTCCCTCCACATTATAATGTTTCACACATCTTCTATTCATATGGTAGGGCACTTCGGTGGAACGCAAATATGCGTTCCAACCTCTTCCTCTTCTCCCTCCACACTATAAACTCTCATATACATAGGGACAAGGGTATAATGAATTACATAAAAGCATAATAAATTCATAAATTAATTCATCCTCTTAACATATTAATTAAACTAAAATACAACCATATAATGAAACACCCAGTTCTTAAAGTGACCATGCTCATTTCATAAATATAGTGCATATAAAAAACAATAGATTTAAAAAGAGTGAGTTTAAAAAGACAGTAAATGTTTCATAAAGTGACCATGCAAATGTTGCCATAGTGAATGTACAGGTGATAAAATAAATATAATAATTGGATATCTTACTAATATTCTATATAGAGCATACTTGTGATTTCATTATGTAAAAAAGTAGAAAGTTATGTCCTTATTCTTTCCTCCTTTCACATTATAATATCCTAATATATATTAAAACTATCAATCAATTTATAAAAAATTACATAACTCAAAATCTTGGTTGAGTCCATATGGAATTAATGTTTTTAAATTGTAGATGCACTTCATCTCCTCCTCTCCAATCTTTTTATTAAAATCACCCCCCTCCAATCTCTATGTATTGCTTTTATTGCACAAAAGGACATATTTTTTGGATCTTTGTTGTGGTATAAATTAAAATGATTGGAAACACTATGCGTCTCCAATCCTTTTTTTATATTTCTAATGTGTTCTTCAATCCTTATGTGTACATTTCTAATTGTTCTTCCTACATATATGAGGTCACAAGGACATTTTAAAATATAAATAACATTTTTGGAAAAACATGTTAACTGATTCCTTATCGTAAATGTTTTATCTTTTTGATACTGAAAGGAGGTAATGTGTCTTTTCTTTTGGTTAGTTTCCCTGCAAGCTAAGCAGGAACCGCATCCATAGAAACCTTTATTTTTATTTAAAACATGTTCATTATGTTTAGTAGTGAAACTACTTTTCAAAACTATTTGCTTTAGATTTTTACACCCTCTATATACTACCATAGGTTTGGAAGGTAAAATCTGTTTTAAAATAGGATCTTCTTGTAATATAGACCAATATTTATGGATAATTCTTCTTATCTTTGTGTTATTTCCACTGTGATTGCATATAAAGGGAATTTTTGGTTGACCATTATTTTTCAAGTCTCTTTTCTTTTTTGTTATATTCCCTTTATATCTAATAAGATCCTTTCTCTTTATTAATTTAACCTCTTCCATACAAGTTGTTAACTCTATTGGATTATATCCTTTTTCTACAAATTGTTCTCTAATTTTTTCGGCCTGTGCTATATAATCATTATCTTGGGTGCAATTACGTCTTATTCTTAAAAATTGGCTTTTAGGAGCATTGTCTAACCAGGGAGTGTGATGACAGCTGTTCTTGTCAATATAGCTATTTGCATCTACTTCTTTAAAATGATTATTTGTATGTAATTGGGATTCTACTAAAAAAATGTCTAAGTCTAAAAAATTAATTTGATTATTACTGTACGTGGACATTAAGATAATTCCCCACTCATTGTGATTCAAATCTTCTAAAAACTTAATGAGTTGTGTTTCACTATCTTTCCATATGAAAAAAATATCATCGATATAACGGCGATAGGACACTAAGTTCGCAGATTGTGCATTAAGGTTAACTATCGTTTCTTCCCAATATGCCGTTGCAAAAAAAGTATGTGAACCATTTGGAATTATATGGATTTCTGCACAAATTGGTCATAAAATGTGATCTGATCATCATCTAAATCACAACAATAGACAATCGCAGTCTGCTTAAACTAATAACACACAAAGAATGAAATGTTGCCATGTTTTTATTGAACACACCATGTAAACATTCACAGTGCAGGTGGAAAAAGTATGTGAACCCTTGGATTTAATAACTGGTTGAACCTCCTTTGGAAGCAATAACTTCAACCAAACGTTTCCTGTAGTTGCAGATCAGACGTGCACAACGGTCAGGAGTAATTCTTGACCATTCCTCTTTACAGAACTGTTTCAGTGCAGCAATATTCTTGGGATGTCTGGTGTGAATCTCTTTCTTGAGGTCATGCCACAGCATCTCAATCGGGTTGAGGTCAGGACTCTGACTGGGCCACTTCAGAAAGGCGTATTTTCTTCTGTTTAAGCCATTCTGTTGTTGATTTACTTCTATGCTTTGGGTCATTGTCCTATTGCAACACCCATCTTCTGTTGAGCTTCAGCTGGTAGACAGATGGCCTTAAGTTCTCTTGCAAAATGTCTTGATAAATTTGGGAATTAATTTTTCCTTTGATGATAGCAATCCGTCCAGGCCCTGACGCAGCAAAGCACCCCCAAACCATGATGCCCCCACCACACTTCACAGTTGGGATAAGGTTTTGATGTTGGTGTGCTGTGCCTTTTTGTCGCCACACATAGTGTTGTGTGTTTCTTCCAAACAACTCAACTTTGATTTCATCTGTCCACAGAATATTTTGCCAGTACTGGAACATCCAGGTGCTCTTGTGCAAACTGTAAACGTGCAGCAATGTTTTGTTTGGACAGCAGTTGCTTCCTCTGTGGTATCCTCCCATGAACTCCATTCTTGTTTAGTGTTTTACGTATTGTAGATTCGCTAACAGGGATGTTAGCATTTGCCAGTGACTTTTGTAAGTCTTTAGCTGACACTCTAGGATTCTTCTTCACCTCATTGAGCAGTCTGCGCTGTGCTCTTACAGTCATCTTTACAGGAAGGCCACTCCTAAGGAGAGTAGCAGCAGTGCTGAACTTTCTCCATTTATAGACAATTTGTCTTACCGTGGACTGATGAACAACAAGGCTTTTGGAGATACTTTTATAACCCTTGCAAGTCAACAATTCTTAATCGTAGGTCTTCTGAGAGCTCTTTTGTACGAGGCATCATTCACATCAGGCAATGCTTCTTGTGAAAAGCAAACCCAGAACTGGTGTGTGTTTTTTATAGGGCAGGGCAGCTGTAACCAACACCTCCAATCTCATCTCATTGATTGGACTCCAGTTGGCTGACATCTCACTCCAATTAGCTCTTGGAGATGTCATTAGTCTAGGGGTTCACATACTTTTTCCACCTGCACTGTGAATGTTTACATGGTGTGTTCAATAAAAACATGGCAACATTTCATTCTTTGTGTGTTATTAGTTTAAGCAGACTGTGATTGTCTATTGTTGTGACTTAGATGATGATCAGATCACATTTTATGACCAATTTGTGCAGAAATCCATATCATTCCAAAGGGTTCACATACTTTTTCTTGCAACTGTACATTCCAAGGATTACTACTACCCGAAATCACCTTACATGCATCAAATAATAGAATACCCGTAGAATATATGCTTATCAAAGTCCTATTTATCAATGTCCCCTGAGAGTTACTATTTCGAATTACCAACCAAATTGTACGGGGTTGGAACTGGGGATCGAAACACTTAGGCTCACCTGATATCGGATGACACACACCATAATCAGTATCTAAGTACCTACACCTAGACACAGATCCCTTACATTCATATTGTGAGTGCCAAATTAGGGTCTGGGATATCTGGTTACCTGTTTTTGTAGTCTTAATACAACTAACAGAGCTTGGAATATCCTTACCTTTACCCTCCTGAAAAATCATAAAAATACTAAAGCACATAATTAAACACATTATTCTTGTGATCCTCATCTTAATTCTTTGACTGTGCGACGGCACCTCAGCTTCCCGCTTGTGAGGGCTGCAAGGATTGTAGTACTTCTGATCCTCACTTACCTTCACAGATTTCCCTTCGAGATACTTTGACTATGAAACGTAGGCAGGTGGTCAGGCTTTATTATGGCCATCAAAACACCTACTTGTTGATCTCTGCAACTTTCAACCATGATTCTTCAAAAATCACCTCATACTTCTCAAGTCACGCTCAATTCGACTGGGTCAAGCGCTTCAACCGGATCTTGCAAGGATTCTCACTATCTGGAGTAGCTTGCCAAGAATCTGCCGCTGGTTTAACCCTAGAGTGATGAATCTAAGGTGTCACCTCTGCCACCTTTACAGCTCCTTCTTTATACAATGCTCCATGGGCATGAGTTGTTAAGAAGGCATATCTTGAATCCATATAGATGTTCACTCTCAACCCCTCATCTAGTTGCAAGGCCTTTGTCAGTGCGATTAATTCCGCCTTCTGTGCTGATATCCCTTTCGACAATGGTCGTGCTTCTATCACCTGGTCTATGGTGGTTACCACATACTCTGCATACCGAACACCTTCTTTTACAAAGCTACTACCATCCGTATAGTACTGTATATCTGGGTTCTGGATGGGAAAATCATGGAGATCTGGCCTGCTAGAAAATACTTCATCCATTATTTCCAGACAGTCATGTTGACTTTCAGCAGTCTGTGGCAGAAGGGTAGCTGGATTGAGATTGTTGACAGTCTTAAGATGTACTCTTGGATTCTCACATAGCATAGTCTGATACTTGGTCATTCTGCTTTTGCTGAACCAATGATTACCTTTGTAATCCAGTAGGGTCTGTACTGCATGAGGTACTCACACATAGAGTTCCTGACCCAATGTAAGTTTGTCAGCTTCCGCTACCAACAAAGTTGCAGCAGCCACTGCTCGTAGACAAGGTAGAAGACCACTGGCCACTGCATCCAACTGTTTGGACAAGTAGGCTACAGGTCTTTGCCATGATCCTAAGTACTGAGTTAACACTCCCACGGCCATTCTTCTTTGCTCATGCACATATAGGTAGAAAGGACGCGAGTGATCTGGTAGGCCTAGGGCTGGGGCACTCATGAGTGCTTTCTTGATATCTTCAAATGCCTTCTGTTGTTCTGTGGTCCATAGGAAGGGATCATGTTCCGTGCCTTTTACAGCTTCTTACAAGGGTTTCACCAATATCGCATAATTAGGAATCCATATCCTACAGAATCCTGCTGCTCCCAAGAATTCTTGCACTTGTCTTCTATTCATGGGTACAGATATTCGACACACTGCTTCTTTTCTTTCAGGTCCCATTGTTCTTTGACCTTCAGAGATATGGAATCCTAAATACCTGACAGCTGACACAATTGCGCCTTCTTCCTTGATACCTTGTAACCTGCCCTCCAAAGAATATGGAGTAGATCATGGGTTGCTTGTTGGCACATCTCTTTAGTAACTGCAGCTATCAAGAGATCATCCACATACTGAAGCAATACACATTCCCCTGGGATGGATTTGAAGTCTTGTAAATCTTGACTCGGTGCAGATCCAAATAGGGTAGGTGAATTCTTGAATCCTTGAGGCAACCTGGTCCAAGTCATCTGACGCTTTGACCCCGTAACAGCATCTTCCCATTGAAAAGCAAAGATGCACTGACTTTCAACAGCAAGTCGAAGGCAGAAGAAAGCATCTTTAAGATCTAGGACTGTAAAGTGAGTTGCCCCACCAGGAATTAGGGAAAGCAGATTATAGGGGTTGGGTACCACTGGGTGTATATTAACTACTGCATCATTAACTGCTCTTAAATCTTGTACAGGACGATACTCATCTGATCCTGGTTTCTGAACAGGTAATAATGGAATGCTCCAAGGGGAGGTACAGAATTTTAGGATACCATACTTTACAAACTTATCCAAGTACGTCTGTATGTTCTTCTTGGCCTTCTGAGGTATGTGATACTGGCGTAGGCTCACAGGGTAGGCCCCAAGCTTTAGTTTAATATGTATCGGTGGTATATTACGAGCAAGTCCTGGAGGATTATTCTCTGCCCATACTCCTGGAATGTCAAATAAAGATCCATCACTCTTAGGGTTTGCATTTGTTATTACAGAGTAGAAGGTCCATTCTTCTTCTTTTGGTACCAATACTGCTATCATGCCTGGTGATTTATTAAACTTCAGAGACATTGATCCATTCGGTAGAAAAGTTATCTGAGCTTGAAGCTTTGATAATAGATCTCATCCTAGAAGTTGAATTGGACACTCTGGCATATAAAGGAACTGGTGCTTCACAAGATAGCCTCCTAAAATGCAAGTGCGACTCCTGAGAACCGGTCTAGCAGCGCTTCTCCCAGTAGCTTCTATTACAGTTAGTCTTTCCAGAAGGAGGAGCTACCAACTTAGTCACCACAGAATGTTCAGCTGAAAAAAAAGAGGGGGAAAATTATTAGATAAAATCTAATAGAATATCCAGGAGTGGTTAACACTATATACCTTTAACTGCGTATTCTTATAAACTAGAAAGTAGTGTGCAATATTTTTACATTGAAAATTAGTTAAAAATGAAGCAATAATGTCCAATTTGTTGCTTTCACTGAAGAGAAATAATAAAGTCCAATCAGTAACAGTCTATGAATAGATACTATGTATCAATAAAAGATGACAGTCTTTAATATGTACACTGATTCAGTTCACTCCAGTTATTGAAGAACTGGGATATGGATACTGAATTAGCTGATTAATGTAGTACGATAATTTAAACAATCCTTGTAGATTATAATGATTAAAATATTTGAACCTTTGTAAAAATGTAAAAAAGAAAAATGTTACTAACAGGTCATAGTAAATGACCCTTAGTATGATAAATCTTTACTCCGTTCAATAGGAAATAAAGTTATGAAACCAAAGTGCTATTTGTAATAAAAAAAATAACAAATATTTATTGCGAAATAAACTTTAAAATCTTGGAATGGCACTCACACTTAGTAAAACTTTGTGCTTAGTTAAAGTCAGGAAGCATGGTGTAAGCATGTTGCAGCTGTTGTAGTCCGACCGTCAAACGGATGAATGGACTATCCGTGAGCCGCGTGCGTGTCACCGATCTCTCCTTCTGCGTTCCAGATGTAACTCGGCAGTTTTACGGTAGGTGCCAAAAAGCAGTGTAAGCTGTGTAATGTCGTCCTTACGCGTTTCGTGAGGCTAGTCTCACTTCATCAGAGGATACTGGATAGATGATCCTTACGGGTTTAAATAGCCAGAGAAAAGTCTGGCTTATATTAACCCTTGGTGTTTCTATTCATATTAAGTTCAGCACTTGGGATATATTTCAATGATTAATACAATTTAGATTGACTAATAAAATAATAATAAACTTATATATTATTACAAGAATTACATTTGCAAATGTGGTAATATTGAATAATAATAATGGACCTATATATATTAATAGCTAAAAAAGGTACAATATTTCAAACAAAAAAATAATATAATTAACGATAAACAAAATTCATATCTCATAAATAGATACATAATTGGACCAAATGGTATAAATTAATACATTGAGAAATTTAAATATATAAAAAATACTATTCAATAACAATAAACAAGATTTACATCTCATAAGTACATAATTGAGCAAAATATTAATATATTAAAATCTTGGTATAAAAGACACAATAAAAACTCCATATCTACTCTGTATAACTCAAAATCAACTTTATAGAAAAAAGAAGCCTATTTGTGAAAAAACAAAACAAAACACAATATTATATTTATAAAAAAGCTCTTAATTCAAAGTCTACATTCAAACCTTTAGGTTCTAACGTATCTAACTGAAAAATCCATTTCGCTTCCGTTTTATCTAATTCTTTCTCTAGATCGCCTCCTCTCCATGGAATATTTACTTTTTGTATTGCCATAAAACTAAGACCTATAGGATTCTTTGCATGTATAAGATCAAAGTGTTTGGAGAGGTTGTGTGAATGGAGTCCATTTTTAATATTTGTAATGTGTTCTCCCATTTGTGTTTTTAAAGCTCTTTTGGTGCGTCCTATATATATTTTATCACAAGGACATTTTAATAAATAAATTACACCAATAGTTTTACAATTTAAATATGACTTAATTTTAAAAGTTTATTTTGTTTGAGGATGAATAAATTCTGTAATATTTACAGATTGATTTGGATTATTTTTACAGGCTTGACATTTTTTACATTTCCAAAAACCCGTTATTGTTTTAAAAGTAGTAATTTTATTTTCCTTCGGTTTTTCCTGTTTTGTTGTAGGAGCTAATAATAAACCTAGGTTGGGAGCCTTAGAACGTATTATTCGAGGTTTATCACTTAATATCTGGTCCAATTGAGGATCTCCTTTAAGGATATTCCAATTTTTCTGTAAAATATTTCTAATTTGATGTGTATGACTATTATATCTTGTTATGAAAGTTGGAGCTTCTGGATCTGATAAGTCTATATGTGATTTGGTTGCTAAAATTTGCTTTCTGGTTAAAAGAGAGTCTTAGTTAGAGCTTGATTTAAAATTTTATTTGAGTAGCCTTTTGCTTGAAATTGTGATGTCATCATCTTAGTTTGCTCAACACCGATGTTTGGTTCGGAACAATTTCTTTTGATCCTTCTAAACTGGCTAAATGGAATATTATTTAGGCAAGTTTTTTTATGAAAACTATTGTGAGGAATAAAACTGTTACATGCTACTGTTTTCTTAAAAGTTTTAGTTTCTAATTTATTATTTTTGATATAAATTTCAAGATCTAAAAACTCAAGTTTTTCTGTAGATTGATTAAAAGTAAATTTTAAATTATATGGATTAAAATTTAGATATTGTTTAAAATTTTCCAACATTGTAATGTCTCCTTTCCAGATAAAAATACAGTCATCTATATACCGATGCCATGAGACCAGATTTGCGCCGAATGGGTTATTTGACCAAATATGTTCGTCTTCCCATTTTCCCATGAACAAATTGGCATAACTAGGCGCAAATCTGGTCCCCATTGCAGTACCTTCAATTTGGAGGTAATAGTGGTTATTAGCCCAAAAGAAATTATGACTGAGTATAAAAGCTACACATTTTACAATATATTCAATTTGATCATTTTTTAGTTCTGAAAAAGTAGCAAGTGTATATTGGATAGCCTCACATCCCTGTAAATGTTCAATAACCGTATACAGGGATGTGACATCTGCTGTTACTAATATATATTATTGATTCCATTCTATGCTTGATAAAAAATTGATGATGTGAGTAGTGTCTCTTAAATGGGACCATAATTTAGGAACTATCTTTTGCAGAAATTGATCAACATACTCAGATAAATTGGAAGTCAGAGAGCCTATACCAGAAATAATTGGGTGTCCTGGTGGATTTGTGAGGGTTTTGTGTATTTTGGGTACATGATAAAATATAGCCATTCTAGGGAATTTGCAATAAAGATAATCATATTCTTTTTTCGTTAGAATATCTCTTTCTTTCCCTTCTTCTAGTAACATCTGTAGTTCTATTTGGAATTCCTTTGTTGAATAATACATTCTAAGGCTCCCAACCTAGGTTTATTATTAGCTCCTAAAACAAAACAGGAAAAACCGAAGGAAAATAAAATTACTTCTTTTAAAACATTAACGGGTTTTTCGAAATGTAAAAAATGTCAAGCCTGTAAAAATAATCCAAATCAACCTGTAAATATTACAGAATTTATTCATCCTCAAACAAAAGAAACTTTTAAAATTAAGTCATATTTAAATTGTAAAACTACTGGTGTAATTTATTTATTAAAATGTCCTTGTGATAAAATAAATATAGGACGCACCAAAAGAGCTTTAAAAACACGAATGGGAGAACACATTACAAATATTAAAAATGGACTCCATTCACACAACCTCTCCAAACACTTTGATCTTATACATGCAAAGAATCCTATAGGTCTTAGTTTTATGGCAATACGAAAAGTAAATATTCCATGGAGAGGAGGCGATCTAGAGAAAGAATTAGATAAAACGGAAGCGAAATGGATATTTCAGTTAGATACGTTAGAACCTAAAGGTTTGAATGTAGACTTTGAATTAAGAGCTTTTTTATAAATATAATATTGGGAGGGGGGGGTTGTGTTTTTTTCCACAAATAGGCTTCTTTTTTCTATAAAGTTGAGTCTGAGTTATACAGAGTAGATTTGGAGTTTTTATTGTGTCTTTTATATCAAGATTTTAATATATTAATATTTTGCTCAATTATGTACTTATGAAATGTCAATCTTGTTTATTGTTATTGAATAGTATTTTTTATATATTTAAATTTCTCAATGTATTATACCATTTGGTCCAATTATGTATATATTTATGAGATATGAATTTTGTTTATCATTAATTATATTAATTTTTTGTTTGAAATATTGTACCTTTTTTAGCTATTAATATATATAGGTCCATTATTATTATTCAATATTACCACATTTGCAAATGTAATTCTTGTAATAATATATAAGTTTATTATTATTTTATTAGTCAATCTAAATTGTATTAATCATTGAATATATACCAAGTGCTGAACTTAATATGAATAGAAACACCAAGGGTTAATATAAGCCAGACTTTTCTCTGGCTATTTAAACCCGTAAGGATCATCTATCCAGTATCCTCTGATGAAGTGAGACTAGCCTCACAAAACGCTTAAGGACGACATTACACAGCTTACACTGCTTTTTGGCACCTACCGTAAAACTGCCGAGTTACATCTGGAACGCAGAAGCAGAGATCGGTGACACGCACGCGGCTCACGGATAGTCCATTCATCCGTTTGACGGTCGGACTAAAACAGCTGCTTACACCATGCTTCCTGACTTTAACTAAGCACGAAGTTTTACTAAGTGTGAGTGCCATTCCAAGATTTTAAAGTTTATTTCGCAATAAATATTTGTTATTTTTTTATTACAAATAGCACTTTGGTTTCATAACTTTATTTCCTATTGAACGGAGTAAAGATTTATCATACTAAGGGTCATTTACTATGACCTGTTAGTAACATTTTTCTTTTTTACATTTTTACAAAGGTACAAATATTTTAATCATTATAATCTACAAGGATTGTTTAAATTATTGTACTACATTAATCAGCTAATTCAGTATCCATATCCCAGTTCTTCAATAACTGGAGTGAACTGAATCAGTGTACATATTAAAGACTGTCATCTTTTATTGATACATAGTATCTATTCATAGACTGTTACTGATTGGACTTTATTATTTCTCTTCAGTGAAAGCAACAAATTGGACATTATTGCTTAATTTTTAACTAATGCCTTGCTGAATATCTGATTGCAATTTTCAATGTAAAAATATTGCACACTACTTTCTAGTTTATAAGAATACGCAGTTAAAGGTATATAGTGTTGAGGGGGCGGAGCTAGCAGAGCAACAGAGCGGACGCACTCCTCGAAGCTCCGTCTCTGACTTTTGAAAAAACGGGGATATATGGTGGAATTTGGGCCCAAAAGCCCCCACAAACAATTCCGACCCGCGGAACAACTATGGGCAGAAAGTCCAAAAAAGCAAAAGCCGAAAAAACCCCTCACGGGAGAGATATTGGCGAAATGCTCCGGACCACGCAGCAGGCCGCATGGTCCAAAATGGCGCTTACCGATGACATCTCCTCATACTCCTCAGAGGAATTCACTTCAGACATCCTAGAGGGAGCATCCCTTAGACACTTACCGGACTGCAGTAATGCGCCCCCGGCGACCGGGGACCCGGTCACGGCCGACCAGCTCAAGACAATGCTGGCGGAGCTCCGCAGGGATCTGGCGGCAGATATGGCCTTTTACAGGAAGGCCATTGAAGGGGCCACAACAAAAATCACACAGCTAGAAGCATGCACCAGCGCCCACGATGCTAGACTAAACAAGGTAGAACGGCAAATCGCAGTCCTAACCCAAGAGCAAACTACCACTACTGAAAGGCTTGACGCCATGGAAGACCAGAGGAGACGCTATAATCTAAAAATAAGGGGGATACCTGAATCGGTGGTTCTGGCGGACCTACCCCACTACATCAGGCGGTTCCTTGGGGTCCTGCTTCCATCGAAACAAATAAGGTCCATGAAATTGGATGGGATGTTCAGACTGCCGAAATCACCACGAGCACCGGCGGCAGCGACAGCAGATCTCATACTGCGGTTTCAGACTCTGGCCGACAAGAATGCACTCTTGACCGCAATGAGAGGAAAACAACCCCTGCTATTTGAAGGGGCATCACTAACAGTGTTCCCAGACCTCACCAGGAGTACGCTGGCCTGGCGAAAAAATCTGCAACCCCTCCTACAACACCTCCGGGCCAGAGAAATCCTCTACAGATGGGGCACTCCCCGAGCCGTCTTGTTCACCCACAACGGGACTCTATACAAAGCGCAAAATAAGCAAGAGCTTGAAACACACCTGCAATCAACAGGCATACTGCAAGCAACGCTGGCAACTCGCCAGGGACTATCCCAGATTAACCCGGCTACCATCCGAGAATTCTCCCCAGGGAATCCTTCCGGAGCTCCTCATGTCTGTTTGCCCACTTAAGGAAGCAGAGGCCGATTAGCCCATGGGAACTCTCTTCTCCTCACTGTTCCACCATACACGCATATGGAGACTTTTGCAAAGTTAGAGACCAACTCATATAGAGCGTACCGGGGACCACCTGGTCCGCCTAGAAACTACTACATTGTGTTTCTCATTTATTTATTTATTTTATTTTTATTTTTATTTTATTTATTTATTTTATTATATCCTGCCTAATCTTATCTGGTGGTTGTTACCTATGTATGTCTTGTCTAAGAGTGACATAACTTGTTACTCACCTACTCGGATTCCACGAGACACAACCAATTAGCCTACGCAGTATAGAGTATACCACTAAACGTTATAGTTACACCACAGACACCCATACACGGAGGCAGATGTATACCGCACAACATGCCACAAGCCGCACACTCATACTATGTCTTACCGACCCCCCCCCCCGTTGGCTGTCACGCAAGGACCACGCTCATACACCCACATGGAATATCAGTTCGGGGCAAAACTCTCTAGGGCAGATACGTAGATCGCAACACTACACGCTACTCATACCCACAGAGGGCACAACGATGTTACCACTACTATTGATTACAAAGTTAAATGCATTATAAAAATGTGCAATGTTATTAAATGCCACGGTTGTTCTTAAATGTCTGATAAAATTGCGAGCAATTGCTGTTGTGGCTATGTTTGCAACGATGTTATTTCTATGCACACAAAAATAAAGAATTTAAAAAAAAAAAAAGGTATATAGTGTTAACCACTCCTGGATATTCTATTAGATTTTATCTAATAATTTTCCCCCTCTTTTTTTTTCAATTGCAATATTAGGGATTTGTTAGTGGAGTCCCTTTATTTTCCAGTTGAGTGTTTTATTTGAGCCATATTATATTCTGTATAACTGAGGTTTCTATGTTTAAACAAATCTCAACAATTAACTACAGAATGTTCAGCACCTGTATCTATCATGAAAGGACTTCTCTTTCTCCCTTATTGTTACATCGACCATAGGCTCCGCTCGGCCAAGGGGGATGGAGCCCGGTCGGTATCAATAGTATTCCATGACAATGTCAGCCAGACCCACAAAATCTCTATCTTCCCTATCCCTAAGTCTCTGAGTGGGGGGATAATATCGTCCTTCCTGAACACCCCCTCTGCCATTTCCATTAAATCCTCCAAAACTACCTCTTCCTCGTCCTCTAAAGCTACCACCGTAATCACCTCGCCCCCGTCTCTCATCTTGTCTACCATCTACAAAATATCCCCTCTGTGGGCAGTCACTCTTCCAATGTCCTTCCTCTCTACAATATGCACATTGATCTCTGCCTAGTGGTACCCTGCTTATCCTAGCCTCAACTCCTCTATCTATCTCCCCTCCCTGTCTCACTACACCTGTGATAGCTACTGCTAACATGTCTGCTTTCTTCCTCATTTTACGTTCCTCCTCACGCTTTGTCTCAGTTTCCCTATTCATATATACTTTATGTGCAACCTCCATTAACTGTGATATAGACATCCCTGCAAATCCCTCTAACTTTTGTAATTTTCTCTTGATATTGTTCTGGGCCTAGCTGACAATTGCTGAGTTAATCATTCAGGCCATATGTGGTGAACCAGGGGTGAGCCGGAGAGGCATTTGTAAATGTCGGGATTAAAGGGTACCAGTCATTTGTCGAGTTAGTATGGGACTTCGATAGGGTTGTTTAGTAACAGGTTCCGATCTGGGAGTAGTAAGATAGGTGAAAGGGGGTGAGTTAATTTTACTGGTCAACATTAGGTGATTGAAAAATAAAAATGTGTTTAAACCAAAAACCTGCCAGTAGGTGTCACGAGAGGGTAAGTAATTGTATCAAAATAGTCTTTATGGGTCTAACAAAAAAACTTGGCTTTTAATATATTTATACCTAAAATAAAACCTTACAACAAGAAATATTAAAATAGGTTAAGCAGTCCTACTTCTGTCTGTTATATGCCAGTATAGAGTTAAGGATGATTAAACGGTCATTAATATTTTAAACAATGTAAATCAATGTAACTCCCGAAGATAGCCAGTAGGTGGCCCTAGAGTGCTTCCTAAAGTCTAATGAAGCAGATAGACTTTAATTATATTAGACAGGTATGTGGGTAGGCGGGGACAATATAGCAGGGGGAGTGCAAATACCAGCTACACCAGTTTTAGCTTGGGAGGAAGAGTAGGGGGTTGGGAATCAGATGAAAGGGGGGTGTCCAAACTAGGTGGAATTAAGGCCTTAGTGGACAAACAGGTTCTGGCTACCATGGACTCCATTGTTCCTCTTAGCACAGCTTGATCCATTTAGCAGTGTTTCAACAACCTGTATACAGAAACTACTCGTATAGCCCCAGGATATTATTTATAACAATGTAAACCTGCTGTATTAAATCTGGATCAAGGATCCACAGGAACACTGGTTACCAGAACAGGCCGTACTCTGCTATACAGAGTATTTTAATCTTTTGGGGGACAGTGTTACACCATAATCACAAACAGCATATTCCTTAGAAAAGTTTTTTTTTTTTTTTAAAACATACAAAGACAAAGGACCGTTTGTGAATCAGAAGCACCATGCGGCACGGTTACTAGGCCCAAACATACACGTACACACACGCACAGGATCCTCATACGCTCAACAATATCACGACGTCGCACACACGAAATTAAAAAACCCACAAAAGACTATACACTTATCAATGTAACTATTATTCAAACCATACAATTATCCACACTATTAATCCACATAAACTAACCGATCACATAACATTTCAACAATTTCATCTCTACAGTCAGTGGTTATGGTACGGTTAGTAACTATTGTACAGTTTAGGCAATTATGGTTTTAAAGGTACAATATCAGTTAGTACACATGCAAGGTTAAACAGTAATTTTAGTATTTTTCACGTAATATCAGTGGTTATGGTACAAGTCAGTGGTTATGGTACATGTCAGTGGTTATGGTACCGTGCGCTATTTTACACTATGCACACAATTTAAACGTCGGCTAAACGGCAGAGCTCAAGCTTTCTAGCAGGACATACAATTCACCAATTACAACGTATTTAACAACATTTACAGCAAACCCAACTACTCTAATTGGCCAGTACCTCAAGAACTATCGAACTATTTACACCAGGATTCAGTTAGTCAACACTGCCCAAGCACCACATATAGCGAACTAGTGGGCGGAATTTACAACAGTACCCATTTAGTCTATCTACTCTATCAATAGTCTAGTGGCTGAATTTACAACAGAGCATACTTAGCCAAGATAGGTTGAGAGCTAGCAGACGGAATGTACATCAGAATCTGCTTAGTCTCGCCGGCCTCCCCGACCTAGCGACCGAAATTTAGACCTAGACACGCTAGTCAAGACAGGACACCGGTGTCCGGCATAAACTATTTACACCAAGATTTAGCCTGACCCAAACCACCTATATTAGACGGGCTGACAGAGTGTCTAATTTCCAGATAAGCGGTGCGCCTTCGCCTCTTCCCTCCAGAGGAAGCGGGCAATCCAATAACCGGTTCCAAATATAAAACCCCTTGTGGGCCTACCGCTCTAACGGTATCAGTCTTACCTCTTAGTTCCTGGACCTGGGTTCACACTCATTGACGGGACACCTCGGTACTCACTGCGTAGAAGTCGATGATCTCCTGGACAACAGGCCAGTGGTGCCGAGATGAAGGGAGGTCCACGCAGTAGAAGTCCAGGGGTGCAGCCGTGGAGAACGTTGGTAAAAAGTTTATCGTCTCAAATCTTTGCGCCAGCTTCCGTGCGATGAGGTTCCCGGACCCAATGCACTAAAAATGTTACCGGAGGAATAACAGGAACAAACCGCAGAAGCCACACATAGAGATATGGACACAAGTCTTCAGGAAGTAACAGGTCTTTTATTTACACACCGATCGGGTCTCACACTGAACTTGTGTTCAAAAGGTATGAGCCCAGAGCATAGTTTGCACAGGCTATTTATTAACAATAACTCCTCCCATTCATAGCTCCACTTACACATACCCTTAGACCAATCAGTGAACAGGATATTCAGGATCACCTAATATGGGCAGACCATATGACTCCTTTTAAGCACAAAGGAATGTGACTACAGTTGATGCACTTGCTCAGTACATTGATGACAGTATCTTAGCTACATGTAACTAACTAACAGATACAACAAACACCTGTACTTGTATATGCCACATGGAGATTTCAGGCCTACTAAATTTTGAACCATGTTGAAATCCCATCACAACACCTTATGTGACATGTTTCTCAGATGAGACAACATTACAGGAGTCAGACTCCAGGCCATGAGGTGCGATTTGACTAAACTAGAGCAATATAGGAGTGGAGTGTCTTGTCATAAGAGAGAGGAATAAAGCTAATGTCCATCAATACTAGGGTAGTGGATGTATGCTATCCTATTCCCAATGTTAAACTGAAAACAAACTAAATGAAAGCATGCAAAGGAGTGTTAAAGGACCACTATAGTGCCAGGAAACCATACTTGTTTTCCTGGCACTATAGTGCCCTGAGGGTTCTCAATGCTTTCCTATGGATGCTGGCATCTTCTCACTGTGAAAATCACAGTGAGAAGCATGGAAGCGCCTCTAGCGGCTGTCAATGAGACAGCAACTAGAGGCTGGATTAACCCATTTGTAAACATAGCAGTTTCTCTATTACTGCTTACTGCTATGTTTACAGCAAAAAGGGTTAAACCTAGATGGACCTGGCACCCAGACCACTTCATTAAGCTGAAGTTGTCTGGGTGCCTATAGTGGTCCTTTAACAATTGTAGTCAGATTTTAGTCGACTAAAATTTTTGAGATTTGGTCGACTAAAATTAGACTTAATCTAAAGCAATTCAGATTACTAAAATACAACTAAAACTAAAATGGCTATAAGTAAAACTAAATTGAAATTTGCTGCCAAAATTAAGATACGGGGTATAGGGAGAGGAAAAGAGACACATGGGGGCAGAAGGAATGAGACACACAGATGGACTAAGAGCCACAGAGGAGCTGGGGAAGGGGCAAAAGAGACAGAAACATGGCTTGGCAAGGGGGGAGAGACACCCAGAGGGACTTGGACAATGAGACACATCGGGGGCTGGGCCAATTTCGGGGAAAATGAGCACTGAGCAATGGAGTGGTTTGGATTGGAATGACCCAAAGAGACAAAGAGGGCCTATGAAAGGGGGCAAAAGAGACAGGCTGGGGCTTGGGAGAGAGACACCTGGAGGAGGTGGGGGGGGCACAAAGAGACACGGGGGGAAGGGCAAAATAGACAGAGGCTTTAACTAAACCTATTAGGTTTTAGTTGTGTTATGTAATGCTAAGTTAGAGTCCCAATGAACCAGCCAATCTACTAGTTAGGCACACAGGCTGTTGAAACGTGAATGTTGCAGAGGATAGTAACACGATGTTGGTGAGGCATGGCTCTTCCCCAGCCGCAGGCCTGTTTGAAGGACAGAATCTTAAAGCCTCCTGCGTTGAGGGCTACCTAATAGGTCTAGAGATCAAACCTCTATTGAAGCCCTACTATATCACACAAAGCGGGATTAGTATCCTGTATAGCTATTCCTGCCATTCCCATATACTTTCATGAGGATTCAGGCAACCTATGTTTTTCAATACCCTACCAATCTAGAGAGTTATAGCTCATACATACATGGCAACTAACTATCAAAGAGAAAGTATATTAATTATTTGAATTCATGATCAATGTACATATAAACAGCTATCTACAAATATTTTCAAAAACAAACTGTATGTGAGTTTCTCATTGAGACCTGCCAGGGATATGGTATTGAGTTTGCTCAATCCTGTTCTCAGTTTTTTTGTTAAGAGGGGCCACACTTTGTCTAGCCAGTTGCAGACCCTTCTGTAACAAATCGAGGTGATAGCCTCTGTTGAGAAATTTCTGTGTCATGATAGTAATCTGTTCTTCCATGACATCTGGACTATGATTGTTCACTGGAAGTGATCTTAATAATGCCCTTGGATGGGCACTGGTGGCATGTAGTATGGTATTGCGATCACTAGGTTTGATGTAAGGGCAATATTGTATAAAGCCGTTGTTCACAGAGATCTCTAGGTCCAAATAGTGTACCCTGTCACAGCTAATGGTAGAAGTCATCCGAACTGGTGAGGGAAGATTGTTGATGGTTTGGATCATATCCACAGCCTGCTGTTCCGTCCCTTGCCACAAAATAAGTATATTGTCAATATACCGGTAATATCTTTGATCAGGTGTCCATATTGGGATAATATGTTTTGTTGTTCGTATTGGAACATGTAGGCGTTGGCGTACATGGGCTCCATTGCTGCCCCATTGATGTCCCAGATGATTGCTGATACCATTAATTTTCGAACCTAAAGTAGTTATACTGTAAGGCTATGGACAAAAGTTCAAAAATAAATTCTACAGAAGGACCTTGATAACATGGGGAATGCGTGAGAATCTGTCTCATCACTTCGATGCCTTGATCATGAGGTATGATCGTATAAAGACTACCTACGTCCATGGTTATTAAAATAGGTCGATCAACATCAAACTTTATATTCTTGATTTTGTCAAGTAGCATTTTGGTATCCTTAATGCATGTAGGGAGATTTTCAATGGGAGCTTTAAACAGGTGATCCAACCAGCGAGCAAGTGGTTCTAGTACTCCACCTAGAATATATATATATATATATATATATATATATATATATATATATATATATATATATATATATATATATATATATAATTAGTGATGTCCCAAACTGTTCGCCGAACGGTTCGCCACGGACTCCAGTCAGCTGACACATTACAGCCAATCAGCAGCTGACCCTCCCTCCCAGACCCTCCCACCTCCTGGACAGCTCACTCTATCTGATTTACACGAATACATGCTCTTCGTATAAAGTTTTTTGTTTGCGCCAAAACGCACGAACGCTCGGCTCATTTAACTATCGTTTAAACATATTCGTACAGAAACTACCGAATCCATATATAAAGTATTACGCTCATATTATTATCTGCATTCCCTTTTTTCCGTTCGGTCACTCAGTACCGACCTATTTCGTACGGTTAATACACGAACACCATTTTACTAACCATATTCGGCTATATTCCTATTCAAACAGGCTAAAGTATGCACAAGTTCAAATCACACGAATCCTACTACAGTTTCGTATATTCCCTGTTCGGTCAGATAACTACTAATACCTACACACCAGTATGGGGTTATACTAATCTGGTTTAACTACCAGCCTTGTGTTTTCCTACCTATGCTAACTGATTAACGTATTTTTACTGTAAAAACTATTATAAACATACGGCTTTTCTTACACATATTTTAACTAATAAACTTCACCCCTTCTTAACCATGGTACATACTTTCATACGTGTCTAATACAAGTAATACCATTTTTTTTTTTTAAAAGACACACAGATATAAGTCATTAAACATTACGTGCTATAAATACCCGTTACACCAACATCTGTACTATTCCTTTTCATATAATCACGCTGTCACATATTTTGGCTTTTACAGATTGCATCGGTTTCTCGCTTTTCTGCGCTAAAGTTGTTATTTCAAGGTCTTTTATTACAGGAACAGGTATTGTATCTTATCACTTTGAGTTATCGGGTTTTATTACTTACCTTCACATCTGTCGCTAAATATGGAAATTTTCTTTGGTCAAACCCTTAGCTCCTGTATTATTCTAAGCTTCCACCGATTCTACGCAGTTAACCTGCCAAGCTTAACGTAATCTCTGTACTTCAAACCAAGGTATAGTTCACTCTCTTTTT
Organism: Pelobates cultripes; assembly: GCA_933207985.1. NCBI lineage: Eukaryota > Metazoa > Chordata > Amphibia > Anura > Pelobatidae > Pelobates > Pelobates cultripes. The sequence continues at coordinate 246,196,804 of OW240914.1, forward strand.
TCTACATCCCATACTAGACCTCACGCGGTCTCAATTTCATTACTACCTTCCCTCAGGCTTACGCCCATGATACGTTATCTCTTTACTATTTGTCTACACAGACATTCGGTCGTACGGCCATCAGGCTCTGAAAACACCAAAACCTGACCCGGTACTCAGCCATACCTTCAGGTACTTACGTCCTTACTCAAGTACGTCCATTCGCCACCCCAAGGCCTCATTCTGCCTTCTCACAAATATCTAAAATCATCCCATTCTCACACCTAACCTTCCAGATCCCTCAATGCAGGATCTCACGTTGCGCCCCTAACAAACCAAAACCCAATACTATTCATACGATATCACGATACGGATAAATACATCAACATCTGTCTTAAATCCTCAGGATTCTTCCTCAAGGACAGCAATAAGACAAGACTCTCTACACTTATTACCACCAGGAGGCTCCAGATACCATTTGCGACCAGTCAAGGTTAGTATCCACACACCACTCCAGTCCTCTCACTTTACCCTTAAGCATACAATCGAACTGGCTACAGGGTCCAGGCTAATGCATTAGCCCACCCTATCAGGAAATCCAATCCCGCGAGGCCTACCACCCCCACCCCATAAATATATATACGTAAAATTATTATAGATATATATATATGTGTGTGTGTGTGTGTGTGTGTGTGTGTATATATATATATATATATGTGTGTGTGTGTGTATATATATATATATATATATGTATATAGTTTTTTAAAATTATTTTTATTTATATATAGGAATATATATAGTGATATATACATATATACTTATGTATATAGATATATATATTATTTCATTCTACATGTATTTTGATATAAATATATATATATATATATATATATATATATATATATATATATATATATATACATAAAAATAGATAAGCAAGGCACTCCTCCTAGAGCTTACTTAAGCAGATTCAAAAATTGCCTAGGTGCAATCCCGCGTAAAATATATAGTAGAGAATAAAGGGAGCACACTAGGACTACTTCTGAGTGGAAAAAAATAGTATTTACTGTATTATAAAATAATACATGTCCTGTACTCTGCACAGGACATGTATTATTTTATACAGGGAGTGCAGAATTATTAGGCAAGTTGTATTTTTGAGGATTAATTTTATTATTGAACAACAACCATGTTCTCAATGAACCCAAAAAACTCATTAATATCAAAGATGAATATTTTTGGAAGTAGTTTTTAGTTTGTTTTTAGTTTTAGCTATGTTAGGGGGATATCTGTGTGTGCAGGTGACTATTACTGTGCATAATTATTATGCAACTTAACAAAAAACAAATATATACCCATTTCAATTATTTATTATTACCAGTGAAACCAATATAACATCTCAACATTCACAAATATAAATTTCTGACATTCAAAAACAAAACAAAAACAAATCAGTGACCAATATAGCCACCTTTCTTTGCAAGGACACTCAAAAGCCTGCCATTCATGGATTCTGTCAGTGTTTTGATCTGTTCACCATCAACATTGCGTGCAGCAGCAACCACAGCCTCCCAGACACTGTTCAGAGAGGTGTACTGTTTTCCCTCCTTGTAAATCTCACATTTGATGATGGACCACAGGTTCTCAATGGGGTTCAGATCAGGTGAACAAGGAGGCCATGTCATTAGATTTTCTTCTTTTATACCCTTTCTTGCCAGCCACGCTGTGGAGTACTTGGACGCGTGTGATGGAGCATTGTCCTGCATGAAAATCATGTTTTTCTTGAAGGATGCAGACTTCTTCCTGTACCACTGCTTGAAGAAGGTGTCTTCCAGGAACTGGCAGTAGGACTGGGAGTTGAGCTTGACTCCATCCTCAACCCGAAAAGGCCCCACAAGCTCATCTTTGATGATACCAGCCCAAACCAGTACTCCACCTCCACCTTGCTGGCGTCTGAGTCGGACTGGAGCTCTCTGCCCTTTACCAATCCAGCCACGGGCCCATCCATCTGGCCCATCAAGACTCACTCTCATTTCATCAGTCCATAAAACCTTAGAAAAATCAGTCTTGAGATATTTCTTGGCCCAGTCTTGACGTTTCAGCTTGTGTGTCTTGTTCAGTGGTGGTCGTCTTTCAGCCTTTCTTACCTTGGCCATGTCTCTGAGTATTGCACACCTTGTGCTTTTGGGCACTCCAGTGATGTTACAGCTCTGAAATATGGCCAAACTGGTGGCAAGTGGCATCGTGGCAGCTGCACGCTTGACTTTTCTCAGTTCATGGGCAGTTATTTTGCGCCTTGGTTTTTCCACACGCTTCTTGCGACCCTGTTGACTATTTTGAATGAAACGCTTGATTGTTCGATGATCACGCTTCAGAAGCTTTGCAATTTTAAGAGTGCTGCATCCCTCTGCAAGATATCTCACTATTTTTGACTTTTCTGAGCCTGTCAAGTCCTTCTTTTGACCCATTTTGCCAAAGGAAAGGAAGTTGCCTAATAATTATGCACACCTGATATAGGGTGTTGATGTCATTAGACCACACCCCTTCTCATTACAGAGATGCACATCACCTAATATGCTTAATTGGTAGTAGGCTTTCGAGCCTATACAGCTTGGAGTAAGACAACATGCATAAAGAGGATGATGTGGTCAAAATACTCATTTGCCTAATAATTCTGCACTCCCTGTAATACAGTAAATACTATTTTTTTCCACTCAGAAGTAGTCCTAGTGTGCTCCCTTTATTCTCTACTATATATATATATATATATATATATATATATATATATAACTTCCACAAGAAAAGGCTGCTCTCCGGACTTAAAATCAAAGATTTTATTGAAAATGTTTAAAAATGATGACCAACGTTTCGGTCCCCGATCGGGACCTTCCTCAGGGTCAGAGACAACAGGACAACCTATATATATATATTAATTTTAAAATACAGTTAGAACGAAATTACGTATGTATATATATTTTTTATCTATTTATTTTTTATTATTTTTGTAATTTTATTTTTTAACGTATTTATATATTTATTTTTTATTATATATATCATTGTACGTGTATTTTGATATTTATATATATAATTATGTATATATTAATATTAAACTACACGTAGACAGTGTATGTGTATTTATGTGTATATATATATATATATATATATATATATACTTAGATAATATATATAATAAATATATATATGATCTAAGTATATATTATTTAATTTTACACTGTTTTAACATCTTTTAATTTTATTTTCAGGCAGCAGGGGGAGTACCTGTCATTACAGGTACTCCCCCTTCTGGCAATGCCTTGGACGGCTCTGCCGTCCATGTGATCGTGAGGTCCTCGCAAGGACCTCGCGATCACATGGCCCAGGGGGGCCGAAGAGGACGGAGGGGGACTCCCTGGGCTCCCAGGTAAGTCCCCATACCGTGATCGCCAGCGTGGGATTGCCGGCGACCGGTTAAGTCCAAAAGATTGCAGAGCCATCTAAATAAGGACGGCATAGAACGCCCTGTGGTCTTAAGGGGTTAAAGATATCCATGAATTGTTTCACAAACTGTAAACATGTTGTGCAAAATTGGGAGACTCTGATCACTTATAATTATTATCATAATTGGTATATATGTAGCGCCAACTTATTCTGCAGCGCTTTACAATTTTATGAAATGGAAAAATTAAAACATATATGAGACAGGGCATGGCTGACTGAGCAGCAAGAAAGACGTGCCTGTGTGGAGCTCTGTTAAAGAAACAGCAGACTAGTGTATTTAAAAACGCTCCAACAGGCCTCACACCTCAATACCCCATCCAGCTGATATTATGGGGTGAAAATACAAAAAAAATCTGCATCCCAAAGGCATCAAAACTATGTTGTACTAGCTTTCATTTGACAGGCCAACCCCACAGGCTGCTCCCTAGATGGCACCTGTGGCGCTGAGTGAAGACGAGACCTCAGAAGCAACCCGAGAAGAAGAGCAAACTTCTGTGTCTCCCCTAGAAAGCCGTACCTACAGGAAGTTTGAGTCAAAATGGGACATTAACCCCTTAAGGACACAGCAAAAGCTTTTCTTACCCTTAAGGATACGAGCCATTTTTGCATTTTTTGCTGTTTGTATTCAATGCAATTTGCATCTCTGTAATTTATTGCAACAACACATATTATATACCATTTTTCAGAGGGCAAACAGGGCTTTAATTTTATGTCACACATACATAGATAAATTCTCATTAATTATAAAAGAAATGTCACAAAATGGGGGGAAAAAAAACCCAAAAATTAGTTTTTCACAGTTTTGGCAATAATAGCGTGTGCATATGTCCAGCTTAGAAAAATAAATTCAAAATAAATTAATTTATGAGTCTTGATTTATAGAATACATAATATATATAGGATTTCAGCTTATTTTGAAAGTTATAGGTCACAAAGTACAAGGACTAAAATAAAATTGTAATGTGAATCAATTTTAGAAGTTGGTATGTTTGTCTTGCAGGTTTAGTAGCCACCACAGAAAACAAAATTGCCACACAAAAGTACATATTTATATAAAGTAGACATCACAGGTTATTTACCTAAGGTTAGTTTGACACTTTTTTTACGTAACAATTTCATCGCCAATCTCTGCTAAATATTGGAGTAAAATTGAGTTTTTTTCTCAATTTTGGCATATACACATATAACAAAGTTTTTGTAATGTGTATTTCGTAAAGCTGGAGTATGCTATTCCTGCACAGAACCCCATATTGTGTTCAGGTACAACTGCTGACTATAACGATACCCCCATTGTATGCCTTTGGCACTTTTCTTTAAAGCTACAATGCCATATAAGAGACAAGGCTATTTCTATCGTTAGAATTTTCCTAGATGGATTTGACGGGCCTATGTCTCATTTTAGGGTTATATAGCAGTATGACTGTTCAAATAACCCCACAAAGGACTTTCATTTGATAAAGCAGACACTCCAGGGTATCTAATATGGTGTATATTGTGCCTTAACTTGTCACCATTATTTCACCAATTTATGTCAGTTTGTGGTGAGGGAGGGAAAAATTCAATTTTTACATATGTTGCATTTTTGCTGAGTATTTCTTATACTTGATATGTACCACTGTCATAAAAATCCCCAAATTATGCTCGGTTACATCTTATGAGTAAAACAATATGCCCAATGTATGACCTAGACACTACTTTGTAAAGTTACAGAGCTGTAAAAGAGACGTGACAAGTTCAGTTTTTTAAGTGTGAATTTTCATGGAGGGTTTTGATGCGTCCATGTCCCACTTTGGAGCACTTGAGCAGACTACATATTACAACTACACCATAAACGCATACCATTTCTTAAAGAAGAAATGGTATTTCAAAAGGCATATTTTGAACCTTAGCATGGGATAATTTTTCTGCTAGCTTGTACCAAGTGTAGTCGCATTTTTTCTGCCTTTTTGATGCACAAAGTAAGTTTGCACAGTATATTTTGCAAACCTTATGTGTGCTATGACTGTATAATACTAAATATGTTGCTCAGCTATGTCGGCTGAGTACAGCAATACCCCGCATGTACCTTTGCCAGGTATATGTGGACATTGAAGGGGCACATTTGAGACACAACCATTCCAGTTTTTTCAAACTTTTAATTTTTACGTTGTGTCCATGTCTCATTTTAGAGTATTTTACCAGGCTATTAAATCCAATTACCACATAAAGGCATGCCATTTCTTAAAGAAGACATCACAGGGTAGTTCAAAAGGCATATTTTGAACCTTAGCGTGGTATAATTTTTCCGCTAGCTTGTACCAAGTGAAGTGGTAATAAGCATTTTTCTGCCTTTTTGACACACAGTGAGTTTTCGCAGTATATTTTGCAAACCTTATGTGTGCTACGACTGTATAATACTTCATATGTTGCTCAGCTATGTCGGCTGAGTTCAGCAATACCCTGGTATGTACCTTTGCCATGTATATGTGGACATTTAAGGGGCACATTTGAGATACAGCCAATCCAATTTTTTTCTAACTTTGAAGTTTACACTGTGTCCATGTTCCAATTTGGAATAGATTAGCTGGCTGGTTATTCAAACTTCCCCACAAACACATACTATTTATTAAAGAATACACCACGGTGTAATTCAATAGGCATATTGTGAACCTTAGCGTGGTATAGTTTTTTTGCTAGTATGTTCCAAGTGTAGTGGTAATGAGCATTTTTTTTAATCTATTTTTTTACTTTGTAAAACTTTTTTTACTTTGTAAAACTTGTTTTCAAACTTTTTTACTTATTAAATGTTTTAAACTTTCTTAACTTATTTACACTTTAAAAAAATGTCATAAACTTTTTTTACCGTTAACCCCTAACTAGTAGTAAGCAGCACTAACAGTAAATTCCCCACTTTCCCATAACTCCCACCCACCCCAGCTAGAAAAATATTTAATTATAAAATATTTAAATTAATTAATTAAATAAATTGAACCCCTGAGGGTTAAAAAATAAATAAAAGTTAATCCTCAGGGGTTAAAAAAATTAGATCACAGTATAATACTGGGGTTAATTTTTATTTGGACTGGGTCAAGGGGGTGGTATTTTTTTTTTACTTAAATGTTGCTAAAACATTTTTTTAAAACTTTTTAAACTTTTTAAAGCTTATTTTAAAACTTTTTTTAACGTTAACCCATAGTTAGCCTAACACCAAATCCCCCAATTCCCCACTAACTGCCACCCATCCCAGCTAGCTAAATATATAATTTTAAAATATGTAAATTAATTAATAAAATAAATTTAACCCCTGAGGGTTAGAAAAAAAAATTCACCTTCAGGGGTTAAAAAAAAAAATCAGATGAAATGTAATCCCTGCCAATTGATCACTGTAGTCAGTGATCAATTGACAGGGAAGGGGTTAATTTTTATTTTAAATGGGTAAAGGGGGGAGGGATTTTACTTAAATTATTTTTTTTTACAGGGAAGCAGATCAGCTCTGATCTGTCTCCCTGTACTTCACACAGAACCCGGAAGCACAGGGAGGCTGTTCATGAGTCCCTGCAGCACATGTGATTGCTCTGACAGCCTGTCAGAGCTATCACTGCTGCAGGGGCAGCGTGATTCGGTGCTCCCAGTCCGAGGCAGACCGGGTGAGCGTCAACCCTGAGATCGCCGTCATTGCGGCGATCTGGGATTAACTTTAGTAAATGACAGAAATTTTCCGTCAACGGTCCTTAACACAAGGACAAGGTTGATGGAAAATTTCTATCTTCGGTCAGGAAGGGATTAAAAACCTCTTGCTGGAAATGAGACAGGTGTTAAAAGGAGACCTGCTAGAAACTCAGTCTGAGCTGGGTATCCTGCGTCAAAGACTTACAGACGTGGAGTCCAAGGATGGAGCCAGGGTAAAGGGTGCAGACCGCTCAAAACGAGATCCAGGACCTCGCTCAACAAGTCCAAAAACTTACCAGGACTGTGACGGTGATGAAATCACGGTATAGAAGGAAGAATATCCACCGAGATTGCAGACCCCGAGATTGTCACTTCGGCATTCCGGATCCTCAAAGCCATGTCTGCGCAAGCTGAAGAACCAAGAGACATCATCGCAGTGATGAAAGACATTGCAGAGTGGTCTGCTATAATGTCCTGCTCAAGAGAGCTTGGTAGTGTCCAAATTGAGGACCACACTGTAGCAATCTATGGAAACCTCCCATTTGCTGTGCTGGCGGCAAAGAGGCAGCTAGCACCAGTCGCATGACGGCTGTGGGAGGCAGTAATTAAGTAGAGGTGGGGGTTGGACAGATCACTAATGGTTCAGCAGGGAAATGAAACACTCACCTTACACTCCACTGGGGACCAGGCGACCTTTCTTCAGCGCCTACACTTGCCAGACACAGACTCAAAGTGGGCCCATAAAGGAAGGACCAGCGCAAAACACTGACTCAAAATACACCTCAGGCACATGTAGTAGTAGTACTGACTATCCCAAGCCCGCTTCCATTAGTAACGCCACAGGAGGTTTTTACATTTGTTTAATACAACACGTGTCACGCTAGCTAGGGAGAACATAGTAATTCTTCACTAGGTGCTCTACTTTGTGTTTTACTCCTTTTTGTGGTTTGCTTTACGTTCCTTAGTTTCAATATCAGTTTCTTTTTATTTACCATTTAATGGAGTGATGTAATCATACCCAGGAGCAGATTACACTTGTTTATGACAGCTGATGCCACAGGTCTTTCAAATAAGGCACACCCTCATGTAGTGCTTAAAGTTGCTGTAATTAATAGATTGCCTCATGTATGACTTTGTAAAATCATTGCTTTACCATCTTCTTACTCTCATACTACAATACAGTTGTGTTTTGTGCGTGCAAAATCCAATAATATACAAACTGGAAAAAAAATATGAGACAATTACAAAATGATACAGGAACAATAGGTAGATGAGGACCCAGCTCAAACAAGCTTACAGTCTAGAGGAGTGGATTATAAAGACACAGTAGGAATGGCATCCAAGGGGACAGCAAACAAGGTGGAAAAGTATCAGAACTGTTGCGAGTGGAGTTTAGCTTTTTAGGAGAGAACAAGAGAGAGATATGTGACATAGATGTTACTCTGGCAACTCATAAGCATTTCAGAACAGATGTGTTTTGAGGGACTTGTTAAGTGATTGAAGGCTTGGAGAGAGTCTGATGGGGCAGACAGACTGTTCCAAAGGAAAGCAACTGCCCATGAAAAGTCCCGCAAGTGCAAATTGGCAGTAAGGGTGCGAGCAGCTCACAGGAGAATATCACAGGCTGAGCTGAGAGACAGAGAAGGGGCATACCTACGAATCAGTGAAGAAATGTAATAGGGGCAAGAGGTGTTTAGAAGTTTATAGGTAAGGGTTAATATTTTAAATTGACTACCTACCAAGAAGCCAGTGTAAGGATCGACAGACCAACTAGAAAAGAATTACAGTAATCCATGCAACAGATTACCAGAGCATGAACAAGCTCTTTGGCAGCATCCTGCGTATGCGGGCAATGTTTTTAAGGTAGAATGACAATGCTAGATCATTACACAATTATATATTACTCTTGAAGTATTATAACTATAGAAAATAGTTTCTAATCTTAAAATGAAAATTATAGTTAATCAGTGCAAATGTGCACATAAAGCATGTGTTAAACTGAGTATATATACATTTTTATTAATTATATGCTTTTCTCTTCTTCAGATTTTAATCCCCATTTCTCTATATGTCTCTATTGAATTAGTAAAGTTGGGTCAAATTTTCTTTGTGCATAATGACCTTGATTTATATGATGAAGATATTGACCTACCTGTTCAGTGCCGGGCACTAAACATCACAGAGGATCTTGGACAAATTCAGTATATCTTCTCAGACAAAACAGGAACATTGACTGAAAATAAAATGGTATTTCGAAGGTGTACCATTGTAGGGAATGAGTTTTCTCATCAAGAAAATGGTAAGTGCCAAAAAAGCATACAGTACTTGATGCAGATATATGGCTGTATTTAGTAAACAGATATCTAATATGGCTTGTAAAAAGTAGCTATTTACATAGGTTACTAGGGTAGTCATTAGGCAAGTTATCAATGGAGTCTGTGTATTTAAAGCACATTAGTCCCCTTATCTAGTTTTCATAAATATATTTATCATTACAGATGATGATTTTTGTTACAAAATATAAACCAGAAGATGCACTGCACTGTCATGTTTTCCTTCCTCCCTGTGACTGATGATTATGCTTCCCTTATTGTCACTTGCCTTTTTGGATATATCTATTATCTTTTCTTCCTGTATCTTGTCCTCAAACTCTGGGTGCTGTCATTTTGTATTCCTTTGTGTGTACTGCTTTTACTGATTATGGTTATATTAAATTGTCAGCTGAAGCAGAAAATAGCTGAAGCTACAACCATTGTCAGGTTTTGCCAATTTGAATGTCATACTTAAGTAAAAGAAAAATGTTTCCACATTCAAACCTTTTCCTTATGTTTTTTTTTTTTTTTAAAGTAGCAAAAATAAAATGAAATTGAGACACTGGGAGCTGTATAGTAGCAGATATATTAGATATATTTGGTGACAGATAAGCTTTATCTCTTCTTCTCATACTTACATCTATGGGGAAATTGCTATCCAGTTACTTAAGAAATGCTTATCTATTTTAAAGCAATCTAATCCTCAGAAAGAGAAAGAAGAAATCTGTGGAAAGAAACTAGATGTGCTGCTCTAAAAATGAATAAATATTGGAATTTGTGAGACCCCATGATTTAATTAGAGATAGATTATAGGCTCTTTCACATTAAGAAAAACAGTTGGATTTCTCTAACATTAATAAATTATTAAAACAGACAGATGGGTAAGCGCTTCTACAGTTTGATGGAAGAAGAATTTGTGGGCAGCAACACAACCTCACCAGGAGTCTATATCTGTCCACAAATGTAAATAACATGCAAGAAGGATGGGTGTTAAACCTTGGAATGTCAGAGAGGATATGGAAAATAAAAAAATAAATCAAAAGCGTGATACGTTTAGATAATAGAGTTATCTAAATTTGGTAAAGGTGCTTACACTCTTTAGAGCTTTGTATGGGCCTGAGCATTACCGCCTAGGTCGCCCTTTCCAGTTGTGATCAGCTCCAGAGTGACTATAACTTCTTGCACAGGTTATCACGGTATCACCCAAACACTAGTCGAGACTTAGTGAAGGGTGAAGAAGACTGGTTTTATTATGGCCAGATGACCCATTTATATACACAGCAAGGGTACAGGAAACCACGCCCAGAACACTCCCACAACCTGCCCACGAATCTCTTGTGTCAGCAAGACTAAGCATAAAAATATAAAACATCAAAAACACATATAAAACATAGGAACCCCCACATGCCATACATCCCCAGAAAGGTCTTCCTAGGGTGCACATTGTGTCCTAAAAGCGATCCGGCACAGAGTTCCAGCAGGCTGAATAAGATTTCCCAGTCATGTCCACTATACCTCAATGGCTAGGGAAGGCTGTTAGCAAGACGTCGATTGGGTGTCCCGTCACAGTTAGTAATAGTGGTAAAAGTTTAATTTGGAACACTGCAGCTTTAAAGAACCAAACCCAAATCCACCCCTGCAACAAGAAGGCCATTTAATTTGGAACACTGCAGCTTTAAATAACCAACCCCAAATCTATCCCTGCAACAATAAGGTCATTTAATTTGAAACACTGCAGCTTTAAAGATCCAAACCCAAATCCATCCCTGCAACAAGAAGATCATTTAATTTGGAGCACTACAGCTTTAAAGAACCAAACCCAAATCCCCTGCCCCTCTATTCAGCCCCTGTCCCTTTCCTCAGCCCCTGTCCTCCTACTCAGCCCCTGTTTCCCACTCAGCCCCTGTCCCCTTGCTCAGCTCCTATCCCCCTTGCTCAGCTCCTGTCCCCCTTCCTCAGCCCCTGTCACCCTTCCTCAGCCCCGGTCCCCCTTCCTCAGCCACTGCCCCCCTCCTCAGCCCCTGTCTACCTTCTCAGCCCCGTCCTTTTCTTCAGCCTTGTCCCTTTCCTCGGCCCCTGTCCTTTTACTCAGCCCCTGTCCCTTTACTCAGCCCCTGTCCCCTTGCTCAGTCCCTGTCCCCCTTCCTCAGCCTCTGTCCCCTTGCTCAGCCCATGCCCCCCCCCTCAGCCCTATGTCCCCCCCCCCACCAGTGCGCTGAGGGAAGAAAAGTGCTCGGTGGATGAAAGAGACATGCAAAAAGAATGGGGGGGGGAGACACACAAAGGGACTGGGGAAAGAAATACACAAGGGGGCGTATAAGAGACACACAAGATGGTATAAGACATATTAACCCCTTAAGGACACATGACATGTGTGACATGTCATGATTCCCTTTTATTCCAGACGTTTGGTCCTTAAGGGTATAAGGGGGGATAAAATACACTAAAGGTGGTAAGAAAATCAAAAGGGGGGTTACAAGACACACAGGTGAAGATGCATTTTTTAAAGGGGGGTGGCAAAATGCATCTTTGCCTGTCTAGCCAAAAATCCTTGCA